>OW818032.2:5302908-6552908 GCA_942486065.2 Calliphora vomitoria
ATTCGTTCAAATGTTTAGTGATATTGTTTTTGTCCTCTAAAACTGCTGGTACTAATCCTAGACTTGTGGGAAGTGTAGGGAAGAAGGCTGTAATTGGTGGATGTATAGCAGTGTGTGGTTGAAAGGGTATTAAATCTGGTTTAACGTCTAAACCGCTAGAGCTTTGTTCAGTGTTGAAAAAATTTGTGGTCTCAGTTTGTAAAGTTGCTTTGGGTTCAGATATTTCTTTGTTAACTTGTGATGCTTCAGAGAAAAAATTTAGCCCACTATTGGAGTTAGCCAAACTAGGTTCTGTAGCAGGTAATGTTGCAAAGAAATTTAAATCTCCCGAATCACCTGCTGCTGCAGGTGTAAAGAAATTAGCTAATGTTGGTTGGGTTACCGCTGGTTTGGTAGTTTCGGTAGCAGAACCTCTACGGTAAGGATTATTAGAGGTGTGACCCTGTGTAGTTATGGGTGGGAGTGTTAAAGTTTTAGTTTCTGGAGATGACTCAGCTGCTAAAGAAAGTTTTTGAATTGTTTGTTCCAAAGAATCTTTGATTTCTTCTGTTTGTATTTCAGGACTGTTATCTTCTACAACTGGTTCAATAGGTTCAAATATTGGCTGAGTTTCTTTATTGTCAACGAATTGTGAGTTTGTATCTTGTTTAGGAACCTGAGTTACAACTTTGTTTTCAGTTTCTGCATCTAATAGTTTAGTGACTTCAGTCGTTACACTATGTTCAGGTTCGTTAGTTTTGAGTGCTTCCAAGTTCTTCTCTTCAATTGGAGCAGCGAACAAATGAACCGGTTCGTTAGTTTTATGTTCCTTTACAAGAGATGCAAATAAAGGTAGGTTTTGAGTTGGTGTTTCAGTTGTTATTTCCTTTACTTGTGGGTCTACCAAAGGAATGTTTTGTTTTGCTTCTTCGTTAGATTTAACCTCATCTACGGGTGGTACAAACAGGGGAACGCTTTGCGTTGTTTCGTTAGATTTGAAATCTTCTGCAGTAGAAGCAAATAGAGGAACGCTTGGCGCCGATTTGTTAGATATAAAGTCTGCAACAGGTGGAGGAGCAAACGTGGGTATACTTTGTATTGGTTCGCTAGCTATCAATTCTCCCACAGGAGGTGTAAACAAGGGAACACTTTGAGGTGTAGCAAAACTTGGAGTAGGAGCAAACAAGGGAACACTTTTTAGAGGAATGTTAGCAAATACGGGAACACTTTGTGGAGCAGCAAAACTTGAATGTACTGATTGATTTATAGCTTGTACGGGAGCAGTTTCTTGTGGTGTCAAGGGATTTTTATAAAGTTTAGTTCCTTTTTGTAAACGGTAGGAAGTATGACCACTTGCTGGAGGTGGAATTTTATGATCAGCAGTTGGTGGCAAAGGATGGGTCGTTAGACTTGTCGGGGTAATTGCACTTGTCTGACCACTTGATGGTAAATATTTTGTAGGATCAAAGAAAACTATTTGAGGAGCTGTATCTAACGCCGGCTCTGTAGGATTGGATTGTGTTGTAGCAGACTGTTCATTTGGGTTTGGTGGCAAATATGAACTGCTAGGATGTGACGGTGGTCTAGATGGTGGCCTATTGGGACGCAATGGCTGAGTAGTAGGTGGAAAACTAGGATTTGGATTTATTTGAGGTGGCAAGTTAGTCGGATTAAAAAAAGGTATTTGAGTTTGTGGTGTTTCTGTAGATGAAGGTGCCTTACATTGGAATAAAACCGCAGCTGGCGGAAGTGTTGTTGTAGTTGGTGGTGGATTAAAAAAGTTAGCTGACTGAGAAGAGGGATTACTGTCGTATGGTGTGAAAGGATTAGATTCTGGCTGTTGGCCGATAAAGAACGAAGAAGGTTGTGTATTTTGAGATGTATTGGTGTACTCTGATGTCGTTAAAGTGTTTTGGGGGTTAATTTGCTGTCCACTTAGCGAAGGCGGTACGAAATAGTTTGTTGGCGGAGGTGGTCCGGCAAAATAGTTATTTTGTTGATCAACTAATGGAGCAGAAGGTGGTGGTTGGTATGAATCTGTTTTAATAGTTTGCGTTAATGATCCTGCCGCAGATTGCACTAGTCCAGTGATATTTTGTAATACACCAGCTGGAGCAAGATTGCTTATTTTTGAAAATAAACCACTACCAGTTTTACGCTCTTCCGTTGTGGGATATTGTGATTGTTGATATAAAGTATTTCCACCGTATGAAGTGTCGTAAGAAATTGGGGCACTTACAGTCGATGGATCTAATGTTGAAGATGGACTTTGACTTTGATCCGACAGTCCAGGTATGGGAGCATACAACTTCTTTTTAGAAGTAAAACGAAAATTATTCTGTCCACCCAAATTAGCAGGAGGAGCCCCACTTGCTGATGGTATTGGAGGAACTTCAGCAGGTGTGTAAAACTTTGGAGGTTCCACTGGAGTTGGTACACTTGTCTGTGTATCTTGTTGGTTTAATGGGACGGAATTACTAAAGAGAAGTTGTTTAATATTTAAAAATACTGAGAAAGAAATATTTACTTACCTCGAAATATAATTACCACCTTGAGGTGGTGCATAAAATGGTGGTGGAACTTGTGGTAAATTGCCTTGTTGAGGGTATTGCTGTTGAGTATACGTTGGCTGTATATCCAATTGTGGAGCTAATGTATTACTATTGAAATCCTGTTGATATTGATCGTAGGTTGGTGTTGTTTCTCTACTTGAAATGGCTGTTATACGTTTGGAAAATGTCGAGAATACATTAGAAGCCACAGATGGCAATGCTGAAAATGAAGAAGCCGCTTGACTTAAAATAGAATCACTATTAACGCCTTGATTTGATTGTTCCAACAATGGATTAGGATCAGTTATATCAGATGTTTGGCTATCTTCATTAGAAGCGTTTAAATTGATTTCATCTAAGTTTTCAGTATCCAATGAAGAAGATCCCAATGTTACCAATGATTTGTGTTCTGAAACAAATAATGATAATAATTTAATATATTATATTATAAGTAGTTGTCATTATTTTGTGTTATTCTCACGGATTTAAATTTGGTTTACAATTAAAATGTTAATTTATGTAATTTTTAACATTTATTTTGTTGGAAAAAACCCTCTCTCTACTCAAACCATTAGTATTTAATTACTTGATCTTAAATTAACAATTTGCAATTATAATTAGTTACCTTAATTATAATGGTATAATGGTATTAATAAATAGTTTTATACAAATTACATTTCAACTTATAGTTAGTTTATAGTTAGTTTTTTTTTACTAATTTGGCCTTGAAGAGTTGTTAAAAACCTCTTTTTTACTGTACCTACTTGTACAGTATTAAAAGATGAAGATGATTATAAAGAGCGTTCTAAAATATGCAATTTTTGCAAGATATTTCTTTTTTTTTTTCACACAAAACAAAAGTTAGTATTTACTGATGTTACCAACCGTCAATATAACGATTACGAAACTATTTAATAATAAGTACTTCTCTAGTAAGCCCTCGGTTTGGACAACTGTCGAATAACTTAACTTCTGTATTATTGGAACACCAAAATGTTGTAATAATATCGAAGAAATATTGGGTGTATGAATTAAAAAAGCGGTATTTACAATTGAACGCGGTTTTTGTTTTTAATAACTTATATGTAATTTTGAGGGGTACATATCTGTCATTTATTCTAGAGTTTCCAATTCGGTTTTAACCGAAACCGAAACCGACAATTATTCTTCGGTTTTCACTTTAATCTATTTTCACTAGAAAAATTCAAAATTTATAAATGAGAAACAAACTTTTTCATCCAATTATTCATCCAATATCTCTAAACACAGATCGGTAAAAATATCTTAAGATTTGTTTAAATTTTTTAAATTGTATTACAATAATTGCTTCAGATGATGTACCAGCCTACCTTTCGCAGGCTAAATAATTTTTGTAACAAATCCTTAGTTATTTTCAAATCACCTTTCGTGAATTCTAACTCATTCAGAATCATTTGTGCCTAATTTTGAGGTTTATATTCAAAGGGTACCTTTACAATAAATAAATAGTAACATTAATTATTCGTTTTGAATTCGAGTTTCTAGGTCCATCGTTATAAAATATTCAAAAAGTACTACTAGTTCGAAAAAGTACCTGCAATTCCCTTTTATATATTCTAACTCAGTCAGGATCATGTGTGTTTAATATCCTGCTTAAAGGTTATTATTATATTTCAATAATAGTTTCTGTTACCTCAATATCATTATGCTCTGTATCCTTGATTCTTTCTTTACTCAGAAGCATATCAGCCAACTATTATGTATATACAATAAGTAAAATAATTTATTTTAATAAAAAGTACCATTAGAAGAAAAAGTAACAATTTTCCACACTTAAACCACTGTCAAGTTTGAAATTTCAAAGTAATTTCCTGATTCTAGGTTCAATATTACAGAAAATTAATTTTGAAGAACGAAAAAGTACTCCTTAGTTTGGTTTAGTTCTCCATTTTTGGTATCATAATACAATTGAGCACCCTATTCTTGATTATTTCTTTACTGAGAATCATATTAGCCAACTTTAACTATTTTAATATAAAATTTTTCATACCATTAAAGGAAAAATTACCAATTTTCTTTTATTCTCGTAAACACTTGTCAATTTAAAATTTGTTTAGCAGTTCCTATATAATCAACTGATTTAATAGTTAATAAATTACCATAAAACCGAACCGAAACCGATCGGTTTACAATTTTTTAAAACCGAAACCGCGGTTTTGAAATTCTTCGGCTTTTGGAAACTCTAATTTGTTCTCACTTAGTTATTGACCATTATAGTATTATTCGAAAATGTCAAATTTTGTACCAACAAAGCATCATATGAGGGAAGTTTTGCTTAACTTCTTAAAATTGAATAAAAAATTGCCGCTGAAGCACACCGATTGCTCACCAAAGCTTATGGTGAATGTGGTTCGTTCGGTTCGGTTTGAAAGTGGTGACATTGACACGGAAGACAAAGAACGCCCCGGCCAGCCAAAAAAGTTTGTAGACCAAGAATTGGAGGCATTACTCCATGATGATTGTTGTAAAACTCAACAACAGCTTGCAAAATCATTGGGAGCTACTGAAGCAGGATTCATCCAAAAGCAGGGAAATCGGGTACCATAGGAGTTGAAGTCGAGAGACCTTGAAAGACAATTCTGCATGCCCGAAATGATGTTTGAACGCTATAAGCGTAAAGGTAGGGTCACACATGGCAAATATTTGACGAAAAAAACGTAACCACTAAATAAAATATATTTTAATTCTTATATTTATTGAGAAAAACTCCTTTTACTTAGGACAATTCAAAGCAAATATTCAGTTTTATTTTATTTAATGCTGTTTGATATTACAAAACACTTGTAAGAGTAAACAACGTCAATCAAATTTGTACTAAAATAAGTGGATACGCTTTTTTGAGTAAATATTTGCCGTGTGTGACCGTACCTTAAGAGATCTTAAGTGAAGCCCGGCTAACCAGCCGAATCGACACCAAAGCCAAATATCCATGGCACTAAGGTAATTCTCTGTATTTGGTGCTAGCAAAAGGGTCCTATCTATAATGAGCTGCTAAAAACTGGCCAGACCATCACATGGAACCTGTACCAAACGCAACTGATTCGTTTGAAGCGAGCATTGGCCATTGTTAAAAACTATTTAGAATAAAGTGGTTGGGAAGTTTTGCCTCATCCGCCTTATAGTTCAGACCAAGCTCCTTCCGAATACTTTTTGTTTCGATCGCTGCAGAACGCTCTCCCTGGGATACGCTTCACTTTGGAACAAAATATAAGATATTGGCTTGATTCGTTCTTGGCCCCAAAGATGATCAATTCTTTTGTCTCGAAAACCATATGTTGTCAGAAAGATGGGAAAAAGATCATAGCTAACAATGGACAATACGTTGTATAAATTTAAATTGTACAAATGTTTTAAAAATAAAGTTAAATATTTGAAAAAATTCCCGCATTTTTAAGTCATGCACACAATATATGATTCAGTATTTTGCAAAAAGCGTGGTTTTTCCAAATTGCTTGATTTTTGTCAGTGTACATAAATAATTATGACTATAAATTGTTACTGATATTGGAGATGTTTAGATAAAATCGCTTAAATAACATTTCAAAATCAATTATTATCTAACATTTAATATACATATATATGTTTTTTCATTTAAAATATTAAAGACCCATTAAAATATTATAGAAAAATATTTATTTATTTATTAATTTCGTGAGAAAAGTAAAATGTGTTTTTTTTATTGTCTTGTGTAATGTACGAAAAATTATTATAAATGTTTTAATTAATTTATCATTATAATTAGTTATGCATAAAATAACAAAAACAAAATTATAATAATAATAAAAAAAAAACTAAATAAAAATTTATTGCAAAATACATATTGGACGTTGTTCGTAATGCAATTGCGTCAATATTTACAAATGTCAGTTGGATTTAGTGCCTGACAGGGTATTATTTGTGATGATGTTCATCATGCATCGTATACATCGTGTGTATTCGATTTTCTTTAGGGTTAATGATTATTTAATTATACATTAAATTAGCATTTTTTTTTTTTTGTTATTTACACACTTTTTTGTGGATTCTTGTGCATGAATTGTAATCGAGTTTTTTTTTTTTTTTAAAAAGTCATAAATTAAAGAATTATTAACAAATAATTTATATACATATGTGTTTATTTTTCTGTAAAACGCAGTTATTTTGAAACAAATCAAATCAAAAATAAAATAAAATTAACTACCTTAAAGCAGCTTTTTAAAATTCAGGACACAATGCGAACATTTTTTTTTTTTATCGATTGTGGTTTTTATTTTGTTTTATTTTTTCTAAAACTGATGTCATTTAATTTTTTTTTTCTCTTATTTTTATGAAAGTGTTAAATAATGTTAACACAAAAACTTTAAATACAGATATAGAATAAATATATAGAGATAATAAAACCGTTAACGTCATACGCAAGAGGATCTAAATTACTTCTGGAAATTTCGGCTTTTAAATTAACTATTCCCAAAGTATAAAATGAATTTTGTGTTGAAATTGGAATTCTAATTGTAAGTGGAAAATCCCGTACGAATTAATTTATTGCGTTTAAAAAAAAAAAAAAAAAGAATTCTCACAAATCAAAGTTAAGTTGGAAGACTACAATTTGGAATAAAATATTATTTACATATTTTACACACCTATTTCTACAATTCCTACATTCTATTATTTCTGATGAGTGACCTTCAACGTTATTTGTTATTCTAATATTTCGTTTGATTTGAAGCTAAACATATTCAACTTCCTTATTGGTGTTGCCATACATTGATAATATTGCCATTTAATTATGTTCGTGTTGAAAACTTTTAAATATATAACTACAATACTTATATGGAAGACTAGCTAACTCGCTTCGCTTAGCTACTCCAATTGTACAAAATAAGAAATCTTATTAAAAGTGAATTTTTAAAACTTTTGATAATTTACATATAACATTGCTGTAAACCATTTTAGAAAATTCAAAAAGTTCAATTATACACAATAATAAAAAGTATGAACCCACAAAAGGAAAGTTCTTCATTCAATCGGCATCACAAGATTCTTATTTCTGTTTCCAGGTTCATAAATATAGAAAAATCAAAAAGTAAGAATTATAATAAAGAAGAGTTAAAAAAAGAAAGAAAAGGTTCCATTAATTACTCATCTGTGATTCATCATTCATTCAGGGCCATATGGGCAATTCCATGTGACATTTGTACGCCTATAGAGTGGAATAGATTTTGCAGAAATAAGAGTATCTACAAAAAATAATTTGGTCTTTATGTACCATTCAGAGGGTACTACATTTTAAAAAAATAATAAGTCCTTTCGAAACATTGTTGTCCAAAATATCGAGCGAAATAAGGGTATCGTACGTGACATAAAACGGAAGTAATTTTGAGGTACATGTAGAAATATGCGATAATTTTCGAATCGTGAGAGGCGTTGTGCTTTTTTTTAATTTCTTACACTAAACCAAATATATTTCCTTTACAATTAATCATATTTAAATAAAAATTGTCTTTGGGTGATTTTATAATAAATAAAATTTAATATCGTACGTGACATACCGTACGTGACAGATTTTTCTTTCATAGTAAAACAATATATATTCTGTAAATATATGTATACAAAAACTAAAAAAATAAATAGAAAATATATATTCGGTTTCAATAAGCAATTTGATAATAGCAAAAAAACAATCAGAGTTAAATTCATTTCATACTACATGCGAATTGGGGGCTTAGTTTTCATCACAATCATAGCCTAAAACATACCAATTAAATTAAAAAATTAAATATAGTCACTTTAAACTATTATTTTTACACTTAAAATGTTGTAATAAGCTCTAAATACTTTCACATAGTAACATTTTAGTGTTTTCTCCTATTCAAATCATCTTGAAAAAAAGTTTCACGGGTTTTTGTTTTTTCAGTCGTGGTAGTCATTCTCGTGGAATTGCCCATATATGAAAATTAGACCATTAGAAAAAATACCATTAGAATAAATCTCCACCTTGTATTCTCACTCACTCAGGACTATACTGTGAGCTTGTAAATTTATATTTTAATAAAAACGCGAGAATATAAAATTTACAATTATTTTGATTTTTCTTGAAATCAAGGATTTTACAACGTTTTTTAATGGTTCATGTTTCTAGGCCCATTATTATAGAAAAATCAAAAAGTATCATTAGTTTCATCTTTTTGGCACCTTGATTATAAAGGCAATTTTGTGAAGATGGTTTTAGATACTTAAAACACTGCATTAGATTTATTTGGTCCATTCGTGAAGCTGATTTTCGAATTATCCCATACAAACATTTTTGCCAATTTTGAACTTTTGAAAATTTTTATGTCTTGAAATTAGAGTTTCCAAAAAACCGAAGAATTTCAAAACCGCGCTTTCGGTTTTAAAAAATTGTAAACCGATTGGTTTCGATTCGGTTTTGTGATCGTTTATTAACTATTAAATCAGTTGATAATATAGGAAATGCTATACAAATTTAAAGTTCAAATCTGACGAGTGTTCAAGAGGATAAAGGAAAATTGGTACTTTTTTATATATTAAATTAGTTAGCTTATATACATTAAAGTTGGCTAATATGCTTCTCAGTAAAGAAATAATCAAGAACAGGGTGCTCAATTGTATTATGATACCAAAAATGTAGAACTAAAATTAACTAAAGAGTATTTTTTCGTTCTTCAAATAGTACTTTTTGAATTTTCTATAATATTGAACCTAGAATCAGGAAATTACTTTGAAATTTCAAACTTGACAGTGATTTAAGGAAAATTGTTACTTTTTCTTCTAATGGTACTTTTTATTACATTAAATTATTTTACTTATATGTATACATAATAGTTGGCTGATATGCTTCTGAGTAAAGAAATAATCAACAATAGAGGGCATACATATTGAGGTAACAGAAACTATTATTAAAATTTCTATAATAATGAAATTAAACACACATTATCCTGACTGAGTTAAAATATAAAAAAGGGACTTGCAGGTACTTTTTCCACCTAATAGTACTTTTTGAATCAAAGAACACGAAATTAAAAGGGATAATTAATGTTACTATTTCTTTATTGTAAAGGTACCTTTTTGAATATTTTATAATAATGAATCTTAAAATTTAAAATTAAGCACAAATTATGTTGTATTTTCTATAATAATCGTCTCAGAAATATAAAATTAGATATTCATGATGGTGAGTAGGAATACAAAATGTGGGTCTTTATGGCACGGTTTTTATTCTAATACTACGTTTAGAATGAGCTAGAATCCACATTACAATGAATCAATAAACATGAAACTAGATGCATGTTTTCCTGAATTAGTATTAATTCACAAAGGGAGACTTAATAGTACTATTTCTTTCTTCCAATTGGGGTGGTGCACCGGGTCAGCTAGTACTCCATACTTATATCGGATATTTGAAAATAATTAAGACTTTGTTACAAACATGTTGCATTATTTTTTTTTTTAATTAAATAAACAGTCATTTGAAGTTTAATTGTCAAGAAATACTCTTAGAACAATGTGTTGTGTCATGCTTTATTAACAGTCTAAATCATCTAAAGCAATTATTGTAATACAATTTAAACAAATCTTAAGATAGTTTTACCGATCACTTTTTAGAAATATTGATGAATCATTGGATGAAAAAGTTTGTTTCTCATTTCTAAATTTTGAATTTTTCTACTGAAAATAGATTAAAAGTAAAAACCGAAGAATAATTGGGCAATTCCACGAGAATGACTACCACGACTGAAAACCCAAAAACCCTTGAAACTTTTTTTCAAGTTGATTTGATTAGGAGAAAACACTAAAATATTACTATGTGTCAGTATTTAAAGCTTATTATAACATTTTATTGGCAAAAATAATAGTTTCAACTGACTACATTTAATTTTTTAATTTAATTGGCGTGTTTTAGGCTAAAATTGCGGTCAAAACTAAGCTCCCAATTAGCATATAGTGTGAAATGAATTTGTCTCTGATTGTTTATTTGCTATTATAAAATTGTTTATTAAAACTGAATGTATATTTTCTATTCATTTTTTTAGTTTTTGTATACATATATTTACAGAATATATATTGTTTTACTATGAAAGAAAAATCTGTCACGTACGGTATGTCACGTACGATATTAAATTTTATTTATTATAAAATCATCCAATGATTGTTTTTATTTAAATATGACGGATTGTAAAGGAAAAATATTTCGTTTTGTGTAGGAAATTAAAAGAAAACATAACGCCTCTCACGATTTGCAAATTTTCGCATATTTCTACATGTACCTCAAAATTACTTCCGTTTTATGTCACGTACGATATACCCTTATTTCGCTCGATATTTTGGATAACAATGTTTCGAAAGAACTTATTATTTTTGTTTAAAATATAGCACCATCTGAATGAAACATACAGACCAAATTATTTTTCAGATACTCTTATTTTTGGAAAGTCTATTCCACTCTATAGGCGTACAAATGTCACGTACGATGACATGGAATTGCCCATATATGAATGTCTCAAAGGATTAAATTTTTTCTTCATGCGACCAATGACCAAACTGTTCGAGTTCCAAATAACACCTTATTATTTAATTTTTTTACGAATGGAGAAACCAATGTTTACTATTTTATCAAAATTGGCCAAATAATTTTGAATAAAAGTACTTCGTTGTGCCCAGATTTATTTACATAAATTTTATTTGTTTATTAAATTTATCATGGCTATGTTAATTTATAGAAACACATATTTTTTAATAACCCAGCAGTAAAGCAAGTAGTCAATGTATCCCTTATAGACAGTGATTGTCACTAGTATCTGATCACTTGACTGACCGAAATTTATATATTTTGGGTCATTTGACACGTATTTGTTTTTTGTAGTGCAGAGAGAAGTCAATTGGTTACTTTATGCATCACAAGTAATCTAGTGTGAAGTCAATTGTCACTTAAATGTCTCAAAGTAATCTAGAGTGTAGCTTTTTTAAACGTTTATTTTTTACTGCACTTTTTTGTGAGTAATTTGTACAAATTGGTTTTATACAAATTGTGTTGATATAATTCTCATACAGTTTATATTCTTTTTGCCTAGCATGAATTCGATTATCAAATTACCAGAAATAGTTGTTGGAGGAAGGTTTGTTTAAAAGCAATCGGTTATTGAACTGTTTATGAGATATCTCTCTTTTTAACAGACTAGTAAATGTTAAAATAACTAGTTATGTAGGTGATCAAGTAACCAGTTAGGTGGCTAGTAAGGTAACTGACTCAATGTAACCGGTATGTGAATCCAATGCGTTGACTACTTTGGACCATGAATCAAACACCCTGTTTAGGACATGCACGTGTTAAAATAGCTAGTCACGTAGCTAGTTATCACCCTAAATGATAGGTAAAATCACTAGTTCTGGACAGTCTCCTAGAACTGCTGGGAAAAGTACAAAAAATAAATACAATACAGACGGGTTTTATTCAATAGACTCAGAAATCCATTGATTGTACTTCAAGATCAATAATCCACCATTATTTTGAAGATCTTCCCAACTATGTTGAATTAAGTAGTAGAAAAACTTTTTTAGTTTCAACTCTTCTACAATTCATTGTCGACTGAACACCTTAACATTTCTGTATATTTCCCAGAACCACATTTTTAATTGTTTTTTGTTCGAACAATCTGGTTGCATTTTAATTTGTGAATAAATTCCACAATTTTATCAATTAAACGATATTTTTGTGTTTTGTTAAAAAAAAAAAAATAAAAAAATTATTTATTAAAAATTCTTAACAACAATAAAACAAAAATAATTACTTTGTGTTTGAACCTGTTTCATTTTTTTTTTTTTATTAAGATTTACATACTTTTTGTTTAACACCTGACTTAAATTATTTGTATTTTTGTTTTATTCAGCGTTTAAATTATAATCTTATACCTGTCCAATATAAAATTGATAAATTTAATTACAAAAAATAAATTTTAATGTTATTTAGTTGCCGCAGCCACTTCATAGAAAAAACCAACAATTAACAGCAGCAGCCCAACCAGTAACCACAATATCCAAAACAAATTCTTTTCATTTTATTAACAAATCATTTTTAAATTTGTATTTTTATGAATTAAAACAAAAAATTAAAGCGCAAAAAATATATAACAATAAATTTAATCAAATTGGAGAGGATATAAAAAGCAACTAAAATAGAATACAGTAGAACTAAAGAAAAACGGGCAACGGGCAAATACAAATAAAAATGAGTTCAGTAAATTTTAAAGAAAAAAAAAATAACATCAGTAACGCAAATTACTAATAATTTAAACTCTATTTATCATTATATTGTCAACAAATAAAAAGTAACACATACAAATTGTGGGGGCTTGAAACCATCTTTGGCGAAGAGCAGTTTATACTGCGTTTTATTTTATTTTTATATTTTTAATTAACATTTACTTGTTTTATTAGCAAAAAATAATTAGATGCAAACTTTGTTATTTATACTTGTTTCGCTTGTTGTAATAAATCATTATAAAAAAATACAAATATAAATAAATTATGTATTTAAATGTCATGACATTTACAATTTATTTAACCAAACAAGCCAAGCATCTAAACAACGAAGACTTGGCCAAAAAAACAAAAAATACAAGACAACACAAACAAATAATGAAGAAGACATTTAACATATCAATCCATATTCATCGATTAAGTACATTATTTGAAACAAACCTGATTACATGCACCTTTTCACAAAAATTCTTCAAAAAATATAAATACCAGGAATATTTATATAAAGAGTGTTTCGTAAGGAGGAAATAAACTCGATCAGACTTCAATGAAAACCAACAAAAAAATGGTTATATTAATTCTGTGACTGGTCTCAGATTTAACCTAAAACCAAACCTGTTCTGTTTCAAATATTATAGTACTGGCAACAAAATTGGATTAAAATTAATTCATATAAGTACTGGGGGTATGAGTTAAAAATGCGAAACATTTGTACTATATTAAAAGTATTGGTCATTGTTAGCTACTTTTCTCTCAACTTTTTCCCATCTGTCTGGCAACATATGCACGCAGAGAAAAAATATTGTTGTGTAAACATAGTAACCATTTCCACATTTTTAAAAGTTTTTTAACAGTATTATAGTCACAGTAACTATTTACATGATTGTGGTAACCATAATATGGTTAACTTACAATTCACATTAATATCATAATCTGAGAATAACATATTATGATATAAAGATTCATCATAACAATGGTTGTCACACACATATACTTGTTTACTGTTACCATATGGGCAATTCCACAAGAATGACTACCACGACTGAAAAAACAAAAACCCTTGAAACTTTTGTTCAAGATGATTTGAATAGGAGAAAACACTAAAATGTTACTATTTGAAAGTATTTAGAGCTTATTTCAACATTTTAAGTGCAAAAATAATAGTTTAAAGTGACTATATTTAATTTTTTAATTTAATTGGTATGTTTTAGGCTAAGATTGCGGCGAAAACTAAGCTCCCAATTAGCATGTAGTATGAAATGAACTTGACTCTGATTGTTTTTTTGCTATTATCAATATGTTTATTGAAACCGAATATATTTTTCTATTTATTTTTTTAGTTTTTGTATACAAAAATCTGTCACGTACGGTATGTCACGTACGATATACAATTTTATTTATTATAAAATCACCCAAAGATTATTTTTATTTAAATATGACGGATCCCAGTAAAAATTAGAGCTTACATGCAAGCAGGTTTGTAAGGGAACGAAGCTATTTTCTCCCTTACAACCTGCTTCGATAAGGCATGATTTTTATATAGCGAATTCCCACTTGGAAGCATTACTTTTTAAAAAATGAAGCGTAATGTAATTTAAAATGTGTTTTTTTTTGTCGGAAAAGACTCGGTAAAACTGCTGATTTCAATAGTCTTTGCAATACAACCTGCTTCCTTGTAAGGGACAAGAGTAAGCTTAAATATTATTTAAATACTTCACTTACAACCTGTAAGGATAGTAGTAAGCTTTTAATTTTTTTAAGCTTACATTATAAAATTACTCCTATCATCGGTATTCCCTTATTTCCTGCTTCTCAGTAAGGCTTAATAGTAAGCGAATACAGATGCAGTTAGGTCCCTTTTTAGCTTCCTAAAGTCTAAAAATTTTTTATTGGGATTGTAAAGAAAAAATATTTGGTTTAGTGTAAGAAATTAAAAGAATGCATAACGCCTTTCACGATTCGCAAATTATGTACCTCAAAATGACTTCCGTTTTATGTCACGTAAGATATACCATTATTTCGATCGATATTTTGGACAACAATATTTCGAAAGGACTTATTATTTTTTTAATATATAGTACCCTCTGAATGGAACATAAAGACCAAATTATTTTTGTAGATACTCTTATTTTTGCAAAATCTATTTCACTCTATAGGCGTACAAATGTCACGTACGATGACATGGAATTGCCCATATATATGATTGATATAATCATGTGAATCGTAAGTTAACCATATCGGACGGGGCACGATATAGACCATAAAGCGGGTGAGGTAAAACTTCCCAGCCACTTCATTCTAATTAGTTTTTAACAGGTACTGCAACATGTGGCCGAGCGCTGTCACGGTTTCATGTCTGGCCGTATATTCTGGGCGTGTTTCGGCCAATGCTCGCTTTAAATTAATCAGTTGCGTTCGGTACAGGTTCCCTGTGATGGTCTTAAGACCCTTTTGTTTCCACCAAATACAGATAATTACGTTAGCGCAATGGATATTTGGTTTTGGTGTCTATTCAGCTGGTTGACCGGGCTTCACATACGATCTCTTACGCTTTGGGTTGTCGTTATGGATGCATTTTTCATCGCAATGCATGATGGATGCATTTTTTATCATTGATGCGGTGCAAAAATGATTATCTTTTATAGCGTTAAAGCATTATTTCGAACATGCAAAATCGTCTTTCAAGGTCTCTCGCTTCAATTCGTATGGTATCCAATTTCCATGCTTTTGGAAGAATCCTGCTGCTCGTAAACGTTTTGAAATTGCTGCTTGAGTAGCTCCCAATGATTTTGCAAGCTCTTGTTAAGTTTTACAACAATCTCCACGGAGTAATGCCTCCAATTCTTGGTCTTCAAACTTTTTTTGCTGACCTGGGCGATCTTTGTCTTTCGTGTCAAAATCACCACTTCTGAACCGCACAAAATATCTTTCCCACGTTGAAACCGATGTAACACATTCACCATAAGCTGTGCTGCAGCGGCACTTTTTTCAAATTAAAGAAGTAAAACGAATATGACGATTCATTGGTACAAAATTCGAAGCAAAAAAAAACTTTGTTGTTTAATAACTAAGTGAGAATAAATGACAGATGACATATAAGTTATTAAAAACAACAACAACTCAAAAGATACGCCATCTATTGTAAATTACAATTTATTAAATCATATACCCAATATATAAAATTACGGATTCGGTAACAATCCGTTGATTATTTAAATTTAAAAAAAAAATGGTGGATTATAAAATCTACTTCCAAGATATTGTGTGTTATATATATTTTTTGGTACATTTTATGACAAAATCTTTTTTTGGGGGAAAAAGTGGCAAAATTTTCTGAAGCATATATTAAATGATGTATTCGAGATACAGCAATTTGGTACAACTGTTCAATGGAACTTCGGAATGTTTACTTTAAAGCAATAATCCATATTATTTTAAATCAACCTCATGTTGTAAAACCCTTTGGAAATAAAACGTAAATTTACACACAAAAAGTCATCAGCAACAACGATCACATAAACAATTTAAATAAAAATAAACTACCAAAAAAAAAACATAAAACAACAAACAAATAAAATGGTAAATAAAAAAAATTTTGAATTTTTGGTGTTGTTGAAATGCCGCCGGTTTTTAAAATCTGGTGACTTTTTTCTTCAACGGAAAATTCAAGCAAACGTGAGGCATAGACATTTAAACATTTTTTTATTATTTTTATTTTTTGAAAATGTCTTTCTGATTTGGATGTTTGCGTTTTTTTGTGTTTTAACTAAAAGTCTTTTATTTTGTTTTTGCACAGTGCTGTTACCTCGATCTTGAAACGTGATTTGAAAACCAAACAAAATTTTGTTAAAAAAAAAAAAAGTAAATAAAAATAAATCAAGAAAAACATAAATTTTTACCATTTAATACGAACGAATTTGCAAATAAAAAAAAATCAAAACAAAATTAAAATTTAATAAAATAAAAAAGTAGCCAAGTTTGCAAAATTCAGCAAAATTATTATATGTTTAAAATTCAATACGCAAATAACGTTTTTTTTTTCTTGTGCGATTTAGGCGAGCGAATGTGAATAATTTTTGTAAGAAGTTATTTAACTTTAATTTCTATGTAATTTTCTTTTGTTTACAAACAATTTATTTTTGACATGCAGAATGTAAAATACTTTGTGTTCATACCTTAATACGAGTATGTATGTAGGTATTTTAGTTTAGTTTCATATTTTTTTCATAATTCACTTTTGTAGCCGCTTTGACGTGCTCACGCCATTACGAGTATGTGCGTCAGTAGGAAGTGTGTTAAGTGAGTAAAGCTAATTAGGAAGCTGCTTAGCAGAAAACGTGCAAAGAATTCATAATTGTTCCTTTATATTATTATTTTTTCAGTTGATTAGTTATTTACTTAGTATTTGCCGATTGTCTCTATTACTAATATAAAAAATATGTTAATCTATTCGATTTAATTTCGTTTATTTACTTGTACACATATTTATATGCGTGTTGTGCATGTGATACGAGTTTGTTTAACCATTTATGATCTAATTTAATAATCTATATTATATTAATCAAATGTCAGCATACTTTGACAAGGTTAAAGTTTATTGACTGTAGAATTATGTACACATATCATTTGTTTATATTACTCATACATATACATATGTGGTTGACACTTATGCCCTTATTAATCAGTACACATCATAAATATATACATATGTATGCATGTATGTATGTATGTAGGTGACTGATCGACCGACCGACCGACCGACTAACCATTATCAATTTGCATCTATAGAATTTAAGCATGTTTTAGACCACATTGAGGATGATCATTTTATAATTATGAATTAAATAAAATACAATTCTTGACAGCGATTTTATTTATCTGTTTAATTACACTACCAGACTTTTGTTCATGATGTGAAACATATATGGGTTGGCAAAGTTTGCATCAATTAGTTATAGATTCGATAGAATAATTTTACACCAAGTATATTGAAAGTGAAATCCTTTTAAATTTTTCAAACGTATGGGACTAACTTTAAGAAATACGTTTGATATCAAACTGAAGTAACAAAAAAATGTTTCAACAAAATCCTAGATATGTCTCATGATTAAATATTTTGTTATTTTTGTTTGGACCAGCACTCAGGGGAGGACCCCCACTCTAGGAAAATAGGTTATGGTAGAGTTTCCAGTTCGGTTTTAACCGAAACCGAAACCGCGGTTTTTCAAGGCCTTAATCTATTTTCAGTAAAAAAATTAAAAATTTAGACATGAGATACCAACTTTTTCATCTAATTATTCATCCAATATCTCTAAAAACAGATCGGTAAAAATATCTAAAGATTTGTTTAAATTTTTTAAATTGTATTTCAATAATTGCTTCAGATGATGTAGCAGGCAAGGAAACCTGTTAATAATGCATGACCCAACATATTAATCTACTAGTATTTCCTGACAATTAAATTTCAAATAAACAGTCATTTATTTAATTTAAAAAAAAAAAATGCAAAATTTTTGTTACAAAGTCTTAGTTACCTTCAAATATCCGATAAAAGTATGGAGTACTAGCCGAACCGGTGCGCTTCGCCACCCCAATTGGAAGAAAGAAATAGTACTATTAAGTCTCCCTTTGTGAATTAATACTAATTCAGGAAAACATGTCTCTAG
Source organism: Calliphora vomitoria (assembly GCA_942486065.2). Classification (NCBI taxonomy): domain Eukaryota; kingdom Metazoa; phylum Arthropoda; class Insecta; order Diptera; family Calliphoridae; genus Calliphora; species Calliphora vomitoria. The sequence goes on from OW818032.2 coordinate 5,321,399, forward strand.
TTTCATGTTTATTGTGTCATTGTAATGTGGATTCTAGCTCATTCGAAACGTATTATTAGAATAAAAACACTACCATAAAGACCCACATTTTGTACTCCTACTCCTGAATGTCTAATTTCATATTTCTGTGTCCATTATTATAGAAAATGGTACCACTAAAATCACCTTTTATGAATTTTAACTCATTCAAAATCATTATTATAAAATATTCAAAAAGTTCATTCACAATTAAGAAATAGTAACATTAATTATCACTTTTGAATTCGTATTCACTAAACAATGAATGCATAATTTCGTGTTTCTAGGTCCATCGTTATGAAATATTCAAAAAGTACTATTAGTTGGAAAAAGTACCTGCAAGTCCCTTTTTCATATTCTAACTCAGTCAGGATCATGTGTGTTTAATTTACTGCTTATAGGTTCATTATTATAGAAATTTCAATAATAGTTTTTGCTTGATTCTTTCTTTAGCATATCAGCCACTATTATGTATACATATAAGTAAAATAATTTAATATAATAAAAAGTACCATTAGAAGAAAAAATAACAATTTTCCACACTTAAACCACTGTCAAGTTTGAAATTTCAAAGTAATTTCCTGATTCTAGGTTCAATATTATAGAAAATTCAGAAAGTACTATTTAAAGAACGAAAAATACTCCTTAGTTTATTTTAGTTCTCCATTTTTGGTATCATAATACAATTGAGCACCCTATTCTTGATTATTTCTTTGCTGAGAAGCATATTAGCCAACTTTAATGTATTTGTATAGCATTTCCTATTTATCAACTGATTTAATAGTTAATAAATTATCACAAAACCGAACCGAAACCGAGGTTTTGAAATTCTTCGGTTTTTTGGAAACTCTAGGTCAATGGTGCCCAAGCCCTACACTCTTGGTGCTCATTTGTTTTTGTAAATGCTCTTAGCTATAGGCTGTGTGTTTCTATACTCAATGGAGCACTCACCATTAGCAATATAAAATACACAAACAACTTTGTCTTGTTTGTTTTTTTTTTTGTCGATCTTCACTGTCTACACGCAAGTGCAAAGCAACAACACTTTCGTATGCTTTGATGGTATACATTGACGACAGCGGTCATCAATGTAGATTTTGTTTATCGTATGGTATTGTTTAAAAAAGTGTGTATTTTTTTCTTTATTCTTTGTATGTTTTGGTTTTTACAACAAAAAAAATTGCATAAAAATTAGTTTTTCTTTAAATGTATTGGTGTTTGCTCTTCCATAAGGAACTTTTGGGCACCCCTGCTCTAGGTTATGGGAAGGAGGATAGAGGGAGTAGTGTTTGTAGACATTTGATTTGAATTTTCCTACATTGAAAGGGACAGGAAATACTTCGACAGGAAGCTTATTTCACATACAGATGGTACGGCTTAAGAACGAATTTTCTCTGCACAATACAAAAATAAAACCAGTCAGGAAGTATAGTAGGTCAAGCCCGAATATATAATACCCTACTCTGAGATATGATCAAAATATTTTTCATTTAAAATTTCAATGTGTTTTTTTTTTCATTTATTTCGAGAAATGGTCCGCTCATATATTTAGCCAAAAAATCTCGACTTAAAAAACACGAGTTATGGCCTTTCTATATTAAGGTAATGATATAAAACTTAATTGTGTTGAACTTTATGTAGATGAAAAAATGTTTAAGAGATTTATGCTCGTTAAAGTGTTTTTCGGAAATGGGCCTTATATGGAAGCTATGGTTAATTATGGATAAATTTACCTATATAAATCACATTTGCCTATATAAATCACATTTTATGACATAAAATTCATATTTCGTGAGGATATTTGTATGGGGGTTAGGAGAAATAATAAAGCGGTCTGAAAAAAAGAATGTGCCAAAATTGATCGAAATTTCTTCAAAATTGCGATCTGTATTTTGCGCAGAATCATCGTTAAAAAGACCCAGAAAGTTATTCTGAGTCGATCAGTAAATAGAAAACAGAAATTTGGCACAAATATTATCTCTTGGTCAGAAATGTTTGGTACTGAAAATGGGAAAAATAGATCTAACCAAATCAAAAAATGTAGACATACATACTAGCTATGTCTGTCCGAGGGCATAGAGGAAAATGCCTGTGGGATGAAATTTTACCAAAATATGTTATGTTGATCAGAAATGTTTGATATTGAAAATAGTCCAACCAAAAAAAATACAAAATTTCCGATCTACGCTAAAAAATAATGAAATCACGATAGGAAAAATGTTACTGCTAATAGATTTGTCCAATAATTACAAAATAGATTGTAACGGAAAAGTTTTGGATCGAAATATATGAAAAACTTTATGCGGTTTTACCATCATGCATATTTTTTTCCGGATAACTTTTAAATGCTTAAATTTAGCAAGGTGAAATTTACCACTGATCTTTTTTGTAATAGAAAATAAAATATATTTTTCGGTACAGTCGAATATAACACTTTACTTGTTTTGTTTACATTTTGGAATTTAAATTGGTACCTTTTTTTTAGTTAAATAAAGTATTTCGCACTTAAATTAAGTATGTATTTTTATAAATATGTATGTTTTTTACCTAAAGGAGTGTAAACAACATAAAAACCTAATGAACACAATGATGTCATGTGTTAAAAAAAAAGATTCCCCTTTTAAATAACAAAATTAACAAATGATTGGTATGGTCGAATTGTATATTCCATACATAACAACAAACATTTCGTTTGTTCCATAGTTATTATTCTCAACGATTCGATTTGATTTTTTTACTTTACAAAATATTTAATAATTCAGCTTTTTTCGATTTTTATTTAACAACGTTTTGTGTTTTAAAATAAAATTAAAATTTTTAGCAAAGAAATTCATTAAAAATTTTATTTACCACTTTTAGCATTTAAAATAAAAATGCTTTTATAAAATAATAAACCGTCTAATGTCAAAATGTTGATATGTTACAAACATACTGACTAATTTAACCTGTATCCCCTACTTTTTCCAAATTTAAATGTGCACAACAAAATTGTTTAGCAAATGCCACATCATATACTGATAATCAAGAATGCTCTAAAGAAGACATGATATAAAAGGAGCACAGGTAGACCAAGATCATTAAAAGCAGATGCTGTTGAAAAGTTTAAAAGCGCGTGTTAAGCACATGCCAGGCACACTTAAGCTATGGAATATATAACATTTAAACGCAACAAACAGAAGAGAAAAAAAAAACATATTTCGTAACTGCCAAAAGATGAACAGGAATTTTGTTGAAAGCAACAAAAAAATTTACCAAAAATAACATAAAAAATTGGCATTGAACTTTAAGAGGAATGAAAAAAAAAAAACAAATTTGAAAAGAAAAAAAAATGTTTTAACAAATATTTTAAAAACGGTAGCGTTATGCTTTAGTTATGTCTATATACATGAACATACATAAATATTTATGTATGTATGAACAAACATAAATGACTTAAGGCTATACTCGTAAAAACAAGGCTTGATGATAAAAACAAGCTAAAACATCTTAAACATATCATTAATTTTTTTGGTGAGGCACAGTAGCACTCAGTCGACAGGAAAAGCAATAAAATGGGATATGCATTTTGTATAAAATGGATTCATAAAAAGGTGTAGTTTTAGATAACAACAAATTTAATTTCATAGATTTTAATAATTTTGCATTCTACATAGCACTTTTTTGAAGACTTTTGCTGTTGAAACATTTTTCTATGGTCTTTGTTATTAGTTACTTATCTAATGCAAAGTAAAGCAGAGGGTGATTGGTTATACCTGAATTACTTATTAGCAACAAAATCCTCTCATGTACATCTCTGGTGTCTACATACTTAATTACAGAAACATACATGGTTAAAAACATTTAATTTCAATAATAACATGTTTGCTACAGCAATTTTTTAGTGTTGATTTTTCGATTGTGAACATTCTAACTACAACTATATTATGAAATATTAATAATCATAACATGATCACAATTACTCCATAATATGGTCATTTGGTTATAACATAATATGATATCACCTATTATGTTTTTACAATACATAACAATATTATGGTAGAATAATAATATGATTGCACATAATCATATTATTAACAAAGGATTAAATTATGCTTAAGGAGAATATTATGAATGCTACAGTTATATATGGTAAATACATTCCATAATATAATTTGACAGCAACCATAAAATCCAATCACAATATGACCACAACCATATTTTTTTCCAATTTTACGGGCTATTTATTTGTATTTGCGTGCAAATGTTATTCTTCAGAGCTAACACATTTCAAGCTGATTTTATATTTTTAAACCGTCTGATTTATTATAAAATTTCTGAATATTTGGTATTTTTATTGCATTTGCTATGTTTTTATTTTAATTCAATTTTCTCTAAAATGGACTTTCAAGTGGAAATAAAAGAATTTGTTTACTGCTTAAAAATAATTCAATTTAATTGACTAAACTTCTTATTAAAAACAAGTAAGAGAGATATATTCGGCTGGGCCGAATCTTATATACCCTTCACCAAACTATACTTCAAAATAAAATTTTTTAGGTAATTTTAGGTAAACAAATTTTTTTTTAGTTGTTTTTTTTCATTTTTTTGGAAAAAAAATATTTTTCGAATTTTTTTTTTAAAGTTTTTATGTAAAATTTTTTTTAAATTTTAAATTTTTTTTTTTTTTTAAAATTTATTTATTTTTTTTAATATTTAGCGAAAAAACCTTTTGGTGAAAAAAAAAATCTGGTTAAAAATGTTTCCCGATTTTGACCCATTGTAGGTCCAACTTACTATGGTCTTATATACGTTGTTGCAAAGGTCTTTGAAATATCTATCATTTGATATCCATATTGTCTATATTAATGACTTAGTAATCCAGATATAGGTCAAAAAATAGGTAAAAAATCGAGGTTGTCCTGGTTTTTTCCTTATATCAGCCATTTGTGGACCGATTTTGCTGATTTTAAATAGCAAACTTCTCGAAAGCATGTCTGACAGAATTATTGAAGATTTGGATCCCGAAGATATCTGGGGTCTTCAGAAAATTGATTTCAACAGACAGACAGACAGACGGACAGACAGACAGACGGACATGGCTTAATCGACTCCGCTATCTATAAGGATCCAGAATATATATACTTTATAGGGTCGGAAAATTATATTGTGGAAATTACAAACGGAATGACAAATTTATATATACCCTTCTCACGAAGGTGAAGGGTATAAAAATTATGACCGCAATATTCATTATATAATATTCATTCCATACTAATTATTTGGCTTCATTCAAAAGCATTCAAATGAATAGAATTCATTCATCTTTGAATTAATTCACAATAGATTTCATTTAATGATTACATATTTTTTTTTAATTATAATTTCATTTACAAAATTATTGAAAAACAAATGTTTTAACACTATTTTTAATTGATGACAAAATTTAATGATTCAATAAAATGTATTCTATTTTCTAATAGATTTAAAGTTAAGAAAATGTAATGAATTAATTAATTCTATAAAGAATGAATTCTATATATTTCAAGTATTTACTAAGTATTCAAGTCAACGAAGTAATTCGTACCAAAATTCTTAACTTCAATTTCCGTGCTCTGTTTTTGGCCTCTAAAACTTTTCGAGCCTTGTATGTTTTTAAACATGTATTAGCTTTAACTTTTCGTACCAAATAGTCCGAGCACTGAGCTAACCGGGCTCTTTTGAAAATGCTTTCTATTTTTTTGGCTTTAGAAACATCATGTGGACCATTTCTTCTACCTAAACCAGGTTTTATATCAACGGACAAGTTCTCCCGGTACTGTTTAATAACATTGGAAACAGTTTGACGGCAGATCTTTAAATGCTTGGCCAACTTTTTGTAGGACCAAGTTGGGTTTTGTTGAAAATATTTAATAATTTTAGTACGCACTTTTTTCTGGTCAATCATTTTAATCAGATTAACAACAAATTAATATAATTGACATTACACAAAATAACTGACATGCTTTACAAAGGTAACTGATAAAAAAAAATCAAATAATACTTGGGTTAAAAGTTTTATATGTTATTTTGAAGGGTACATATCATTTATTCTCATCTAGTGTAAACAAAATATCGAATTTTGTGTCTTTAATTTGAAAAAAGTTCCGCTGAAGAACACCGATACTTATGATGAATGTGTTTCAGCGGTTTCAACGTGCGAGAGATGGTTTGTGCGGTTCAGAAGTGGTTATTTTTACTGAAGGCATTACTCCATTAAGGTTGTTGTAAACTCAAAAAGCGCTAGCAAAATCATTGGGTGCTACTCAAGCAGCAATTTCAAAATGTTTGCGAGCAACAGGATCATCCAAAAGCAGAAAAACTGGGTACCATATGAATTGCAGACAAGAGACCTTGAAAGACGATTTTGAATGTCCGAAATTATGCTTGAACGCTATAAAAGAAAATCATTTTTTGCACTGAATCATTACATGCGATGAAACATGGATCCATTACGTTAACCCGAAGCGTAAAAGATCCTCTGTGAAGCCCGTTCAACCAGCTGAATCAACACCAAAGCCAAATATTCACGTATTGGTGGGACCAAAAGGTACCTATCTATTATGAGCTGCTGAAATCTGGCCAGACCATCACAGGGAACCTGTACCAAACGCAACTGATTCATTAGAAGCAAGCATTGACTGAAAAACGCCTAGAATATGCGGCCAGATATGAAACAGTAATATTCCGACATGACAATACCACATGTTGCAATATCTGTTAAGTTTTCGGGAAGTTTTGCGTCACTCGCCTCATAGTGTATACCTTTCCCCGTCCGACTACTATTTGTTTCGATCGATGCAGAACGCTCTGTCTGTGATACGCTTCACTTTAGAACAGAGTATCCGATATTGGCTTGATTCGGTATTGGCCTCAAAAGATGATCAGGGGGCTAATTACCGCAGTCGAACACGATCGAATACTTATTCGAACGTACGAGTTTTTTTATTTTTGGGATTCTCTTATTCGATATCGAATAAAATGTATAGAAAATTATAATGATTGTGCTCGATAACGAACGAGTTTTTACTCGAACGCTAATAAGCGTTCGAAATTTATTTCGATAACGAGTGCGAGAATTTGCCCCCAGTTCTTTTGGCTCAGAATCCATATGTTACTAGAAAGATGGGAATGACCTTTTCTATGCTAACAATGGCTAATACTTTCAGTAAATTTATTTTGTACAAATGTTTCAAAATAAAACCAAAAAATTTGAAAAAATCTCCCATTATTAAGATATACACGCAATATTATTATACCCTTCACGATGAGTGGCAAGGGTACATATAAATTTGTCATTCCGTTTGTAATTTCTACATTTTTCATTTGCGACCCTACAAAGTATAAATATTCTGGATCGTTAGAGATAGCGAAGTCGATATAGCCATGTCCGTCTGTATGTTGAAATCAACTTTTCGTAGACCCCCAAATAACACACATACTTGATTCATACATCAATATATCGGGAATTCTTCCGGCTCGCTTGCTATTTAAAAGAAAGTCGGCCCATAAATGGCTGAGATATAAGGAAACAACCGAGACAACCTCCATTTTTGGCCTATTTTTTATCTATATCTCGATTACTAAGTCATTAATTAATGTAGACAATATGGATATCTAATGATAGATATTTCAAAGTCCATTGCAACGATGTATATAAGGCTATAATAAGTTTTTTTTTTTTTTTTAAAAAAAAAAAAAAAAGAAAAGTAACACTCAGGCAATTAATATGCCTATATATAATTGTGTTACTTTCTTTGGAAAGGGGATAGATTGTTGAAGGAAAGGTGGTGAAAGGAGGAGAAAGGCTTTTTATTGACAACTCTGCAATTGCGCGTTATGCTTAGTGCAGGTTGCAGCGCCTCTGGTGGTGAGATGGCTTGTCAACAACTTTTATTTATTTATTTTACTTCGGTGGCGTTTTAGTGTTATACCACCGAAGGAGGGCGCTGTGATAAATATTAGTTATTAGTAAACTAATAATTATTATAAACTGATGTTGTTGATTGGCAAATACCATATCATGCTTAATTATCAAACGCGCTAACCAATTAAGCCACAGCACCCACAAATAAGTCGGACCTATAATGGGTCAAAATCGGGAAAAATATGTTTTAACCCGAATTTCTTTATTTCACCAAAAAAAAATTTTTGGCATAGATTTAAAAAAAAAAAAACAAATTTTTTAATTTAATTTTTTTTTTTAATTAAAAACAATTTCGAAAAAAAAATTAAATTTTTTTACTTAAAAAAATATTTAAAATTTTTATTTTAAAGTATAATTTGGTGAAGGGTATATAAGAAACTGTGTTTAAAATTGAAGGAAGAAGGGTATTTTCCGCTATATGAATAGAAAAATAATTCAAACTTATAAAGAAAGAATTGTTTTCGTAAATAATACAATATGCTACAACCAAAATTTGGTAATACCCCTAATATATACTATGAGCCTCAAAAGTGAGTAAACACCAGCGAATCATTTGTTTTTTTTATTCATCGATTAAAATTTAAAAGTTTCTGTTTGTTGCAAATTATGCCGAATATTAGGTTCGCTTCGGTTCTTATAAGAAACAGGTTTTAATTCACTGGTGTTTTCTCACTTTTGACGCCCATAGTATATGTATTAACAGCCGTATTCATAATAAATAATATATTGAAAATTTAAACACAAAAATGTTAGACACTGACTGTTTTTATTATATGTATATCAATGCTGACTCTATTCCTACGCTTACATATTTCTTCTCATAACCCACTGTGCACTGTTAGTTCACTCATCACTACAGATTTGCCCAAAAAATAAAAGAAAAAAAGTGTACTGAACAAATCAAAACAAAAGACTTCAACAACGAACCACAGACAAAAACACTCTGCTTTCTTTAAATGATGATGATTATGATGATAACGATTATTGTGGCAGTCTGTCAGTCTTCTAATAAAAATTAAGTGAAGTGGTGGTAAGTTTATGTAAAAGTTTTGCATTTTATTTTTATAATTTTAATAAAAATATAAATTTTTGAAGTGTTTATGGTTTGTTATAATTTAAATTTGAAATTACCTACAAAAAAAAGTAGAGCAATTTTGGAATAATAAGTTGAATTTGTTATTTTTTTCATTTCTCTTGCCTTGTGAACTTTTTGCCAAACATACAATTATTATAACTTATAATAAAGGAAATGAATCATAGCCTAGAAATTACGTATATTTGTAGACATAAAATTTGTAATAAGTTTACATAACAAAGATACATATAAACATATATTAATATTGTTTCTTTCTAAGATTGGAAATTCCCTGTACAAGTTTGAATATTTAAAAGAAAACGCCGCTTGTCGGGTAAATAAAATTTTTAAATACATAATAATCTTATCATCTTTAGCTTTAAAATACAAAATGACTTTGACACACCTGATATTTTAAGTATTTACGAAATTATGTATTAAAAGTTATTGTTTTTCAACAATTACTACGACATACGTACTTACTTACATATATTCTTAAATAAACTAATATTTTTTTAAATACAAATATCGATTATTTAAGGTTTAGTTTAAATATTTAGATAAAATTCAAAAATTACGTTAAGAAATCTACAAAAAGGCTTGACAAATTTTAAAACCGTTCAGTATACATTAAAAATTACTATTTTTAACTTGTTAAAAATTCAACGGTTTATTCAAAAACGTTTTACAAATAAACATAAATTTAAAGTTTAGCAAGAAAACAACAACAAACAGTGTATCCTTAATCAATAAAAAGTAAATGTGCAAATGTTTAACGCGTAACCCGTAAATGAAAATATTTAACTTCAACAAAAAATAATTTAAATAAAAATGCCATCATCATCACCCCTTCGAAAGAGAAAAAATTAAATTGTTTTTGAAATATTTTCTGTTTTTCGTAATTCATTTACTGAATTGTAATTTTATTAAACACTACGCTTAGCTTACATTGTTGAACTTTACCTTAATAAGTTTGTAAACAAAATAAATTCATACGCAACCCAAAAATAACATAAACAAAAAGTGTTAATTGTTTGCCAAAATAAAATAACATAACAACAAAATATCTTTGTGTAAGTTTGTAAATTTTAAGTTTTGTTTATTATTGCAATTTTTTAATTTCGCTAAGTAATCAAAAAAATAAATTTCAAAAAAAAAAAACGGGCGCTTTAATGACATGTTATTTACATAATATTTAAGAAAACAACAAATAAATTAAATGAGAAAAAATTTACAAATGCAAATATGTATTTAACCGATAAAAAATATAAACATTATTAATATATTTACTTCGTATCCATTTCACTTATCAGACAAGTGGTAATATGTTCGAACGGATTATTAATTCAATAAAACAATTATAAAGGAAATGTGACAGGACTTTTCTAAGATCAGTCCTTTGTTGCTTTATAAAAATAACAATGGTCTACATTTAAGAAGTTGAAATCAAGTGGCTAATCGGTCTCGTTAGTAAAATTTAATATTTGTGAACCAACTTTTGAAATATTTCGAAATATTGAATAAATAGCTGTCTAAACTATTTGGGACAAATTTTACTAAAAACAATAGGTAATAAGTTACATGGATGAGAAGAAACGCCTGTTTGGCCAAAATGTCAAATCCCACCAACTCAGATAGTTCATGCCCAATCTTGTTGAAAAATTATGTCTGAATTACTATCCGATAGGACTAATCTTGGTGCAAATTTCATCTCGATCGGAAAACATCGATTTCAAAATTTCACTCAATCTCACTCCTTATGTATATTAAATATGTTTAATCATTCCTAACTACTAAAAGCGATAATTTCTATAGCTACGTAGGGAACTTCTTTGGGTATTTTATGTTTTCACAAGGGACAGATTTTAGGTTAGGTTAGGTTTGAGGTTAACCGACAAACCAGTTTTTTATAAACTCTAGTTATTAGATATTTATATTCTTAATTATATTCGTTATATTTTTATGAAATATTTCATATAAGTATTATAAATTACACAGGCCTACAAAATTTGAAAAAAAAAAAAAATCGAATCCCTTTTTTACATCAGGTTTTAAGAAAGTCCTTCATATTGGCTTCAAAACAAAGGTTAAACCTTTGTCATATCTTAATACTTCTTTGAGATATCTTAACCTAAAATTTTAAAAACCCGATTTTCGCTATGAATGCAAAAAATTAAATTTGTCGCCTCATTGCAGAGTGTGGTAAATCGCAAATCTAACTGGAAAAAATTAATAAATCGCACTAGGTACACTTCTCACTTATGAATTAAATAAAAAATTAGTTCAAATATATTAAGGATCATAAAAAGGATTTTGGGATTCTTTAAAAATTTTCTTTCGGTATAGAGTGGAGGTCATACTGGAAAAGTGAAAAAAAAAATGTATGGCACTCGTAAAAATGCGCAAGATGTTTTTGATAACCCTTAAAGTGAACACTTGAAAGATTAACCCGAATATAGTTTAAATATTTAATTTCCACTTTCGGAACAATGGAAGTAATTAAATGAAAATTGTAATATATTTCCTTGAAATAATCCTTAATAATAATAAAAACAAGTAAGAGAGCTATATTCGGCTGTGCCGAATCTTATATACCCTTCGCAAATTATACTTTAAAATAAAAATTTTAAATATTTTTAAGTAAACAAAATTAATTTTTTTTTTTTAATTGTTTTTCAAAATTAAAAAAATTTTTTTTTTCAAAATTAAAAAAAAAAAATTTTTTTTAATTTTTCCAATTTTTTTTTTAATTTTGTCCAATTTTTTTTTTTAAATTTTTAAAAAATTTTTTTTTAAATTTGTTAGTGAAAAAAAATGTTTGTGGTAAAAAAAATATTTGGGTTAAAAAATAATTTTCCCGATTTTGACCCATTGTAGGTCCAAATTACTATAACCTTATATGAATCGTTGCAATGGATTTTGAAATATCTATCATTAGATAGCCATATTGTCTATATTAATGACATAATAATCCAGATATAGATCAAAAATAGGCCAAAATTCGAGGTTGTCCCGGTTTTTTCCTTATATCTCAGCTATTTGTGGGCCGATTGTCTCGATTTTAAATAGCGACCGAGCCGGATATATTGTTTTATCAATTATGTTTGTAAGTTATTTGGATGCTACGGAAAGTTGATTTCAACATACAGACGGATATGACTATATCGACTTCGCTATATATAACGATCCAGAATATATATACTTTGTGGGCTCACAAATGAAAAATATAGAAATTACAAACGGAATGACAAACTTATATATACCCTTGCCACTCTTGGTGAAGGGTATAAAAATTATGGCAATAAAATCACCGTAGCCTTTATAATCATAAACCAAAGTCACACAAAAAATGTGCTTCTACTTGAAATCTGAATGCACGTGTTGATAACAACAGACTTTAAAGCTTACTTTTTCCTAAACAGAGCTAAAAACAAAACATGAATTACAGTAACCTATTGTATTGAGAAGCTGATTAAATAATTAGAAGGAATGTTGCCAGAAATTTTTTTTTTATTTTGTCCAGCTAGATTTGTAATTTACCACAGTGTGCATTGGTCAGATTCGGAATCAGCACAGCTCAAACCTTTAGAAAAGTATACTGTAGTATCAGTGTTTAAAATTTGTTGACCTGCGTTATTAAGGGGGTCGATTTTTTATAATAGTAATAAAATTAATTTCCCTGCTGACCAAATTATTGCCAAAAATTATAAAAAAATTATTTTAAAAAATTAAAACAGCAAACCCAGCTTAACTAGAATATTTTTAAAAATTTAATATTGGAGTTTTGAAAATACATTGAAACAAAAAAATTTTAGTTTGACCTTAATCCTGAGAATGAATTAGTTGTAATAGTGTGATAAGAATTCACATTTGACGAGTTTCAATGCTAAATTGATTGTGATTGGTAGGGAAACATGAGTCATCCTAATTCATGTTTTTCCTGGAGGTATTTATCCGTTTCATTAATAGCATAAGTATGCATATATTGCATATTTAAGGCATATTTTGAAGTTTTATGGCATATTTGTACTTAATTTTTGCCTTTCTTGTATAAATTATGTGTGCTTAGATTTTTCTAATTTTATGTATATTTATTATACCTCTCACCATGATTTGCAAGGGTATACTATATAAGTTTGTCATTCCGTTTGTAATTTCTACATTTTTCATTTGCAACCCCACAAAGTATATATTTTCTGGATCGTTATAGATATCGGAGACAATATAGCCATGTCCATCTCACCGTCTGTATGTTGAAATCAACTTTCCGTAGCCCCCAAATAATTTAAAAACATGATATATTATGCGTCCTTACGAAATTCTAAGACGATCTAGCTATGTCAGTCCATCTCTCTGTTTGTTGAAAATACGATAGGGCCCAAACGAAATGATAAGATTAGCTTGGTATTGAAAGTGGGCAATATCCATGATTTCAGCTAGCCCCCATACAAATGTTCCCCCGGAATACTGTTTGAGCAACCATAAATATGTTGATTATGCGGCAATCCTGATAAAATTTTGTACAAATTAGTTCTAAGTACTTTGAAATTATACTGTAAAGCAGAGGTGCCCAAAAGTTCCTTATGGAAGAGCAAACACCAATACATTTAAAGAAAAACTAATTTTTATGCAATTTTTTTTGTTGTAAAAACCAAAGCATACAAAGAATAAAGAAAAAAATACAAACTTTTTTAAACAATACCATACGATAAACAAAAACAAAATCTACATTGATGATCGCTGTCGTCAATGTTTACCAGCAAAGCATACGAAAGTGTTGTTGTTTTCCATTTGCGTGTGTACATTGAAGAACGACAAAAAAAACCAACAAGACAAAGTTGTTTGTGTATTTCATATTACTAGTGCCTGAGTGTTCTATTGAGTATAGAAACACACAGCCTATAGGTAAGAGCATTTACAAAAACAAATGAGCACCAAGAGTATAGGGCTTGGGCAATTGCTGTAAAGTATCGCTAAAATCGGGCAACATTTTCCCTAGCCCCATTGAAGGGCCCTTAGACAATGAATTGAACATAATTAATATCGTGATCAAATTGGACGTAAACAAGTTTTATATGAACCTAAATCTATTCTACCCCCAATATCAGAAAAATATTTTATTGTCACACATTGATGATGGGTACACAAGATTCGGCACAGACCAATACAACACTTTTACTTGTTTTTACTGAATCTGCCTAAACACTGTTGTTTCATAGTGTCTTAATATGTATAAAATCGCTATGGAAACTTTGTTTGAATTTGAATCTTGAAAAAAACTAAACATTAAAAATTTTCTAGACAATCAAAAGTTCTTTAAAAATATTGGATGTCAATTTTAACAATAACTTTGTATTGCTTTAGATAATGATCTGGTTAAACTTTAACAAGAGTGCACTTGCGATAATATGAACTAATTAAAACCATTCCAGTTCACTTTTGCAAGATTGTTCATATTTTAAAGGTTTTGCACTAAGTTTATATTTTAGAGTAGCCAAGGAAGTAAAAAAAGTGTTCATATTTTGGGGTGTTCATGTTATCGCGAGTGCACTGTACATATTTGAAATCTACATCACAGCAAAAAAAATTTCAGTGGCAAATTTTGTTATTAAAAAAATTGTATTGATTTTTTAATAAAAGTAACATTTTAACTCAATAGCATATTTTTCTGTTTTGAAAGCTTAATTAATAACTTTTTTAGAGCCAATTTCCGGTATCCGTGGTAATTCGAAGCAGTTTGGTTTCGAATCAAATTGCCCGCAAATACAATTCTATAACATTAAAGTGATACAGATATGTAATCTAAATTCGAGACTAGTATAAGCAGAAAAAAGATATTTTTAACAAGTTTTTCAACAATATTATAGTCACAGTACCTATTTATATGATTGTGGTAACTATAATATGGTTAATTTACGATTCGCATGATTGTATCAATCATATATGGTCACAGTAAACTGTGACAACCATTTTTATTTAAAAATCATTGTTAAAAATTTTGTTTTACCTGTGTTGTGGTGATATACGATTTTTACAAACTCTGTATTTTCAATACTGCGTTTTGTTTTGGTTTGTCCAATGTTGTGTTGATACATACTTTCTGGAAGAGTTGCAATTTTGAATTTACAGCATTGTAATGATTAGCAATATTTGGGAACAATCGTATTTTTTGTCTGGGGAAACTGCTTGTTTTGTTATTACTTAGATTACAAATTAATTATATTTTAGAAATAAAAAAAAACTGGTTCACATATAAAAATAGTTATATATTTATTAAAATATATAACTACTACAAGAATAATAACAACATAAATGTAAATTAATAAACAATACTATTTTACAGAGATTCCCAAAATAGTATTGTTCAATATCTTTGTATCGAGTGTAATCATATGTTCTGTCTGTTTTATTGTATTAAAACATCTCAAAAATATAGTTTCGCAACAAAAAAACTTAATTAACTTTTTTCAGAGGTATTTTTCTTATTATTTGTATACAGTATACACAATAAGCTAATAAACAAAAAGTGAATTTCATACAAAATACATGATACAGATTGCTGTGAATTAATAGAAAATTTTTATAGAAAAAGTTCATATCACGCAGAAAAAAAATTTAGTTGTGCATGTTTACTGTAACCATTTCAACATTTGTGCATGTTTACTGTAACCATTTCAACATTTTTAACAATATTATAGTCACAGTAACTATTTATATGATTGTGGTAACAATAATATGGTTAATTTACGATTCTCCATATATATGGTTACAGTAAACAAATATATGTTTGTGACAACCAATGGTTACAGTAAACATGCACAACTATATTTTTTCTGCGTGATATTTCCTTATATGTATACGGCTTAGGGCCATTATTACAATTTGCCTTTATTAGTAAAAGGTAACGAATATAGGGGCAAGTTGTAATAATGACCCTTAAAATACTAAGTATTTTCGTTTTTCTAAAGAATTCAGAATCTTAAAGTTTACAATACAAATTAAATTGTATTGTAAACTTTAAGATTCTGAATTCGAGTTTGGCTCAAAGTTAATAAATTGTTTTTAGAATATCGTTAAACACATATATGTAGGATTGAATTAAAAAAGTTTTTTTATGAGACACAAATTATAGAACACGCCTAAAACCATTTGAGAACATCTGTAATAATGGGATCATATTGTTGTCCACTAAATATCCACATTTTCTGTTTGTGTTATTGTTAATTGTACGAACCTACCTTCATACCTACATACATATTAAATTTGATATCAATTGACGTTCAGTTGTTGTTATTGTTGTTGTTGTAAATTTTTTAAATTGTTTTTGTTTTAGTAACATGCCGCAATTTTAACCAAGCGTTACATGCATGAATTTACTTATTTGTTATTTGTTATATATTTTTTTTTTTTAAAATTTTTAGAATTTTATTTATTATTTTTTGTTGTTTTTGTTGTTGGCAACTACCAGAACCACCTGTTTACAGTAAAAATGTTGTTTAACATCGAAATGTCAACTGGTTTAATAGTGGCAGTAGTGCTCAGTTTAAATGTATTTAACAGTAAAAAAAAAAAACATTTTGTTCATGAGTTGCAAAATGTTTGTAATTTTGTCTCTATTAATGGAGAGCATTTTAAAACATTTTGAGCACATTTTCAATGAAATGTTAATTAAGAGAAAATTCACATTGTTATTAAGTTATTACTCTTAGTTTTTATGGCTTGGTTTTAGAGATGTCGCTTTTATGGTATATATTGTAGCTATGAATGAGAAATGATATGGTTACGTGTGTTTTAACTACAAGTATTTTTAAAGTTAAAAGTTTAAGGGCCATTATTACAACCTGCCTTTATGTTCCCAATAGTAAAAGTTAACTTTAAATCAACCTTTTTCTATCACTTAAAGATAGCTTTTACTATTGGGAACATAAAGGCAAGATGTAATAATGGCCCTAAATGTTAAACATTTTGAAAACAACAAAGTTCCTTAAACCTTTTATCAAAGTCTGTATACGTATGAAATTATTAAAATGGTTAATATTAATGTGAGTACGTGAAAATGACACACCTAAACTTAATTTTGGGTTGTAGAATTCATTGGTATAAAATATAAGGTCAAAATCAGGAGATATAAGTTAAAGCTTATAGAGATTTGGCAACGTCTGACACTGAACTAACAGTCATTATCATTATCAAAGCCTATTATCTTAACACTTATATTGATATTTTTACTTTTGTTCGTAAATTTAGTGTAATCTTGAGGGAGTTTAGTTTCAACAAATAAACCATAAATAAAGTGAATTCGAAATACCCGAAATTAGGTTCGGGTGTCCCCTGGCCTTTTGTTGTGGAATTTCAAAAATTGAAATTTTACTTGCAGTGTAAATGAATTAAAAAATAATTGTTTGCTTGCATTAGCTAATTAAAATAAAAAATGTGCAGTGTTTTAATCATTTATCCATTTCTTTTCAAAATTATTAAATGACTGCCACAATCATATGCCTGATTACTACAACTATTAAATGATTGCATCTGTCGTGTGAATAGAAACTGTAACATAATGTATGTGTAGCAATCAATGATTACAACGGCAATAACATTTTTGAAAAAGTTGTGATCATATTAAGAAATGTTTGGGTGTAGTTTGCCATGGCGATAGCGTTCTTCATTTTCCGAGAAGTATTGGGTGTATGAAATAAAAATGCGGTATTTCCAATACATGACGTATCTTTTTAACCCGGTTTTTGTTTTTAATAACTTATATGTCATTTTGAAGGGTACATAACTCTCACTTATTTTCACTTAGTTATTATAGTGTAAACAACAAAGTTTTTTGTTTTTTTTTTTTTTTTTTGTTTCCAAAATGTCGAATATGCGATATGCGTGATATGCGGGAAGAAGAACATTGCCAAGAATCGGTGGTATACTCCATGAAGATTCTTGTCAAACTCAAAAAGAGCTGGCAAAACCATTGGAACCTACTCAAGCAACAACTTCAAAAGGTTTGCGAGCAGCAGGATTCATCCAAAAGCAGGGTACAAGGTCATTCATTTTGCCGTCTTCACTGAATGACATGCTTCACTTCAATCGACAATGCTGTAAAATTGCTACGCTTGTACTCTATATCATATACACACTGAAAAGTGAGTGAGTTTGTTTTGTATATGATCGTATGCTACCATATCCTTCCACGTATATGTTTTTGCACTGTCAATGCTATGATACAACGTTTGTATGCACTGTTTCAAGAATTATTCGAATCATTCGAATTATTTTTATTTTCATAAATGAATTTTTCTATGTATGCATTTCAATGTGTGTGAATGTGTACGACCTATCGTGAGATTTTTCGCTGTTTTTTTTTTTGGGAAGTGGTACAGCAGAAATTCCTATACACATGAACATTTAATAATAAACAAAAAACTCGGTGTACACTGCTTCATTGTGACCTGAAATCATATACCATTAACTCGGTGTATATTTACTCTCATTGTCATATACTATCTCTCATTCTATACTCTGTTCTTTTGTTCTGTCGTTGGTTGTTATTGTTCCTCATTCACACTCATTCGATTTGTAAATAAATACCCAACGATCTGAAGTAACTGTTGTGCTGGTAAATGGCTTGAGTTGCATATGTGTGCTTGTGCACACATATGCACCCTTATTGGGTACCAAAGGAATTGAAACCGAGAGACCTTAAAAGAATGGTCTCTCTGGGATACGCTTCACTTTAAAACAAAGTATCCGATATTGGCGATATTGGATTCGGCCTCAAAAGATGAGCAGTTCTTTTGGATCCGAATCCATATGTTGCCAGAAAGATGGGAAAATATCAAAGCTAACAATGATCAATACTTTGAATAAATTTAAATTGTACAAATGTTTTGAAAACAAAAGCTAAACATTTTAAAAAATCCCGCATTTTTAGGACATACATCCAATAATAAACTTATCAGTACATTCCTGGCAATTGTTTAATACTATGCCAAAATCCAATATAAGTTTCAAATAATCTGTGACAATTTAATAACACTGTATAACAAAATAAATTTTTTTCCAAAATTACAAGGTCCGGCCTACAAATTTTGATAGAGGACACAAAAAAAAAGACACGTGTATCGCCGTTTTGAAAGTTTACGTCTGAATTTCATTTGAGGGAAGGTTAAAGTTTCCCAGCTCTGGCACATTCTTATTGTTAATCCGCGTAAGAAACCATGTGACCCTTACATTTTAGGTATAAAATGTGTTCAGCAAATTTATGTAAAATATTACGAAGAACATTTTTGTAGAATATGTTAACCCTCTAACTCCTCAAGGTATGGGTCTTTTTTGTCCTTCTTTTAAAAAAGAGCAAAAAACCATTAAAATAGGTATTTAAGGGGTTAAAATGTTCAGTGAAAATATTATCCGTGAGATTTTACTATAAGTCCCTGAATATATCTAAACGGAAAATTCAACCAGAAAGACAGATATAAGACACAACAAAAGAGAGCTTAGGGTTAATTTCGAAATTAACAATAAGAATGTGTTAGAGCTGGGAAACTTTAACCCATCCTTAAATGAAATTCAGTCGTAAACTTTCAAAACGCCGATACACGTGTCTTTTTTTTGTCTCCTCTATCAAAATTTATAGGTCGGACCTTGTAATTTTTGTTTGTGTTGAACAGTGTAATGTATATGTATGTATGATTTAAGAGAACAAATACGTTTTTAAATCAGAATGTATATAAACAATTCGAAATCGTTAGTTTTAATGTTAAGCCTCTTAATAATTCCTTTAAAACTAAAATAGAAATTGTTTCCATTTTAAATAAATAGTTTTGTTGTGATAACCGAATTTATTGCTAATCAAATGATTCGGTCTTTAGGAATTTCGAAATCCAAACGTAGTTACGTTAAATTGCAAACATGTCAAGAAAAGAAAATGATTCTATGTCAATTGTATAATGTATATATCTAGTTCAACATAATGAATTTGTTTATTAAATTTTATTGTTTCGGAGCTGGTTTGTAATGTATAGTTAGAACAAGTTTAGAACCAATGTGTAACTAGTTCTTAGGGTTCTAGGGTCTTGAAAACTTTAGGAGTTTTTAAGGTTCTGGGGACATCACTAATTTAATGTTAATATTTTTATAGACTTTTAAACAAATGCCATTTCGATGTCTAAACTAATTAATTAAAAAATATTGAAAAATATTGTAGAATTGAAACTCACCACGATTTTCAAAGATTTTAGTTTGATTTTTTAAGCTTACCTGTAATGAAAATAATAAAAAAATACATTAGTAAATGTTCATTAAAACTGAATAATAAAATTATAATTATAATTAATTTATACATAAAAAATTATCAAAACATATAAATTAACGTTTAACCAAACCACTGTACATTGAAATCAACATGTTTCTTGGTCAAAAATATCTGTGTTACTAAGATCAGTAACATTGTCAATTTGTCGCGTAGTTTTATACTTGTATACAAGTAACTATATACAATAAAATATGAAGAAAATAAATCTTAAAAAAAAACTACAGTTAAATCTTTGTCTACATGTCTACAAATTAAGAATAATTCTTGAACTACTTTTTAGATAAAACATTTTTTTTTGTTATTTATTTATTTTAACCTTGGTCAGTTACACATCTTTTATGCTCTGTTTATTTTCTTTAGAAGACATAAATAAATAAATATATAAATAAAGAATGCTGAAGTATATAAAAACAAATTTTAATTAAATTCTAATAAAATTAAGTTTATTACATTCATTGTTCTGTTTTTGTGTTACTATTTATTTATTTATAAATATTAATATTGTATTATTTGAATAACCAGTGAGTACTGGTTTTTTTTTAACAATCATTTATTTATTTGTTTGTTTATTTGATGTTGTAGTTGTTGAATTATTAATTAATCATATGAACTTGAATCTAAGAAGTTTGCAATTTAAATTTCAAATTCAAAATCTTCTATATGAAATATATGAACAACAAAATAAATGAAAAATCGAGCTAGAGACAGAAATAGACTTAAATAAAACAATTATTTATTTATTCAAACCATTCAACTCAGCCAATCAATTAGTTTGGTTTTGTTTTTATTCCTCTAACACATCCATCTTTCCCGAGTTATTTTTTTTGTATTATTTGCTTTATTAAATTAATTTTATTTCAACGATTAATATTGTTAAAATTGTTATTATTACTTTTTTATTTATTTATGTGTGTTAGCTCACTGACTGGCGGGCTGGCTGGCTGACTTGTTTGCTGAACAGCATAAAATAAAAGTTGATTCACAAGAGGTGGAGAGAGAGAGAGAAAAAAAATTATATAGACAAATTAATTTAAATTTTATATTCACCACGCGTTTTTAATGTTAATAAAACATGTTTTATTTTCTTTGATTTTATTGTTAATATCAATTTAATTTTTATTGATTTGTTTAACACTCTACTTTATCATTGTCTAGCATACTAAATGTTTCATATTAAATGTATTTTTTTTTTTTTATTAAAGAATCCGAATTTTTGTTAGGTGAAAAAATTTGATTTTTTAGACCCTTCCATGGGCAATCAAATACATTTTTGCAAGGGAAAAGGTCTATAGATATAATTTTAATTTTATTTACCAATATATAATTTGTATAACAAGGATGTTTTGGGAGTTTGTAGTGTGTTTGTTGTTGCTACTATTCTGAAATAATTAATTGACTATCGGCCATATAAAACTACTGCCCATGGCGTTAACAAAGTCATTAATATTTGAAACTATTTGAACTTGAATGTTAATATTATACATTAGCTTAGGCGCTGAGGGGGCTATAAGTTCAAATTTATTTTACTCTTTTCTTTTTTTCCATTTTTAAAACTTTTCGGTTTTTTTTTTTTTTGGTGGGGGGGAGTAATTTCCTTTATTCACCCCCTGGATCCTTTATTCCCACTTCCATACCAGAAATGCATTGCCATCGCGAAATACTCACTACTTAGTTTCTACTTATGTTTCATATGGGCAATTCCACGAGAATGACTACCACGACTGAAAATACAAAAGCCCTTGAAACTTTTTTTCAAGATGATTTGAATAGGAGAAAACACTAAAATGTTACTATGTGAAAGTATTTAGAGCTTATTACAACATTTTAAGTGCAAAAATAATAGTTTAAACTGACTTTATTTAATTTTTTAATTTATTTGGCGTGTTTTAGGCAAAAATTGCGGCGAAAACTAAGCTCCCAATTAGCATGCAGTATGAAGTGAATTTGACTCTGATTGTTTTTTTGCTATTATGAAATTGTTTATTAGAATCGAATATATATTTTCTATTTATTTTTTTAGTTTTTGTATACATATATTTACAGAATATACATTGTTTTACTATAAGAGAAAAATCTGTCACGTACGGTATGTCACGTACGATATTCAATTGTATATATTATAAAACCATCCAAAGATTGTTTTTATTTAAATATGACGGATTGTAAAGGAAAAATATTTCGTTTAGTGTAAAAAATTAAAAGAAATCCTAACGCGTCTCACGATTCGCAAATTTTTGCATATTTCTACATGTACCTCAAAATTACTTCCGTTGTATGTAACGTGCGATATACCCTTATTTCGCTCGATATTTTGGATAACAATGTTTCGAAAGAACTTATTATTCTTTTAAAATATAGCACCCTCTGAATAAAACACAAAGACCAAATTATTTTTCAGATACTCTTAATTTTGAAAAATCTATTCCACTCTATAGGCGTACGATGTCACGTACGATGACATGGAATTGCCCAAATGTTTCATATATATAAGAACAATTATTGTTTTCAAAATTACTCATTACTCTTTGATGCAATCTTGAAGGTATTCATCATTTATAAACAAAAAAGTTTATTTTTGCTTCAAAAAATGTCGAATTTTGTTCCAACAAAGCGTCATATGCGGGAAGTTTTGCTTTACTTCTTTAATTTGAAAAAAAGTGACGCTGAAGCAAACCGATTGCTCACTAAAGTTTATAGTGAATGTGTTCCATCGATTTCAACGTGCCAGAGATGGTTTGTGCGGTTCAGAAGTGGTGATTTTGACACGGTAGGCAAAGATCGTCTAGGCCAGTGAAAAAAATTTCGAAGACCAATAATTGGAGGCATTACTCCATGAAGATTGTTGTAAAACTAAACAAGAGTTAGCAAAATCAATGGGAGCAACTTAAGCAGTAATTTCAAAACGTTAGGGAGCAGCAGGATTCATCTAAAAGCAGGGAAATTGGGTACCATACAAATTGAAGCCTAGAGAGTTACCGTGAAAGACGATGTAGTTTAACAGCTATAAAAGAATATCTTTATGCACCGAATCATTACTTGCGATGAAAAATGGATCCATTACGATAACCCGAAGCGTAAGAGATCGTATGTGAAGCCCGGCCAACCAGCCGAATCGACACTAAAGCCAAATATCCAATGCAAATATAATAAGGCAATGCTCTGTATTTGGTGGAAGCAAAAGGGTCCTATAAATTATGAGCTGCTGAAATCTGACCAGACCATCACAGGGAACCTGTACCGAACACAACTGATTCGTTTGAGGTGAGCATTGACCATTATTACAAAGCTCGGCCACATTTTGCAATACCTGTTAAAAAGTATTTAGCATGAAGCGATTGGGAAGTGTTGTCTCACCCACTTTATAGTGCAGACCGTGCACCGTCCGACTACTATTTCGCTTCACTTTAGAACAGATTATCCGATATTGGCTTGATTCGTTCTTAGCTCCTAAAAATGAGCAGTTCTTTTAGTTTGGAATACATATGATGCCAGAAAGATGGGAAAATTTTTCAAAATAAAACCTAATAATTGTAAAAAAATGCGCCAAATTCCAGTTTCTAGTATATGTTTAATTAAAATTTGTACAATATTGAAAAATTGAAAATATTTTTTTTTTTTTTTTTGAATATTGATCCAAATACTTGGGGTTTTTTTGGGGTAAACTATGTAGATGAGATAATATCTCAGATAGTTTTATTTATTGGCTTTTCATCTGAAGAGCTTGGCAAACAATTACGCAATACAATATATAAGTACAATAAACATTCAAACTGGAACTTTGTAATGTAACACATACTTTTTATTTAATAAGGCATTTTAAAGTCGTCAAACACCATTTTTTATATTGAATAACCTTTTTTTTCTTAAATTTGTCTAGTATTCCATCAAATGCTGTTAGTTGAATGCATTATGTTGGCTTTTTTTAAATTAGTTGGTATAAATTTTGTATCAAAAAAGCGGAAATAATTTTTGTTTATTTTTTTTAACATAACTTTAGATGCTTTTATTTTGTACTATAATATGTGTGTATGCCTTGATGTGTAGCTACCAGTTAATCAATTTTTATTTGTTCAAAATTTAGTTTTGTATTGAAATGTTATAAATAAAACTGGCACCTTCATGACATGTACGCAATTTGGAAATGTGTGCTTCTTTTAAGAACTTTATTATTATTTGTTTCTTTTATTTTTTTCTTTAACTGGGTTAAATATAAAAGCTGATTTTTTTATAATTTTACTTTTTGGTAACAGTTGTTCATGACTTTTGTATTAAATTTCATTGTTCATTAGAAAGTTTATTATTATTTTTTTTTTTCATAATTAAACTTAAAATATTCAATACAATACAATATACGAGTATATAAAAAAACATTCTTCAAGGTTATTTAAATTGTTTAAAATTTCAATGAAATTTTGTTTTTGTTATAAATAATTGTACTAAACATAGAAAGAACGTTGGTTTTATTAAAAATAAACTTTAATTTTAACTGAATAATATGTTATATTGAAACAATTTATATTGTAGCTAGAAAAATAAGAAATCTTAAAAGTCCTACCGAATATTCGGTTTCGGATTAGGTAAACAATTGGTAAAAATTTAGCTGAGAGCAAATAAAAATGAACATGTTCTAATAAATAAAATAATAAATTTTTTCGGTACTATAGTACAATTGAAAAGTTTCTGTTCGGTTTCGGCCTGAAAAAACTTAAATTACAATATAAATTTATTCAAAGTATTGACCATTGTTAGACAGGTATTGCAACATGTGTCCGAGCGTTGTCATGATGGAATATTACGGTTTCATGCTAGCTTCAAACTAATCAATTGCGTTCGATACAGGTTCCCTGTGATGGTCTGGTCAGATTTCATCAGCTCATTGTACCCTTTTGCTTCCACCAAATACAGAGCATTACCTTAGCGCCATGGATATTTGGCTTTGGTGTCGATTCGGCTGGTTGGCCGGGCTTCACATACGATCTCTTACGCTTCGGGTTATTGTAATGCATCCATTTTTCATCGCAAGTATTGATTCGGTGCAAAAATGATTTTCTTTTATAGCGTTCAAACATAATTTTGTACATAAAAAAAACTTATTTTAGGTATGGTCCTCAATTTGCCTCCTTTTGGATGAATCCTGCTGCTTGCAAACATTTTTATATTGCTGCATGAGTAGCTCCCAATGATTTTGCAAGCTCTTGTTGAGTTTTACGACAATCTTCATGGATTAATGACTCCAATTCTTGGTCTTCAAACTTTTTTTGCTGGCCAAGGAGATGTTTGTCTTTGTCTTCAAAATCACCATTTCGAATCGAATGATTCGGTTGCACACATAGAATTCTTCGGTTCTATCAATAGAAAATCAGTTGATAAAGAAGAATATCGGTTGAAGCAAACAAACTTTTGTTACCCCCTTATAAAATTATGTAGCCACAACTGTAAAATTCGGTCACGAATCTGTTTTCTCTATGTGTGCTTCAGCGGAACTTTTTTTTTAATGAAAGAAGTAAAGCAAAACTTCCCGCATATGACAATTGCTGCTGTAGCCGAGGATGTCATGGAAGCGCCGTCGACATCGACCAGACGACATGCCACGCAAATGGGTATCAGTCGACGGTCTTTACAGCGAATTTTGGTACAAGATTTGAAGATGTTTCCGTACAAAGTCCAGATGGTGCATCAGCTGTTAGCTGCTGACCGCCAATCGCGTCTAAGCCATCCTTAATCACCACCAAGAGGAAGATGATTTTTCATCAAAAATAATCATGAGTGATGAGGCCCATTTCCATCTTAGCGGGTACGTAAATAAGCAAAATTTACGCTTCTGGGGCACTGAAAATCCGCGTGTAACCCACGAAAAGCCATTACACCCGCTCAAAATCACTGTATGGTGTGCTGTTTTCGCTGGAGGAGTCATCGGACCTTTTTTCTTCGAAGACGTCGCGGGCCAAACGGTTACTGTGAATGGTGAGCGCTACAGAGCAATGATCAACGAGTTCTTTTTGCCGCAACTTGATGAATTGGGATTGGAAAACATGTGGTTCCAACAGGACAGTGCAACGGCACGCACTGCACGTGCCACAACAGATATACTGAAGAATGCATTTCCCGGGCGCCAAATCTCCCGTTTTGGCGATTTGCACTGGCCAGCAAGATCGCCTGATTTGACCGCTCCAGACTTCTTTTTGTGGGGCTTTTTGAAGTCGCGGGTTTATGTCAGCAAGCCTCAGACTCTTGCAGCTCTTAAAGACAATATCCGTCAAGAATGTGAGGACCTATCGCCGGAAGTTTTGCCCAAAGTGATGGAAAATGCCATAAAAAGGGCTCAAATGACAATCAACTGTGGCGGCGGCCATTTACATGACATCATATTCTCGACTTGATGTAAAAAAAATTTAAAGACCAAATAAAAATAATCCACAAGAAGAATCAAAGTTTTTCATTTTCTTTTTTAATTACAGCCAAAAAAACATCGGAAGTTTACTTTTGCGCCACCTTGTAGTTGCATTTCATCAGTAATTTAAATCACCATCAAAATAATAACATTTCAACTTATTTTTTAAATTTCTTACCAGAGAAATTGTACAAAGGTTGCAATTTTTTCATTTTAAACCGACTAATTCAATCGTAAACACGACAACTCCACAAATAAAGAGATATTTTCTTAATTTTCAGAATCTATGTTTTTAAAATTTTTAATTTTGTCGTATTATTTCTACATTAAAACTTCATACATAGTTTTTTGTTTAAAAAGAAATTTCACTTCTTGGCCAACAATTAATTTTCAAAAGAAAAATACTTATAATTATAATAATTTGCAAATTTCAGCACAATTAATGACAGCTACAAAAAATGCACTGAAGAAGAAAAAAAAAAAACAACACTCTCACCTTAAATTAAATGAGACAACAAAAAAAAATTAATCAACCTTCAAAGAGAAGTAAACAAATAAGAAAAGAGCTAAAGCGCTACAGAGTAACTAACTAAATAACTGAATGACTGACTGACTAACAGACAAACTAACCATAAGTACCACCAACTAAACAAGTTGTATGTTGTTGCCAACACTAACATCGATCGATCGGTAATAGAGAAATAGTAAAACCGAGTATGAATAGACTTGTCTGGTGTTTTAAGATGTTCATCAATATACGACCAGAAAATAATAAAAAAAAAACCACACACACAATAACCGCGGTAATAAACTCAGACTAAACGGAGGCTTTTTAAGCTGTCGTCCGTCCGTCTGTTTTTTAATAGACTCGTATCGCTGTGAGATACAAAATGCCATAATACAGTACAATAACTATAATACAATACGACACGATACGCAAATAAATATTACAAGTAAATACATATGTATGTTCATGTTCATACCTAAGTATGTGTGTATCTATGTTTGTAACTTTATAAATTACTTATTAGACGCACCACACACAAACGCACACACTCCAACCATCAAATAAAATACAAAGAAATAATCTCATCTCATCACAACTGAAATGAAATGAACTGAACCTAACTTAACTTAACAAACTAAACTTAATTTAAATTTGGTTTCCATGTACGAGTATTTCAAAAATTGGTGTTTAAACTTTAAACATATTGTAGTATTATGAGAATATTATGTTTATACATACATATGTACATAAATATAAACTCATCTATCTACGTAGATATATTTCTATAGAGTATTTCAAATTTATTTAACAACGCTTAGCCTTTGGCTGAAGTGATGTGATGTGATGCGATTGTTTGCTTTGCTTTGATTTTGTATGCTTTGGTTTGCTTTGCTATGGATGGTGTTAGATAGATGGTTAGTTAAACAGACTCTCGCACTCTCACAAATACAGCAGACCGACAGATAGACAGACAGACAAAACGATTGATGATTGTATGAATGATAATGATGGAAAATATTTTTGTTTTTATTGTGTTTATGAGTGTTTTTTATCTTTTATTTTTTATTTATTTTTTTTTTTTTGCAAATATTTAACAGACATTCTATGTCGTATGACAAGAGAGCAAGACTGCTTTACCAAAAAAACAAATAAAAGCCAAACAAAAACAAAAACAAAACCACTATATACCACAGGTACAGTGGAACAAAATTTTGGTAAAATATATAACACAAAAAGATTTATTATAATTTAGTTTATATCAATAAACGAAATTATTAGGAACATAAATTTTATTGTTATAACTTAAAATGAGGTATTTTTAAAATAACGGTAACGACTTTTTAGAGTTAACGATTATGTAACAGTAACAGTTAAGCAGTAACGGTAATTGCAATTATTTCTATAACAGTTCTTAACGGTAGTCAAGGCGAAAGGGTATTTTAGGGATAATGATAATTTAGCGGTAACTGAAGCTTCTGACAGGATAAAAGGTTGCAACATTCTAGAATGTTGACGTGACTTCTTTGTCTCAGATGGAAAAACATAAAATTTCGTTGATACTCAAATATTTAAGGTAAATTTATCCAGATTTCTATACTGTTTCCATGTTAAAATATCTTTGTCGTTATCGGAACAACACTGTGGTCATATTATTTATTTAAGGGTTCGGGAAAATTTTCCCGAGATTTTCTAAAATAATATTTATAAAATTTTTTCGGGAAATTTCAGAAATTTCTTAATTTTTAAGTTACAGTATTATTTCTGCACATATAAAACAGATTCGTTGTGATCTGTTTGTTGCCAATCGAAAAAATCGATTTATCCATAGATTCCTTCGATACTTGCAACAGAAAATCAGTTGAGATAGAAGAATTACTATTTAAATAATCAAATTTTTTCATCACAAATAAAATGTTTCAGCCACAAAAGATAAAAAATTATTTAATTTTATTAGCTGTAAACAATATTTTCTCTGTATTACAAAACCAGAATAATGTTTATTAATACAAGGATATTCATATTTAGATATAAAGTTGAAAATGTTTTTATTATTATTATAATTAGTGAGGCTTTACGCACTGCGCTCCATAGAAACTTTTGTACAGCCTTAGATTTTTCATCCCAACAAAATTTAGTATGAAGCCAATTATTCTATTTGGTGAGAGATCAGTTACGTTCCCCGGAGCCATAAAGGCCCGGCCGAGCCATTTAGTTCTGCACATTGCCAGCAGACGCATAGCATAGAACATGTTTAGAGGTTTCGGCATGAAGTTTACAAAACCAGCACGTTCATTCTCAACATTACCTAAAATAAATTGGTGATACTTTAAACCACAGTGTCCGGTGAATAATCTAGTAGGTATTCTCAAATCACTCTTTCCGAGCGAAAGCAACGACTGGGATCTACGTCTGGATAGGGTAATGAACCGTTTGGACTGTCTTAGTCCTGGTAAGTTACCCCAAAATCGCGCAAATTCCTATTCAACCCAAGAACGAAAACGTTCCATAGTGTATCAAGACGAGCGTCGGGTGCCCCTGTTGGCAAGACAATCAGCTTGTTCATTGCCAGCGTGACCTTCATGACCAGTTGACAATATGAAATGATTTAAAAATATTCTATTTCGAAACTAATTACGAATATGTTACGGATTTAACTTTGTAGAAAATCTTAAATCGTTCAATAAAAGTATATACGCTCAATTGAATTTTTACAATAATTTGAAAAATTTTAATTGTTTTATTAAAAATTTCCCGGGAAAGTACAATTTTTTTTATTATTTCCCGAGAACCCTATTCTATACCTTTACAAAATAAGTTATTGCATAAAAAAAAGGTTTTTAAATAAATGTTAAAGAGTGTATAAAATCTGCACCTGATGCTGATTCGTCATGAAGTTAATTATAATATTTTTTTGTTTGCTTTTCTATATTTTGTTATACATTTCTTTTACACATATTTTATTCGAATTTTAACATTTCGATTCGAATTTTACCATTTAAAATATGCATAAAAATCAAGTAAGAGTGTTATATTCGGCTATGCCAACCATGGGCACCAATTTCTGTGTAATTTATATAAAAACATTTATCTCGTTTTGGTTAATTTTATATTTTCTATTTCTAAATGTGGTAAATTATCGAGAACAAGATATGTATAGTGGTAAGCCTGAACAAAATTTAGCATATAAATAATTTGTTCATTTTTGAACACAGATGTTTGCTATTTTGTTTTGTTTTTAAAAGTTTTGTTCTAAATGTTTGATTTTGGCCATTTTTGCAAGTTAGTAGTTTTGTTTCTTTGGTTTTGTTTTCTTCAATATTTGATGTGTGTGAAGATAAATTCGTATTTAACTAGTATAGACACAAACCACAATTTGTAACAGAGCTTATTTTGCAGTTAACAGTGCACTGTTATGCATTTAACAGAGTTAGAATTTAAGAGGTAGTATATTTAGGAGGTTATTACAGGAGAATGGAACCAAGTCCATGACCAAAAATAATGTGAAGTGGTACTCCAAGAGGTCTATAGTAATGAAATAACTAAAATATTTATAGAATTTACAAATTAATATGTCTGTTTCGAAAACAAATTCTTTAGAGGATCATTTGTAAAAATGGCCATTTTTGGAATTGTACACGTAACACACTATATACGTTTGGTAGTCCAAGGGGTCCCTAATGATGCACTATTAGTGGGATAGCTGAACTAATTTTGGGATTTGAGAAAATTTAGTTTCAAAAAAATATGATTTTTGAAAAAATTCTTTAGAGGATCATTGGTAAAAATGGCCATTTTTGGAATTGTACACGTAACACACTATATACGTTTGGTAGTCCAAGGGGTCCCTAATGATGCACTATTAGTGGGATAGCTGAACTAATTTTGGGATTTGAGAAAATTTAGTTTCAAAAAAATATGATTTTAAAAATTTTTTTGGAGGATCATTGGTAAAAAGGGCCATTTTTGGAATTGTACACGTAACACACTATATACGTTTGGTAGTCCAAGGGGTCCCTAATGATGCACTATTAGTGGGATAGCTGAACTAATTTTGGGATTTAAGAAAATTTAGTTGCAAAAAAATATGATTTTTGAAAAAATTCTTTAGAGGATCATTGGTAAAAATGGCCATTTTTGGAATTGTACACGTAACACACTATATACGTTTGGTAGTCCAAGGGGTCCCTAATGATGCACTATTAGTGGGATAGCTGAACTAATTTTGGGATTTGAGAAAATTTAGTTTCAAAAAAATATGATTTTTGAAAAAATTCTTTAGAGGATCATTGGTAAAAATGGCCATTTTTGGAATTGTACACGTAACACACTATATACGTTTGGTAGTCCAAGGGGTCCCTAATGATGCACTATTAGTGGGATAGCTGAACTAATTTTGGGATTTGAGAAAATTTAGTTTAAAAAAAATATGATTTTGAAAATTTTTTTGGAGGATCATTTGTAAAAATGGCCATTTTTGGAATTGTACACGTAACACACTATATACGTTTGGTAGTCCAAGGGGTCCCTAATGATGCACTATTAGTGGGATAGCTGAACTAATTTTGGGATTTGAGAAAATTTAGTTTAAAAAAAATATGATTTTGAAAATTTTTTTGGAGGATCATTTGTAAAAATGGCCATTTTTGGAATTGTACACGTAACACACTATATACGTTTGGTAGTCCAAGGGGTCCCTAATGATGCACTATTAGTGGGATAGCTGAACTAATTTTGGGATTTAAGAAAATTTAGTTGCAAAAAAATATGATTTTTGAAAAAATTCTTTAGAGGATCATTGGTAAAAATGGCCATTTTTGGAATTGTACACGTAACACACTATATACGTTTGGTAGTCCAAGGGGTCCCTAATGATGCACTATTAGTGGGATAGCTGAACTAATTTTGGGATTTGAGAAAATTTAGTTTCAAAAAAATATGATTTTGAAAATTTTTTTGGAGGATCATTGGTAAAAATGGCCATTTTTGGAATTGTACACGTAACACACTATATACGTTTGGTAGTCCAAGGGGTCCCTAATGATGCACTATTAGTGGGATAGCTGAACTAATTTTGGGATTTGAGAAAATTTAGTTTAAAAAAAATATGATTTTGAAAATTTTTTTGGAGGATCATTGGTAAAAATGACCATTTTTGGAATTGTACACGTAACACACTACATACGTTTGGTAGTCCAAGGGGTCCCTAATGATGCACTATTAGTGGGATAGCTGAACTAATTTTGGGATTTGAGAAAATTTAGTTTCAAAAATCATATTTTTTTGCAACTAAATTTTCTTAAATCCCAAAATTAGTTCAGCTATCCCACTAATAGTGCATCATTAGGGACCCCTTGGACTACCAAACGTATATAGTGTGTTACGTGTACAATTCCAAAAATGGCCATTTTTACCAATGATCCTCTAAAGAATTTTTTCAAAAATCATATTTTTTTGAAACTAAATTTTCTCAAATCCCAAAATTAGTTCAGCTATCCCACTAATAGTGCATCATTAGGGACCCCTTGGACTACCAAACGTATATAGTGTGTTACGTGTACAATTCCAAAAATGGCCATTTTTACCAATGATCCTCCAAAAAAATTTTCAAAATCATATTTTTTTGAAACTAAATTTTCTCAAATCCCAAAATTAGTTCAGCTATCCCACTAATAGTGCATCATTAGGGACCCCTTGGACTACCAAACGTATATAGTGTGTTACGTGTACAATTCCAAAAATGGCCATTTTTACCAATGATCCTCCAAAAAAATTTTCAAAATCATATTTTTTTTAAACTAAATTTTCTCAAATCCCAAAATTAGTTCAGCTATCCCACTAATAGTGCATCATTAGGGACCCCTTGGACTACCAAACGTATATAGTGTGTTACGTGTACAATTCCAAAAATGGCCATTTTTACCAATGATCCTCTAAAGAATTTTTTCAAAAATCATATTTTTTTGAAACTAAATTTTCTCAAATCCCAAAATTAGTTCAGCTATCCCACTAATAGTGCATCATTAGGGACCCCTTGGACTACCAAACGTATATAGTGTGTTACGTGTACAATTCCAAAAATGGCCATTTTTACCAATGATCCTCCAAAAAAATTTTCAAAATCATATTTTTTTGAAACTAAATTTTCTCAAATCCCAAAATTAGTTCAGCTATCCCACTAATAGTGCATCATTAGGGACCCCTTGGACTACCAAACGTATATAGTGTGTTACGTGTACAATTCCAAAAATGGCCATTTTTACCAATGATCCTCCAAAAAAATTTTCAAAATCATATTTTTTTGAAACTAAATTTTCTCAAATCCCAAAATTAGTTCAGCTATCCCACTAATAGTGCATCATTAGGGACCCCTTGGACTACCAAACGTATATAGTGTGTTACGTGTACAATTCCAAAAATGGCCATTTTTACCAATGATCCTCTAAAGAATTTTTTCAAAAATCATATTTTTTTGAAACTAAATTTTCTCAAATCCCAAAATTAGTTCAGCTATCCCACTAATAGTGCATCATTAGGGACCCCTTGGACTACCAAACGTATATAGTGTGTTACGTGTACAATTCCAAAAATGGCCATTTTTACCAATGATCCTCCAAAAAAATTTTCAAAATCATATTTTTTTGAAACTAAATTTTCTCAAATCCCAAAATTAGTTCAGCTATCCCACTAATAGTGCATCATTAGGGACCCCTTGGACTACCAAACGTATATAGTGTGTTACGTGTACAATTCCAAAAATGGCCATTTTTACCAATGATCCTCCAAAAAAATTTTCAAAATCATATTTTTTTTAAACTAAATTTTCTCAAATCCCAAAATTAGTTCAGCTATCCCACTAATAGTGCATCATTAGGGACCCCTTGGACTACCAAACGTATATAGTGTGTTACGTGTACAATTCCAAAAATGGCCATTTTTACCAATGATCCTCTAAAGAATTTTTTCAAAAATCATATTTTTTTGAAACTAAATTTTCTCAAATCCCAAAATTAGTTCAGCTATCCCACTAATAGTGCATCATTAGGGACCCCTTGGACTACCAAACGTATATAGTGTGTTACGTGTACAATTCCAAAAATGGCCATTTTTACCAATGATCCTCTAAAGAATTTTTTCAAAAATCATATTTTTTTGCAACTAAATTTTCTTAAATCCCAAAATTAGTTCAGCTATCCCACTAATAGTGCATCATTAGGGACCCCTTGGACTACCAAACGTATATAGTGTGTTACGTGTACAATTCCAAAAATGGCCATTTTTACCAATGATCCTCCAAAAAAATTTTCAAAATCATATTTTTTTGAAACTAAATTTTCTCAAATCCCAAAATTAGTTCAGCTATCCCACTAATAGTGCATCATTAGGGACCCCTTGGACTACCAAACGTATATAGTGTGTTACGTGTACAATTCCAAAAATGGCCATTTTTACCAATGATCCTCCAAAAAAATTTTCAAAATCATATTTTTTTGAAACTAAATTTTCTCAAATCCCAAAATTAGTTCAGCTATCCCACTAATAGTGCATCATTAGGGACCCCTTGGACTACCAAACGTATATAGTGTGTTACGTGTACAATTCCAAAAATGGCCATTTTTACCAATGATCCTCTAAAGAATTTTTTCAAAAATCATATTTTTTTGCAACTAAATTTTCTTAAATCCCAAAATTAGTTCAGCTATCCCACTAATAGTGCATCATTAGGGACCCCTTGGACTACCAAACGTATATAGTGTGTTACGTGTACAATTCCAAAAATGGCCATTTTTACCAATGATCCTCTAAAGAATTTTTTCAAAAATCATATTTTTTTGAAACTAAATTTTCTCAAATCCCAAAATTAGTTCAGCTATCCCACTAATAGTGCATCATTAGGGACCCCTTGGACTACCAAACGTATATAGTGTGTTACGTGTACAATTCCAAAAATGGCCATTTTTACAAATGATCCTCTAAAGAATTTGTTTTCGAAACAGACATATTAATTTGTAAATTCTATAAATATTTTAGTTATTTCATTACTATAGACCTCTTGGAGTACCACTTCACATTATTTTTGGTCATGGACTTGGTTCCATTCTCCTGTAATAACCTCCTAAATATACTACCTCTTAAATTCTATCTCTGTTAAATGCATAACAGTGCACTGTTAACTGCAAAATAAGCTCTGTTACAAATTGTGGTTTGTGTCTATACTAGTTAAATACGAATTTATCTTCACACACATCAATATTTGTATTAAAATAAAATATGCTGGTAAATGTGTTCCATCGGTTTCAACGTGCGAGAGATAGTTTGTGCTGTTCAGAAGTGGTTATTTTGACATGGAAGACAAAGATAGCCCAGGCCAGCCAAAACAAGTTTTAGAATTGGATGCATTGAAGATTGTTGTAAAACTCAACAAGAGCTTTGCAAAATCATTGGGAGCTACTCAAGCAGCAATTTCAAAACGTTTGCAAGCAGCGGGATTCATCTAAAAGCAGGGAAATTAGGTACCATACGAATTGAAGCCGGGAGACCTTGAAAGACGATTTTACATGACCGAAATGATGCTTGAACGCTATAAAAGAAAATAATGTTTGCACCGGATCATTACTTGCGATGGAAAATGGATCCACTACGATAACCCGAAGCGTAAGAGATCGTATGTGAAACCGTAAAATTCCATCATGACAACGCTTGGCCACATGTTGCAATACCTGTTAAAAAGTATTTAGAATGAAGTGATTGGGAAGTTTTTCCTCACCCGCTTTATAGTCCAGACCGTGGCCCGTCCGATTACTATTAGTTTCGGTCGATGCATTACGCTCTCTCTGAGATAAAATAAGCTTCAATTTGGAAGAGACTATTCGATATTGGCCTCAAAAGATGAGCATTTCTTTTGGCTCGGAAAGTTGGGAAAAGGTCATAGCTAACAAATTTATATTGTACAAATGTTTTCAAATAAAAGCTAAAAAAGGTTATTTCGAAATCAGAAAAGTTCAAGAACACTTCCTTAAGAAGGATGGCAAGCCCGTCTTCTTAAAGGGTTCAGTTTTCGATGAATTCTTGTACCGCCTTACCGTTGTCCTCAGTTTAGATGGTATTGGGTAAATTGTTCTACGACTTGTCTGTACCCAAAGCGGATTAAATGTCTGAAATCCGACATTCATTGTGTTAAGGTTATTTAAGTAACAAACCCAACAGTTTTATAATTTTTTTTAATAGCTTGAAAATAAATTTAAATATTGAATCGAATAATAAAAATTATTTATTTCCTCGATTATTCGAATATACGAAAGATACAACACAGCATTGAATTTATCCTAATAAAAAACATAATTATAATCTAGCAAATTATCCTATATTAAAACCAATAAATGAATATTCACCCTTATCGTGGTTGGCGTAAACGTCTTACGCCTACGACTGTTTCGTACTAGATTTAAGATAAAATGCAAACTGTTTCTTTAATCTAAGGGTGATTGGTCATTACAAGACCATAATTTATAGAACTATTTGTGCAGATTTAAATATGGAATTTGCCAACAATAAACACAAGGTTCAACAAGTTCAATAAATAACACTCTTCTTCTGAGTATTTTGATACCCTTCACCATGAGTGGCAAGGGTATATATAAGTTTGTCATTCCGTTTGTAATTTCTAGATTTTTCATTTTCGATCCTATAAAGTATATATGTCCTGGATCGCTATAAATAGCGAAGTCGATATTAGCCATGTCCCTCTGTATGTTGAAATCAACATTCCGTAGCCCCCAAATCGGGAATTCTTCCGGCTCGGTTGCTATTTAAAATCGGGAAAATCGGTCCACAAATGGCTGAGATATAAGGAAAAAACCGAGACAACCTAGATTTTTGGCCTATTTTTGATCTATATCTGGATTACTAAGTCATTAATATAGACAATATGGATATCTAATAGGTTAACCGATTAATTTTGGTCGGCTAACTGTTCGAATAATTTAAAATTGGCGATTTTCAAATAACAAATAAATCGATTAACTTGTGTCGATTAACCGATTAACCGAAATTTTTTTTTTTTTTTTGCACTTTATATAGAAATATTGTATTAAGCCACTAATTTTATGTATTAACTCATGAACATTAACTTCTAGCAATAGTTTTTTAGAAGTATAGCACAAAAATTGAAACTAAGGAATTTGGAAATGAACTTTTTTCTAGAATGTACTATGATTATCTTTGTCCTAATGAGTCGGAGGACGACTTGATAATAGATGAATACATAACTGAAACGAGTCTTTTATCAGAAACTATTAAAAGTATTCATAACCTAAAACATACAAAAAGGACTACAAATATGTAAATGAGGATTTTATATGAGAAATTGGATATTCTTTATCATGCCTTACTTTTGATTTCTCCAATATCTAATCAGTGAGAGAGTTCTTTCCAAGTCAAGTTTTATTGAAACTAATGAAAAAAAAATCGTTTAGAAGGAAAACATTTCAATTATATTCTTTTGATTTCTCCAATATCTAATCAGTGAGAGAGTTCTTTCCAAGTCAAGTTTTATTGAAACTAATGAAAAAAAAATCGTTTAGAAGGAAAACATTTCAATTATATTCTTTTTTTAAAAAGATTATTTCAGAAGATCTCCCTAAAATCCTAAAAAATTCACATGTGCATAAAAAAGGTCTCAGATACCATATTTTTGTTTTGTTATTACTTATTTGGTTTTGTTGAATTGTTATGTTTTATTAATAAAATTCTTAAATAGGTACACAAAATTCGTTGTTTTATTCTCAATTTAAAATTAAAATAGAAATTACTCGGTTAATCGAATAATTCAAAATTAACCGATTAATAACCGATTAAATCTAAACCCCGATTAATTATTTGCTCGATTAAATCAGAAACCCGATTAATTGAATACCCTAATAAAATTAATCATTTCATAAAAAGAAACATCAGAGATTATTTTTTTAAAAATAAAGTTCTTCTTAACTAAATAAATCAAAAAATAAAAAAAATAAACAAATTGAAAAAAAAAAAATTTGTAAAAAAAAATTTTAAAAAAAATTTTGAAAAACAATTTTGAAAAAAAAAAAAATATTTAAAATTTTTATTTTAATGTATAATTTGGTGAAGGGCACAGCCGAATAAAGCTCTCTTAGTTATTTATGTTTAAAACTAGATTTTGCCCGCGCAGAAAATCCTCCTAAGGAAATATCAAACGGTTAAAACTATTTACCAGTTTGTTGATTAAAATGCCTACTTTATATTCCAAAAGTTTTAAGAAGAGCAGATTTTTTATACAAATTTTTATTTTATTTTGTTTAGAAAAAGTACCAAAAATCAATTAAATTTTGTTGCCTTATTGGGCCGAATTACAAAAAAGTACAAAAACACATTCGTGATGTTTTTAAGAAGAGAACCAAGGCGAATTAATATACTCGTTAGACCAGCTGATCATCAGCTGTTTCACTCCAACTGTCAAAATTTGTGTTTATGTTGGTGCGCGTCATATATATGTGTGTGTTTGTGTGTTTTTGATGCGTCCACTTTTTTCCTATTGTTTTATATTTAATTTCTTCTGTTTCTCCACGCGTTTGAACTCTTCATCGAACATTTTAACATCCTCCACATGAAATAAAGCAATAAATATAAAACTTACACTGGTTTGTTGTTAAATTCCAGTTTAATATTGAATTCGCCGTACTTGTGTTTTTTGACAGATGGGGTGAAAAGCAAAAACAAAATGTATGTTGTTTTTTTATTGTTGTAGGGACAAGTACACCTTATATGAATTCGCCTTGAGGAGAACAATTCGATTTCAATTTTATTCCTATCCTTACTACTTTGGGAAAAAACAGGTAAAAAATTTACAAACATTAAATTTTTACCTTTGAAAAGTATAATTATCAAAAAAGTATTATACACGGCATTCATTTGCTTTTTAAATTTTGATTCCATTTGTCTTTATTTCGGAAATATTAGGTTACAGAATTTAGTAGTTTTTACCGTCTTAGCAATCGAATTTCAAAAACTCCCTCCTAATCATGCACTGAGGTACCACAGAATTTCAAGTGTCTAGCTTAAGTGAGTCAGGCCTTTATATATTTAAAATAACTTTACAATAATCTGTATGTGTTATTTCAATCTCAATTTTATTTATAACACTTTTTTGCACAACAAGCCACACTGTGAAGTGAACTTTTCTGTATGAAACAAAATACACAGTGTATACTATACCGTGTTTTTTATTTTTATTTTTTTTTTTTGTTATGTGTTATTTATATTTCGTTGCTGATGTGGTTGTTGTAGTTGTTGTATTTTTTTGTATTTTTTTGTTAAGGGAACGTCGCTAACTCAGCACAATTTGTTTCAGCTCTACTGTTAGCTTAATGCTTTCAGTTTCATTTTAAACTTCGCAGGTGTTGTTTCGCAAAGCGCTTGAAATCATAAAATAAAACCGTAAAAAAAGAATTTTGTACTAAACTAAAAAAAAAAATATATAAACAAACAACAAAAATATTTGAAAATACAAAAATCATAATTAATATTTATTACAAACAGAAAATGTTATAAACAAACAAATGTTAAGGAAAAAATCTTAGAAATATTTTTTTAGAAAAACCAACGTTTAGTGTCAAAGATTTTTCTAATATTTTTTTGCAATAAATAAAACAAAGTTAAAGGAAAAATTCACCGAGTGTTTGTCTAATTGTGTGGCTGTGTGACTGTGTAACTGTGTGTGTGTGTAAGTGTCTTAAGAAAAAAAAGAGTTTGTTGTTTAAATCTTTTGTTTTTTGTTGTTGCTATTGGTTTCTTGTGGCTCTGGCTGCTTCGCTGGCTGGCTGGCATTCCTTTCAATTTTATGCAAAACAGAATATACACAAGTTATCAAAAAAAAAAATAAATAAAAACAACTACAAATTTTGTTTGTTATGCAAATATTTGTTTATATTGCGTGTAATAATTCAAGTGCAAAATAAACATTTACAACTAACATGACTACAACAAACAGCAACCAAAAAACAAACAAAAAATAACAGCCAACAATTTCAAAAAATAAAATAAAAGAAACAAAAAACAAATTATGAAAAACACATGTGTTTGAGCATGGTGACTAAAATCAACAACATCATTATCATCATCATCATCACCCCAATCATCCTTTAAATACACACATTATTCGTAAATGGCACGTGCTTTGTTTAAGTTGTTTTTGCATTTAAATGAAAATAAATATAAATAAATCTACAAATAAACAAATACAATATATCTATATTTCTTTTGAGCTTTTTACTACTTATATTTTAATAGTGCCATAAAATTTTATTTCATTTTCACAGTTTTGTCTTGTAATGCTGTTTTAAATATGACAAATTATAAAGATTAACAAAAGAAATAACAAATATAATTCATTTTGTTAAAAAACATATGTATTTCCTAGTAGAAATAGAAAAAAAAATAAATAAACAAATAAATTCAAATAAATTTAAAAAATATAGATTTGTGCACATCATTTATTTACTGTTTACATCCGAGTTCTTCTATTCATCACAAATCAATTGTTTTGTTTAACAAAACAAATAAGGCAAGTATTTATAAACAATTATTAAATATCTGAATTAGTGTGTGTATGTGTGTGTTTTATAAAAACAAATTTGTTTATGGATGACATTTGAAAAAAATGTATGTATATTTCATTTTGCTTAAATATCAAATGTTAAATAGAATTAGGAAATTTGTTAAATACCATACATATCTATACAAAATTATGACTGTTGAAAAACCAGAAAACCAAAAAAATATATAAATTGTGTGATTTTGTAATTTTGCCTAAATGCCATTTAGAGTGCTAATTCGTACAGATAAACGTCTAGACGTGTCTTCAATAGCTATAACTCGTATACATTTTGTTCAAGATGCTTTTTAATTATTAAATTTGGGAATGTTGGTTTCATGTGAAAATAGTTTTTTTTTTTTTTTTAATTAAAAAACTTATTTTTCTAAAATTCAAATCGTCTATATAAAAATTAAATGGTCCATGTATGTAAAGGCATCACGTCAGAAGGACTTGAGCGATTTGGCTGATTTTTTTTTTATTCGATTCGAAATTTTGTAAAAAAAAAAAAAAATTTAAAAATTCGAAAATTCCTTTTCACTTCTCATTTTTCTTAATAAGAGACATTTTTTGGAGAAAGCTACCGAACGAAGCCGGAGCGGTCTACTAGTTTTAAATATTTAAAAGTTCTTTGTCCCTCTTATGTTCAAAATTAACTTTTAACTTTTAACCAGTGAAAAAATTGTGCTCAAAATTTTGCAGAAATTATGAAGGAAAAAAGCATATTTATATGACAAAATTTACGTGCTTTTTATACTTTCTCTGTAACATTGAATTTGAAATAAATATTACGTGTTTTTTCTATAATTTGTTTACAATTTAAGATACCTAATTATGACAAGATACAAATAAATACGTGAGACAATCTTTGGATAAAAAATCTTGGAAAAAATCT
The DNA here is from genome assembly GCA_942486065.2 of Calliphora vomitoria. Classification (NCBI taxonomy): domain Eukaryota; kingdom Metazoa; phylum Arthropoda; class Insecta; order Diptera; family Calliphoridae; genus Calliphora; species Calliphora vomitoria. The sequence goes on from OW818032.2 coordinate 5,363,148, forward strand.
AAGCCTACACAATAAAAAGTATATACCAAAACACTGAAGTTTAGTGACACTGAAAAATATTCCATTTGAATACAGTTGAGATTCATTAAAGAGATAGATAAATAACACAATCAAAACATAATTAAGGATTGTGAATTGAAAAATTTAAGGTTGATTTTTTTTAAATTATAGCATGATTTGTTGTGTAAACATTTTGACTTTTGAACACAGATAGAGCCTATTTAATCACTGCCTTTATTTGTTATCTCCCGATTAGTAAAACATATAAAGTTTCATATGGAATATTTTCTTTTCTAAAGATAAACCAAATATTACTTATACAAGGTGGCCCAAAAGTAATCCTCCTATCAGAAAATGCTATAAATTTTGCCGATTATTGGTCAAATAAATAGTCAGCAATATTCCGCGTTCTGGAGCAGTGTAGCGTAACATTATTTATTAACTTGTATTTCGCATGTGTTTACGACACAAATGTCAAAACAGAACTGACATAGGGGTCTCGCAAAATTTATATTTTTGCGCCACCTTGTACTTTTGCGCCACCTTGTATAAAAATAAAACCTAAAACCTTTATAAAATAGTAGTATTGAAATGGTTACAGTAAACATTGTAATAATATACAATGTTTACAGTAACCATTTCAATATTTTTACAAGTTTTTCAACAATAATATGATCATTGTTATGTATGTATGTGATTGTGGTAACCATAATATTGTAAAGTTACGAATCACATTATTGTAGAAATCACATATGTATGATTGCAGTAAATACGTATATGTACACATCTGCTCAAAATAATAGATACACTTAAATTTGTTTTATTAAACAAGAAAATTAGGACTTTTTAAAACAATAAAAAATCAGTATATTTTTATTAGAACTAAATATGAAATTAAAAACGAAACAAACACTTCAGAGTTAATAACAATTTTTGTTTAAATTGAGGAATTTTTAAAATTTTCAGCAATTTTGGTGCTCATAATAATAGATACATTTTAAGTAAAAACAAATTAATCAGAAAGTAATTATTTTTTCTTTAGAAATATAAAAACATATTAAACTAATATCCAGTACATTCACCTTTGTTTTGCACAACTTTCTCCACTATTCTAGGCATACTAGATATCAACTTTTGACAAGTTTGACAAGTTTTCGTTTACTCCAATAAATATTTTTGAAAACCTCCTGCGTTAGTCTTTTCTTTAATTCACTCCATATAGGGTTTAAATCAGAAGACTGACTTGACCAGCTTAAAACACGAACATTATTCTCCGAGAACCAGTTTTTTTACTAATCTCGAACTGAGTTTGGGGTCATTATCTTGCTTGAATGTCCACAATAATGGCATATTCCCCCTAGCCTATGGAAGCGTAACATTTTCCAATATGTCTCTGTACCCTTCTGCGTTCATTGTATTTTCAATTCTATATATCGGACCAATATAATACCATGAATAGCACACCGAAACCATTATGTTTTCTCTACCATGTCTTCTTTGTAAACTTTACATGGAATTTTTTACCTTTAAAACGGTCCATCGCGGCGGACATTTCATTTGGCAGTCGTTTCCAAACAAATTCACATTTGTCTCATCGCTACATAATATATTTCTAATATTTTTTAAATCCGAACCAAAGTAAGTGTTCTTTAGCTAATTCCAATCTCATCTTATATATTTTGTTTGCGCATTAGTGGAACTTTTCTGGAAATTCTACCGTGCAATTTGACTTGCACAAGACGACGGCGAACTGTTTGTGAACTGACATCATTACCAATATCAGCAGAAATAGCTTTTGAAGATTTAAAATGGTATTTTTTGCCATTACTATGATCCTTCTATCTGTTTCCAGGATGGTTTTTTTTTTTTTTTTGTTGGTCTACCACGAGTTTCTTTGCTTTGTTTTTTACACAAAGGAAGTGCAAAGATCTTTCCAAGTTCACGCAATGCTTTCCATGATTTCTAATGGTTTCGACCATTTTTCTCTCCTCTTACAATGATTGTTTCGTCCCATTTTCTTCTAAAGAGCTCAAATTGTGTATTCAAATTCTTATACAAATAGAAATATCCTTCCCGTTACACGTGAAAACAAACAAAAAACGAAACCAGAATTAAATTTATTTTAAAAAAGACTACAAACAAGTCAAGTGTATCTATTATTATGATCAATAATTGTTTGTGTTTTAAATAATTTCGGTTATTTAATACCGTTTGAATTTACATACCTCCCAGATTTTTCGTTTAAGTAACGTATCCGGATTGTACTTTTAATGAAACAAAAACTGGCCACGTTTGTAATGGAATTTTCAAAGATAAAATCACTTTAATATTATCCGATGAGGTGATCTATTATTTTGAGCAGATGTGTATGTGACAATAAGTTTATTATGAAGAATTTACCATATTATGCTGTTCTCGGCTAATTGATATCATAATCTGAGAACAACATATTAAGATATAATGATTCATCATAAACATATATTTATATACTATATGATTGTGACAATCATATGAATCTTATCTATACAATATTATGGTTACCACAATCATATAAATAATTACTGTGACTATAATATTGTTAAAAATATATTACTTCTCTGGGTGTGCCATTTTTTTTTAGGATTTTTTTTTTTTTTGTATTTATTTTTCTCGATTTTTAATTGAAAATAATTTACAAACTCTCTTCCATTTGTAGAAGTTAAAAACCTCTAAATTCGTTTTAATCTAAAAGCATGTAATTTTAAAGCTGTTGTGTCACGGCATAACAATTGGATGCTCGAACAGTTAAAAAGAACTTTCATTTTTCAAAAATTATCTTTGATGTTTCTTTTCAAGAAATCATTAACATTGTAAACATAGATTGATCAGATTGATTGAGAGTCATAGATTTTTTTTGTTTTTTGAAAACTTGTTATTCTCCACTTTCAATATCTTATCAGTAATAGGTTTATTTTCTACACAAAAGGCTACTTCTCTGACGTTTATTGACACCTGAGGTAAAATATGACAAATTGTTCCAGATGCAAATAGAGAATTTCGGATACTCTGTTCTGAAGCGACGCGAATCCCTGAGAGAGCGTTCTGCATTGATCGAAACAAATAGTAGTCGGACGGGGCAAGGCTAATGTTTTTTCTAAGTAAATGATTCTACGTCACTCCACTGTACAAAGTAATTGCAAAAACAGACATTGAGTAATAATTGATTAATCTTTAAATGTGTTCTAAATCTAACAAAATACATTTAACAGTGTAATTATATAAAAAAAGTCAGCAAATATTGGAGGAAGAGAATTGCCAATTGAAAAATTATTCTCATTTCACACACACGTCTGATACAATAACAAAATCAATGACAATTCTTGAACATATATGTATGTTTATAGATATTGATAAGATAATACCCTTAAATTTTAATATAACAAGAAATAAAATAAACAAATTAACTGTTTATTTACCCTAATGCTTTAAGTATATTCTAAATGTGAAATAATTTAAACCATCATTAACATCAGTATCATGATTATGATCATAATTCTAATTCTAAAGTACATGAGGTTATTACATTTGAATAGACTACATATAGACATATAATATCTGCCTAACAATAACATTGACTGACTGACAGGTTATGTGAGGAGATCAACAAATATTATTAAATACACATTAAACGAAATCAAAAAAATAAACAGTCACAATTAATGAATTATTGTTTAAACAACAACAAAAAAAAACACAAAACAAACACAAATAATCTCTTGATACACAGATGAAAAGAGAAGTTTAAGCTTTTAAGCAAATATACAATACAAATATAAACAAACAAACAAATAAACAAGCAAACCAACCAGCACATTTTAATTTAATACTATTTTATGTTTGTTTATTAAAATTTTTGCAAAGCAGCACAGAAAAAAACACTCAAAATCATATAAATCAATAAGATTAACATTAATATATGATTAATTTAATTTTGATTAACACAGATTTTCAAGTGATTCATTAACATTTGAAATTTGAAAACTAAACTAAACAAAAACATGCATACATACATCGTACCACAACTTCTATGAAGATATTAAAAAATCAAATGAATCAAAACACGTGAATTTTAAAAATAAATAATTCATCTATCCATAATAGTTATTGTTAATTTTTATTTAATCCCCTCTAATGAAAAAGGAAAATAAATATTGGAATTAAAAAAGTTCATTTATGGATAAATACATCATGAATTCTATGTATATTCGTTATGTATGTCAAGAATTTGTTTTAGTTTTTTTTTTTTTTTCATTTTTAAATATATTCAAATATTTGTCATGATTTTTTTAAATTTCAGTTTATAATTATAAGCAAAAATAAATTTGTTGCTTTAAAGAAAGTGCTTACATGTATTTAACAATGTAAAATCACTAAAGATACATATTTATAAATTTTCTAATTATAGTAAATTGGTTTTCTGTTTTCAAATTAAAAACTATAGTTTGCAATGTGTTAAAAGCGTGTTAGTAATTATTTGAAAAAAAAAACTAATAAAAACTAAAAATTTATTGATTTTTAGAGCCATGTGTCAGAGTCCAATTTCGTAGAATAGTGAAAATGAATACTGTTTAATCTTCATAAAAAAATCGGACCAATAAATCAAAATAACACTATGCTACATCAAAAATGGGTAGGGGTTCTAATATAGCAATTATATTTTATTGGTGATCATAGAGATTTGAAATACTTAGTAATTTTTCTTGACCAGTGTAGTGAAATAACAATGTCCCTAAAGTTACAACTTCAAAAAATCATAAGTATGTTATTTTGTAATTAATTTTAAAATTGTTTGTTTTCTTTAAAATATACATGCATAGATAACAACTAGATAGGTAACTGAGAGCCAAAAACCTAAGTCTGTTGTCAAAAACCTAATTCATGAGAATCTATCAGAGATCAGCAATGTATTACTTTTTTGCTATTCATACGCACTTATGAAATTATAAGTATAAGTAAGTAGCCATCATATTTTTTTCGTTCACTGTGTAATCAATAAATAATTTTTTTGTTACAAAAATTTACATTTCCGCCATTTAAATGTAAATAATTAACTTTACATCAATAACGTTTGCTGTAGTTGCCGTATGGATTTTTCGGTATTGTCACATATTATATTTCAAAAGTAAGAAATCAGATAATTTCTTCTATGATCTCAACAATTATTGTATGTTAAACAGTAACTATATGACTTTAATTTTTTGTGACTATTTTAAATATTTCATCTTTCTTACTTAGTTTTGAAAAGTTGTCATATTATTAAAGAATATTATAATAAAAAACATTACGACTGAGTTAGTTCAAAATCTACTTTCATATAAAACCTGTGACATACCTGGTTATTTCAAATTAAATAAATAACATGTAACAGAGCTATATTCGGCTGTGCCGAATCTTATATACCCCTCAACAAATTTTACTTTAAACAATTTTTAGGTAAACAAAATTTATTTTTTTTTTTTAAATATTTTTTTCAAAAAATATTTTTTTTCGAAATTGTTTTTTAATTAAAATATTTTTTTTTAATTTTTTAGTAAAATAAATTTATGACAAAAAAATGTGTTGGTGAAAAAAAAATTCGGGTTAAAAATATTTTTCCCGATTTTTACTATCAAAACAAGTAAGAATGTATGGTCGGTCAAGCCCGACCTTATAATACCCTACACTAAGTAAATGAGCAAAAACATTTTTCTTTCAAAACTTCAATAATTTATATTCGTGAGTGATTTTCGGAAGTGGGCCTTATATGGGAGCTATGACAAACTATGGACCGATCACCATGAAATTTGGTCATGTGATTAAAATCCATATGAAAGTTATTTATGTTGAATTTTATGTGTATACCAACATTGTTAGGAGATTTATGCTCGTTAAAGTGATTATCGGAAGCAGGTCTTATATGGGAGCTATGACCAATTATGGACCGATCATAATTGTTGACATGAATTTCGTATATATAAAACTTATTTGGATAAAAGCTTGTGTAGATACCTATATAAATTAAACATTTATGACCGATAAAGTCCAATTTTGGGAGGACATTTTTATGGGGGCTAGGTGAAATAATGGACCGATTTCCGCCAGTTTCAATAGGCTTGGTCCTTGAGCCGAACAAATTATATGTACCAAATTTTATCGAAATATCTTCAAAATTGTGACTTGTTCTTTGCGCACAAGGTTTACATAGATAGCCAGCCAGCCAACCAGCCAGACGGACGGACGGAAGGACATCGTTTAATCGACTCAGTACTTCTGAGTCGATCGGTATGCTTTAAGGTGGGTGTTAGACTAATATTTTTGGGCGTTACAAACATCTGCACAGATCCAATATACCCTACCCACTATGGTGGTGTAGGGTATAAATAGGCCATGTAAGTTATTTGGGGGCTACGGAAAGTTGATTTCAACAGAATATTGAAGGGTCGCAAATGAAAAATGTAGAAATTACACACGGAATGACCCTTGCCACTCATGGTGAAGAGTATAAAAATATTGATTTTGAAACTTAAATTTTTAAATTGGATCTAGTTTAATTTTGTATATATTTTTTATAAATGTAAAGACGTAAGTAATTTCAATTTTGAAGGAAAATGCAGTTTTAAAACATTGATAAGTTGATAGATAACAACAACAAAATGTAAAGCTGCACAATCAAAATACTTGAGCTATAGGTTTTTCAGGACTCATTTTGAATTATGTTATGTTTTGTCATAATACTTTGACAAACTATTTAAAAATCTGACCTTTAGTTATTTCAAAATGTTAACAAAATTTTTAATTTTTTCGATAATTTTTCTATTTGCTAGCAATGAAAGTCAGAGGAGTGGATTTTTCTTGGAAGAAAATAAACATATTATTTATAAGATATAGAATTTTAGGCATAAAAAGTTTTCAACAAAAAATTATATGGCTGTAAATTCCAAATTTGGACATTTTGGAATTCAAATTAATATATTAAGAAATGTGAATAATTTCATGAAAAGTAACATTAAAGATTTTTTTTAAGATATTTTTTCTTAACTGCTTGAGCATCCATATATCACGCCCAGATTAATTTGGTTGCATTTCAACACCCTTCAAAATCCATAACTTTCTAAAGTGAAAAAAGACCCAATGATTTTAAATTGAAACGAATTTAGGATTTTTGAACTTCTTTAAATAGAAGAGATTTTGAAGATTATTTAAAATTACAAACCGAGAATAATAAGACCATCAAACTCACATAAGAGCACCAAAACGTGCGAGCATTTTTATTTTTAACACATGTAGATGAAATCCTTCAAAACTGACATAAAAGTACATGGAAATTAATGCAATATATTGTACTATTTAATAAAGGTTTTATATAATATTTGGTTTAACGTTAGAAAAATATATAGGATTTTCTGTTTTGTTGCAGTTTTTTCCGCATACGTTAGACCGCAGGTGGTATGAGTAATATATTTTCTAAATCTTAATTCATATTTATCGCAAGTATACGAATGCGGCCCCAGGCATTCGTTATCGAATGTCCTATCGTTTCGTAAAAGAATTTCGATAGCAAAATTATAATGAAATGTATAAGATTTCTTGCTCGATTTCGAATGCCATAATTTTAAAAAAGAAATTACTTTCAATATCACTCGTAATTTGTAATTTGACCGCAGATCTAGAAAAGTTATAAGTAGAACACCCATACTTTTTTAATATGAACTATTGAGCAAAACAACTCATCTTTTAGAATTCCGTGTTATGACCTACATATTAAAAAACAAGTAAGAGAGCTATATTCGGATAAGCCGAATCTATATACCTTTCACCAAAATTATACTTTAAAATAAAATTTTTAATATTTTTTTTTTAAATTTTGTTTTAATTTTTTTCGAATTTTTTTTAAAAAAGTTTTTTCCAAATTTTCTTTTTTTAATTTATTAGTGAAAAAATTTATAACAAAAAAATTGTTTTTGTGAAAAAAATTCGGATTAAAAAATATTTTTCCCAATTTTGACCCATTGTAGGTGCAACTTACTATAGCCGTATATACATCGTTCCAATGGACTTTGAAATATCTATCATTACATATCCATATTGTCTATATTTATGACATTGTAATCCAGATAATGATAACAAATTGGTAAAAAATAGAGGATGTCCCGATTTTTTCCTTATATCTCAGCCATTTGTGGGCCGAGCAACCGAGCCGGAAGAATTCCCAATATATTAATATATGAATCATGTACGTAAGTTATTTGGAGGTTACGGAAAGTTGATTTCAACATACAGACGGACAGACGGACATGGCTATATCGACATCGCTATCTATAACGATCCAAAATGTATATACTTTGTACGGTCGCAAATGAAAAATGTAGAAATTACACACGGAATGACTTTGCCACTCATGGTGAAGGGTATAAAAACCATTTAATAAATCCTTACACGCAAATCTAAATGTTCTAACTTTAACACATTCTAACTAATAATTTAATGTTTATTGTTTAAATATAAATAAATACTATATCATTCGATTGTGTGTCAGTGAGTAGTACAACACTTTAATAATAATTATACTTCATTAAAGTACAAACAAAAAATTAAATAAATAAATAAAAAAATATAAAAAAACAAACACACAATGTGTCAGATTTTTCACCTTGCACCTTAAATAATAGCAATTTTGACGTAAATTGTTTTAAAATGAAATTACAAAAATTGCAAGGCTTTTTAGTAAAAACATATTATTATATATTTAAATATTTAAACAAAATTAATTTATATTGTTTTTTGGCATTTCTAGAAATTTAATTAAAAATAAATTTTACAATTGTTTGCCGCTTTATAATTTTTAAATGTTTGTATGAAGTTTGTACTATTATTTTAAAGAATTCTGCCACCTACTTTTATTTGTTCGATTAGAAAAACATTCTTAAACAAAAAATCACTTAATGTGTATAATTTCATAGAATTTCAAAGTGCATAGAAACTAGATCTGAAATGTATGCATGTACTAAGAGTTTTACAGAAATAAAATCATGACAATATTTAATATGATTACTGGCATTTGTGGTACAAGTTTTAACCCTTAAAAGTAGTCCAAGAATCAATCTGGTCTTTATTATTGAAATTTTAAAAAGAGCTTTAAAACGATTCTTAAAGTACTATTATTTAAAGCCGCAACATATCACTATGACTTTATGTCGTTGGTTTTAATGTAAATACATATGTAGTATTAAGTGCTACTATTTAAAACAACTATTTCAATAATTTTATTGTATTTATTTCTCAAAACACCAGCCACCAGTTTAAGGTCTAAAGTTAATTTGTTTTGCACAGCAAGATCAACTTTATTATTATTTTTATAAACAACAATACATTTCTGTATTTAAAGTTAATTCTAATGTTTGTAATTTCCACAAACCACATGTCCATTACACGTTTTAACGTAATTCCCTTAAAACAAAGTTAATATATCTGATATGTTGACACCTTTTCTAATATTGTAAAAATAACTATTACATTCAATTTGCTTTTAATAAATTTCATTAGGGTACGCAATTTTCTACTCTATTATAAAAGTAGAAAATTGACAAAAAAAAAATTTCTTCATTTCCAGGAAATTCCCGGAAAATGTATTTAATGCCAAAACAACAGGATTTCTTAACTAGAATCCATTGAATTCTTTTGTATGAACATTTATAAATCATTTACAAAGTAGTCCTTTGAATGTTTTGTAATCAATATATATTGATTTCTGGACAAACATATATTGAACGAGATATCACGTAAACCAACCAAGAGCTGTATAACCTTATTAAATTGCAAAACGAGTCTTTTGTCTTTTTAATGAAAATTTTTTCAAAATTTTAGTTCATAAAACTATTTTAAAAATTTAACACCCTGTCTATAATTGACAAATATTTATCATAACAATTAATGACGTTTGTTGCCAAGACAAAGTTGTCTAAGCAAAAGCACTAACAATTTTGTCATAACGAAGCAATGATACTAATAAATGGAGACTATACCTGATAATTTTTTATCTTGACAACCATTTTGACGTTTATCATGATAAAAATGTATCAGGTATAGACAGGGGGTAAGCAAATAGAAAACCGAACACAGTGAAATCAATTTCAAAACGCAGTTGCTTAAATTTGTATATGAATTTATATTAAAATAACGTAATTTTAATAATGTTTTTCTTTATAACTCCTAAACTAATCGAGTCTCCATTGAACATTTTTTTCACGAATATTTCCAAATTCCTTAGTTTCAATTTTTGTGCTATACTTCTAAAAAACTATTGCTAGTAGTTAATGTTCATGAGTTAATACATAAAATTAGTGTGCTTAAAACTATATTTCTATATAAAGTGCAAAAAAAAAAATTTCGGTTAATCGGTTAATCGACACAAATTAATCGGTTTATTTGTTATTTGAAAATCGCCAATTTTAAATTATTCGATTGAATTCCCTAATCACTACGTTTGATAATAATAAAAAAATTAGTAAACGAAGTGATCGACAAAAAGTATTTCTAAACTCTATGGACTCCAATAAAACCGAATTGTTATATGAGAACCCTTGTATATTTTTGCTCTTTGTAGTGCAAATGGAAGTCAATTGGTTACTTAATGCATCCCAGGTAATCTAGCGTGAAGTCAATGGTTACTTTAGTGTTCTTAAGTAATCTTGGGTGAATTCACTTCAAACTTTTACTTTATACTTAGAAAGTAGTAGGGTAAAAACCCACGAGACGAATATATTGGAGAGTCAATTGTAATTAAGGACTCTTTGTAGGACTATTTGGTACCGGGTATTAGGCTGACTTATTGCAGATGGTACAAGGTGGCGCAAAAGTAATCTTCCTATCAGAAAATGATATAAATTTTGCGAGGCCCCTAATGTCAGTTCTGTTTTGACATTTGTGTAGTAAACACATGCGAAATACACGTTAATAAACAATGTTACGCTACACTGCTCCAGAACGCGGAATATTGCTGACTATTTATTTGACCAATAATCGGCAAAATTTATAGCATTTTCTGATAGGAGGATTAGTTTTGCGCCACCTGTTATAAGAAATATTGGTTTCATTTTAGTAAGGTGGTTTATTTACAAGAACTTTACAATTGGTCAATTCACAAGGTCTCTTATCATGTCATATTGTCATAATGACCTAATATTTCACAATGGTTTTTATTGCTTTTCAAGCATACTAAATAATAATACTTTCTATGCTATGATTATTGTGTTATCGTAACCAACCAGCAAAAACCAACTTCGAATGCCCAAGAGTCGGTTAAGCCGAGCCGGCGAGTCGTGATATATTAGGACATTATGACAATATGACTGATAAGACCCCTTGTGAATTGACCAAATGTGTTTTGTTTTTGTTAACCTAACAAAACAGGCTGTTAGTCTGTAGCAATTTCTACAGATAAAATTTTATTGTTTTTAGAAAAAATCATGAACATGTCAGATTAACTTTGTATTATATAGGAAAGTGGTTATTTGTTATTTTCCATTAATTCTATCATTTAAAATCTCAATTTTAAACTAACAACATATCAAATATAGCGTGTATAAAGTTCGCTTATGTTCGAACAAACATACATATTTTCTTTCATGTTTCATATTTTTTGTTCCTACAAATTATTTAAATATTTTTGCCAGCAGACCAGACCAGACCGAACGACCGGCCAATTCAAACCATTCATTTGTATTTCTTCTATCTTCTCACACACATATTTCTTTTTATGGCTTTTTGAGACGTGTGTATTTAAAAATTTTCTTGATTTTTTATTTTATTTATACATTTATACATTTTTTTTTTTCTACTTACATTTAATATTGTTGTATAAAATGCAAGGTCAATGCATAAAATGCAAAAGCCGGCTCTTAAAATCCATATAAATAATAAAACTAAGAAATAATAAAAACTTTATAAACTTTTAACTTCAAGAGTTCATTGGGTACGACGACTATTAGCTTTTTGCTTTTTGCTTGTTGGTTGGTGGTAATTTGGTTTTGTATGGTGAATTTTGGTTTGAATTATTGAGTCGCCGCAAATACCGAAGATATTTTTACTGGCTGGTGATGCTGCCATCCATGTCTGCTTGTATACATTTTTTCTTTTTTTGGTTAAATATTAAACTGGTCACGTCAAATTGGCTTGATCAGGTGTCATAGATAAATCTTGTTTATTGATATTTTGTTGTGAATAATTCTTAATATTTTTCTGTATTTATTTGTATGTTTCTTTTCATTCGTTTTTTAATAAACAAAATACATAGTTATGTACAAATTATTGTTTCTTTTGTATGAGTGTATGGTTTGTTATTGTTGTTGTTTATAAATTATGGTTTTAGTGTGTGTTTGTATTTGTATTTGTTTTTTTTTTTTTCTTTTTTGTAATTTTCATAATTTTATTTTTTACAAATTTGTTGATTTGTTTTGAGAAGATAATTGATTAGTTTGTAGGTTGTTGTTATTTTTAAATTTTTTTGATAAATTGAAAAGGTTTAACATGTAAACATTAGTGATGAAATGTATAATTAAAGGAAGGTTTTATTTAAAGGCAGATTTATTGACTTTACCAAAAGTAATACAGTGTGTTTAATTGTTTGTAACTTATTAGACATACTACTTATGTTTATATTTACATGTGAACTTTTTAGATTTTCGATGCTACCAAGGTCTAAGGTTGTTTTCCGTCATTTAAAAACCAAATGCTGGAAATTTAAGCAAAATCGGATATCGTTTAGAGGTTGCATATTTCATTTAAAGTTTCAAAATAGACTTTAGGTTATCACTGGTTAATGAAGTCCAGGTAAACAAATATATAATTTTTTTAATATTTAAGTTCTAACAGAGTACAGAAATCATAGAATAAACGCATAGAACGGAAGCAGAGAGAAATATCAATGGCAAAATTTCTCTCTTTTCACATATAAGGGTGATACAATAACAAAATACATGCAATATATTCTCATGACTTAGGTTTTTGACAACAGACTTAGGTTTTTGGTTCTCATGTTCCCAATAGTAAAAGTTAACATTAAAGCAACCTTTTTCTATTACTGAAAGTTAGCTTTTACTATTACGAACTTAAAGGCAAGTTGTAATAATGGCCCTAAATTCTTCAGTTCTAAATTGGTACCCCCGCTCTAACCCATAATAGGCACAACCGTTATTTATAGAATCCAAACAATTTTTTAATAATGGAAGGGTATAATGCATCTGTATTGATGTTTGTAATGCCCAAAAATATTAGTCTAACACCCATCTTAAAGTATACAGATCGTCCGGCTGGCTGGCTGCCCATGTAAACCTTGTCATCGGTCATAACTATTTACATAGATATCTACACAAATGTCGCTTCAAATAAGTTTTATATATTCGGAAGACATGTCAGGTAATTTTATGATGATCGTTACGTAATTAGTCATATCTCACATATAAGGCCCGCTTTCAAAATTCACTTTAACGGGCATAAATCTCTTAAAAACTTGGTATCCACACGACCTAATTTCATGTTTATCGATCCATAATTAGTCATAGCTCCAATATAACTCCATCTTCCGAAAATCATTCACGAAGATAAAGCAATGAAATTAAAAACAAAACAGTTTTTGCTCATTAACTCAGTGTAGGGTATGGTTGGTATTGACAGACTTTACTTTCATACTAGTTTTTCATTTCAAAAGTGCAATTAATGGTTAAACAAATTTTATTATGAAAACAGTTAAAAGTTATCGTTATAGCGGTTATATGTTAATCCAGCTTTCAGTGTCTAAATTGCAAGATTAGCATGTAACGACATGTGATTTTAACAAAACGATGTCATTAGAATTAAGACCCAAAGATTTTACACTGTTATTACACGGTTTCCATAAAAAAAACTATTTTCAGCAAATAATCTTACAAAAACTAGCAGAAATGTCAATACGAATTGTTTATTTCGTTAGCTTAGTGAGCAAATGTGTTAAGTCACTTTTTATGAAAATTTAGATTTTAATACAAAACGTTAGAATAAGTAAAAATACACTGTTTGCGTAAAAAACGTTTACAATTATTTCGTTTTATTTTCATCGTTATTTTGTGGTATGCAAAAAAATTTCCATTTTGCGGTATGCAAACCTGTTAAGTCCACTTTTGTATACCCTTTGGCAAAGGTATGCATAAGATTGTCATTCCGTTAGTAATTTCTACATTTTTCATTTGCGACCCCACAAAGCATATATATTCTGGATCGATATAGAAAGCGAAGCCGATATAGCCATGTCCGTCGGTATATGGAAATCAACTTTCTGAAGCCCCCAAATAACTTACAAACATAATTGATACATCAATATATCAGGAATTCTTCCGGCTCGGTCGCTATTTAAAATCGAGAAAATCGCCAAACAAATGGCTGAGATAAAAAAAAAACAGGGACAACATCGATTTTTGTTTTATTTTTTTTATCTATATCTGGATTACTAAGTCATTTATATAGACAATATGGATATCTAATGATAGCAACGATGTATATAAGTAATTTGGACCTACAATGGGTCAAAATCGGGAAAAAATTTTTTGGTCAAAATTTTTTTTCACTAATAAATTTAAAAAATTAAAAAAAAAAATTTAAAAAAAAACAATTTCGAAAATTTTTTTTTTTTTTAATTTTGAAAAACAATTTCGGAATTTTTTTTTTTTAATTTTGAAAAAAAAATTTTAATTTTGTTTCAAAATTTAAAAAAAAAACAATTTTGATAAAAAAAAAATTTGTTTACCCAAAAATATTTAAAATTTTTATTTTAAAGTATAATTTGGTGAAGGGTATATAAGACTCGGTACAGCCGAATATAGCAATCTTACTTGTTTTTTTTTTTTTTTGTCAAAATTCTAAAATTATTATCCTGACAAATGGAATTGAGTTTAACAACGTTATTAAATATATAATAGCTTCAAACTTGTTTTAATTATTGGTTTATTCGTTAAATTTCAAAAACAAAAAAAAACGTAAATCAAACATTTTTTAAGGAAATATTTGATAATTTTGAAATTTATTATCATCTCGACTATTGATATCAAAAACGTTGTTCCACTGCGTTTTGAGAACAACTGTAGACTATACAAACTTTAAATCCAATAACAAAGTATCTAAACTATTTATATACCAAATATTCAAAACCATTTATTAGAAGGGACTTAGCACATTTGCATACTAAGCTAACGTTTTATTTCCCCCCCACAATTACAAATTGGTATACGTTTATCTCTATTTTATGAATATTTATTATTTGAATATAAATTTTTAATTTTTTTTTTTTTTTTTTTGAACAAACAACAATATTTTTCTCAAATTTACAACATTAGTGTGTTAATTAAAATGATGCGGTTGCTTTAGTAGCACAGAAATACAAATAAAACAAATCAATTGCGAAAGCAAATTTATAATTTTTATTATTATTATTGTTGTTGTCGTGTTTTTTTTTTTATTTTAACTAAAACCTATTTTATGTCCCTAATGACATTGAAAATTTGTTGTTATAAAAATATTATTATTTTTATTGTAGTTTTATTAACACTTCGTTAAAGATGTTGATTTAAATGTCTACTAATTAAAATCCATAATTTATAGGCTTTTTATTTATTTTTTATGATTAAACTATTTTTTTAATTTGATAGACACTTTGTTATATTAAAAGAACAAAAAAACTTGTTTGTTTAAAGGTTCTAGCAAAGAATTTTTAATGAAATTGTTAAAATATGTAAAATTCTGTTATGGCGCCTATTTTTTACACAAACATGTCAATATTAATTGGGTTTTAGCTGATTTATTGAATAGTGGAAATAAACTTGAAAACTCAATACGAGTATAGCATGAGGAAATTGTTTGCTTTAGATTTTTAAACTAAACAAAGTTTTTATATATGTATGTTTATGTTTAGTAAAAGTAAAATGGTAAACGACCTTTTAAAATTATAGAAAACAAAATTTACAAATTTCCCATTTTATGACATTTTAAATATGTAGTTAGTTACAATATTTATATTTTGAATACACCTAATTATTGCTTTTATTTAGTACCCTTAAGGCCATTTGCTTTCTTTGCTCATATATTATTAAAACATTAATAATATTCTACAAAAAACAAACAAAATTCGAATTTATTAAAACTGTTTAATTCAAAATTTTGTGACGTCTGTAGATTTTGATAAATATTCTTAATGAAATAAACAAATTTAGAAGCAAACAAAACTAAAGACTTGAGACAACAAACCGTAAAGATAGATAGATACAAATACATAATAATTTCATTAACATTATTTAAAATTAATTTAAAATCATTCGTTATTAACCGGTTTTCTTAAAATGATAGTGTTAATAGACATACATATCATTAATATGCATTAACTTTATACATATATTTTTGTATGATTCCTAAAAAGTATCATGATTTTGATGCAAATCGCCATAATCGACACATTCATTTTGAAAATCGAGTATGTAAAAAATACTAAGAAATATATTGGTTGTATGACTTAAAAATTTTTAATAAATTATATGTCATTTTGAAGGGTACATATATATCTGTCATTTATTTTTACTTAGTTATTGAACGTTATAGTGTAAACAACAAAGTTTTTTTTTTTTTTGCTTCGAAAATGTCGAATTTTATACCAATAAAGCGTCATATGCGGGAAATTTTGCTTTACTTCTTTAATTTGAAACAAGTAAGAGAGATATATTCGGCTCTGCAGAATCTTATATACCCTTCACCAAATTATACTTTAAAATAAAATTTAAATTTTTTTTTTTTTAATTTTTTTCGAAATTGTTTATAAAAAGTTTTTTCCAATTTCTATTTTTAAATTTTTTTTAATTTATTAGTAAAAAAAATGTATGACAAAAATATGTTTCTTGTGAAAAAAAAAAAAAAAATTCGGGTTAAAAAATATTTTTTCCGAGTTTGAGTTTGTAGGTCCTTATATACATCATTGCAATGGAATTTAAAATATCTATCATTAGATATCCATATTTTGTATATTTATGATTTAGTAATCGAAATATAGATCAAAAATAGCCAAAAATAGAGGTTGTGTCGGATTTTTTTCATATCTCCGTTATTTATGAACGAATTTTGCTGATTTTAAATAGGAACATTCTCGAAAGCATGTCTGACTGAACTATTGAAGATTTGGATCCCGAAGATATCTGGGGTCTTCAGAAAGTTGATTTCAACAGACAGACGGACATGGCTTATGGTGAATGTGTTTCATCAGTTTCAACGTACGAGAGATGGCTTGTGCGGATCAGAAGTGCGGATTGTGACACAGAAAACAAAGATCGCACAGGCCAGCCAAAAAAGTTTGAAGACCAAGATTTGGAGCCATTACATTTTTGTAGCGAATCATTACTTGCGATGAAAAATAGAACCATTATAATAACCCGAAGCGTAAGAGATCGTATGTGAAGCCCGGCCAACCAGCCGTATCGACACCAAAGACAAATATCCATTGCGTTAAGGTAATGCTCTGTATTTGGTGGGAGCAAAAGGGCTGTTGAAATCTGACCAGACCATCACAAGGAACCTGTAACGATTATGCGGCCAGAGATAACACCGTAATGTTCTATCATAACAACAAAACTTATGTTCTTTGACAATAAAAAAATGATATTTATTCAATTTAAGCTCTCTTACTTCAATATTAAAATTCACAACCATTTTTTAAAACAATAACGCAGAATAAAATTATTCGATTCTTTTAACACACCCGGTCTCACAGACATATAGGTCACCATTGGCGGGTTAAAAACTATTTAAAATGAAGATGAGCAGTTCTCTTGACTCGGAATCCATATGTTGCCAGAATGATGAGAAAAGGTCATAGCTAATAACGACCGAAACATTGAATAAATTTATATTAGCGGTATTCACAATCTTGTGTATTTGGATTGTGAATTTAAGCAATGGTGTGTTTCTGTATATTTTGTTAGTGTAAAGTAAAAATGCAATGCATATACAATGATGCAAGACCATTTGCACAAGATTTTTCGCGTTTGCAAAGATTTCGTTTTAAAACATGAGATCCTTAATAAATAAATATTTTCTCTAATGACACAAAAGTTGCTCTCAAAAAAAATTTACCTTTTATTGGTCAAAATTAAAGGTTTATTCATTAATTAAAACAAGATTGATGTTATTATATATTTTATAATTTTGATAAAATAAAATTGACTTAGCACATTTGCATACAGAAGTATAACAACGAGAAAAGCTAATTTACGGAAACTATGTATTTTTACTTATTCTAGTGTTTTGTATTAAAATCTAAATTTTTCATAAAAAATGGACTTAGCACGTTTGTACACTAAACTAATGAAATGGTAATGAAAGCAGAAAACATAGACAATATTAAATATATCGCAATTTTATTTTCATATCTAGTAGTTTTGAATAATCATTGCTAAAAGTCGATTTCAGCATGAAAATCACGAAAAATCGTTTTTATACCCTGAAAAAAGTTTTCAGAAATATTTATATTTTCTAACAAAACATTTTAGAACTTAATTCTCAGAACAGGTTTCAAGATTTACAATTGTGCACATTTAAAATAGGCACTAATAAACGTTAAGATTTCCCCGGACTGATATCAAAAAAACAAAACAAATAGTTTATTTCAATTAATTTAGATTTTTAGCATTTAAATATATGCACATATGTAGCTATTTTTTGCTAATTTAATTTATTTTCAAATATATATAAAATGCAGTTAATGAAAAAAGGCAATTCTTTATATAATAAATTATTTGATATCATATATAAATTAACCACTTTATAACGATAACTAAATAACCTTGACCATTCAATTCTAAATGTGTGTTTTTTATTTAATTTGAATAAATTTCAGTTTCTTATATATTTTTTTTTAATTTATGCACTAAAATTGTTCAAACTAATGCCGATTGAAATATAATCGGAGAAGACTTAACATATATGAAAATTAAATTAAAAAAAAAGGCAACAAAATTGTTAAATGTACACA
Source organism: Calliphora vomitoria (assembly GCA_942486065.2). Lineage (NCBI taxonomy): Eukaryota > Metazoa > Arthropoda > Insecta > Diptera > Calliphoridae > Calliphora > Calliphora vomitoria. The sequence goes on from OW818032.2 coordinate 5,382,202, forward strand.
TTTAATATGTTTTTGTGAAGCCCAAACAGATGTGGTAAAAAAAAAAACTGATCAAGACAAGATAACATTTAATTTTGTTTACATTAAGAAAATATGCTTTTAAAGTTTTTTCTTGTTCATTTTAAATTTAAGATGTTTGTCATCATAAACTCTAAACGTCACACACTTCAAAGGTGACTATAAAATATTTGTTAAACACTACAATGACACAGAAATAAAACAAAATTTATAATGACTTTTTAATAGTATTTAAGAATAATAGTAGTAATATGATTTTTTTTTTTCTTTTTTCGAACAGCAATTATTTAATGATTAATTGCTTTCAAAAAAAATATATATATACATATTTTATTTGACAATTTGCTAAACAACATTTATTTATTCTTATGCAATTATTAATACCCAAAACACAATACAAAAGCAAATATAATGCGCTCTTACAAAATATGTATGTATGAATATTAACAAAGAAATTATTTCGAATTAAGAGTTTATAATGCGAGATACAAATATATAAACATACAAACATACATACATAAATATATTACCGATTATTATTTGCTGCTGTCAAAAATTATGTCAAGTAACCAACTTACTATTTGCAGTGTTTATAATTGCTGTGATTAATGTTGTATCACAACAAAATTTTAAAAAAAGCAAACACATTAAACCCAAGACAAAATTATTAACAGTATTCTCTACTACTGGTATGCAATATTAATAAAGATTTTATTATTTTCAAAATCATTTATTATTATTTTTAAATTCTAATGCAAGCAATTCAATGAAAAAGTAGTTATTATAGCCATATAAGGGTCATTATTTATATTCCTTTAACTTCAAACATCATATTTAAACAAGTAAGAGAACTATGTTCGGCTATGCTTCACCAAATTATACTTTGAAATAAAATTTAAAAAAAAAAAAATTTTTTAATTTTTTAAACAATTTTTAATTTTTTTTTTAATTGTTTTTTAAAAGTTTTTTCCAATTTTTTTAATTTAAAATTTTTTTTTTTTTATTTATTAGTGAAAAAAATTTATGACAAAAAAATGATTTTTGTGAAAAAAAAAATTATGACAAAAAAATGATTTTTGTGAAAAAAAATATTTATACCCTTCACCAAATTATACTTTGAAATAAAATTTAAAAAAAAAAAATTTTTAATTTTATAAACAATTTTTAATAAATTTTTTTTTTTTAAATTGTTTTTTAAAAGTTTTTTCCAATTTTTATGACAAAAAAATGTTTTTTGTGAAAAAAAATTCGGGTTAAAAAATATTTTTCCTGATTTTGACCCATTGTAGGTCCAACTTACTATATATAGCCTTATATAAATCGTTGCAATGGACTTTGAAATACCTATCATTAGATATCCATATTTATGACTTAGTAATATATAGATCAAAAATAGGCCAAAAATAGAGGTTGTCTCAGATTTTTGCTCATATCTCCGTTATTTATGAACGGATTTTGCTGATTTTAAACAGAAAACTTCTCGAAAGCATGTCTGACAGAATTATTGAAATCGACTCCGCTATCTATAAGGATCCAAAATATATATACTTTATAGGGTCGTAAAGTTATATTGTCGAAATTACAAACGGAATGACTAACTTATATATACCCTTCTCACAAAGGTGGACCGATTCTCACAAAATGTGGTATAAAGATTTAGGTTCATTAAAAACTTGTTTATGTCCAATTTCATCACGATATTTATTATTATAAGACAATTTGAATGTCCAAGTAATTTTCTGAAATATGACTTCTGAAACAATATACCGTTGTGACATTTGTATGGGGACAAGGTGAAATCATGGACCGATATTGCCCATTTTCAATGCCAAACAAACCTTGTCAACAGGCAGTATTTATGGAAAATTTGCTAGCTCCTATCGCGTTTTTAACGGACAAACATACGGACATAGCTAGATCGTCTTAGAATCCTATGAGGACCCATCAAACAATTTGATGTGTTACAAACGGAATGACAAAATCAACATACCCCCTTCTTTTTTTATGGTGGGTATAAAAACAAGCCACCCTATACTATGTTGACATTTTAAATAAAAAAAATGATGATGCTGCATTTCTTGAATACCCTTACTGATTGCTCAAACAAATTGTTTAATGATCAATCAATATATTTTATATTGCCTTTAGCTACTGTATACATGAAATCGATAACATTTAGTATTAAACAATATTATTGTTATCTATGTTCAAATGACAAACATTAAGCATAGATTAAGTACACTTGAAAAATATATTTATATAGACAGGCTATATATGAAGAAAATATATTTATGTTCTTTGAACACAAGTTAAACACCAGGTATTAGTCAAGTTTCATAATTTGTATAGATTAGTTTAGTATTCAATTAATCACTTCTTAACATTTGGTATTGAAAATGTCCAATGCTTTAGCAAAAACTAGCAGGGAAACGAATAAAAGAGATATTTTATGATAAATTAAACAATACACAATCCTAAATTATTTAATGCATCAAATTGTCTTGTTGCGACATGGCCCGTTATTTGTAGAGATTTGAAGAACATGGCGGATACCCTTTGTATGTTTTTTAATATTAGACATCACATATATATAATAGGTATTATCTATAGTATAGTAGGTATTATCTGTAGTATAGATAAACCTTTTCGTATATAAGCCATCTATATATAATATATGTATATTTGATTTTAATTTGATAGCTATTTAATTGGACATTAGAATTGTAAGAAATTAAGTAAGAGTAAATTGTTGATGCAATATTTGGCGGTATTTAGTAAAATTTTTACAAAAAAAATGGACTTAGCACATTTACATACCCAAAAATGTGCATAGCACTTTTCACAGTTTAACAACGAGAAACAAGTAAGAAAGTATGGTCTGTCAAGCCCGACCATATAATACCCTACACTAAGTAATTGAGCAAAAACATTTTTCTTTCAAAATTTCAATAATTTATATTCCTGAAGGATTTTCGAAAGAGGGCCTTATATGGGAGCTATGACCAATTATGGACCGATCACCATGAAATTAAGTTGTGTGATTAATATCTGTATGAAAGTTATTTATGTTGCATTTTGTGTGCATACCAACATTTTTAAGAGATTTATGCTCGTTAAAGTGATTATCGAAAGCAGGCCTTATATGGGAGCTATGACTAATTATAGACCGATCATAATAAAATTTGGTGACATGAATTTCGAATATATAAAACTTATTTGAGGAAAAACTTGTGTAGATACCTCTATAAATTAAACATTTATGACCGATAAAGTCCAATTTCGGGAGGACATTTGTATGGGGGCTAGGTGAAATAATGAACCAGTTTCAATAGGCTTGGTCCTTGGGCAGGAAAAATGATATGTACCAAATTTTATCGAAATATCTTCAGAAAGTGATTCTGAGTCGATCGGTATACTTTAAGGTGGGTATTAGACTAATATTTACATCTGCACAAATCCAATATACCCTCCCCACTATGGTGGTGTAGGGTATAAAAAACGAGTATTTGAGTATTTTTACTTATTCTAACGTTTTGTATTCAAATCTCAATTTACATAAAAAGTAGACTTAGCACATTTGCTCACTGACCTAACGATATTCGATATCAAGTTGGTTCAAAAGTTTTTAATTATTCAAATTTTCTCAAAAATTTCAGTTATAAAAATTATACATTTTATATTAAAAATTTTATTAACGTGTAACTTATAACGCAACACTTACATTGTAAAATTTTGCAATGAATAGATTATTTATGACAATATACTCTACAAAGTCTGTCAGTATACATATGGATATATTCATTTATTTACCTGAAAATAAAAAAAATTATTGAAATTTATTAATCAGAGGAGGGTTTTAATGACCTAAATATGGAAAATGTGTACGAGTGAAAAATGTATACGAGTGCTAAACTTAAAGAGAAATTGGAAAGATTTTAAAGCGGTGATTAAAATCCAATAAACATAGAAAGAAAAAGTAATTTGTTGTAGATGCTTGCATACGTATGTATTTCTAGTTAAAAATGTAGGTAGTAGGTAGTTTCAAAAAGGCATTTGTAAATTTATATTAAATTATGGTGCAGGTATTAAAGCAACACTTTGCAATGAGAGTTTTTATTAAAATGTCATGAGTTTCTTTCTTGCAGTTGATAAATACAAGTGGAGAGTAAAGGATGATAAAGTGAGAGTTAATCATATTGAATACAAAAAAAAAAAATTCCAATTAACACTTAAGCGCTTAAATACGAAAAATACATAATACAGACAATTGTGAAAAGTCAACATGAACTTAAAGCCTAGAATATTACTAATATCAATGTTACTTGGGTGTATTCTAAGTACAGTGAAAGCCTATCCCGACTATGAAGATGAGGGTAGCCATGCTCAGGCTGAGAATGCTCAAAACAATGCTAATGATGACATTTATGATCCCGCCTTATACCAACAACAAGTTGAAGCCACCGAAAGAAAATATGAGACAATTAACCATATGGACATGGATATGGACTCAAAAACAGAAGTCACTTTAAAGAATGTGCGCAATATATCAGACAATCAATTATCTAATGAATATATTTCGATAGAAAATGAAGATCCACATGATATTGACATGGCAGATGAAATTGAAGAAGATGATAATAATACATCTATACAAAGTACCGAACAAAATGCAAAGGTATTCTCCAAGGAAGAGGAATATGGAACTGACAATCCACTAAGTAAAAAATTCAGAATGGCTAGACTTTTTAACTCCACCAGCACCACAACAGTACCGCAATATATACGAAAACTTGCAGACGAAAACCCAAGTTTAACAGCGAAAGACATTAATGTTTCCAATTCCGATTATGTGGAAAATGATGATGAAATTGTAGATCGTATACTCAGGAAGCATACAACCAAAATACCATTAAATAGAAACCTAGACAATTCTAGTGAGGAAAGTGATGATATTGTACCCTTAGCTATGAAATATTATGATGAAATACCTCCCGAAAATGCCTCTTCATTCCGTCATGTAGAGGAAGTCAATTCAGAAGACTACTACGAAGATGAATACCATGATCCAGAATCAACAACGACAACAACATCCACCACGATACAAACACCTGACAATAGCCTTCTACGCACTTTATTTGCAGGATTTACCACAACCACTGACTTGATCAGCAGCACAACGACAGCACCTACGCCCACACCAACCCCTCTCACAACAACCTTAGCTGGCAATATTCCCATAATTGGACAATTTGACTCATCATTATTTACAACTTCAGCACCGCTACCTCCGCCACCTCAACCTCAAACTCAAACAGTATTTGACTTAACAACAACATCACGTATTGCAGCTGCCGCTGCCGCTGCGGCTTCTGCTGCCACAAATGACAAAAAAGGTAAACAAATACCCATTATCAGCACAGTTCCAGTTGTTACAACGACTACAACAACCAGCAGTAGACGTCGTCTTCTGCCACACGAACAGTTACGTAACTACATTGAAGATGCCTACATACGTATGCCACTTGCGGTCATCGTTGATCCATCTGCAGAATCTTTGGAGAAAACGAAAACATTGTGGAATGATGCCATGCGCTCAAATTTGAATATAAAAATTGTTTTGGTAACATTAAATGAGTCCGGTAAGTGTTGAAAGTTTCATTTTTTTTTTGTAAGTTTCATGAGTGGCCAGATTTAGGTATAAATACAATTATCGACTGATATCTAATCAAGATACTATCTGCCATTCCTATAATTTTTATGTAACAAAAAATATAACAAATAATATTACAAAAAACTATACAACATAACACGCAGATAAATTTAGCCGCAACAGTGCCCTGAGGCACCCCTTAGTTTTTGCGTTCTCAACACACTTTTTGTTAATTGTTTAACATTTACAAATTCAAGAATAGATCGGGCGTCTAAAAGTTAGTAAAACTTTGATTTAAAAAAAAAAATCACACACAAAATTTTACGTACTAAAATTATTACATCACTCACAAAACAGCTGACAGAACAAAAACTAAAATTCATAATGCATTTCGAACTTCGAGGAAAATGTAACAAATATGTAACCAAACTCACTGTTAAATTTAAAAATAGAATTATAACTACTTTTTGAGATAATTTGTGTTTTGTAATGCATGCCTTGAGGCACTCTTGCGGGTTAGAGGGATATATAGTGGACTTTTTGTTGCAATACTTTCTTTTGTCAGCCCACAATTTCGGTTAACGCTGAAACTAAAACTTTATATTCATCACTCAAATAGGTAACAGGGAATTTAAATTTATTAATCCAAAAATCTAGATACATCCATTGAATTAGTTTTGAATTTTAATAGCTAATAATAAAAAGTTGTTGTCACTAGTATAAAAGATGTCCCAATATTCAATTACATTGGCTTACTAAAACCTGGTCTGGTCGCCTCATGTTATTGTTATTAAAAAGAAGAGTATGATACATTGTTTATGTTAAAGAGAATCATAAACTACTATTATTGCAATTAGCAAATTGATTTTTAATTGAAACAAAAAACAAGTATATAATCACACTCTCTTTATACGAAATGCTCTTAAATGTTTATTTGTTTTAATTTTTTTCTCTGATCCAGAGGAATCACCAGCTGCATTTAATTTCAACAATACTCGACAATTTTTAACCGGTTTAAATAGTATCAAAGAGCAAAAGAGCGGTGATGCCTTTAGGGGAATATCACATGCAGCAGAATTAGTACCCTATGACAGTGCAGTATTTATATCAACGGCCCAATTAGCCAAACACACAGATCAAGTCCAAGATTCGGCCATAACACTGCTCAAAAAAAGAATAAGGGTTTGTACTAATTTTTTTTTTTCTTATATAACTACATAACTATAACAGAAATCAAGCATTGAACTATGTAAAATTCTTATATATAAATTACTTCAATTTTAATTTCAGCTTTATCTTATTTGGTTTGGTGAACGCTCGCTAAGTGAAAATGAAACACAAGACTCAGTTGGCGGTATATTGGGAGAGGTAGCCATACGATCAGGTGGAGAAATTTTACATATAGTGGGTAGTGAGAATTCCCAAGAATTGGAAGGTAGTACGGTAAGTGTATGTTTTGAAATATTTCATACGGTAATTTAATATCGATTTGAAAGTAAAAACTAAATTTATTTATTATGCATTCAAACAACTACACGATACAGATACAAACTAAAGTAAAGTAAAGTAAAAACTTGTCTTTACAAAGTGAACGTACATACTTACAAACATACATACATACATACATATGTACATAGTATGTATATTATATATACATATATATATATTAATATGTATAAACTATTTTTTATTATTATTATCATTATGATTATAGTTTTTTTTATTTTTCTTTGCTTTGCTCTCTCATATACGCATAAAAATTAAAACAAAAGACAACAATTTGTTTCGAAACTACAGGTTACAAAACGGCGAGAAAAAATAGTACATTTAAGAAACTGTGTAATTTGAAATTTATATGAAAGTAAATGATATCAAATTATATATTAAACAAATGTTTATATACATATAAATATATAATACATATGGAATGTACTCATGTTTATGTATGGATGTACATTTGCACAGTTTATAAAGTGTAATAACACTTTTATTCAAATAATTTTTACTGCAAATTGGCAACAGTACGGGTTGACATAAAATGAATACCAAATATAGAAATGTAATCAAATATATCACAATGTATAACTAAGGCTTTTTACAATTTAAAAAAAAAAAAACCAAACAATTCTTAGTTAAACATATTTTGAAACAAAGTTTTTGTAATCATTTTATAACTTGTGTATATTGTGACCTAAAATGCAAACCGTCTTATCTTTCATTATTGAAAGTTTTACAAGAAAAGAAGAAAAGTTTTTAAGATTAAAAATATAATAACAATTAAGGTAAAGTGGATTCCTAATCGGGAAAAGGTTGTCGGAAAAATTCGGGAATTTATGTTTAACATTACATTATTATTATTATCGCACAGATAAAACATATGCGTTTTGAATTGTTGTCAATCGTATGAAATTCATTATTCTTGTCATTTGATTAGAAATAAATTCGATTATCACAACCAAAACTATTTTCTCAGTGTGAGAAAAACAGAAACATTTTATTTAAAACTGGAAAATTAACATTTCTAATAGATCGACTTACCTAATACAAATCGAAATATTGATTTCTTAAAATAATTATTGAGATATTTTTACTTAGTCGGACTTCTTAAATCTTTTAATCATAATCAATTCTTAAATTTATAAAAGTTTATAAAAGAAAATGTCCATACAAAATTTGTTTTATAAACCGTTGATAAAGTGTCATTCAATGTTATAAAACAAAGAGATCTAACTAAATGGAAATTATTTGAATACTCTTCACTTTTTCCATTTGCGACCCTATAAAGTTTATATATTCTGGATCGTTTTAGATAGCGGAGTCGATATAGCCATGTCCATCTGGTCGTCTGTATGTTGAAATCAACCTTCCGTAACCGCCAAATAGCTTACATATATGATTGACACATCAATATATGCGCTATAACTTTGCAATAACGTATATAACGAAATAGTAAGTCGGACCTGCATTGGGTCAAAATCGAGAAAAAACATTTTTCTCATACATTTTTTTCACTAATAAATTAAAAACTAATTTAAATTTTTTTTTTTTTTTTTGTAAGAAATTTTTTTTTAAATTACAGAAATTTTAAAATATTTTTTTCACTAAAAATTTTGAAAAATTATTTTTTTTTACCTAAAAATATTTGAAATTTTTATTTTAAAGTGTAACCCCCATATGCATAAACAGTTTATAAATTTCCATACAAAATTTGTTTTATAAACCTTTGATAAATTTATAAACTGTTTATGCATATGGGGGTAAGTAATTTGGAGAAGGCTATATAAGATTTTTAAATAAAAATTTTTGTAAAAAAAATTGTTTACCAACATCAATTTAAAACACGATTTTAAATTAGTTACGGGCGCTAGCATTTCAAGTAACAATTCATATTTCATATACCATTCGAATAAATAAGAAATTTGTTTACTAAATACATTTGTTTGTTTTATAAATTTCATATCTTCTAGCTAACAATAGTAGCCGACGCGTTGCGTGGTTCCCAGGAAGTCGATGTACCTGTGGATACAACACTATCAAGTTTACATGTAAAAATCGATAAACTGATGAGAAGAGCAGTTTTGGAAACGCCCAATGGCGGTTAGTTATCGAAATTATACACATTTATTCCAATTAATTGTTAAAGCACAATTTATGTATTTCCTTAAAAAAAAAAAACAAACTATTACTAACAAGGGGTTAAAAACAAAACAAAAACACCTTTAAATTTATTAGGGGTTAACAAAACTTTCTTAAGCTTTAAATCTTTAAATAACAAATAACTAACTAAAGAAAATCTCTAAATGCTGTCCAAGAATTTTAATTTATACATACATATTTAAACTAAAACTTTAAAGGGGATTTACACTATGCATATGATTTTGTTATTAAATGCTTTTTAAACGGGATAATGTAAAATTCAAAAATATTTCTTTACTTAAAATTACAATTTACGATTTTTCATAAAAACGTATACACAGGTGAAGCGTACATAAGATTTGGCTTATGCCCGTAATGTCAAAAAATAAATATCTATTAGTGCCTTGTTACTTATGGAGTAAAAATATTTGTTAATTTTTACCCATAGATATTGATTTGAAAATAATGTGAAGTTACCTTTTGGGTAAATTTATCTGCTGGGCATTTTATACCATAGATATCTTATGAAATTACGGGCATTAGTCAAATATATAACACTCTAACTTGTTTTCCGAAAATACGTAAATGAAGAAATTCTGTAGAGCCTTTAAAAACGTTACTTTAGCAGAAGATAAAATTATCGAAATGATTTTTTTAACATTAATTAACTTTTTGTATTGTAAACCATATAGCTGAATTTATTATAGTGTAAATCCCCTTTAAACACTGTACAATTAAAATATTTATATAAACGTATCCGCCTCGTAAACAGCCTTTACACTAAAGTAAAATTTACTAATTTACACTAAAACTTTTTTTCATAAAAAAAATCTGTTTTGAAGCCTTTTTGCAAACGTTATCATATAATTTTACTCTAGTGTGAGCGCCATTTGTTTAAATTCAAAAAAAAAAAAAACACAATAATAAAATTATTAATATTTTTGGGTCAGTTAAGTAATAATTAATATTTGGTCGATTCACAAGGTCTCCAATCATGTCATATTGTCACAATGTCCTACTATTTCACAATGGTTTGAAAATCTTGTTATTGTCTTTCAAGGAAAAAAAATGTCCTAAAATAATACTACTCTGTATACTATGTTTATTGTGTTATCGTACCCCGCCAACAGAGACCTGCGCCGAACGCCTAAGAGTCGAGCCGCCGTGTCGTAATACATGATAGGAGACCTTGTGAATCGACCAATTGTATTTTTAATATTTAATTTATGTTTATTTTGTGTTTTCATATAGTATTTTTTTCTTTTAATTCTAAAGTAATATGAACAATATTTGTTTTCAATTTGGAATCACATATATATATTTTTTTAACAAATATTGTTAAATATTACTTGCAAACAAAACTTGTAAATATACATACATATATAGAATTTTCATAGTTTTTTTGTTTTGTTTTATTTTTATATTCATATAAAAAATGTTTAGCTTTTAAAATGTTTAAGTCTAGTGTATTTGTAGTACAAACATATAAAATTTTATAAACATATACATATAATATAATATATTTAATACACACAATCAATGTTTAATTTGTAAGTTATAAAATAACATTTTAAATTTGTAAAACTGTTAAAATGAAATAAAAAAAAAATTAATTTAAGTTTAATTGTCCATTGTCTTTTTATTAATGTTGTTTGTACCTGTTCTTGTGTCCGTACTTTGTTAAACAAAATATATTGTATTATTATCATTTTCCTCAGCACTTTGTCAAATTATATGCACTCTAAGCTAAATAACTAGTAAGCTAAGTAAGTAAGTATGTATTTATTTCTTTTCACCATTTAAAATACCCCCATTTGTAAATATTGCAAAATTCATTCCTTATTAATAGAATGCGCATTTTATTTATCTTTTGAATGATTAATAACTTAATTATTAAATAAAATGACGCGATCTTTCAATCTCCGGCCACGTTGGCGTATACAAAGCATGTACAAAGTTCACAGATTTTAAAAACATCAGTTTATTTTGAATACAACTTAAGCTCTAGACTACTAATGACTAACAGCAATTTCTTTATGAATTAATTGTACGATAAGACGTATGAATTATGAATCTTTTCCAAACAAGTAGCTAAATTTTCGTTTTTGGAGCAATACGACAATGAAATAGCGAATACATTGCCGAGATAAGAATATGGGGCAATTAAAAAAAGAAAACATAAATAGAACCGAAATCATGACTGCCTGTGCTTTGTACTCTATCTAAATCATACTTTGGGGTCAGACGATGTGTTCGATTTAAATTAGTTTATACGAGGGGTACCAGTTTTAGTTTTAATTGAATGGAAATTGTAGTTTCTAATTAAAATAAGGTGTCGATGTTCCCAACTAAAATTTAGTTTGTTTGTTTAGACCATTTCTCAATATGTTTGTTCTTTCGTCAGCATTTGGTGAATTCCTTTTTTAAGGTTTTTATTTTTTATTCATAATTCTGGCTAAGGAAACATATGAACATGATATATTCAAAAATGTTCGGGCTTTTATAATTTTCTAAAAATTTTAATTTCATATAATTATATAAAATAATTAGTTTAAATTAATATGTTATAAATTTAATGAAACGTTTTCTTCCGGTTTTTTAAATTTTGAGTGGTTTGACTTTTATTTGAATTTTTCGGAACCCATTTTGTCTGCTATCTGATGTTATTTATATGTATAAGACAATCACAAAATATTTATTAAAATCAGCGTAATTTCATTTATTACTTTATAATTTGTTTGGGTTAAAAAACAAACATTTTTAATAAATTTTATTTGAACGACTGTTTTTTTTTTTTTTGTTTTTTTAATTTTTTTAGGTTTCATGCTTTTACATACAAAATAATGATTTGATTATATACATTCCTTGTATAAAATAGTAAAGCACATATTTATTATTGAAATAAAAATATACTTTAAATGATACAAAATATGTAATACACAAGTCTTTTGAGTAAATTACAATGAAAATCTAACCCAATCACACATCCAACCCATAATATATTTACAATACTTAGAAAATTTAACACAACCTATGGCAACATCAAACAATTAATATTACTCATACTTTCTGTATTACCAAAGCAAAATGAGAAAAAATTTCATAGATATCCTGAAAAGGATTATTTATAGTAATTAAAACACTTTTTTAAATGTTATAATTAGTAAAATATTAAATAATTACCTTATTCAAGTTCGAGGAAATTAAACAAATGTGTATGCTGTAGTATAAATGGGAAAATTAATAAGAAGTATTTTATTTTATTAAACACTCGCGTTGCAATCGATTTAACAATTGTTTCACAAAAACTATATGTGGTCAAATATATTATAATGTTTTTATACCAAAATCAATTGCCTAATTGTTTTAAAATATAAGAAATCAAAATATAATTTATTTTTTACTCAATACGTGGTTAAACAACAATCTTTTTGGTTTATTTCTCGTCACATCGTCACTTTTTTTCTTTTTTTAGGTATTTTTGCTTTTTCTATGAGAAGAAGAACAACAACAAACGGAATTCTTGCTTTTATTATTATTATTATTATTTTTTTTATATTTGACGTTTTATTTTTCGCTTATTATTTGGTATTAATTAACATTCAGTGTTAGCGTTTTTATTGTAAACAAAATAAACACAATAATCATTCACAATGACGTTAGAAAACTAAGGGGTAACTAATGCATTCACAATATACAATAAACATTCACAGAGTTGTCAATAGTGTTAAAAATCGTTATTTTTAATTTAATTTTCTAATTTTTGATTTTAGAAATTAATTTGAAAAAATTAGTTAAATTTAAAACACACTCATTAAACACATTTGATGAAGAAGATAAGCGTTTAGATGCTTATGTGCCTTTAACGAAATTACGCAAAGCCACTGTTTACAAATTAAAGGTGATACCAGAAGATTTAACAACGGAATACAGTGTTTTCATAAGAGGCGAACGTAAAGCTGACACTTTTCTAGGTAAGTTTTATTTTCGATTTTACATTGTTTACTCTTCAATAAGAATAGCTGAACTGATTTGTTTGAATATACAAAACTTGTATTTTCATTAAAATAAATTATAATAATACTTAATGAAGTGATAAGAATATTTTTGATGTTGTCGTATTCACGAATGGGAGATGATAACTTTATTCACCCTTGAAAAAATGTTTGTCTTAAAAAAAATTAAACATGTATTCATATTAATCTACGTCATTTAACTAATTCATTTGAGGTCACAGCTGCAATTGTTCGTTTTAGGAAATAATTTCTTCAACATGTATGGGTATTTCAACTACATTTAGAATATACTGAATACAGTAATCATCGTTAGAATAATATAGGTTTAAATTAATATTGCAATAATATGTATTGTAAGTTTAGCTGTTTAAAATTTACACATGTTTTTATTTTTCTACCATTTACAGATGATATTATTAAACACTTTGAAACATATTTCTTTGAAGGCCACACCTCATACCCGGCCCGTGTACGCAATGGTAAGTTGCAACAGAGTCTTGTACCAGCCGTCAGTGGTAACACTCCAGTTCTAACACATGGTAAATTACAATTTCCAAAAGATGAAAAAACTTTGCCCAAGAGTGAAGTTGAAACATTTTCGACTCAAGAAATCCACCAGAATATAATAAATACTCATCCAAATAATATTTCAACTCTGGCGGCAACAACAGCGCAGCCTCAACAAAGAAACACAAATATTTTACAAAGATCAAATACAAAAATAGAAATGGGTACACAATCGCAAATTCTAATAGCACCCGGTATGTTGGGTCAATTATATTTTGAAATCACAAATACAGGTTCTGATGCAACCTACTATACTATACAAGTAATAGATGAAAGACGATACTTAATGAGATTAACACCACAAAGGTAACCAACCAACATCTTAAAAAAAATCATAGTAATTATTTCACAAATCAATTTTACATTTACATTAATAGTTTATTTTTACGTGCTGGTCAAATGACTACGGTTACAGTAACCGTTTTAGTGCCACAAAATGCAAATGGAAACACTATAGATCATATAACATTTTCGACAACAGCAGCTGGTACCACAACTTCCTTAACACTTAATCTTAAAGTTATAACAACCATAGACGCACAGGTACTATTTTTTTCTTTAATAATTTAACTAAGAAATATGGAAAATGTTGAAGCATATTTTTTTTTACTTAGGACAACACATCGCCTGATATCTCGTGGACGTTTGGCAGTCGTTGTGAAGGAGTTTCCAGCGAATTTGATTCGTGTTCAGAACGTTTTTGGAGTATATACATTACCGCCCAGGATTGGCAAACTGGCATAATGCGTTTACAAGCCACACCCTCCTCCGGTTTAATTTACACAAAATCATATACCGTTGGCTCCACAGAACCTTTGAAGGCATCTTATGTGGCTTCTTGTTGTGAGCCCAAAGTATCATTAGTGGCATTTGATGTAGCTGGCAATCAACGCTCCCATACCATCGATGTTAAGGAGTTGGTGTTGACAGAAGCCTCAATAGCAGCTATTGCTTTGGGAGTTATTTTACTAATACTGCTTATTATATTGTTAATAGTTGCCATAGTATGGTGTTGTCGCCGACGTAAAATAGTATTAGATCTACCAACATATAGATCACATTCTACCAGAAGTATGGAATAAGAGCATAGTTCAGAAGGCCATATTTTTTTAATTATTTATAAACCTCCATACATACATACATTTACTGTTATGTGCTACATATTAATGTAACTAACATTTTGAAAGTTTTGTATGAATATTGTTATTAAACATTTTTGTTGTATTTTTATGAGTCTCATAAAGTTCAGAAAACGACTGTAATTTTCATTTTTATAAAAAAAATTTTGACAAATAAACTCTTATAAAGTAAAATCAAAAAATCTTAAATTGTAATAGAACCGATCACGTCACAGCATCAAAGTTACATATTTATGTTCATTTATTTTAATAATTTGTATTTAATAAGTGCCAATTTTTTATCTGATTACGTATTTTTAGTTCTAAGATTATATTTGAAATTCATAATAATATATGAACCGAAACATAATTTTTTGAGATTTTTATTTATATAAATTTTTGCTGGCAACATTAAGGAACAGTAGCATGTCGATGGTTAAATTATCTTAAATACAAAGTATTCTATAAACAAGTAAGAGAGGTATAGTCGACTGTGCCGAGTCTTATATTCACTTCACCAAAGTATACTTTAAGATAAAGATTTAAAATATTTTTTGGTGAAAAAAAAAACTTTTTTCCCACAAAAGTGAAAAAAAATTTGGGTTAAAACTATTTTTACCGGATTTAACCCATTGTCTATCATTAGAAATCCATATTGTATATATTAATGTCTTAGAAATCCAGATATAGACCAAAAGTAGGTTAAAATTCGAGGTAGTCGTGACTTTTTACTTATATCTAAGGATATACATATTGATGTATGAATCATGTAAATAAGTTACAGAAATAAATAAGCAACAAGGTACATATAATAATAAAATAAATACGATTAAAAAAAATTAACAAAATATTTTTTACGTGTACACGTAAAAATATACACTGCAAACCCTAATCAATTATAACATTAAACTTCAACATTGTTTGGCGGCCATGTATTCCGATTATTGACAATGTTATTCTGATAAGACTTTTCAAATTAAAAGGAAAACTATTGATAATGTCGACAACAAAAACAAGCGTCATTAACACAAATCAGAGAAATCAACAGGTTGTGCAGAACACAAAATCATAATAATAACAATACCGACAAAAACCATCCACCCTTCGACAAAAACATACTTTGACTTGTATATATATATAAGCACCTACGTACACACATATGTAGGTATGTATAGGTATGTATATTAATATGTAGTCAATAATTGTTATAACTTACCTCTTGCAATTAGACCTGAAGGTGTAACCACTGGAGCTGGAACCGTTGCATGTACAATAGGAGGTGCTGCCGGGAGTAATAAAGGTTTATTGGGAAAATCATCAAATGTTAAACCTGTAACAGAAGCACTTAACAGAGGATTTTTAATGGGTGTAGCGCCGGGACGCTGTTGTTTTTGGGAATCACTCATTATATTCACTTTTTAAATATATATAATAACATATATCTTGTAACACCTTCTTTATTTTTCTTGAGAAGTATATAAATTTTAAGGTTTTTTAAAATAATAAACACCAGAAATAGAAATCTTTTGGAAAAATTACCAAAAAACTTTTTTACACATCACCACAAATAAACTGTCAAACACAGCTGTTTAATAAAACAAAGAAGCCAGATTTAAAAAAGGTTTTGGAAACAATATTATCGACGCATATTATGACAGTAAATACACTATTGTGATTAATTTTGTAGTTATTATCATATTTATCTTAGTGGCAACACTGTCAGATACTACAACGTGCTACTACAAAATAGTACACAAAAAACATTTAGTGAATATTAAAAATATATAGAATTTCAATTAAAACGGTGGAATAAAAAAGTATGGCGGAAATTATTAAAGAAATTCAAGAACGAGATTTATCAGAGTATGAAACTATTAAAGCTAATGGTATATGCTCCGACGAAGACCTGCATAAATTGATAAAGGAACGTGAACGTTTTGAAACGAAAGTGATTCAAAGCAAAAAGACGGCCATAAATTATATAGAGTATATACAATTTGAAAAGAATACACATAAGTGGATAACTGAAAAGGAGAAACAAACTGGTTGCAATTTGAACGATGTCAAGAAATCTATAATTCAACGCATTATAAAATTGTATCGCAATGCAACACAGCAGTTTCCACACGATGAAAGACTGTGGAATAGTTTTATACAATTTAGTCAAAAATCAAATCCCGGACAAGTAGCTGGGACATATGAAAAAATGTTGTCGGTAAGTTAGTATTTTCGAGGTACAAAAATATATAATTTTATAATTTTCATTTTCCATAATTTTAGTATCATGGCGACAAAGATAATATATGGTGCGATTATGCCTTGTGGGCGTATGAATCAACGCAATTGCTGAAAAATGTCAAAGAAATATTTTTCCGTGCCCTCAAAAGACATCCAACTTCAGAAGTAATTAATCTAACATTTTTCGATATACTGATCAAGGAAACTGTAAGGATTTCCAATGTTGACAAACTCAACGTGGCTGAGCGTCAACTTGGTCTGGATAGAGCTGTATTGTTGTATCGAAACAATAGGTCGAAAATAACTAATGTTTCCTACTACCTCAAACTATTAGAAAGATGCGAAGATCCCAAGTTTGTGAACTGCACTGTTCTTTTGCAAAAGGAGATAATTGATGATGTATTAAAATATTTCTATGCTCAAGCAATAGTATGGGATTATTTAGCCCAAAGAGAGTTAAAAGGTTACAATATGATCGATTTACAAGAGATTACATCCCAAAAAGTTGCTGAAATTCAAGATATGCAAACAAATTTGGAGGATGAAAAAGATCCTGCAATCAAGGGTGAAGTATGGAAGGTAAGAAGTCTGAAAACACGTATTGAGTTATGTTTTCGAGTTTACGAAAAAGCCGTAGAAGCAGTGCCCACCGAAGAAATGTGGTCGTATTTCATTAATGCAATGTTAGATCTTAATCAAGATGTACGCATGGAGGGTGAATTAAAACGACACTGCTTGGCAAAATCATTTAATATGGGCCACAAGTCCGGACTTATGAGTGTTGAACACTATCAAGCCTGTGTAGAGATGCTTTTGAAATCACCTAATGGTATAAAGCATGTCGAGCAACTACTTAAAGAAGCCACTGAAACGCATAAAAATGAAAAATTATATGAATTGTGGATGCGTGCATATGCTGAAACTCAAAATGAGCCAAAATTCTATGAAATCTTTTGCAAAGCTAATAAAGATTTGGGCACAGCCAAATGCATTTCTGTTTGGTTATTAGCTTTGAAATTCTACAAAGCATATCACGAGGAAAACCCAAAAAAATTGAGTGAAATACTCAAGGAAGCTGCCAAACAAATACATCCAGAATTTGGGCAGTTCCGAGCTTATTACTTAGAATACACCATGACTTATGAATCTTTGAAGAAAACCCGTGATCTATATGATGAATTGTGTCAATTTCCCCCACCTTGTTTAGAGTTGCACAAAAAAATGGCCGAAATTGAATTTCAAGCTGGTACACATGTGAGTATATTCATACGATTTTTTAATTTTGTGTTTCAACTTCTTTTTTATCATTTTACAGTCCAAGGGCGATATTAGTAAAATACGCAAGTGCTGTGAAAACGCTGTCCATTATTTTGGTGAATCTAATGTGGAGGTGTGGATTGATCTATTAAAGTTTGAGCGTGATATGGGCAATATAAAGTTGATGTCAATTATTTATGAAAGAGCCAAAAATACATTAAATCCAGATTTGGTGGATAGATTTGTTACCGAATATTCATTACTAAAGGTTATAATGTAAACTTGATATATATTTTTAGTATAATTTAGGCATAATATAAATACTACGAAAAGAAAATAAAATTACATATTTTCTGTGTTTTTACGAAATTGATTTTAAGTTTTAAATTCGAAGAATAAAAAATCTTTGCATTGAAAGCATTTCGTTCGTTAAAAAATTAACAACTTACAGTTATTTGACTGCATTAAATTAATTTTATTTATGTGTTCTTAAAATACCTATTCAAGATTTTTCTGTTTTCAAAGCACTAGCGGGAACAATTTTTGCAACTTTGCGGGGCTCTTTAACTAACGTATTAGGGCATTGCATTTCCGTCCAACTTACTGGAACCATAGGAGCACTTTGTGGACCGCATTCGCTAGCTATTGCAACCACAACGCCCAATTCATTTTCAGCAGTACTTAATTGATAACAAGACAATTCGGTTTGAGGTAACTTTAAAGAAGGTTAAATTTTGTTTAAAAATATGGGTATGAAAGTAAAAGCGTTTAAAAAACTTACTACTCTGGCCAATATAATATCTCCAGGACGAAAAGATTTATACATCTCAACACGATCTTTTTCAGTGGACCTCACATCCTCTTTACGCAGCATAGCACGATAGTTTTGTTCCAATACGTGTTCTCCTATACTGAGTATGGAACATTTAGCAAAACGTTGATTTACTTGCAAAACACGTGCAGTAACAACATCTCCAGCTACTGGCACAATTGTTTGATTTCCAGCACATTGAACCTCGATGAACTTGCACTTTTTTTAAATGGCATTTAATTAAAAGTCATTGATTTCATATATCTAGCTCTACTTACATTGTCATGTTCCCGTATATTCACCGTTCCGGCAAGTGTAGCATATATGTATCCCATACGTTCGTAGGTGCCCTGACCGGCTATAGTGTTTTCATCTGATAAACAAAGACGTTGTCCAGGCAAACATATTAAATTCGAATGCTTAACTTTTTTCTCAGAACCGTTTGCAGTCATTTCATTAAAAATTTAAATTTTAGTCTAAACAAAACGTGTATTGAAAAAGTAATGTTTATTTGTTTTTATATCAAGAAAAACAATCACAATAGAGACTATAAAATATTATATGTCAAAATTAGATATATGAAATACAAAACAATGTTGTCATATTATATATAGATAATTGAATTTTTGGATCAATTTAATTAATACAAAGATATTTTTTTTAATTAATAACAACTAATAATTGTGCAATAATATACCTTTATTACATTTAAAAATGCTTAAAAACTATGTAAATCATGAGTTTTTTCATTACACACCAACTTTTTGTACATCTGGCACTTTTTTCAATAAAACACTGCATTATCCAACAGCTGTTCTATTTTTTTTATTTATACAAAGGCGTATTCATATAAGGTTGAGTCAGTCAATCAGCTGATTATATTTTTTCGCTTGTTTGGCTTTTGCGCCTGTCAAGGACAGTTTTTTTTCTTCTCAAAATCGCTTATTAAAAATACTTATTTTTTTAACTAAACCACTACTATTCAAATATCCACACTATAAGTTTGAATACCCATTATTTTTGAATTTTTCGTTTAAACTAATCGCTGTTTTCTGATATTAGCTAAGACCAGTTGGCATTTTTGTAGAACTGCAACCACCTTATATGAATTCGGCTTGATTTTTACTTTTGATTTTATTTGCGCCAAATTGCTGCAAAAAAGACGCCCGGTGTGTCTTTCTTTATCTTAATTACATTTTAAAAACAAAATCTTGAAAAATGGCTTTATGGGTGGATAAACATCGTCCTCGGGAACTACTTAAATTAGATTATCACAAGGTTAGTAAAATAACTACCAAGTTTGCATATTTTTTTTATCAAACTATTTTTCTCAAGGAACAAGCTGAAAATTTAAGAAACCTAAGCCAACAGGGAGATTTTCCGCATTTGATGTTTTATGGACCATCAGGGGTTGGTAAAAAAACTCGTATTATGTGTCTACTTCGAGAACTCTATGGTCCAGGCGTAGAAAGGCTCCGCAATGAGACAATGACTTTTACAACACCATCAAATCGTAAAATTGAAGTAATGACTGTTAGCAGTAATTATCATTTGGAGGTAAATCCCTCAGATGCTGGCATGTACGATCGTGTTGTTGTTATTGATCTAATTAAACAAGTAGCACAAACACATCAAATTGATCCCAATGGCCAAAGAGACTTCAAGGTAATTGTTTTATCAGAAGTAGATGAATTAACTAAAGATGCTCAACATGCTTTGCGTCGCACCATGGAGAAATATGTGGCCACTTGCCGTATTATATTGTCAGTGAATTCAACTTCAAGAGTTATACCTGCTATACGTTCTCGTTGTTTGGGTATACGAGTGGCTGCTCCCAGTCCCGCAGAAATGTGTTCTGTTCTACAAGCCATAAGTAAGCGGGAAAATATAGCTTTGCCTTCCGAATTAGCCGAACGCATTATAGAAAAATCTGAACGAAATTTACGTAGAGCTATATTGATGTTAGAGGCGTGCAAGGTCCAACAGTATCCATTCACAGCCCAACAGGACATTGTCGAACTTGATTGGCAAGTATTTTTGCGCGAAACCGCCAGTCAAATTCTAACTGAACAATCTCCAGCCAAATTGGAAAAAGTACGCGATCGTCTGTATGAATTGTTAGCTCAAGGAGTACCGTCTGATGTAATTTTTCAAGGCTTAGTTAAAGAGTTGGTGAGAAATTGTGATATGTCTATCAAGGCGAAGACTCTAGAATATGCTGCTTTATATGAGCATCGTATGCAAAATGGTGCCAAACATATTTTCCATTTAGAGGCATTTGTGGCACAATTTATGAGTATTTATAAGAAATTTATTGCTGAAGCCATGATGATGGACGATTTTTAAGAATATCATAAGTTTTTAGTTTTAGAATATGTATGCATGTATTTAATTACAATAAAATATTGGAAATTATAGTTAATGGAATTTTAATTACTTATAAAAAGGCACGGTGCTAAGGGCGTAAGTGTATGTACATGACATGAATTTGGACTCAGTGAGGATCTGCACTTTTAAGGCGATATATACGCCTTTGAAATGTCTTTCATTTGATATCCATGCAATATATCGTCGTCGAAAATCCAATAGTAACATTACTTAATAATTTTACAGTAGAAGTAAAAAACGTCACAAAATTAAAAATATTTCTGATATAAAAACAAATGATCGAATATGAGCTTAAAACACAACAAAACTATTTCAAAAAATATATATACTAGGTATATATTATGAAAAATTTTTGTTATGTATGTTACGTTATTTTGCTTGTGTGTTCTGAAACAAACGGACGTACCCTCTTATTTCTTATTGTCTTTAAAAAATTTATTTACTATACCTAAAAAAAAAAAAAATAATTTTAATGTTTTACCTGATTGAAATCAAAAATTATTTAAAAAATTAGAGATTTTCATACAAAAATTTTAAAATTAATTTCGTGTTTCTGAATCTGGCCCTAATACCTACTAAGAGTAATAATTTTATAATTAAAAAGAAGAACAAAAACAATAATAGACATAAAACAATTCAATATTATAATGGTATATTACCATATAAATAATTACAGTCCGAAAGAAGCAATATTTTCATGTCCTACAAATGCTGCCATTTCTTTTTAGAAATGTTTTTTCTTTTAGGATGTAAGGGGTTAGGATGGGTAAATTATGACTCATAAGCCAAAGTACGACTAGGAGTCATCGTTCCCGATTTTTTAAATAAATTTATTATTTAAAGTTATGTTTATTTTATAATGTATACTTTACCTGGTCGAACAAATTAGTATCTCTTGGAAATAGGTTCGTAATCAAGATAATAATCATGTTTAAACATTAAGTGGAAATGGGTATTTTCTATATTAGAACACATTATATTTATTACCACAGTTTTCACTTCTATTGCAATTTTTAGTTTTATATAAACTGAGTCATTTTAATGGTAAACGAAATCCACGCTAATAAATAAATAACATTAACATTTGTGTGGACGATGTTATGGTCGATTATGGATGGCAACTGAACTTCAGTTGCCTAAACGGTATTAAGAAAATTACATTTCTGAATGCAAAACCCTCTATCTTTTTTAATAATTACTTTTCAATTTCATTAATTTGTCTAATTTTCACTTATAAAATATGTATTCCTACCGATGTTGATCACAAATATCTCAATGGACAATATCGTTCATTTAGTATATTTGACCGGGAATAAATATTGTATAAAGCCATGTGGTTGCTAGAGGTATAAATTAATGTTTGATAAATATTACGTTGACCTTCCTGTTCGAATTAAACCATATACAAGTCAAATTGAACCGAAACTCTTATACTATGATCCACAAAATTTTAAAAATACAATTTTTTCTATTATAACTTTAACCAAAAAATATCCATTAGGGTTGGCAGATTTAGCAATCGATATTGTGCTATAGCTTTTGACATGAGGAAAAAAAATGTCCACATTTTTTTATTTTACCTACTAAAAAATCTTGAAAATAATAGTAAATTTGTTTACTTTTTCTGAAATTTGGGCGCCTCGAAAATTATTTTTTTGATATGTCGTAGTGGATTTTTTTTTCGTGCCTAAAGCTATCGAAAAATCGATGGCACAATATCAAAAAATGTTGGCCTTACAAATCGAATCACTCTATTATCCACCTTAATTAAAATTAAAACCAATATTTTACTATGTTAATTATTTTCAATATTATTATGTGACAACATTAAATCCAATTGAAACTGTATTTTTTGCAATGCACAACCCTCGATCTTTAGTTTTATTAATATTTTTTTTTTTTAGAAAAAACACTGTATTTTTAATAAATTTGCCAATAATGCAAAATTAGTGCGGCCTTAAAAATTTATTGTAGAAGAATTTAATGTTCTTTACGCATTAGCTTAATAAAATGTTTGTCTGCTCTCCTGAAAACTTGTGTTTTCTAAGATTGAAAGAAGGGTTGGAATTAGATTATTAACCGAATACTCTAATTCAAACCCCTCCAAAGCATTAACTATTTTCCTAGGACACATACATAAATACTCACCAATTTTTTTCCATTAAACATTTAAAAAAACAACCCATAACATTTTTAAATAAAAATTCTTTTATTTCATTTGCAAACAAACCGAACATAAACACGTGAATTTTTAATAATACATACATTTTTTAATTTGTTCGAAATTTATTAAATAATATTTATTTATTTCAGTCTATAAAACATTTAAGAAACTTTACATAATTTTTGCAACAATGCACAGTAATGATGAAAACTTAAAATTTTAAAATGTAATACATACTGATCAAAATTCACTTCACAATTAAATTAAATAAACATACATACATATGTGTACACAATATATCACCACTCCAAATAAAAAAACCTTGATTCATTTCATAATTTAATTTATATATTTGTTGTTCTAGGCAGTTTATAATCGAGTAATTTTAGTGAAATGTTAACATGTCTTTTATTTTAACTAAACTTTCAATAAACTGGTAGTTAGATTTTAAATGTTTAGGTTTTACGAACAATTTACAGTATAATTTTCTTCCAAAAAAAGTGTATTATTGTTTTGGTTAATTATGCCTAAAAATTGTCAATTACAAAACATAGAAAACATCATGCCAGTATTAAACAAGTTATAGAATCATATTAGTTATACGTTTTCTGAAATGACCTTGTTTATCGAAATTTAACTTTTTGTTAAAAAAAAAAGTATAAACCATATAAAATTTCCAAATTGGTTGAGCTAGGATCCTAGGATCCTAACTCGAGTTAAAAAAAATTCTTAAAATCATTATAAAATGAACCATATTTTATTACAACTATCAAGTTACTATGAATATTATGTGGGTATAAATGACAATTAATTATCTGCAGATACAAATTTAAATACAGATTAAATGACATTTTCATATATTTATGAATATTCTTTTTGTTTATTAATAAAAGTATTTGATTAAAAATAAAATTAATTGCTTAAAATTAGTTAATATGCTTTTTAGAAACAAAACTTGTTTGAATTATTAAAAAAAGAATATAAGGCTTGTAAGTATATATGTAAATATAAATGTATTACTATTTATAATAAGTGTGTAAATATTTTCAGTTTATTTTGCTACCTATAACAATTGTCTTGTACATAATGATTTTAAAAGTATAAAAGTATTCAATTTCAGATATGGGATCGTGGGTTATTTTTAGCTTTTCGTATTGTTTACAGTTTAAAACAGAAATATGTACTACTAGCCAAACTTATTTTAAAATAGAAAAGTATTAAAAGTCTGATTGCGGATTACAAAAGAAAAAATAACAGAGAAATACAGATAGAGCGGAAACTAACTCTGTAAAAAATCTAAGTCTGTTGTCAAAAACCTAAGTGGTGGAAAACCAAACCGTATGTGAAAACTTGTGAATACTTTTTCCTTTTTTCCCACATTACGGATTATAAAAAATAAACAACTAACTTTTGTGTATGTAAATTCTCATATGGAAAATATGTAAGTACACTCAGAGTTCAAAGAATAGATAATTGTATATAGAGGCGACACACTCCGTTCTGCCAAACAAAACAAAATACAAAACCATATATGAAACAACAACAAAATATATTGACTAGCATGTATTTTGTTATTGCAAGAGATAGGTTTTTGACAACAGACTTATTTTTGTTTATTATGAATACGTCTGTGTTTTTCATAAAACAATTTGTTTTTAGTCCGAAAACAGACCCTAACTGCCATTTTCTGTATTTTGAACTGAATATTCCTTTAGAAAATGTGAATGGAAAAAAAAACTGTAAAATATTTTAAAAACTTAGAGATTTCTCCACGATTTTTTTGTATGGAATACAGAAACAAGCACTTAAAAAAATTTAAATTAATACAACTTGTGGATTTCTTTAATGCGAATTTTAAGTTACCCTTCCATCCATCATATACAAATTTATACGTTTATCAAGTTAAGATATGTTTAAAAATAAATCGTAACAAAGAAAACATTAGGTACTTTTATTTAAATAAAATTATTTCTTATCTTTACATAACAAGTAAATAAATGTAAGAATATACATATATAAAATGCATATTCCTACATGTACATAAAATTTGTTTACTCACATTTCTCTTTTTATTCGAATCTCTAGACACTCATTCAGATAAACGCTGATGCAGTTTTGAAAAAAAATAAAATAAATTACAAATAACACTTCTTAATAAAATGCTGTTGTTTCTATATTGAAACTAAGTAAGCCTTTATGGCTTAATATTTTAGTGAAATTTAAAATATAATATTCTTATTGATTTTTAATTTAAAATTTTTCATTAAAAAAAAAAAAACAATGTAGTGTACTTACAAAAAATATGTGTTGAAATAAAAGTGATTGAAAGTAAAAGAACAAACATATTTCGCTAGATTCAGCTTGATAGAAAACGCTTTGACTGCAGAGATTATATTTTGTTAGATAGTGTTACTATAAATACAAGTATTACTTACTTATTTATAATTCTAAAAGGTTTATATTTAATAAGAATATTTGTTTTTTGTGAATGTTGTTCTTTTGTGTGCTCCTCCAAGGCTCTGTCATTGGGTAAAAGATGCAAACAATAACAACATTGCAATTTTGATTGTTTAGTTATGAATAAGGCAGTATTGGTAGATTGAACATAAGTTGAGTTACTATCACTAATTTCTGATGATTCTTTTAATTTTAGTAGGTCTTGAAGCCATGTGTAGTTATCTTCTGAATTGGCAAAACTTTCATCACACTTCTTAGGCACTTTTTTTACACATGGTTGCGAGCTAATGTCAGTTAAATTGTTTGATACTGAAGGTTGTTCAGAGAATTTGCGTTTTTGTTTGGATGTGAGGAATATTTGTGGACACTGTTTGATATGTTCTATTGTGGTAGAGGAATTCGTATAGAGTTTATTACATTTGTTACATTCAGTATATTCATTTTCTTTGTGTTGTTGCAGAAGATGTAAGTTGTATAAACGAAAACCTTTGAATTGTTTTAAACAATATTTACACTTATATTTTTGCAGATCAATCTGCCGTATGGGTGGTTTAACCTTTACCTTTTTCACCTGAGACTTCTGATCAGCATCTTTCACTTTTACTTTTGATTTACTTTTAAGTTTTTCATTGTCTTTCTCTTTATTTTTATTTGAATCTTTCTTAGGTCTTCCTTTGGTTATTTTTTCTGCACTTGGTAGTTTTTTAATTTGCTTATCCTTTGGTTTCAATTTAATTTTTATTTGTATTTTCTTTTTAGATTCAGTATTTTCCGCCTCGGTTCGTTTATGATTCGTCAACAAAGCTGTCTTCTTAGATTTCTCAATTTTAAGTGGTTTATTTAAGTTTCCCTTTTGATTATTTTTTAATTTGTACTTTTGTACAGCATTTTCATTAGGTTTTAGTATTTTTTTAGATTTTTCATTTACTTTCTCTATTTGTATTGATTTGTTATTCAATTTAGCCTTATTTACTAGTTTTTTAGATTTATTATCTACTTTTTGCAGGTTCTTTGATACACAAACTGTATCTTTTTTCAGGTTTTCCCCAAGTTTCTTCAGTTCTAAACTCAAAGTGTTTGAGGTTGCTGAAATAGAAGGAATAATTTCGTTAGCTGCAGCTATTTTAACTTTGGTCTTTTCGTTGGGGGATGTTTGATGCTGGCTGACGTGCCTTAAATGATGTAAATAGCCAGCAACTACTTTGTGGCATATTTTACACTCAAAAAAGAATGTTTTCCTCTTAATAAACTGAAAGATTTTAGCTGTTTTAGCCACCTCTTGTTGCCGGGCTGCATTCCAACCGAATGCACTGACATGTACCAACTCTCTCAAATGACTTCTGTACTGCTGATATTCATGTGAACTTATTAGATGGCGACACAATGACAAATACTGTGCCCCACACTTTACCTTACACAATGGACATTTGAGTTGTTTCATAATGGGGTCTTTGAGGGTTTTAGATTCGTTGGCATGTTTTTCTATTATATGCTCTTTGTGCTCCCTAAATATCTCATCTATACGACCACAAAGCTGGCATTCGTAAAACGTTGTTCGTTGCATATAACGTAATCTAATAGTCATACAACTATCTTGACCAGAGCGAGGTTTTTCAGCCAAAGCATCACCATTATATTCTCTGTGTTTCCGACGCATATGATGAATTAGGCGTTTGACTTGTTGAAAACCAACTTGACACAATGTACACTTCACGCCTTGGTGAATGCGTTCGTGAACGGAAAGGCTTTCAGAGTCTGGCAATTTTATCTTACAAACTTTGCACATAAATGTCTTCTGTAAAACTAATGATGGCGTTTCAGCAACAGGAGCACTTACAGATTTTTTGGCTTGAACCTTTATCGGACTGTCCTCTACTTCCGAGTCACTGGAAACCAAACTTAAACTGGCCACCAAACGCATTTCCTTGTCGTCGTAACTTTTGCGTTTTCTTTTTTTTATTGCTGAAGTCTGCTTTCCTTGTTCAATATCAACTTTACGGAAGATTATTTCGTCGTCATCTTCTTCGACTTGTACTTGTACACATCCATTATGCGTACGTGGACTTTTAAAGTTGGAATTCTTAATCGGTGATAATAAACCAGACCTGTGCTCAATACTTTCTGTAAATGACAATTCATTTGAAGAACTTGTTGCAGGAGTCAATAAACCGCTATGTATTTCTTCATTATTTTTTTGATCGTTCTCATCGACGTCATCTAATTCTATGATGGCCACAATGCGATGACCCTGTGAGTCGACCAGATTTGAATTCGAATGTGGAGGTGGTGGCAGAGCCTGAATTGTTGGGGCGGGTGTGCTTTCGCGCGATGTTAAAACTTCTATTACTTTTGATTCATCACCTTCACTGCCGCCAGCTGTTGATTGTGGTGGAGTATAAGGTGTATGAAATTGATTTACATAATGTCTGTCAGTCTGCTGCTGTGCCAATGACGAGTCTACTGGATGCCGTTGCATTTGGGTTTTCTGATCAAACTTTTGCATGAATATATTAAACAACATGTCATCGTCATCCACAATGACCGGTGTTTCTGGACGTTGTGTTCTTTGAACAAAATCTCCATTTGGTACAGTATCAGCAAGTCGCATTGGCAGTGCTTCATTTGTGTTTTCAACAACTTCAATTTCAACATCGCTACAACTGTCATGACCTCCGTCATCTAAACGGTGGAATATTTGTATGCGTTCATCACAGACCTGACAGATATTGCCCAATGTGGGTGTGGTGAGTAAGAGCTGTTTTCAAAGAATTCCAAAAGTATTATAAGAACGTTGTTAAAACGTTTTTTTATATATTCTTAATGCAATGTTTATTATGAAATCACCCATACATAAAGTTGGTGCATTGGTATGTTTATTTTTTTTTTTATTATGTTCTAGTTCATGCTATTGAATGAGTCTTACCTTTTTTGAAGCCCTATTATTTCCTTGGCCCTGTTGAGTCGCATGTGCTAAAAGCAATTGTTTTTTATTTAATTTTCTTAACTCTTTGGTCGTATATTTCAGGTTCTTTTCCGTTCTACATATTCGACAAAATTGTATTTTTCCCATATTGAAAAATTATTTAGATGTGGCAAATAAAATGTCTAACCACTTTTCAACGATTACTTCACTCTTATTACAACCAATTGAAAAATATTAACTAATGTTAAAGTTTGAAAATAAATATTAAAAAAAAATAACACTTCGTACGTTGCTTTTCTTTTCTCAATTGTTTATTTGCAAAAATACTGATGAAAAAATAGAAAATATTTAATGACAGAGCGGTAAAAGTAGCTTCTGTCAATCTGACTGAATTGATAAAATTGTTAACGCTATTGTGAATGTTTTTATAGCATTATATTCTAATCTGTGCTGCCAGATAGTTTTGATGAAAAAGCAATGTTGCTAAAAAAAAAGATAAACATTATTATCGGCATTTTCATTTTGAAAAATCGGGATTGTTAAAAGTAATGAAATCCTTAACATACAATAATATACAAATTATTGGCTACAAATAGTATATATACATATTGTCTATATACCAAAGAGAATTCGAGATATATCTAAACATATTTCCTAAAATCAAAGGTATATGAAATATGGATTATCTGTGGACCGCGGAAAGTTGATCCAACCACTAAGAATTAGTTGGCCTCTAATTTTTCATAACACATATTACGGCTCACGTCTAGAAAATCCAAAAATAGCCAAAATAATAGGTGGGTGATTCAAAAACTTAATACCATTTTTTGCTGGCTTAAAAAACCACTTCTTTTGTGTGAAACGCATGTGTTTTCCCTTAGCTAATACGCTTTTGATATACATACATACTTTTGAAGTAAATTTTTAATTTCATTTCATTTGTAATATTTTTGTTTGTTGGTTTTATACCGAATTCCATGAACGATATTTTTGTTTTTCTTTCCTTTTCTGAACACCTCCCAATTGTTTATTTATTTGACATTTATATTTTAGGTTATGTAGAAACATTTGCCGCCGCTTGTATTTTCTTTGCATCTGTCTTAAAATATTTTAGAATTTTGTATAAATAAATAATTGCATCCATTATTAAAAGGAAAAAATGGAAAGTTTAAGTTATCGTGAAGTTATTACAACAAATTCCTGTCAAGAAGAGTGGCATGAAATTACTTTAAACACAGGTAGCCATAAGAATAAAATTTCGCAACGTTTGTTGACTGACCCTCTTCTATTTACTTTCAGGTGGAACTCACAGTACTTTGCAGGACATTAAAGTTGCGGAAAAAGCCGGTGGTTATTGTTTTAAAAATGTTACTTTGAACCACAATCGTAATCGCTACATTTATTGGCGTATATATCAGGACATTTTGGAATTGTCTGAAATAAGTTTGGATTTTAATCTGTATCAAAATAATTTGCGTTACAAATTCACCGATTCACCCGTCATAGCCGTTAACATAATTGAGCAGGGAAAATATATTGTTTTGCTGGTTTGCACTGTTTGCAGTCTACATCGTATATGTTTTCCTCATCCGGACTCGCTGGCTGATGGATCATTTGCAGGGAGTGTTGGCGCTAACACTACTTCTGTGGATTTTAATGATTCACAGACTTTTTCCATATTTAAAGATGCCAATGCAGCAGCTGCCCGTGATCCATGCAGTTTTTATGTTATTGATACGTTGGGCTCATCAAGTAAGTAATTTTATTATTTAAAAATGGTAGGAATCATTACTATTTGTTATTTTAATTTAGATAGTCATATACCACATGCTGCTGCTAGTTTTCTATCTTCAAATGGAGAAGAGGCTTATTTTGCTTTGGCTTGTCAGAATCAGTTGATGTTGTACACCATGAACTGTGCAACCGGACATACGATTGGTCATCAATTAAAGGAACACCATATTATGCCCAGATTATTTTCTAATATAAAAGGAGCATTAACGTATGTAATTTGTTGACTTTTCATAAACATATTTTGATTTTATATATGTATATTGTAGAGGGAAAACTGATACATCCGATGCTGACCATGCTAATTCATTGGTATTCACTTGTATAAACAATCAAATTTTACTTTTGGCTCTATACCGTAACGATCACTTGCGAGCTTGGTCCACTATTAATATGCAAATACTTTGTGCCATTAACTGTGTACGAGAGGGCAGCGAGCAACGGATGCAAGGACGTATGTTTGAATATTTAATGTTTAAATTCAACTAAAATAACTTTAATATTTCAGCTCAAAGTAATGCATTACGCAAAATTAATGATGTCAGCTTTTGTGCATTCCTCTCACATTCATCTGGCTCGGAGTTTGTGTGTCTTGACTTGCAAATCGATGCGGCCAATAACAGTGGACTCAGTTTACAGCGACGTAAAATAATTTCTGCACCTCAGTTGGATTTAACAGATTTTGATGTTTGCGATTCTAGAATCTGGGCACTATGGAGTAATGCAGAGGGTGAATTTAGTATATCAAGCTTTTCACTTGTCCGGGGGATGGGTATCAATTGGGTTTCGGCTGCTATGGAGCCACCACCAGATCGTTATTGTCTAGGTATCGAGCAGGGTATGGATCCTAGAGAAGCGTATTGTTCTTATATTTTCCATCCGGGAAAATTCGAGCGCAGCGTTATTGCAAAGGCTTTATTTGTAAGTAACTTAAAAAATGTATCTTCTAGTGCAGTTTAACATATTCTAATTTTACTATTTCAGATGTTCCGTAGATCAAATGTTCGTTTTGAAGGCAAACACTGTACTATGACTTTATTGAAGGAACATGTCTGTCAAGCAATAGAAGATGAACTACAAAATGAAGTTAAAGATTTTGATGTTTCTGATGATGATTATTTAGAAATATCCACAAGATTGTGGGAACGTTTTTATTCCTGCTGTGAACAATATCACATGAAGGCATCCCAGCCCAGTGGATTATTAATATTGGAACCTTTGGATGCTGTGTGTGTAGTAAAAAAGAATACATTTTCTCTGCTCAGACCTTGCGAAACGATAGAACATTTAATGCTGGCTGGCGAGGACGTTGAAGCAGACATTGTAGTTCCTTTACATTTTTCCGACAATGAACGTCAAGGCAGAGATTTGGTAAATCTGGTAGAAATCATAGCCCAAATCGAAAAATGGTTGCCAGAAGATGTTAAAATTGACATTGATAGAAAACTGTATCAATTAGAAATGCCAAATGTAGTTATAGAAAAACTAACTGAAGCTCTATTGGCGGGAGATACTGAAAAAGAACTTTTACCTTCTAATTTCTTAGTGGCCATTAGACAAAAAATGCAGTCGATTAAAGATTTGCGCACAGCGATGTCGATGTTACTGGATATATTGCGCATGGACAATGGCAATCCAGAAACAATGCATACTAATTTTAATAATTTAAACCACACCACCAGAATGTTTATGTCCTTGGGTGCTCTTTTCGGTAGTCAGGTTGGTTTATCCCTATTAGCCGAAACCGTACGACAGAATGCTTTAATAAGATTTGCCATCTGTCGCAACCTCTTGCTGCTGCAACAAATTTTAATCGATACTCATTCCTTGCCAGTCGATATTTTAGAATGCTTGCGGTCCCAGTTTATGCCAGACGTTCTAATATTTCTACAATCTTACTATGTTATGATATGGATATCAGAAACACCTGTCAATATTAATACTGCATCAGCTATGGAAACTTCCATGCAAAGACTTAATCTTTTACAACTAACATCTGGTTCCGGACGAATTTATTCGAATGGCGGCAAATGTAGCTCTGCTCCCTTGCTGCAAGTTTTCCTAAATGCCAAGGGCCTGTATACGGCTCTGGCTTTGTACGCAGACAATTTCAAGGATCTCGATAACGTCACTTGGCAACAGACACTAATGCCCTTGTCAACTATAGTCAGTCAACTAATTTGGGCTGTTTCGTTTAATTTCGTATTTGGCGAATGGCTCTTCAGCACTTGCCAACACATCATCATAGCAGATTATGTGCGTCTTCTCAACAGCTGGTGTGAATGGAATATATGCTCCAGACAATTTATTTTGGCGGTAACATTACTCGATAGTGGCGAATCCCACAAGGCTTACGATTTATTCATACAATCGGCGAAGGGTGTTGTTAAAGAACAATTTCTGGCTGAGAAAGTTCTGAAAAACACTCCATACGCGTCTTTAGTGGAAAACCTTTCGGACATTGAAACTGATAAATTTCAGTTAAAAGTCACGAATCAGTGCATTGCACAATACTATCTAAAAGTTATACAACTTTTCGAACAACACAATGCTTTGGATCACATTATATCAATGGCTCAGGTTGCCATTGGTTTGTTGGATAAAAATGACCCGCAACTACCCATGTTTCAGTCGATCGTGTTCAATAATCACCTTAAATTGGAACATTATGAGGAAGCTTATCATTCATTAATTTACAATGCCGAATTGTCACGTCGTAAGGATTGTTTACATCAATTGGTATTTACGTTGTTTAATCGTAAACGATACGATTTATTAATGCATTTTCCTTACGTGGGTCTATATGAAGAATTTGAAAATATTGTTGAGTCCAGAGCTAGATCACAATCGATGGAAAAAAATGAAATTTATGATTTCCTATACGCCTTTCATGTCAACAACGGCAACATGAGGAAAGGTAAGTTTAATACTAATGTATTTCTTTCTTAATAGAGTGAAGCAACACCACCACCTACCATGTTTTTCTTTTAGCTTCTGCTATTATGTATGAACAATCAATGCGTTATCAACTTGAAGGCGATTCCTTAGAATCACTTAGCAAACGTTTCTCATCGCTTCTAGTCTGTTTGAATTGTTTACACTTAATTGATGAACGTTATCGCTGGATTGCTAAGCCTGTTATAGGCGATGAATACGACACAAGTAATAGTTCTAAAGATGGTATGCACGACGACGACGATGACGACAAGCGAAGTGATGATCAAACAACAATCGCAAAACCCCAAGTTGTAGTCCTCGAAATTAAACATATTAAGAAGGAAATGTTACATACAGAGGCACTTATAAAGCTATCAGAGCACCGCAAAGATATACATTCATTCCTCAATGCCGGACCTCAAGAACTATCAATGATTTTAGCCAGTTGCGGTTTATTTACTGCTGCCCTAAAATTAGCCAAGGGATTTACTATCAGTGTATTGCCCATATTCGATAGTTTAGCTGCCGCATGTGTGCGTACGGCTGATGAAAATCCATCAGATGCTTGGGATTGGTTACAAGAAAATGATTTGGCGGACTTGCCACATCGCAATAAAGCATCAGATATGGCTTGGTCTCTGCTACGCAAGCTAGTAGAAGATAATGAGGAGGAATCATCGACACAAATACGCAAATCGGTTGTGAACAAACTATTAAGTTTGCAAGCGTTTGTACCACAATGGCTGCACAACAATTATAAATTGTCTAATTGTTCAGAGCTTTTACATTTGTATGTCAGACATAATCGGCTGTTAGAAGCTGCCGAATTGGCACAAGAAATGCTTTCGGCCATGTTGGGTGCGGGCAGTGAATATTTTAGTTTTAAACATTCGATTGCTGTGACAAATCCAGAATTGTCTCTACCACTAAATTCGATAGATTTACTCTTACACGGATTAAAACTAAATGGCGAAGACATCGAATATCGCCAGGCTCATGCTGAACTCGAGGATAAACTACACAAATACATAGAAACTGCTACGCGCACAGCACAAGATAAAATAGAGATGTCTTTTCAAGTAAATCGAGAACGCCAACAGCACCCGTGGAAATCTTAAATAATAGAATAGAACTAACGGTAAAATCAATACTTTAAGATTTATGTTTTTGTTTCATTACTTGTCTTTTAAACTAGATTTTAAGATTTTTTCAATAAATTACAAATTTGTAAAATATATTTATGTCTTTCAATTGAAGTGTTTGTTCAAAGTAAAACAAACACGAATTACACATTTCCAAAAGTAATAACTATAAACGACCTAACATCTCCATTTTCGTATTTTATATTTGCCATTAACAATTTGCATATATTCAGCTTATTATTTTGACCCATCGACTATTTTAATTGTCATCTTTCTTATTCCGAAACCCGTTTCTCAATATGTTGTATGTATTTTGAAATATCACCACTAAATAAAACCATTTTTTGCGAAAAAATAACTTTTTTATTGTTGAAAATTAATCTCTGGGATATCAGAAACAAAGTTTGTTATACGACTTTTTCATTTGTTTGAAAAGATACCGTTATTTGTATGTTACGAAAATCGACTTTTTGACCCTTAAAATAATAAAATTTGGTTGGACAATAATCCGCAACTTCGTCCAGGAGTGTTAGGTGTATATTTTTTTCTGAATATATGTACGATCGAAAAAAATCAAAATAAAAGGTATTTTTTTAAATTTATAAGAAAAATTTCATTACCGCCAACCGTGAAACAGAAAAATAGATAATTTCAAAAACTTTCAAAAGTGGTATCTGTGATGAAATAATAAGGATTCTAGACGCAAAAGTAATGAATAGTTGTTGAAAATAAATAAATAAAATAAATAGCAAATCATTAATATTAAACGACTTTATTCAACGTTATTCAATTTTATATATGGGGCATTTCATGTCAAGTGAACCAACTTTTGAAATCGATGTCTTCAGATTGGGATGAAATTTGCACCATGGTTAGTTCTATTGGATAGTAATTCAGACGCATTTTTAAACAAGATCGGGGGTAAAAATTTGACATTTTGGCTAAGCAGGTGTTTTTTCTCATCCATGTAACTTATTACCTATTGTTCTTAGCAAAATGTGTACCAAATTTACCAAAGTTTAGATAGATATTTCTTCAATTTTTCGGAAAAAATATTAAAAACAAAAATAAATTTTTTTTTCCAAAAAATTTTAAAAATGGCCCATTTTGAAAAAAAAGTCAACAAAGTTTTTGATTTTGCAAAAAAAAGTAAAAAATTGTATGATTTGAGTTACAAAAAACTTATTTTGATAGATATTCCACTCGCATCCCACTAAGCGACCAAAAAGGTATTCAAGGAAAATATCTAAGCTTTCTTTTGAGAAAAAAAAAGAAAGGGCCCATTTTGAAAAAAAAAGTCAAAAAAGTTTTTGAATTTCATCCCAATCGGAAGACATCGATTTCAAAAGTTGGTTCACTTGACATGAAATGCCCCATATACGTACAGTGTATTTAGAAGAATAAGTCACTATCAACAAAATTAGGATTAAATATAAAATTAAATTTGGTAATTAAATAAGAGTGCAAGTTTTTTAACTTTTCTGTAAGTTCGGTCTCCAAATCCATATTTGTATTGTTTACTAAGGATTGGATTACTAAGACATTATATCTATATCAGGATTACTAAGGCATTAATATAGGCAATATTTTTTACCAGATTTTTTTTCACCAAAAATAAATTTTTTGTCGTAAATTTTGTTTCACTAATAAATTAAAAAAAACCTAAAAAAAATGTTTCATATAATTTTTTTAAAAATTCAAAATGAAATGTCGAAGAAAAAAATTATTTATTTCTAGTTTTATTAAAAAAAAAAAAATAATTTTTAAATATTTCTTTTTGGATATTGTTGAAGACATGGCAGAACTAACAAGGTACAATTAATAGAAAGTATGTTCTCAATTATACATTCCTTATAAAGTCAAACAAAAGAAAATTAGAAAAAACAAAACGAAATGTCTAAAATAAAAATAAATTCATTTTTAGTTGTGTTAAAAAAAATATTTGTGTATTTAAATTTTTTAGCGAAATATTTAATACAAATTAAAATTTGTCCAAATAAATGTGTTGGTTTTAATATAACGTGCAAAACATCGCGGAGGCAATATAAAAAGTAATGAGAGAAAATGCGTTATTTGACGTTGAAGGGGTAAATATAGACAACTCTCTCTAATAATTGTACCTGGTTGATTCTGCCATGGTTGAAGAAAAATTAAATTTTTTGAAATATATTTAATATCATTTAATACTTATTGTACGCGTAAGAGCATAGTGCGACTTTATTATTGTGGTAACCGAATAAAGTGTTCAATATCTCTCTTTTACGATGCAGGCTTTATTTCTTCGCATGGTTCCTACATAATCCATCCATTCTGTCATCAAAATCGTGGCCTAATCATATGACGAAAAAAAATAAGCCAGAACCACAATATTTTTCAACAAATTTCAGAACAACGTACTCGCCTAGATTTGCCGCACGTGCTTCGTTTGCTTGTATTGATGGAATATATTGAGTGAAGCGCGTGCGGTTTCGGTACGGAAACAATTGCTCATCAATAAGTTGTTCATGATCATGTTCCAAACGTCGTCGGCCGATTTACTGATTTACAGAACGGATCTGGTACTGCTATTATCAAATCGAATGTACTTGAGAATCTGTTTATATCGTATAGCAGACATCGTCGCCTGACGTTTGAACTAACATATTTGAAAATCTGGATTAATCCGAACCCTGATTCGCAATATGTTTGATATTTTGCTCATTGTGCCCGGAGAATGTTGCTCCAGGAAGTCATGAAAGGATTTGTCTTTAACACGAAAAACAATAAAGTTATACACACTTTTATGTGCAAGAAGTCTGCACAGACATGGCTGTACCTTCGAGGGTTAAAGTCACGATCAAGGCGAATTTATAAAAGGTGACGACAGAACTACAACATATACAAAAACAACAGGTACTTTGTTTTTGTTAAAAGATAGTTGAACTGTTAAAGTTGCCCGTTGTTGTTTTTGCTTTTATGTTTGTTGTATTTTCACCATACAAAGAAGAAAAAAATAATCAGATGTTCTTTCAGGTCACCATTTATAAATGCGCATTGGTCACGATCAAGGAGAATTCAGATGACGTTAAAAAGCCAGCTGACTATTTTTTGTAATATACGCAATGGTGCGCAGCCCATAGCACAATTGTGCAAAATCAAATCACACATATTCTTATGCTCTTAGTAGTGGTCATAGAGAATTATTCATAGAGACGAGACATACCGATTTTTCAAACAAAAATACAACAAATCATATGTATGACACAACAACAAAATACATTATCTAGCATGTATTTTGTTGTTGCAAGAGTTAGGTTTTTGACAACAGACTTAGGTTTTTGACAATTACGTATCGTCTCTATGTTACCCTATGGTAGTGGTTGTCCACTCAACGAGGCAACTACAAAAGCGCATGAGTACGGGTGTATGACTTTGTTTTTTTTTTCAGTATTTGTTTGTTTGTAGGTGCACTGAACAAAATAAAGAATTGAATGTGTTGGTGAGAGAATTTACTTTTGCGCACCTCTGAATATACGTTTGATTTTTGTAGATTTGTATTTTCGCCTTGTTCAAGATGCTGAAACAAGGCGGATTTATAAAAGGTGACCTCAGAAGAACAGCTGATTATTTGTTTTATTCAGTTGTTTAGACTAGTGAACTGTGAAATCACTTGTGTTTGTTGTGGCGAAAAATACAACAAATCGAAAAGCAAAAACAACAACAGGCAACTTTGACAGTCCACTAATCTTTTAACAATAACAAAGTACCTGTTGTATTTGTTGTAGTTCTGTCGTCAACTTCTATAAATTCGCCTTGTGCTGAAAATTTTGCAGATTTAGATTTCCAATTGGTATGTAAGGATTTTATTAAGTTTTTGAATCACCCTGTCATTTAAATTACTTTTGTTTGGGATGGTAACTCTTCTTTGTTATTTTTTTCACAATTTTGACAGTATTTTTTTATCTCCCAGTTCATGAAGTCGGTTTTTTAATGGAGAAGTTTTCATAATTTTTTACTAACGATTTTCAAAAAAGAACTTAAAGGAAATTGATCAAATTTGTATTGAAAATAAATATAAAATATAATAATTTAAATTGAAATTAGTTTTTTATTTTAATAGTAAAAGTTGTGTAAATTAAACGCCTTTCATAGTTAAGACCACAAGCAAAGACCCACACGTATATTTTGTTAAATACATACGACACAGACGACATTGTCGTCCATCACCATAAACCTTGATAGAGAGCTGTGACATATAAAAAAAGTTAAAAAATAACAAAACAAAAATTTCCTTGGTGAAAACCAAAAATGGTGAGTAATAATCATATTTGGCCATAATGCACAATTCCTAATGGAGTTTTAAACACATATTTTGTGTTTTTTTTTTTTTAA
Organism: Calliphora vomitoria; assembly: GCA_942486065.2. NCBI lineage: Eukaryota > Metazoa > Arthropoda > Insecta > Diptera > Calliphoridae > Calliphora > Calliphora vomitoria. Next base: position 5,421,686 of record OW818032.2, read on the forward strand.
TATTTTTGTTGTGTAGTCTTCCCCTTTGGCTTTGATGGACTCATTGCTACGTGAATTCTATTCTACGACCACACCTAATAACCGCAAACGGGAAATTGAATCAGAATTAATATCGTTCAAGAGTCAAGCCGAATCCTGGAAGACATGCCTTTCGGTTGTGGGTAATGGTAACATATTTGAACAAAATCAATTTCTTTGGTTTTTTTGCACTTCCACATTGGAGCATGCAATAACTAGACGATGGATGCAATTGGGTAGTTCAGATAGAGCACTTATGAGGGAAGTACTATGGAGTGGATATGTCAATTTACCAGCCAGATCACAGAAAAGACAAAGAGATACATATGCTCAACTGATAGCCTTAATGGGTAAACGTCAGTTTCCCGATGAAGATCCCAATTATATTATGCACTGTCTAACGTTAGTGAAATCAAATTTTGTATTGGGTATTTGTCTACTGCGCACTACATCCGAAGAAGTAGTTAGTAATAGAGAGGATGTTAATACCGACAGAAAGCAGTATTTTCATTCCTGGTAAGTGTGAATTAAATTGTATTTGTCTTAAATTATTGTTCCTCCTTGTTTCTTGAATTTTTTGTGTTGCTATATATATGCTAAACATGGTTTAATATTTCCGGTTAATATATGACCCTAAATGAGTGCGATTTTGATACCCTTCACCATGAGTGCTAAGAGAATATATGTATAAGTTTGTCATTCCATTTGTAATTTCTAAATTTTCCATTAGCGGCCCTATAAAGTACTGAGTAAACACTACAAATTATTTGATTTTTGTAAGATAATGATTAAAATTTTAAAGTTTTGGTTTGTTGGAGATTGGGTAAGACTATAATGAATTTCATGATCTTAAAAAAATTCAATAATTCATTCACTGGTGTTTACTCACTTTTAAGGCTGTGTGTAGCTCGTTATAGTTTTCAGTTTTACTATTTCAGTCATTATACACAAATATTTTGATATTTGATATATTAGTGTTATATTTATAATGAATATTAATATTGCAAATTTTCTGCTTCGGACCGACAATGGGTCAAAATCGGAAAATATATTTTTTTAACTGAATTTCTTTTTCAATCTTTATCTTAAATTATACTTTTGTGAAGGGTATACAAGATTCGACACAGCCGAATATAGCTCCCTTACTTGTATTTAATATCTTCACCATTAATAGTGTTTTTTAGAATTTAAGACTAAATGTGTAAAAAGTTGTTCCTGTTCACTTTTGGAGATAAAAACCCGCCCGAACGGCCAAAGGCCGACTTCTCATAAATTTGTTTTTTAAATTTTGTCATGTAAATACTTTTCAAAAAAATATTATATATACAGTAATTGCCAATTCAAGCCCTTTTAAATGATAAGGCAAGCTTTGAGATCGAATAATTACTTTTGGAGATATTTACAATTTTAGATACATATTTAGGGATGTAAATGAGTTATATATTTTTAAATATCAAGAAGTAGTTGTATTATAACAATTATATTAATGTACTTTGAGAACCTTCGGATGTTACATATAATATTTAATTACATATTCCTCAATTGTTTGTTTAATGTTTTATACGTAAATGTATCTTTGTTTTTAAAGCACGTCAATGTGTATGCCTGAAGTTATGGATCTATTAACAAAATACTTACTAATAGCTGTGTGTCATATAAATGACAAAGACATTCATTCCATATCAAATACACTCATGGATTATAGTTTAGTAACATCGCTGCCAAATGACAATCAATTGAGGTAAATATTTGTCCGACTGTTTATTCTTTATTTATTCCCTAATTGTTTCGCTTTCCATGTCGACGAAATAACTACACAATTTTATTTTGTATAGTTCCTGCGTGTTGGAACTGTTAACGTGTATCCAACATTTTGTTTCCTGGATAAGGACAGATCTAATATCGGAATATTTTCTTATGTCAATTTTGGATATATCACAATGGCGTTCATCGCATCAGGAGCTATCATTGGCTGGCTTATCTGTACTAAATGAATTGTTGTATTTACAAAAATCGTTGCCATATAATGTAACCCTCATGTCCGGCATTAATGTACTGCTGGATCAACATAATACATCTAAGCAACAAAGCGAAATGTATATTGACAAATTTCGAGAACTTTTACGTTTGTATGCTGCTAAGTATTGGCTAAAAATGTTGCAAGAATCTACTGTGTTGGATGGCTTTTTAAAATCATTATACTGTTGTACCGTCTTTCGTAAGTTGTTATTTTATTTACATATATTTTGGTACGTATTAATATATTTTTCTTCATTAGAAAATGGTGCATATGATTTCACAGAAAAATTGGAAATTTGGACTCCCATCATTAAAGGCTTAACAATGCACGATAAATTAAATCGGTATAATGATGTCATTCATCAATTAGTATCTGAAATAATGCATCGCACACAATTTGAATATAATAAGACTGAATTGGAAGTTTTGGATAATGAACTGATGGAAGATAATGTAATATATTTTTTAACTCTTTTTTTTTTGTCTCTATATATTTTTTTTTTTATTAAAAACCAATTATTTTCTTATTTTTAAGACCCAAACGGAATGGCAACAATATTTAACACAATGCATCGAGTGTATTGCCTTAATTGCAGAGTCTCGTCCGAATGCAGTATTTGCGCAAGTATTTAGTCATTGGTCACGACCACATGTTTACCTTCAATCGATAGAGAGTGATATAAACAGTGGAAAAAATTTCGAGTTGTCACGTAAAATCAAGTCGCAAAGTTTTGCTGAACATTTAAGAGATTTTTCTACCGTCTGCCAGGCAGTAGTCAGAATAGCCCCTTTATTGGATACCAACACAACAGCTGAGGCTGCATCCGAAGTTAACTGCCATTTAGATATTTTAGCTGAGAACCTATTAACAACGTTGAAATTTTTTATTAGTAACAAATTGCATACAATAGATGTTGATACGTCAACATTTCAGACTGATTTTGACTATTTGTAAGTAAATTTTGAACAACCCTTGTTTGTCATTTAATTTAACTATTTTCTACGATGTTATTTTAGATATGCTCAAGTTCTTATGGCCATACGCAGCATTTTGCCATTATGTCAATCATTAAAATCGGATCACATGCTTTTGCGACTATTCGAATCGTTGGGTAGCATTTTTCAACCCAATACCATTATGGGATCTTCACCAATCATCTATATGGCAGCCAGCCAATTGCTGTTGTGTATATCATCTGTGATACGTCCGAAATGTCTTTTGGAAATACCCACAATTGTAAATCTCATGCAATCGGGTCCTCGCCTAACGCATTTACCACGACAAGTGATTGCAAATATCTATATAAGTCTTATTAGTTACCTAGTATTGCCTTGGAAAAATGTCGACGAACAGCAACAGGATTATTCACGTCGGTGTATGATCCTAAGGGAATATATTGAATGTTTGGCTCAAGGTTTCCTAGAGTTAGACTTGAACTCTTTGAATGCGGCAACGGCCGAAGCTAAAGTATCATCGATTTCATTGAGTTTATTAGTGACATTTAGTTTAGTTATAGAATTCTTTAAAGACTCTCCAAACACAACAAAAGACATGTTAGCTTCTACATTTAAGGTATGTGTCTTTTATTTACGATTTACGTTACTTAAGTATTCTAAGATTATGATTATTGTATTGTTTTCTCTTGTTTTCTTCTTTACGCAGCCTATTATAACAAAAGCTTTAATGATTTATAATTCATTTGGTCAAAATAGTAACGCAATTTCTATTACTGTGGCTGAATTTAGTTTAAGTGTTTTGCGTACATTACAAAGTCAATTAGGTTCGCAATTTATTAAGGAAATGATAACTCTATTTATAACCGTCAATGTCAGGTATTTTTCAAATTGAACTATAAAATTACATGAATATGCACGTATATATATATATATAATTAAACAATTACATTTCAGAGAACAATTAACTCTTAGCCGTGTGGTGGTGATAGAGAAAATTTTACAAATGTTTCAATTAATTGTCCAACAACCAGGTAATGCATCCTTAGCCATGTTGCCTTCAATATTAGACTTCACATTTGAACACATAATGCCACTGCTGCAAGTAGAGAACAATGTTGCTGATACCACAGATTTGACCAGTGTGGTTTACTCATTGTTTGATAGGTAATATTGTAAACATAAATCAATTATTATATTTCTATTATATTTTTTTCCGTTTCCATTCTTTTCAGTATACTCACATGTAAATGGCAGTACTTTTACAAGTCATACGTTCAGCCCAATGGTGTATTACAACAGCAAAATGGCAATAATTGTAACAGTAGTCCAGCCATAAATCCCAGTGATAATTTACATCCGGAACATTTTATGGCCATTATGAACGCATATGGACAAATTGTCGTCACAGGCAATGACCCGAACATAGTACGAACCGTTTTAATATCCATGCAAAATGTTCATGAGAAATGGCGTCTCTATCAGAGGCCATTATTTAAGGAAAATTTATTGCCCTCATTTCAAAGTGCTTTAATTAATGTTCTCTTGTCCGGGGAAGGTGCTTTGCATTTTGATCTACTGACAAACGCTCTTTTTGCGATGTCCCAAGTGGATGCACTGAAAATGCGCGAGAGTTTTGCAAATGCCGGTTTACCCATAAATATGAAATTAATTGATGAAATTTGTTTAACTACGGTAAGTGGAAATTTCAAGTTCTACATTTATTTATACACCGTCACAGAATTCCAATCCGATAAATAATTAGTGCAGAAAAAGTATGTTTTTACTTTTGACAATTTGAAAATTGAACTGAATCTGAAAATAGTCAAATAAAAACCAGTCAGAGAGCTACATTCGGCTGTGCCGAAGCTTATATACCCTTCACCAAAGAGTACTATAAGATAAAGATGGCGTTATATACATCGTTGGAAAGGTATTTGAAATGTCTATCATTGTATTATATTGTCTATGTTAATATCAAATATCAAAAATCGAGGTAGTCGTGGTTTTATGATTATATCTAAACCATTTGTTGGCCGATTTTCCCGCATTTACATAGCAAGCTAACCGGGTTGCATCTATTGATGCATCAATCATGTATATAAGTTATTTTGGGTCTTCGGAAAGTTGATTTCAACATCTATATGCATCGCTGCAGCATAACCAACATTTTGCGTTCGATAAAGCACATTTGACATCATTTCTTTACGTGAAACGTTTTTGATGACGCAAATTTATGAAACCATCGCATTATTTAGTTTACTGTTGCAAAAGTTGTCAGGTTATTGCATCAGTGATGAAAAAGGTAGAAATAACAAACGTAATGACAAACTTAAGGACTGAGATCGTAAAATTCTTAACACACGTTTTTCATTAAAACTTTTAACCCAAGTATTATTTGATTTTTTTTTTTATCAAGTTACCTTTGTAAAGCATGTCAGTTATTGTGTTTAATGTAAATTATGTTCATTTGTTGTTAATCTGATTAAAATGAGTGACCAGAAAAAAGTGCGTACTAAAATTATTAAATATTTTCAACAAAACCCAACTTGGTCCTACAAAAAGTTGGCCAAACAATCAAAAGTCTGCTATCAATCTTTTTCCAATGTTATTAAGCAGTACCGGGAGAACTTGTCCGTTGATATAAAACCTGGTTCAGGTAGAAGGAATGGTCCACATGATGTTTCTAAAGCCAAAAAATAGAAAGCATTTTCAAAAGAGCTTTTAACACCTCCGGTAGGAAAGCATCCCGGTTAGGTCAGTACTCGGACTATTTGGTACGAAAAGTTAAAACCAATGAAGGTTTAGCATACAAGGCTCAAAAAGTTCCTGACAGGAACTCTGCTAAAAATTTAGAGGCCAAAGACAGAGCACAGAAATTGAAGTCAAATTTTATACAAAAAATATACCTGCTGCATAATGGATGACGAAATGAAAATATGGAAAATTTTTCGCAGCTTCTGTGTAAATTTTTTTGTTGCAAATGCTCGAGAGAATGTTAAAGAAAATTTTAGGATCCAAAAGCAGACAGAATTTCCCAAAAAGTTCTTGGTATGGCAAGCAATATGTAGTTGCGGCAAAAAAGCCAAACATTTGATACAAAGCGCTCTATAAATACCGAAATATCCATCAAGGAATGTTTACAAAAAACGATTTTTCCCATTCATAAGACTTCTTAATGTGTCCACTTATTTTGGGCCTAATTTGGCATCTGTCACTATGGTAAGAAAGGGTTGAGTGGTACAAGAACAATAATGTGGTATTTGTACCAAGAGAGGCAATTCCTCCAAACTACCTGGAGCTGAGTCCAGTGGAGAGATATTGGGCTCTTGTTAAAAGAGAATTGAAGAGCACAAAAAAGGTGTCCAAAAGTGTGGTATATTTTAAACGGAGAACAAAGTGACATAAAGCACTATAAAAACCATAATAGAAGGGTTTTCGAAAAAGGTTCAAAATTTCATCATAAGTGATTAGAACTATAAAAATATTTTTTTTTTTTTTGTAAATTGAAACAATAATTTCAATCAAATAAAAAAAGATTCAAAACTGTAAGTTTAGTGGTTTCATTTTTATTAACGTATATGTATGTTAAAAATTTGTCGATCTCAGTCCTCATATATACCCTTACATGATGAAGGGTATAACAAGTAAAAGTGCTATCAATATTCGCCCGTGCCGATTTATATACTTTTCGGGTATGCATACAAATGTTTACAAACCATCGCCTGTCACAGCATACGTAGTTTGTTTCTTCAGAAAAACTTCAAATGACTCAAAATTAATTTAGAAATTACATATAATTCGTTGAGTGTGAGAATTTATAAATTATATGATATATTTTTTTTCACTATTACTGCAAATTTTGCAGATTTTTCAAAACTTCATAAATAGGTCGATGGAGTTCTCAACCAGGCATAGCTAGCACCTACCCTATGAAAGATCAGTGTGTTTAGAATTTATTTTTTGTGAAAAACACATTTCAATTGATGTATAATTGAAACAACCCCTAAGTTATTTGTTATGAATTCCACTTTTTATAATGCCATTGTCTTTTAAAATCTACTTCCAACTGTGTTATTATTGATAAAGTAAACGTTTTTGTGATTAATATCAAATAAATAAAAAATATTTACGCATTTCCTTTTTTATCTTTTTTGGACACATCATTTTTAAAAACATTTATTTTTTTTATTTTGTATTTTATATTTTCTTCTCTTGTTTGTATTTTTGGTTTCACTTGTACAATCACTTACACTTAAACTTAGAATTATAAAAATGTATTTAAATACATAATTTCTCTATTTGTTTATTTTCTTCTTAGGACATTCCAACATTTTCCCAGAAACTATCTCAATTGATACAAGATGCGCATTGTGTACATTTAACACAAACATAAACATAATTATCAATAACTATAATAGTAATAGTAATGCATATTAAATGTATGTTTTAAAAAAAATAAATAATAGTAATTAATATAATATAAAATAAAATTATTTCAGAACTTCATTGATCATTAGCTATATAGCGTTATCATCAACGCGCCAACATTAATCGTATCTATAGTATGCTTAAGTATTTCATAGATGTATTTTCATTTCATTTTCACTATGTATTTTTATAATCTAGTAATGAATGTGTGTTTAGCATTTTAATATACTATATTATATGTAGGTATATAATTACATACATACCTATCATTTCATTAAGATATACTATATTCTATTATATATTATTTAAATATGAATATGTTTGTATGTATGTAGTTTATAAAACATTAAACATAAAATATATTTCCTATTCCTCTTTCATATACATATTCTCTAATTCTATATTTATATATTAAATTAATTTCATTGTATAACAAAAATACTGTGTTTTATTTAACTTTTATGTAATTATTATTAAAGTTTTATAAATTGTTTATTTTTATTATTATTATTATTTAAATTTAATTGTATTTTCTCCTTGTAATTTTTCAAAAGGTACTTGTTAAATTTTTTTTCTTCTTCATTTTCTATTTAAAAACATTATCAGTTATTCATAATTCATTCAATTATTTATGTATTGAAATTTCAATTTTAAAAATATATATTTTTTTATTTGTGTTTTAAGTATCTCTTTTTTTATATAAAATATATATGATTTAACTATGTATGTATTTTTTTTTATATTTTAATTTGTTTGCACTATAATAGTTTTTGTGCTTAAAAACTTATTTTTATATTATTTCTGCTAATCAAATTTATAAAATTCGAGCTTATTAAACCAAATTTTTATTGAAAATATTCTTTATTTTTAAAATGTTAATATTAGTAATAACAAATATAAAAGACGTTTTATTTTTTTGGTTTTAAATATTACATTATTAAAAAGCACAGTGTTTTATCAATTTGTAAACATTTTTTTAATAAAAATTAAGAACTTTTCATGTAATCGTAATCAAAGTGTTTTACTACTATTAAAACAAGAATTGGGAAATAGGAAACTACATAATCATAGTTTTTTTTTTTTTGGCATTCGACATCGAACAAAAAATCTAGTTCGATACGAAAGCTCGTTCGATCACGAATGCGGTGGTTCGGCCTCAGGTAAGATTATAAATTTTAGCTGTAGTGCAGAATTTGATGGACAACACTTTCAAAAGTCTTTGGAAGACAACTCTGCAATTGTCAGAAGTTCGAAAATGCAACACTTATGCATATACATATATAATGCGCAAATAAACATATGTTTAACCTAGCATTTACACATGCAAGTAACAGTTCGAAAAAATACAACAGTTCGAAAAATACAACATTCATGCATGCAGTGTTACCATTTGTCCAGTTTTTTGAACTGTTACTTCTTCAGATTTTGTTAAAATTACTCATATACTCTATGGAGCAATTTTCACCATTTCAATTTTTTATTTTTTTAATTTTGAAAAACGGCGATTTAATTCACGATTTTCGATTTTTGAAAGGTTATGTATTCATATCTTGTAAAACTGTGGTCCGATTTGAAATATTTTAATATAAAAGTGCATTTATAATGCAATGAATGTAATTTTCTGGTGAAGTTGTTCAATACGTATGTATCAGTCAGAGACAAAATTTAGTATACAACACGCATTTTCATCTATGAAGCTTTAAATTTTATTTAGAGAAAGAAATATATAAGTTTAAATAAACTTAAAATTATATTTAAAGTTTCTTTTATTTGAAAAAACTTTGAAAATTAAAATTGATTTCGTGGAAAATTTATGGGAAAAAGGAAAAAATACATAAAAACAACAGTAAAATATTAGTATACAGTTGATGGACAACGCTCTATTTTATATTACCAAAATCCGAAAATAAAAATTTTATATTTTGTTGGTTCTCCATTCAGCCCTTTGCATGGAGTTTTCAAGATGTTCAGTTATATCTTTAGTAATTTTCCTCCCCTGAAATGTCCTGAAATGCTTCGTTTTTCAATATTTTTAAGTGCATAAAAGACAATGGACAGATTAACAAAACCGAAGACATTTTTTTAAATTTAATATTTTTTATAAAAATTTTAAGAAAATTTTAAATTTTTTTTATGTAGAAAGAGTCAATCAAGTACAGCCGGCTGTATTAAAGTACCAAAAGTGGGGAATTAATGGTACTTTTTCGTTCTTCTAATCGTACTTTTTTAACTTTCTATAATAATGGACCCAGAAACATGTAATAAGGCATACATGATCGTGAATGGTTTACAATCCACAAAAAGGGGACTATTTCCTACTAATAGTACTTTTGGAATATTTTTTTCCATGTTTTAAATTTGATTTTGTAACTCAATCCGAAAACGCAAATGTTCGAAAATTTGTGCTAAATACATTGTAATTCGAAAAGATTTCCTTTCGAATCGAATTAGGGAGTAACCCCCCTGATTAATACATCAGTCAGCAAAATCAAATTTAAAACATTGAACAAATTGAAAATATTCAAAATGTCCTTGAAAAATTACTTCTTTTGACCTTTTGTAGATTTTTTTTTCATATTTGCAATCAATTTTATTATTATATGGAAGATATTTGAAGGACGAATTGGAAATGAATAATCTGCTCAATCGAATACTTATTATTAGCAACAAATACTAGATAAAATTTGAAATTTTTAGTCATTCGATTTACATGGTGGTATATTAAAAACTTGTTCCTCCTTTAAAATTCTACAATCTATGTACATACCCAATAAACCAAACGATATTAAAACGATATCGAAACGATATCATCTAGATGATATAAACTATCATATATGAAATCGTTTGCGTGTCATAAACGATAGTTTTTCCGGATTAAATTGTACCGTTCCTTATAATATCGTTTTTCCAGGCAATTATGATATGGTTTTCGCTATCATAATTTCCAATAAAAATGATAGTAAAATCGCCATGCTACAGATTTTTTCTAAATGCTAAAATTATATATTTTTTATCTGAAATATGTACATATATAGGTAATCATATTCCATTAAAATAAGACAAACATCTGAAAGAAAAGGAAACATAACAAATCATATTTTTCATCTGATTCATATTGATGTGCATATTTTGTTGCAGATATTTGAAAATTTTAAATATTGCATACAACAAAATTCACCATAAAACTGAAAAAATGATTGGACTGCTTATTACCTACAATTTAAATGATTTGATATTAATTTTGAATTTAAATTATTTTTCTGTTTGAAGTTTTTTTATTTATTTTATTGGATGCAAAATATTTTAAAACGATATTTTGATAATATAGTTTTCAATAATAAAATATGATATTATAATCGTCCCCATAAAATAATACCGTTTTTACTATCATATCGTTTTCTGGTTTATTGGGATATTTGCTTTATAAATGGTTGGGTTTCGGTATTCGGTAAAATTTTGACCGAATACTGGTATTAGTCTATTTTTTTTAAATAATAAAACAGTTTAACTCGTTCGATATTTAATTTAATTGAAATCCATATTCGAAATACATTTGGGAATCGGGTTTAAGGTCAATTTTTGAATAAAGCTACTTCATTGAGTATAAACTCTAAATTCGTTGAGTGGATATTATTCTTAACTCTATCACAAATAATTCTCAAGCGTTTAAATAATCACGTACATACATATTTGCATCAGAAGTGATGCATTTCCGAATTCGAAACTTCTCTTCTTATCTTTAAACCTTCTATCGGGGAACTCTAATATACATTCTATAAATCGTTAGAGCGACCTTAGGGCTCATAACAAATTAAAAATAAAGCATTTTTCAATACATACAAAATATTTTCATAAAAATTTTTAGTAATGCATGTACTAATATACATATACATACTTTAAAAATCGACTCTTTAAAGGTCTTACCTTTAGATTTATATTTTTAACAAATTTGTTGTCTAACTAATAAATTTTATAAAATTTATTTGAAGGTACAATATAATTTTTGTTTTAACAAAATGTTTTTCATTTAAGCTAAATTATTATTATTATTATTATTATTATTTGGTACATAGTTTTAACAATTACACAACGTGACAGAGTTAACTAATATATTTTATTTGCCAAGTGTTTTTTTATTTTATTTTTTTGTTATCTAAAATTTTTAATCATACATATTGTTTTCTAATTTATATCAGTATAAAACACACAAAAATATATATATATTTATTTTTTGTAAATTGTAACTACATATTTGAATATCATCATTTTTATAAAAGCCTTACTTAATTGTTAGTATAAGAATATTTTGGTAGCATATAAAAGTTTTTTTTTTTAAATTTCTTTTTAATTGTTTAAATTTAAACTTATTAATAAAAAAATCGGGTGACAATGGAAACTATAAGAGAAATGCTTTAAGCATCCCTGTACAAAAATGTTTGTTTGTGTGAGTGTATGTGTATGTGTGTGCATATCTATTTATTAAAAAACATTAATTTATCATTTATATAATATGTAATTATCATAAGCATTTTTATTTTTTCTTATTCTAAAAAACTCACTTTGTTCTTTAGATTATTTATCAACATGTATTTATTACTTGTTAATTATAATTTTTTTCACATCTAAATATTTTATTGTGATTTTTGTTCTCCACTTTGCGTTGGTCTAGTTTCATTAGGTTATTTAAACTTTTTTTTCTTCTGAAAAACACATTTTTTATTGTCAATTATGTTTTTTTTTTATATATGTATGTATGAATATTAATTGTTTTTGTTTATTAACAATATTAATATCAACAAAATATAGAGCGTTTTTATTTAAAACGTGTATTATAATGATGGCTCATTTGCAAACTGATTAACTTCACTTTCTTAAAATAAATTTAAAGAAAGTATAATTTTTAGTGTTATTTTTCTAATATTCAATTTTTTCCTGAAATTTTAATATTATATCATGCCTCGCAAACTGTGCAATCTGTGCAAATGAACTGCCCAAAATTATATGGAAATTCGATAAGTTTGCGCGACAATTTATAGGTCGATTAAGGATGGCAACCGAACTTCAGTTGCGTTCTGGTACTGGTTGCCAATTTGACAACAGAAATGATAGCTGCCAGTTGCCATCTGTAATACCATTTAAGCAACTGACAACGCAACTGAAGTTCGGTTACCATCCATAATCGACCCATTAGACTCGCAAACTATGAATTTATTTTACAAGCAGTTAATTCATCTGAATAACTGCTTTTGATTACTTTTATTTATATGAATTAAAAATCAAATAAAATATACTAAATATTTGGTACATGTGAAAATTGTGTGATTTTACATTGGAAATATTAAACAACAGCTAGAAAGAAGACAAGAAAAATCTTCCAAACTATGTTTACCATAGTTTGTTCCTAAGAATTAACTTTCATTCGAAATTTTTAGAATTTAAATTTATAAATATGAAAAACTTATTTTTATTTTAATGTGAAATTTTTATCAAATATTTATTAACTATAATTGCACAAAATTTTAAAGGTGGGTTCAGGAAACACTTAATTATTTTTAAGCCCTTTTCATACAATTTAAAAAAAAAGTAAAGAAAGTAAAATATAAATGTAGCTCTAACTTGTTTTTATTGTTAATGTTAAAGAATTCGATTGACTTTTAATAATAATAATTATTTTTACTTAATAATTTATGGAGTTAATCTATTAGTCAGTCATTCATATGTATATTCATTTTGCCTGAATTAAATCGAGCCATAACCGCCAAAAAGACGTAAGTGCCATGATTATCAATTTTTGTTTTTTTTAATAAACATCGATAGTTGTCTATCATTCGCATCATCTCACAAAATACCATCGCTTTTTACAGCAAAAACAATTGAGACGTATGTACAATTTATTGTTTTTTTTTTACATATTTTGTGGCATTAAAAGAGTAATATTAATGTCACAAAATATCACTCATTTGCTGCAACAACGACATAATTCAAAATCCGTGTGTTTTGAACTGAGTAATACGAAATATGCGCCGTTCTATAGTCTTTCATATTGTTTTATACAGTTTTAAAAAAAGTCAATAATTTTTTCCGTGAGAGTGTTTTTTTGTTGTAAACGTAAAAATCAGAATTCATGTTTTCTCGTATATTTGACAAGAAAACATTTGGGTTAAATACGGATTAGAAGGATATTTACATCTACTATTTAAATCAGGGTTTATTTCTAAAATCTCATGATTTGTTGAAAATTTATTTAATAAATAGTAAAATGGCATAAAACATTCAAATCCGTTTTTCTCTAAACGACTTTTTGAAATATGACGTTGTCGCAGCAAATGAGCGATATGTAAAAAAAAACAATAAATTTTTGTACACAAAAATAATTTAAAAAATTTAAACATAAAGTTGTTTTTTTTTTTAATAAAATCGTAAGGGCGTAATTGCCTAATTTTTGAATACGATCCGAGGTTTGGGTGTTTTATTTACCAGCTGTTTCGAATATTCCATATTGTACGTGTTGACTTGGGAGCAAATACAAACATTTTTGAAAAACTAAGAAAAATACTTTTTAAAAATCCTCAAGCTTAACAAACCAATCGTCCAAAACTTTAATCAGGATGCACTAAGTAAGGTGAAATCAACAACACAGCTGATTTTTATTTATCTATTTTGAAAATGCTTGGGTTTTGTCAAACTGAATTTATTTTGAAAAAATAATAAATTTTATTTTCAAAGAAAAAAATTTTTAATTAAAAAAACATGAATGAAAATGTGAATAAAAACATTTCATATAATGACATTTGGATAAAGCACTATTAAACCGTTGTTCTTTTTCAAATATAATTTAAATTTAACGGCCGTTTTTAGTTAATATGCAAAAATAACTAAAGCTTTGTTTTTACATTGGTAACGGTTTTGTCAGCAAGAAATATTGTGTTTGTTGTCGAAACGCTCTCACCTTACTTATTACATCATGACTTTAATAATCTATACGATTTTCAGATTAAAAGTTTGTTATTTTTAGTGGTCGTGGTCATATTCAACTATTCAGGCTTGTCACACATTTTATTCGGAATGGTTTCAATTCCGTTATTGTTATTTTCCAAAAGATTTATTAATTCTGATTTTCTGTTTTTTTAGTCAAGTGCATAGATAAACACACATAGATCGGAAACTCTCCTGTCAAAGACCTAACTCAGTTGTCAAAAACCTAAGTGGTGAGAATGTATTAGTAAAAAAACTATGTGAAAACAAAAACAACACTCGTATATGTGATTATTTTGAGTAATTTTTTTGTTTTAGTTTTTTTCTAGTTTCCGCTCTATGTTTCTCTATGGTCAAGTGTTTGCTAAAGAAACTGGACAAAAAATATAGAAAAACATCAGATATATCACAGAATTCAATTCCGATCAAAAGTGGAAATCACTCAATATTTTGCTTCTTCAGAAAATTATTATTTTTTGACGTTTGCTATAATTGTTTTATCAGTTTTCTTTAGTCACTCAATATTTTGTCAGTGTGTGTATTTGACATTATAGGGAAATTCCCAGCAAATATCAGGGCGGTTACTGCGTAACACAATCCGAAAACGAAAATGTTCGAAAATGTGTGTTAAATATATTGTAATTCGAAAAGATTTCCTTTCGAATCGAATTAGGGAGTAACACCCCAGGCCTGTCACAGAATTCCATTCCGATCGAAAGTGAAATAAATTCCGTATTTTCCTTCTTCAGAAAAAATAAAACGAAACTTTCTTTCGGATTGAAACCACTTTCAGTTTTTAAAATTCTTTGTAATTATTTGTTTTTCTAAAATGTTTAATCAATTTCTGTACCAAAAGCTTTCCTTTTGATTTAATATAAAAAAGCTGTCAAATTTAAAACAGAAGTATAAAATTATTAAATAATTTTTGGAATTAATAAATTCAACGGAATCTGAAGAACCTAAAACGAAATCGATCGGAAAAAAATACGGAATTGAAACCATTCCGAACAAAATGTGTGACAGGCCTGTATGTTGTGAATTTTGGTAATGGCAACTAATTACCACATACATTACTTTGTAATGAGAGGTCGTTACCTAGCACATTATTTTACAGGTTGGTAATGAACTTTTGACTCACGAGACGTTATTGGTTCAATCAATACCAGTCGAAGCCATTTATTTTTGTTGGTCATACTATTTCAATTTATATGTTTATGTTAAAACCATTGTTAACTTATTTATAAAAAAATATCAGTTTCACTTAGAAGTGGTTTAAAACAGTGTTTGTATTGGTTGCTTGAAATTAGCAAAAGCACATAAAAAAATGCTTTGCTTACAGTTTTTCAGCAATTGCGTCCAAGCTATAACAAACAGTAACAAATACTGAACTGCTCACAGCATTTGTGAATTTAATCGCTGAGACTGGCTGCGCAAGCAGATAACATCTCACTGTACTATAAGCTAATAAGCATTTTTTATTTTTTGACTTTGCTGTTTGACTTTGCTTGTTTATTTTCTCGTAGTTGTAGTTAAGCAAATAAGTAAAACTGAAACACAGTGATGAAAAAACAAACTCTGGTTTAAAATGTTCGTTTTTTTTTCTTAAATTAATTCCACTTTCGACCGGAATAGAATTCTGTAACAGAGGGGATTGTTTGTCAATTTGTTCAATGTTTTTGTACATAATGAATATTCTTAAATAATTAGTTAAAACTGTTTGTAAGAGAAAAACAAATGTCGCTGATATCCTTTTTAGAATCTATGTTCTCAAACAATATGTATAATAATATTCCACATGAATGGTTAATCGGATACAGTTATAAGCAACATCAATAAAGTGGCACATGATGCAAATTAATATAATAAATTATAACACCTTGATACAATTTTATATTTTGTGAATATAATTGAACATTTTGTAATGTAATGTTTTTGTAATAATTGTATATGATCTTATATGCAATGAGTCTCCAAAGTGACCAGTGATCATTTGATTTTTTTTAAGATAATGAAAATCATAAAATCCATGCATCGATTAAAATGTAAAAGTTTCTGTTTGTTTGTAGATTAGGCTGAACTCTAAGGTTTTTCATTACCTTAAAAAAATAATATAATTCACTGGTGTTTAGTATTTTTTGGCGTCCATAGTATATTATGAAGAAAACATTGATACATAAAAAAGTTCTTAATATTTATTCAAAATCTTCATGAACTGATAATTGCCCAATTCACAATCGTTGTCGTAGCGTAAGTTGTATCTCATAAATATTTTTCAAACTAAATGTTTCGAAACATAATATTAATAAAAAAAAAAATTACTACATACAACGCTACGACACCGATTGTGAATTGGGCAAATGTTTTCAAAAACTTTTACTACTACGTATAATATCAAAGGTAATTCCCATCACTGTGAACTTTCGGACAATCGTAATAACTAGCATTATGTATGTTGGTAAAAGACGGTGACGTGAATGCGTTCTTGCAATTAAGTCTACAAAGCTTTTAATTGAAACTAATCCAAATTAGAATTATGTCAAAAGGATAATAAAAACTTACCAACAGTAATGGAGGGTATTATGAAGTAATGATTATGAATGTTGTGATAAATTAAAAATAATAGTTGTAACTACACATTTCACATATCAAAATTTATTAAATATCGACAAATTCTTGAGGAAGTGCCACCGACGGTATTTGTACTACTACACCAGATTTTTACTTTACTGTAAGAAATAAAAAGGAACATATACATAACCAAATAATAATTTTAAAACAAAAATAAAAAACTTCAAAAGTACCAAATATTACCTGGAGTTATTGATATAGCGTCATTCATAATATACAGAACTGAAAACAAGAAATACAAATTAAAAATGTAATATTTAAAATAAATTCTAACATCCTTGGAAAATCACTAGTTCTAGAACGACTATAATTAGAACCACTTCAGATTCTTCCATGGAAAATCTGCTGACATAGACCTAGCTCAGTTGACAAAAACATAAGTGGTGAGAATGTATTAGTAAAAAAAAAACTATGTGAAAACAAAAAGAACACTCGTACATGTGAAATTTTTTTGTTCGAGTTGTTTTCTAGTTTCCGCTGTATGTGTATTTCTCTATGATGCAAACTATAGAGCAGGCAAATCTGATGCATTTGTAATGGATTCATCCAATGTGTGTTAAAAATACTGAAATATTTTTCCAAAATATTTTAACAGGATTTTAATGTGGACATTTTTCAAGAATCGATAAGCAAGCTATTAGGGATATTAAAAATTTAAAAAAGAAAAAAAAATTTATGGAAGAACTATGTACTTCTAGAACCGTTCTAAGGAATGGGCGTTAGTGGAACTATTTCCGAAGGTGACAATTTCAAATAAAAATCATTGGTCGAATCGCCAAAATAGAACGAGTATGCGTTCTGGAACTACTGTTACAATTTATCAATAAACAATTTGTTTTATATCAAAAGTGTAACAATATTTTTCCATAACAACTGTCGATTTCAACATAAAATTCGAATTTGAAAGCGAATTACATATCAACAAATTAGTAAAAAAAAAAGTATTCATCAGGTTATGTACTGCAATGAGCATATGCGGTGCAGAAAGTTCTGGGAATCTATTATTTAATAAAGCACATTTTAAAGCCATATTATATTAGTCTGATCTTTACCCTAAAAGAAAGAGTGTTC
Organism: Calliphora vomitoria; assembly: GCA_942486065.2. Classification (NCBI taxonomy): domain Eukaryota; kingdom Metazoa; phylum Arthropoda; class Insecta; order Diptera; family Calliphoridae; genus Calliphora; species Calliphora vomitoria. Next base: position 5,439,782 of record OW818032.2, read on the forward strand.
TTGAAGAAAAACTTCTAAATTCATGAATTTTGTGTCATTACAATACTTTAAACAGTCAGCAAACTACTTCGACAGATATAAGTCTCCCTACAAGTAAGCGATATATATGAATGTTGTAGGCCAACATAAATGTTGATTAATAAATTTATTCCTCTTTTATTTTTTCTTTTTTATCTTTTAACAATTTTGTATACTCTTTACACAAAATATAGATTTTATTTTCTCTGATTAGGTCAATTTTAGTTTTTTTTTTTTTCTCAGTTTCATTAACAACAATAAATAATTATTTACTTAATTTGTTTAAATTTGTAGGTATACATTTAAAGTAAATTAAATCCACTTAAATAATGTCATGTTGTCTAAATTAAATTACAAACAAAAAATAAAATAAAAAATACAAAATACAAAAGAAAAATTACAATATAAAATTAAAAACAATTGAAAGCTTGCTGCAAAAACATGATATGCCATATGGGTTCGAAAACTGATTTTAAAAGTATGTTCATTCATTTCTAATAAATTTATTTAAAATATAAAATTTTGATTTTATGGCTTATCAAGTTATTGCACTAAGCCCTTAAGTTATAAAAAAAATTAATAAAATTTAACTACATTAATATTAAAAGATTACAGGTTTACATTGTATAGGCATATGTATATAAAAAAATTAAAATAAATAAATCTTGCACATAAAAATTGTTTCTTTGCTCTAAACTAACTATGTATAGATAAAATTAAATTATTTTAGTAATTAACAGAAATTCAATTAGATTGAATAACTTTGTATTCGTTTTTCATTTTGTTTTTTGTTATATGTTTAAAATTAAATTAATTAAAATATTACTTAATAGCAGAGAAGAACAAAAATAAAATCTATAATAAAGCATTTAAATTAAATTTAAATGCACAATAAACATTAAATTAACACTAAAAACAGAAAAATAAAACTTAAGTGGCACAGCCACTTACAATTTCTAACAAATTTCGTTTTACTTAAAACAAATTAAAATGATTAACTATTTTCTTATTATTATTATTTTTTTTTTTTTTGTTTTTGCAAAAATATTTTAATGAGGATTTACAAAGGATCTCTCTCATGAAATGTTATTTTTTGTTTACTTCTTAAGGTTTATATTGTTTGTTAACAGTAACAAAGCTAATTTCAAGTTTTCATTTTTTGTTTTTATACTTAGTGAGAATATAATTCTAAAAAAAAAAAATAGTACATTACAAATAAACCACATAAATGCCGCATAAAAAATATATGCAGTTCTAAAATCATCATATGAAGGTGCGACTGTTATGGGAGCCCCCCACTAACTACTGTCATGCTCACCAAAAGCCAACATTTGTGTGTGAGTGTTTGTATGTGTATTTTCAACTACAACTATTATTACTAAAAACAATCCTCAAGTGGAAAGATTGTTTTCAAAGCTTTGGTAATGCTTTGACCAAAAAAAAATTATGGCAGTTTTTTTTTTTTTTTTCATTGGTGCTAAACTGTAAACTGCCTTTCAACCAATCCAAAAACAAATTCAAATTTATGTTTGATAGAATATTTTCTATTTTGTTTCATCTTGATCCATAGGTTCCTCAGACTCATCACAAGAAAGAGTTCTGTAAAGAGATTAAAAAAATTACTATTAATATTATTATACACAATCGATGGAATTAAGGTTTATTTTATACTAATCTAGACAAAGATGTATCGTGGATAAGGCCATAAGATTTTTAAATATCAACTTTCCGAATCCCCAAAATAACTTACAAACATGATTGATACATCAATATATCAGGTCTAGTTCTGGTTCGCACATGGTCCACAAATGGCTGAGGTATACGCCAAAAACCACGACTATCTTGTTTTTTTTTTTTTGTACCAAAAATTAGTTTTTTCACCAAACATTTTGTTTTCACCAAAATATTTAGTTCACTCTTATTTTGTTCAAAAAATTTTCTTTTCACCAAAAATAGTTTTCTATATTTATCTTAAAGTCTACTTTGGTGAAGGGTATATAAGATTCGGGGCAGCACTCTTACTTGTTCAAACTATTCTCAAATATACCCTTTGGTTCCAATGTTATCATAAACGTATATGTTTATAAAACATAATCTATTTTTGTTATAATGAAATGTTGTTATCATAGAGAAACCAAAATATTGCTACTGACATACATAAACTTTTTTCATAATACACTAATAATTTTGGTTTACATACTTGTTCATCGACTGCATTGATAGTCCAGCCATAGCTGTCACAGTATCTGACTCGTCGTGTTCAATTTGTAAAGCTTCTAACGCCGACATGCCCACAGTATGAGCCAAACGTCTAACACAAGGCCAATGTTGAGACTATAAAAAAAAGAGACAAATAATATTTCAAATTATAATTTATCTTTTTAATATTTAATTTATTCAATAAGCTATTTATTTACCTGTATAGCTATGGTTTTTTGTAAGGTATCAATTGCATTTTGACATGGAGGACGATTTAGTTCACTTTCAGGTATTGCTGACAAAGGATCGCCAAGTAATGCTCTTACGCATTCTTGCGCTGAATCACATATAGCTGGCAGATCGTAACCACCTTCAAGGGCCAACACAACTTTACCATTGGCCAGATGCATTAATTCGCGTGTCATGTAACCAAAACAAGCTGGCGATACAAGATAGCCACCTAAAGGAGCGGGATGACCTGATGCAGCATCGAAACCAGCCGAAACTAAAACAATATCAGGATTAAAATAACGAGCAATAGGCATCACAATAGTTCGGAATGCAGCAATATATTCGGCATCGCCCAAAGGTGGATTTAAAGCACCGGACCAGGAAATGTTAACATTATAGCCTAAACCAGGGCCATTTCCACACTGTAACAAAAAAATGACAAATTTATTCAATTCCCTTAATAATATAATGAATTATGTACCTCTGTGGGTCCACCAGTGCCGGGAAAGAAGTTGCCATCATCATGTCGATGTATGGATAGATATAAAACATCTGAATTATTATAAAAAGCCTGCTGTGTGCCGTTGCCATGATGAACATCCTAAAAAAATATGAAAATTTATATAAAATACAATATGTCTAAAAAAACAGCTAAATTGCCAAGATGTTTATATAAAAATAAATTTGATGAAAAAAAATTTCATCACTAAACCGATATTTTATTATAAACCAATTGAAAATCAGATTTATAATTAAAAAAACTGATTTATTTTATTATTAAACTATTTTTAATAAAAACGGTTTTATTCCCTTTCCAAATTGAAACCAGAGCTTCGATTTAATGAATTCAATTTGATTTATTATTAAACTATTTTTAATAAAAACGGTTTTTTATTTATCTTTCTAAGATTCCCTTTCCAAATTGAACTCAGAGCTTCGATTTAATGAAATCAATTTGAGCTCAATTACTAAAAATACGGGATTTTTAAAAATGTTTAGCTTTTATTTTGAAACATTTGTAGAATATAAATTTATTCAAAGTATTGTTGCCATCTTTCTGGCAACATATAGATTCCGCACCCAAAAGAACTGCTCATCTTTAGAGGCCAAGAACAAATCAAGCCAATTTTGGATTCTCTGTAAAGCGTATCCCAAATAGAGCGTCTAGCATCGATCAAAACAAATATTAGTCGAAATATTTAGAAAACAAATCAAAATAACGTAAGACACATAACATAAAGTGTACTAAAACACTAGCTGACCGCACCGGCTTCGCCCGTTACCTATGATTTGTAGCAAACACATACACAACTAATTAAGAACTTTCTAAAGTTTAAGTTTAGGTTAAGTAAAAAATTGAGTAGTGAAAAGGAGGCAGTGTTAACTCTTCAAGTTTTTCCAAATAAATGTATCTTATTAAGAAAAATGAGAAGTGAAAAGGAGGTAATATATTAAAAACTTAAAATTTCCGGGTTTTACCATGAATTTTTGATTTTTTTTATTACAAACAATCTCCGGAAAATTTAGGATGGAATAAAAAAATATATATAGATAGATATTCTAGTTTAAATATAATTAATATTTGAAAATTGTGTTTCAATATCTTAGTTTTCATTTTATACCGTTTTTGCTTCTTCTATAAACTTATGAAAATTTATGTTAAGTTATTTTGCATTTTAGATAACAATATGTATTTAATATTAAGTAGATAATACTCATCTTAAACTTACCCAATCGATAATTAGAATCCTCTTCATTTCGGGTAAACGCTGACTTAGTAGTTTAGCTGCTATCGCTATGGAATTAAAGAAACAAAAGCCCATGGCTAAATTTGCTTCGGCATGATGTCCGGGAGGTCGTACCACTGCAAAGCCATTCTTTAGGTCACCCTTGGCAGTTTTCATTGCCAAATCGATGACACAGCCAGCTGCCATTCTTGCTGCCAATGCCGTATGATGTTCATTCCATGTGGTGTCCAAGTCAACACCTACACCACCACATGACAGTCGTACAAAACTAGCTGAGGGGGCAGCTGCTTCCAATTTTTGTCGGTTGGCTGCCAATTGACATTGATTTGAACCGAATAGCATGGCATGAGCTTCCGTATGTACCGATTGTAATTCTTCGAGAGTAGCTTTTGGAGATCTTAAACGATGGCAACGCTTAGCCAAGTCCGTTTCATTTAAACGAGCCCATACGCTCTGTAAACGTCCACTGTGCTCCGGATGAAGACCATTATTGCCACATATGCAAACATGTTTTAACATTAAATTGTCGTAGGCTAACCCTGTGGTAATTTTATGCGACGGTGATAAATTATTACTTGATGCTGGAGGTGGTACCTGCTGTTGTTGTTGTTGTTGTTGCTGCTGTTGCTGCTGCTGCTGCAGTTGATCGGTGGTTAACTGAGCATGTCGGATAGACAAATCCATAAGGTGTTGTCGTCCATGTCCGTGTATGGCTAAATTTACTGGTGGTATATGATCTGCTGATGACGATGTAACTATGGGACCTGCATGAGGAATATGGGTGGACTGACCGGTATCGGGAATTTGACTTAGACCATGGGGACCTAAATGAACCAATGGCGACGAAAGAGTTCGTGATAAGGGCCGAATCAGCCCTCTAGCAACAGCATCATCCATTTGTCGAGATTGCATATACAGCAATTCACGTTGTTGTTGTAGGTACTCTTTACTACGCATTAATTTATTCGGTTTATTTGGTATGCACACCGGTGGTGGGCCGGCGGCATAGGGTACGGGAACGGGCGCTACCACCGCTGTTGCATTGGGTAGATTTTGTGAGGTACTCGTAATGACTGTACTAGTTAACACTGTTTTTGGAGGTTTCTTTTTATCGGTGAGATCCATTACTTCGGCGGCATCATCTTCTTCTTTCAATTGAGTATCACGTACAGCTCCGCTACGAGTGAGTACAGTTTGTCGTATTTTTTGGGTTAATAATAAATGTTGTTCGTAAGCTTGTCGTTCGGCCTGCGAGAGAGTTGAAACATGTTTTGTATATGTGATTATTTTTAGGTTTACAATTATTGTATTCACTTATTAATGGTAAGATAATATCTTTTGTATTTTTAAATTAAATTGAAAAGATCTGGGATTTACATTTCCGAATAAGAAATAATGAATTATTACAATTAAGTGCCAAATACTTGTTTGTTTTAATTTATTTTCTCAATACACACAACCAGCTACAATTTTCTCCATCTTCTTCATAAATTACTCACTAGTTTGATAAGAAAATGTGACATTTTCTAATGTTGTGTACGCAATACTACTTAAAATAAAACCCAAAAACATAAAAAATTAATTAACGTTAGATCTACTACTTTTAGATTAACTAATCTGATTACTAATTGAAATTTGACATTCAAGTCTAAATCCCGCCCTAAATTAACTCAAAGGAGTGATCTTAAGCAATACCAAAATGTATCACTCTCTCCATTGTTGGTAAAGTTAACAATATATATTGTAGATAAAAAACTTACATCACTGTTTTCATAATGAGTTGGTGTGATATTTAACTGACCGCTGCCAGTCAACATTGGGTGGCCTAGGGGTAAGGGTGCTGACTGTGTTCTGCCCAATGGCCGATGACCCTGTTTGTTAAGATGAGCTTGGGCAACCTGAGCATCCGTAATTGGTTGTCCGTACATTGTGGAGGACGATTGTGGAGAATGTGCTACAGCATGAATACCGCCGGTAGAGGCAACATGCATCAGAGCTGTGGTTCCAGTAGAAGCTGCATGTGCTTGGGGCGGTGCTACGTCTCCGACCAACGAAGCCTGTGATGATGATGTTGATGTAGCTGAAGCAGATCGCACAACCGGTGACTGAGGTGGTGCTGCTCCCGCCACAGCTGAATTAGCTGTTGGTGGTATCATAGGACTAGGTGGAGGAACAACTTGTCTGCCAAATGGTACTGCTAAAGGATTATAATACGTCGGCGGACCAGTTGAGCCGGGAACGGGTGGCATACCACTTGCAACATGTTGTCGCAATGCAGCCAACATGGCGTAATTATGAGCGGCGGAATTATGAGCATTCTGTAAATGAGGACGGCCTAATGATATATTTGGCATGGATGGTGAACTAAATAATGACAAGTCGTTGATGCTGCTTCGTTGACCCGGTTGATACTGACTGCCATCTTCATTTTCTTCTTGTATAGGTGCACTCGTAGGTGAGCCACGATTGGGACCAACGCCAGCCCCCGTTAAACTAGATGATGGTGGAGAATTTGGACCAGAATCAGGTGTACTGCTACAATCTATTGTAAAAAAAGATTTGTACAATTAAATGGATACAAAATGTATATAACTATTAATTTCTCAAAAGTAATTCACACAGAAATAGTTGTTTGAGATTTTTAAAATTTATTGAGAATAATGAATGAACTGTTTTTCTTTTAATTTAAAAAAATACGATTTCATTTTAATACGAAAATACTGCAAAATTATTATTACAGTTCCAATCTCTATTGCAGCCAATTTCTGTGAATGAATTTTATGAATTTACTTTTTATTTGTTATAAATATATGTTTACTGTTTTTTTTTTTAATTTCATTTCATACTCGTATGTAGTTAGTAATAGAGTTAATACAAACAAACATATTATAAAGAAAACAACATTCAGTTAAAGTAAAGAACAACAATAAAATTATAAATCATTACAAAAATAAAATAAAATCTTTTTAAAAAGCTTACATTACATTTTTCAAACCTTCTTTTTCTTAGAAAATGTTTAATCAAAAAAAAAAAAAAAAAAGTAAATGTTGTATTAACTCTCTACTTATGAATCCCCAGAAATGGATTTGATAATGCGTTGTGAACTAAAATGTTTTCGTTTACATTGTATACGTACTTGTTAAAGTTGAATTTTGTTTTTGTTGTCTTCTTTGGGCAGCTTGTAAAAGGCGTTCATGTCTTCTTATACCAGCCGGTCCACTGATTCGAGCTTTACGTTCAATGACACTTAGTTTTAAGCGCATCTTTAGTAAATTTGGTTCGGATGCTGTGTGTTATAAATGAATAGTAGTAATTTGTTTATGGTTTCTCTGTTTTTTTTTTTTTTTTTGGATTAGAATTGTTGTGTTGTAAAAAATATGCATGTTTTTTATTTCTTTGATTTCTTAGCTTTATTAAAAATTCATAAATTATCACCAGTAGAACTCTATTCATTTATATTTGAGTTTTATATAAAACATTACAAAACATCAAATATCTCAAATAATGTTTAAATTGCATTTGCATATGCACAAGCTACCGAACTAAAGACATAAATGAAAAAGAAATTACATTTTCTGAAAACTCAGTTTTGGAAGAGTAGATTCGACTATCGGCCTTATTCATACTCAATTTTAAAATTTTTATAAAACTAATTTTGTATGAAAATGTGATTTTATAAATTAAAAAATTGATTATGATATGGGGGTAAATATTAATTATTTAATGTAATAAGTAAAGTTGTCCGTATGTCAGTTTCCTAGGCTTCATCGTATCTGAAAATGTTTATGCTTTTCGTATTAACAATAGTTTTAATGGTACAAGTATATGAGGAAAAATCAAACATTTTTGATTTTGTTTATTTTGGTTCACAAAATTTTAAGTCCTTAAAATATTTTAACGCACGTATGATGTTAGTATAAAGCCAAAGCTTTCATTTGACACTCATTTTTATGGTATTCAATAGAGCCCAACCGAAACCGGTTGTTACATGCCGAAACCGAACCTAATATTCGTTCAAAAAATCGTTATACGCTCTAATACGAAACTTAAAAAAACGTTAGTTATTTTAATTTTAAAACATGTTGGATTAATGTAATCCCACTTTACATCGTGTTTTTATTATACGATTGTGTTTACGCGATTCAAAAATATCTTTGAACGGCGCTCGCGTAGAGCATAAACATATTTTTTAAAAATTAACGGCAATTCTTTAAAAGTTTGAGAAGGTCGTGGTATATTCCTGGTGCTCACCCATAGCTTAAACTGTTGCAGGTTACAACATCTTTTAAATGCTTTTGTCAACATTTACACACGATCTATTAAAAAAAACTGAAAAAATATAATATTCGGTAAATCTTGGTTTCACTTGTATACCACCATATAATTATCCGCCAAGAAGTAGTAACATAATCACCCCTATCGTGAAAAACATGTGAAATTTATGTTCCCATGAAATATCCATTTCTCTCGAAGTGAAATGAACTTTTCATTCACAATAGTTGATTTTGTTCGTAACAGCTGTTTATTGTTTACAAAATTCCATATAAAAATTTCACAACATGGGGAATTTTTTCACGTGAACAAAATTCATGAACGAAAAATGGGAAAAGGGGAACACATTTCATGTGAAATATTGACTCGCGATAGGGGTGAATTATTTAAAGGCTATACAATTTAAAAAAATCTAGTGACTATAATTTATGTTGGATTTAATCTGTAAGTTCGATACTGTTAGTACAGATATAAAATTAATGAAAAAACTCTTGTAAGTTAGAAAGCATATTTTTAAATTTTGAACTTTAAATAAAAATAAGAGGTGAACGATTTCGGATTCACAAGTTTTTTTTCCTATGGTCTACCTACATGTGTTACTGATTTTTTTTTATTTCGAAACCCAGAAGAATACCAGCGATCTGAATTCAGTTTAAACGATTCTCAAACATTTTTGATTTTCCTCATATACTATAAATTTCATTGTTTCAATAGAATTTTGTGCTTTGTTTTACACCAAATATCATTTTAAAATCATTAAATAGCAATTCGGAAATAGTACTCCATATTGTTATTGTTTATCTTTTAGGTTCAATACAAATGTTTTCTATTTTGAAGATACGACATCCAGAACTCAAAACATGGTCAATTCACAAGGTCTCTTTTCAGTCATATTGTCACAATGTCCTAATATATCACGAATCGGCGCTCGGCTTAACCGACTCTTAGGCATTTGGCGTTGGTCTCTGCTGATTCGTTACGATAACACAATAAACATAGCATAGAAAGTAGTATTATTTTAGGAAATTTTTTGCTTGAAAAGCAATAAAAACCATTAGCGGAGTTCAGTGTTTGATGCATATGGTCTTGCGAAAGTGCAAATGCAAAATACTGTAGCTTTTATTTGTAATCCAACAACAAAATACACAGAATTGCAATTATCACACTGTATAGCTTTTTATGCTGCGTGTATTGCGTAGCAAAAAAACAGCTAATATTTGTAAACAATAATTTAATATCGTCACACAAAATTTAAGCTATGGAGCCGACCACTCTAAATAAAAAATTAAAAAGAGAAAAACTCAACAAAAAGTGGACGCTAGATGAAATAAAAATTGTTCTGGATTATTTCGAGGCATTTTAAAACAATTTCACAAAATAATCAAATACCTTTTTATAAATTTTCTCGACATTATGACAAGATAAGAGACTTTGTGAATTGACCAATAATAAAATATACTGAGAAGTAAAACCTAAGTCTGTTGTCAAAAATATAAGCCTTGTAACAACAAAATACATGTAAATCAGTATATTTTGTTGTTATGTCAGCCATAAACTCTTAGTTGCACCTCTAGCTCTACCCCTTGACTCAAAAAGTATATTTAATAAATTGATTTTAAAATATCAATTTACGTTGTTTTTTGGTTAGTTCTCACTATAATCATAACAGAAACGTGCGCTATATAGTATCATGAAGATTTTTCTACGGAAAAATCTAAATCTTGAGTATGAAATTATGTTCGGAAAGAAAATGGTAAAATAATTGATTTTTTGTTCGATAATAAGTTTTTAAATATACATATGTACTACATATAGTAGTAGGTATATTTGTATTTGTATTACTTAAAAGTATAAATGGGGAGTTTTGTTGGTTTAATCTGCTTTTTGTTTTGTACTATTTAAACAATAAATAAGTATACATTTTAAAAATTACCATATTCAAACACATTTTTCCTAAAAAAATTTATTTTTATATAAAAATTCATTTACATACAGATTAGTTTAGAAATTTCACAGTTTAGCACTTGTTTTATGGTGTTAATGGGCGCAATAACATCAAAAATTACAAAAATTTTCCTTCATTTTACTTGAAAAACATGCATAAAAGAGTTCAGATCACTTATCGAAACATTTTGTATTTAATTTTTATTTGTTGCTCAAGAATAAAAATAAAATTCACAATACATTTGATAGGATTAAAATTGATGGAGATAACTTACCGGTTTTTCGCAAGGGAAAGTCTGATTCATATTTGAGGAACGAAGATGGAGGTGGTTGTGGTATTTTATATGGATGAGAACTTGTAACTGCACCGGTTGGTAATGATTCACCAGATGAACTTTTAACAACGCTTCTATAAATATAATAAGTTAGAGTTAATAAACTAGGTTTAAACCAAAGTTTTACTACATTACTCACCTATTGCGATAAGGTGATGTTGTTTGCATGCCATTTGGAGAGGAGGCGGCTTGTTTACGATTTAATATAAAACACTATAATATATAAAACAAAGGAATTTAACATTAAATTGCAATTTAATTGTGAGTTTTTTTTTAACTTACATTTAATATTTGTTTCACTTCTGGACTAGCATTTGCACTGTTCTCTTTACGTTTGACGACGGCTTCCCTTTCTCGTCTTTCTCTTTGCTGTTGATCTTCCACAGCAGCTGAATTGATTCTTTGTTCTTGTAATTCCTGATAAGCGCCATGTGTGTGCACTGCATACTAAATGTATAAAAAAAATAATGAAAAAAAAAACAAATTAAATACATAGAAATTTTATGAAATTTTTCTTTATCTTATTTTAAGAAAAAAGTTTTTCATTTGTGTCGTATAAAAACTTTTTGTTAATTAAAGCCCTCGACAAAGTGCTGAGAAATTTTATATTCTTTACTAAAGTAAATTGTTTAAATGAATTAAAAATATTCTATTTTAATTACACATAAACATACATATATAGATATTTGTTAATAATATTAACTAGATTTAATTGTAATTATCTGAGCCAATCAGTTAAAGTTAAAGACGGATTAGTACAAACAAATATGGGGGAAGGGGGGTTAATGAAATAAATTACCGCAAATTTGGACAAGTAAACCGAAATTGTATTCTTTATGAATGAAACCTAATTTTGTTAGGTAACCAGGGTTTTATTTAAGAATTTTGTCAAGTAGTTAATGGTTAATTAATTAAATCATTAAAATATAAAACAAATAAACAAAGAAAACAAAAATAAAATAAATTTGTTTACACTCATTTGAAACAACAAGTGTCAAGGAACTTACATGAAATTTATGTTCCAATTGTAATTTATGTTGTAATTCCAATTGTTTTGATTTTTCTTGAAATGTATGAAGCAACATTTGTTTCTGTAATTCTTGTGTCTTTTTCAACTGTAAACAAACAGAAATAGAATAGAATATAAAAAAAAAATCAAACATTAGTTTTAAATTTATTGCGAAAATCAAATTAGTTTTAATTTTTGTTTATTTATTTTTTGTTTTATTTTTAAATTTATAAAAATTTCATTTACAAATTTTTTTTATTGAAACAAAAGTAGCAGCATGTTGTTAATTAAAAAACAAGAAAAGAATTAAATTAAATTAAAAAAAAAACAAAACAAAAGAAAAAAATCAAAACAAAAAACTTTATTTTAAATAACACCAACAAATTAATACTGAAAGAAGGTGGTATAAATAAATGTATATACATATGTATAGGTAGCACATATACATATATTTATAAACAAAAATAATTAGTTCATTTAAATATTATAGTAAAAAAAAAACAAAACAAAATAATACATTAAGAAGTTTCCATGACCTTTAGTCAATTTGTATTTAAAATTTATTTTATTGTATTACGTAGGTGTGTTCGTTCGTTCATTCGTTCATTCCTTTTTATTTTATTTTACTTTATTTTCTTTTATTTATTTTTTGCTTTCCAAATAATATTTAGGAAAAACTTAAATATTTATTATATTATATTTTTGCAAAATTAAATAAGAAAATACGCATTGTTATATACATACATATACATATGTATGTACGAACGTACAACAGAATTTTGAATCTGTTTTATACACACTTATGGGCTAAATAATAGACGAAACATTCAAATCCATTTTTTTAACTTTCGTTGGTATACAATTACAAATCAAAACAGCTTTTAAACAACATAAATTACAAGATGTTAACAAATTCCTTTCGTCAGAATTGATATATAAATCAAAAGTTTTTATGAAATAGCTTGGATATTTTTTCAACATTCTCCATTCGCCTTTGAAAGAACTACCGCTTACCATTTGTGGACCGATAAGAAAATAACAACAACTTAAAATCAATAAAAACTAGAGTTTCCAAAAAACCGAAGAATTTCAAAACAGCGGTTTCGGTTCGGTTTGGTTTTGTGATCATTTATTAACTATTAAATCAATTGATAATATAGGAAATGCTATACAAATTTAAAGTTCAAACTTGACGAGTGTTCAAGAGGATAAAGGAAAATTGGTACTTTTTCTTATAATAATGAACCTATAAGCAGGAAATTAAACACACATGATCCTGACTTAGTTAGAATATAAAAAAGGGACTTGCAGGTACTTTTTTCAATAGTACTTTATGAATATTTGATAATACGAAATTAAGCGTTCATGGTTTAGTGAAAGCGAATTCAAAAGGGATAATTAATGTTACTATTTCTCTATATTAATATTTTATAACAATAAACCTTAAAATTTAAAATTAGGCACAAATGATTCTGAATGAGTTAGAATTCACAAAAGTTAATTTTAGTGGCACCTTTCTTTTGTATTTTCTATAATAATGGACACAGATATATGAAATTAGACATTCATGATGCTGTGTAGGAATACAAAATGTGGGTCTTTATGGTACTGTTTTTATTCTAATAATACGTTTCGAATGAGCTAGAATCCACATTACAATGAATCAATAAACATGAAACTAGTGAAATGTTTTCCTGAATTAGTATTAATTAATAAAGGGAGACTTAATAGTACTATTTCTATCTTCCAATTGGGCTGGCGAAGCGCACCGGGTCAGCTAGTAGTCCATAGTTTTATCGGATATTTGAAAATAACTAAGACTTTGTTACAAAAAAAAATTTTTTTTTTTGAAATTAAATAAATAAACAGTCATTTGAATTGTCAGGAAATACTCGTAGATCAATATGTTGTGTCATGCTTTATTAACAGGTTTCCTTGCCTAGCCTGGTAAAGGTAGCCTGCTACATCATCTGAAGCAATTATTGTAATACAATTTAAAACATTTAAACAAATCTTAAGATATTTTTACCGATCTGTTTTTAGAGATATTGGATGAATAATTGAATGAAAAAGTTTGTTTCTCATTTCTAAATTTTGAATTTTTCTACTGAAAATAGATTAAAAGTAAAAACTGAAGAATAATTGTCTATTTCGGTTTTAGGCCTTGAAAATCCGCGGTTTCGGTTTCAGTTAAAACCGAATTGGAAACTCTAATAAAAACCATATTGAATCAGTTGACATTTTTTATTTCAATATGAAAAAAATATTAATTTAAAGTTAAACATGATTGATTTGTTGTATTTCAATATCATTTTTCTATTGTAATCTATAACAATGAATTATATTGAAGTTGCAGATAATTTTTAAGTTGCAGATTTTCCCTGAGTGTAACAAAAAATGTATGTTCAACTCCAATTTTTTAAAAACAATTTGGTTATTACCCATAATATAACTATTACAAGGTAGAATCAGTAGAAAAGTAAGTTCTCAATTTTTCATGCCTTGAATTGTCAGACTTACACATACAAAATAAAAATAAAATATCAAAAATTAAAAAAAGTTTATTAAGTATTTTTGTGATGAAATCAATTTAATATTAAAACATATAACAAGAAATATGCGTGTGAAATGTGCTGTGTGTAAATGTGCTGTGTGTAAATGTGCTGTGTGTAAAAGGATATAAGAATTTTAAAATGTCCTGAACAAAAAATTAAAGAATGGAGTACAGCTTGCGGCGTTGAGTTTTAAATTTTCTTTATTTTTATTCATATATTTTTTTCTCATTTTCTCATATTTGACATAACAAGGCATACAATTTTAAACTCTCCCTACTGATTCTACCTGGTTATTGTTTTATCATGGTTATTACCCAAAAAAACTTTAACTTAGTTGCTTAGTTTTAATAAAACAATTTCATTTCAAATCAAAGGTTTGTAAATTTAGGTTTTAAAATTAAAATACTTCAATGTTACTGCTTAATCATTAAAGAATTCATTACAAATTAAACAAATTGTTGATGTGTTTCAAACAAAAAATGTTTATTTTATGACAAAACAAACATTTTTATAACCTATCATAATATATTAGGACAATATTACCTAATACCAGACCGTTTAAATCTCCCAATAGTATCCGAGATATATGACAATTAAATGTATTATGTTACACTAAAATACTATATCTGGCTAAAACAACGGTTTAGCAGCATGACACCTTATGAGTAGACATTTTTTATTCAGGATAATTTATCCGTCTGATAATTTATTCTCTGTTGATAAGGTATGTTTGTTATTGAGAATAGGCAAAATCGGTCCAACGAAAAAAATATTTGAAGAAAATGTCCGTTTGTCCTACGTTGAAAAATTGGTCCTAAAAAAAATGCTATTGAAAATGGGTGAAATCTGTCCAACAACAAACAATATTTGAACAAAATTGCCCGTCTGTCATACTTGGCACAAATAATTATTGCTAACAGCAAACTTACATATGTAAGTGTCCTAAAAGGAAAGAAAAAAGTTTTAGATCAAAATATATGAAAAACTTTGTTTGGATAAAAAACTGTATAGCAATTAGTAGAAATTTTCAAAACTATTTCACATAGGAAATTCTCTGTGCTCTTATATTGCGCCACACTGTATGTGGTCATGTAGGAACTTACATATGAAGGAAAATGTTCACACATTTAAATGAAAAAGAAGAAATATATTTTGTATATACTATTTACTATATAAATAAATATTTATATAGAAATTTTTGCTTAGAGGTGGCCATTTAATGGCTAAAACAGCGATAGGTGGTGGTAACATTCGTTATATGCTGAATTTTGTATTTTGTTTTATTTAATTTTTTTTTGCTATTTGTGTATTTGGTTTTATTTTGATTTAACACACAACAATAATATATCACACAAAAAAAAAAAAAAATTTAAATAAATCTTAGTGCTACATTCAGTTGGGCTGAATTGGTCCGTTTGTCCAATCCACCATTATTATGTAAATGTTGTTATTTTTTGTCTGCAGCATTTTTAATGAATCTTATAATTTTAATAAATATTATAAAATATGTTAATTTTACAATATTTCTTTTTTCACACTTGCCAATCACTATGATTTACGTTTTATGATCTAAGGACTGAGATCAAAAAAAAACTTAACACACGTTTTGCATTAAAACTTTTAACCCAAATATTATATGATTTTTGATCATGTTACCTTTGTAAAGCATGTCAGTTATTATGTTTATGTTCATATGTTGTTAATCTGATTAAAATGAGTGATGAGAAAAAAGTGTTTACTAAAATTATTAAATATTTTCAACAAAACCCAACTTGCTCTTACAAAAAGTTGGCCAAACAATCAAAGGTCTGCCGTCAAACTGATTCCAATGTTATTAAACAGTATCGGGAGAACTTATCCGTTGATAGAAAAATTGGTTCATGTAGAAGGAATGTTCCACATGATTTTCAAAAGAGCTCCCAACAGATCCGGTAGGAAAGCAGTCCGGTTAGCTCAGTACTCGCACTATTTGGTACGAAATGTTAAAGCTAATGTAGGTTTAAAAACATACAAGGCTCAAAAAGTTCCTGACTCTGAACTCTGCTAAAAATTTAGAAACCAAAGACAGAGCTCGGAAATTGATGTCATATTTTATACAAAAAATATACCTGCTGCATAATGGATGACGAAACGACATATGTAAAATTTTCCGCAGCTTCCGGCTCAATATTTTTATGTTGCTGATGCTCGAGGGAATGTTGAAGAAAAGTTTAGGACGCAAAAAGTTCTTGGTATGGCAAGCAATATGCAGTAGCGGCGAAAAAGCCAAACATTTGTTACAAAAGGCTCTATAAATACCGAAATTTACCTCGAGGAATGTTTACAAAATAGGATGCTTCCAATCATAAGACTTCTTAATGTGTCCACTTATTTTTGGCCTGATTTGGCATCCTGTAACTATGATAAACAAGGTTTTGAGTGGTACAAGAACAACATGTGGTATTTGTACCAAGAGAGACAAATCCTCCAAACTGCCTGGAGCTAAGGCCATTGAAGAGATATTAGGCTCTTGTGAAAAGACAATTGAAGAACACAAAAAAAGGTGTCCAAAATGGTGGTAGATTTCAAACGGAGATGGACTACCTGTTCAAACAAAGTGACAGAAAGCTCAATAAAAACCTTAATGGAAGGGTTTCCGGAAAGGGTTCATAAATTCATCACTATTGATTAGAACTATAAAAATAATATTTTTTGTAAATTGTAATAATAATTTCAATCAAATAAAAAAAAAAAAATAAATAAAATATCAAAACCGTAAGTTTAGTGGTTTCATTTTTATTAACATAACGTATGCGGAATGATATTGAAACAAAAGAGAAACGCTATATTTTTTTCCAACGTGAAAA
This sequence comes from Calliphora vomitoria, assembly GCA_942486065.2. Lineage (NCBI taxonomy): Eukaryota > Metazoa > Arthropoda > Insecta > Diptera > Calliphoridae > Calliphora > Calliphora vomitoria. The sequence continues at coordinate 5,456,939 of OW818032.2, forward strand.
CAAATAACATATAAAACCTTTATAAAATAGTGATTTAATGTAAGCAAAAAAATGTTATATTCATCTACTTTTGTGGCAGTTATAAAGAAATTTATATACAGTCTGAGCCTCTATTTGAGATTCATGGTCTTATTTTTACCGATTTTTATTTTAAATAATCTACAAAAACTCTTCTATTTAAAAAGGTCCAAAAACTCCCAAATTATTTTTAATTTAAAAAAATTGGGACATTTTTTCACTTTAGAAAGTCTGGAATTTAAAGGGTGTTGGAAAACACCATAAGCATCAGGGCGTGACAGTTGGATGATGGAACAGTTAAGAAAAACTTTCTTTTTAAAAAAATAATCTCTGATGTTTCTTTTTATGAAATGATTAATTTTTTGTACACATTTCATAACATATTAGTCAGAATTGATGGTCAAATCAAATTCCAAAAAAGTCAAAATTTTCAATTTTCATCTGATTGATTGAGATCCATATATATTTTTTTAGAAAAAAAGATTATGTTCTACTCTGCATATCTGATCAATAATAGGTTTATTTACTTCCAAAAAAGTCCACTTCTCTGCCTTTCACTGCCACTTGATGTAAAATATAATAAATTGTTCCCGATAAAAATAGATAAAATATTGAACTCGGTTTACAGAACACAGGGTTTCTGGTTATTTTTTATCGTAACAATATATTTGTCTATAACGCAATGTAAAATTATTTTTGTCAGAGATATTGAACAGCATTTTATATATTTAAGCTCTTGTTTCATCGCTGGCTTAGAATATGTGTGCAAAATTTTTATAATCTTTAATTTTAAAAAAATTTTCGAACGTTTTTTTTTTTTTTTTTTTTTGAAAAATTGAACTGAGATCTTGATTTTCAAAATCTACGAATTTGATTTTCCATAGCTTTGATGGATTTTAAAATCTACGAAGTTTGGCCTACACAGTGAGTTCTCACACTGTGTAAACGTCAATTGTAAAAACACATTTTAAAAAATGATTACCAAGTTAATCCTATTTAAATTATTTTTTGCCCCTCAGTGTTGTGAAAATTTAATGTGTAGTAAAATATTTGCGATCTATTTAGAAAACTCTTTGGAGTGCAAGTGATTCCATAAATATGAATCCATAGCATACATTATATTATGCACTTAAAGAAAGTTGTTGTTAAAAGTCTTAAAATAAAGCAAAAAATTGGTTATTTATCTTAAAAATCTAAAGTTTCTTAAAAAATAAGTAGTCATATTAAAAACATCTGGTCAAAGGTTACCAGAGACCGACGCCGACCAAGTTTCACGGTAGCTAATTCTAAAAATGTCAGCCGGATAATGAAAAATCAATATTTGATATCGTCACCCCTAAAATATCCTTTCATTTAGTTTTAGGCTCTGTCGAATTATCGAGTTGTCCGGACTATAGTTACCGGGTCCATTATAAGTATTCGAAATAAATAATTTTATCTTCTCCTTATTTTTTTTAATCACATATATAATAGGGAACATAGAATTATTCGACTATGTAAAATATCACACTTTTCCTTTAAAGTTAGTGTTTTATGTTTGGTTTATTATTTAAAAACATGGCATTTGGTAGTAATGACATTGCAAAATGTGAATAACAAAACATTCGAGGTTAAACGGTAAAACAAGGGCATTTAATTTTTGTTCTTGCGTAAAAAAAAAATAAATTAATTCGAATTGAGAGGTATTGGAGTGAATTATTGGAGTGACCGGACTGGCGCATGTCCGGAGTATCGAAGTTACACTGCATTCAGAATGAAGTGGTTGGGAAGTTTTGCTTCACCAGCTTTGTAGTCCAGACCGTGTCTAGTACGACTACTATTTGTTTTGATCGATGCAGAACGCTCTCTTTGGGAAACGCTTCACTTTGGAACAAAATATCCGATATTAGCTTGATTCGTTCTAAAAAAATCTTGGGTGTTCAAGATAAAAGTAATTGTACATTAGAAAAGTTTCGGTTTCTTTCGGATTAGGCGGAATAATGGTTCGGTTTCGACCTGCAAAAGACGTTGGACTCTAGAAATTACTTATGAATTTATAGCAAAAACGGCAGCTATTTTCAAGACGACAAGTTTTCGGCGGCTAAGCACAGTCGGACTACAAAAGTTTGATGCTTTTCTCTAAAGGTGGCCCCCTAAATCGAATTTGAAACCCATTGAATCCGACGCCAAGATCTTTACCAGGTGGTGAAGAGTGTTCCCGATGAAGTTGTGCATTTTGAGATAACCATTTATAACAATAAAATTTTATCAGTAAGGATAGCGATAATTCCGGTCTGACTTAATTATATTTAGGCGTTAATTCTCAAAAGTCAAATTGCTTTACCCAAATATTCTCAGTTGCGATTATAAATTTAACATTTATTCAATTTGCCATATTACTCAGTATTTATAAATTTATCCACTTTTTCCGGAAATTCTCCCATTAAAGATAATATAGTTACATCGTTACCTTTTATCGAACAAGTCCTGGGATATCTTTCCTGTTTCTTTAATTCTTTTTTTTACAAAACCTCAATACTTTTCCACAGGCCGATGTCGTGGACAGTTGAGTGGATTTGCCTCCAGTGGTACAAAATTGACATTATTGTCAATACATTATTCCATAGTGGCATGATGCCAAATCGAGCCAGAAATATGGAGGCACTCAGTGCTATTTTAAGAAAGATAAAAGCCGTTTTTGTAGACACTCCGTTATATATATTTCTGTGTTTATCGTGCCTGATGTCACAACTGCAAACGGCTTGCCATACAAGAAACTTCTTGGAGAAATTTGTTTGTTTTTTTCTCCAAACATTACCTCGTCCATCAACCACATACAAATCTTGACCCAGAAGTTGTGAAAAGTCTGCCAATACATGAGTTTCATCAGCCATCACACAACAAGTGTATTTTATTTTACAAAATTTTACTTAAATTTTGTTGCTTCTAAGTACTTTACCGGAAGGAAGTTGTGATCTGGAACTTTCTGAACTTTATACGACTTCAACATTAGCTTTCGCTCTGCACATAAAAGAGCATTTAAATTTACGAGCTGATTTTTTGATAGTTGTTCGACATCTTTTTATCTGTTAGACCTTTTTTTTTCCTGATCCAGGTTTTCTTTCAATAATCAAGTCTTTCTTATACTGTTCAATGGCTTTTGAAAGAGTGTGTCAATGAACCTTCAGCTCGTTTGCTATTTTTTTGAAAGTCCATATTGGATTTTTTGAAAAGTTTTAAGTATTTTTTCACGTACTTTATTTTCGGGTCAAGGATAAGTTTTGGCTGGAATATAAGTTTTTTTGACTTACTTTTTATATTGGTGTCGTGTATATTAGATTCGTTCCAGTCTAATATTTTTTTCTTTTTTCGTTTTATATATTGCTAATTTCGGAAACAAAAATATTACTCAAAATAATCACACATACGAGTGTTGTTTTTGTTTTCATATAACAACTGAGTTAGGTCTTTGACATTAGAGTTTCCGCTCTATGTATATTTCTCTATGGTTACAACACTTTAGTTTTCAATAGAAATAATATTTGTTTAAACTGCTTCTATACATTTTTTTGGTATTTTAAACAGTTTGAGACACAATTTTAATATTTAACTGGAATTAATTATATCAAAATTATGTGTTTATTTATTTATAGTCGGTCGTTTGTCAAATATTTGTTATGCTCGAATTTTAACAACTTCCACACCCTCTTAGACGAATTCAATGAAGATCAACCACCTTACATTAATATTAATTTATTGTTGTTGCTTTTCAGAAAATTATATAGTCATTTTAGCCTTGAATCATGAATAAATACCCGCCGTCCGTCGTCGTACATGTGTATTTTCTGTGAGTGTAGAACAATACGACTGGTGAGCGACTGAGACTGAGCGAATGAGGAATACTTGTGATGATAACATTACATGGGTTACACGATGTTGCTGATGAGGTTGAGGATGATGATGATGATGTAGATGTTGTTAATGATGATGATGATGACGATGATGATAATGATGAAAATGTGTGCTTTTGTGTTTATTTTTACATGAGAAACAGAATGTCGCTATTTTTAAAACGAAATGTTATTTGCGTTTTTTTTTTTTTTTTGTTGCTAAATTTTATTTCTTTTTTCTCAGCTCAATGTGTATTTTTTCTTCGATTTATTTTATTTTTTTATTATTATTGTGCGTGTATTTATAAACATGCTGTTTGTGTTGAAATCTATTTATAAAACGTTCTGAACCTCATACGCAGTTAGTTAGTTGTTGATTATAATAGAGTGATGTGATTTTCTTTTTATTTGTAAAAAAAATTTACAATGTGTGTGCAGACTTTTATACCGAACAAACGAAAGGAGAATAAAATAAATTCGAGGGTTCCCACAGCTCAGTTATATATATACAGGTTGGATGTGGGTTTGAAAGAAAATCTAAAAAAAAAGAAATGTTTAAAAATATTGATGATATCTATCGCAAGTACATAATTTTGTTTTCTTTTGCTATTTGCTGTATAACAAAGTAAAATTCATTGAAATCTGTTCACATTTATACAAGTTAAGAGCTCTATATAGTTTTGCATATCTGAGGTTTTTTTAACAGGGTGGTCAGAAATTTCATTTTCTGAAACTTTATGTCCTTCCTCCTCTACGATTCGTTCGTACATTATTTTGCAATCGAGCAACTAGTTTTGAAGATACAGATACTGTTTAACGTGTCTTCAACGGAAGGACAGATTGATGGACATAACTAGATCGTCTTACAATTCTATAAGGACCCACAAAAGTATATATTGTGGGTCTATGACCAATATTTCAAAATGTTACTCCGTAATAAATATTTCTGTGTTTATCGTGCCTGATGTCACAAATGATTGGCTCCTTTGCCACAACTGCAATTGGCTTGCCACACAAGAAACTTCTTGTGGAATTTTGTTTGTTTTCTTTTTTGTCCGGTATTGTTCTTGAACATTATCTCGTCCAACAGCCACATAAAAATCTTGACCAGGAAGTTGTGAAAAGTCTGCCAGTACATAATTTTCATCATCCACCACACAACAGGTGTATTTTTATACCCTTCAACTTGGTGAGAAGGGTATATATAAGTGTGTTATTCCGTTGGTAATTCATAATATAATTTTCCAACCCTATAAAGTATATATATTCTGGATCCTTATAGATAGCGGAGTCGATTTAGCCATGTCCGTATGCCTGTCTGTTGAAATCAATTTTCTGAAGACCCTAGATATCTTCGGGATCCAAATCTTCAATAATTCTGTCAGACATGCTTTCGAAAAGTTTCCTATTTAAAATCAGCAAAATCCGTCCATAAATAACGGAGATATGAGCAAAAATCCGAGACAACCTCTATTTTTGGCCTATTTTTGATCTATATCTCGATTACTAAGTCATAAATATAGATAATATGGATGTTATACATATTTCAAAGTCCATTGCAACGATGTATATATCGCTATAGTAAGTTGGAACTACAATGGGTCAAAATCGGGAAAAATATTTTTTAACCCAATTTTTTTTTCACCAAAAAACATTTTTTTGTCATAAATTTTTTTTTGACTAATGAATCTAAAAAAAAAATTTATATTAAATTTTTTTTTTTTAAATTGGAAAAAATTGAAAAAAAATTTTAAAAATTAAAAAAAAAAAATTTTAATTTTATTTTAAAGTATAATTTGCTGAAGGGTATATAAGATTCGGCACAGATTCGGTCTTCCTTATACTTTTTACGTTGAACCTTCAGATCTTTTGCTATTTTTTTTTTTTTTTTTGAAAGTCCGTATTGGATTTTTTGAAAAGTTTTAATTATTTTTTATAGATACCGATAATTTTGAGTCAAAAAGCATCATACGAGATGAAATCATGGAACGAAAACGATCAATTACATTTTCGTTCTTAAAGAAATTATAAAACAAGAATAAACAGACACATACTAAAAGAAGCCTACACTAGATATTTATATGTTCTACTCTGTTTTCAACAGGTGGTCTGATAAACAAATATATATTGATTCAATATAAACGTGAAGAAGACACTAAAAACATAAGTTTGCTTTATTAACCGAATACCTCGATTTCTGTTAAAATCTTACCCCGTCTTGCGAAGAAGAAGAAAAAAAAAACAAACAAGCAAACAATCAAGCCAATGCAAGCCTATTTAAAAATGCTTTAAAATTAGAAGCAACAATTTTAATTGAATCTAAAAAAATAGAAATTAAAATATAAATAATACTTGTTGGTTTGGCATACAGCATTTTAACCGCAAGTGTTTGTATATAGACACGAGAAGTATTTTAAGAATAGAAATTGTGTATGGTCGGTCGATCGGTCGGTCCGTCCGTCGCTCGTCTGTCTAAAAAAAGCACAACTCACACAATAATTTGTTTGTTGTATTTCGGTGAATTTTTTTTTATTATTCTTGTTCTTCTCGCAGTTCAGTTCAGTTTAGTTCGATTAAATAATTGTTTCGCATTAACTGTTGTTGTATGCGTGTATGGGTTTTGTTGTATGTGTTGTGTTGTTTTTTTTTATATTTATATTTATTTTTTTTTTCTTATAATAATGTATTTTAGTAACTCAATAAAAATGAAATGTTTCGTTCGGTTTTTTTCTTTTTTTTATTCAGCTTGGTGTATGAATATTTTTAAACTCGACAGAAATACCAATATCGAAAACAGCAACAACACTGAGAAAATATTATTATAAAGGCATCTTTGATATATTTTTATTTAATACTGAATGTATATATTTATATATATATTTTAATTATGGCTGGTTGGTTGGTACAACGAGTAAATCTATAAATATATGCAATGCAGTGAAGAGCAAATATTTGAATTTATATTCAACTTAAACCTTGTATAAAATTTCTCATGCCAATCATATTTCATACGATTGAACATAATATGGCAAAATAATTTATTTAATAAAAATTAACTAACTTATGGTAGAGTAGGACATAGGCTTTCAGAAAATTCAATTACTGATTACCCTGTTAATATACAAGTTGAAGTTCTAGGTGTCAAAGTGGACCGACCACCTCTGGTGTGCAAAACTTTTTATAGGTCGTAACTGGTACAAATATAGAAAGATTTCAATGAATTGTTCTTTATTACAGAGGGAAATAATAGAAATATAAAGAAACTCCTGTATATTTCTCTAAGTTTTAAAAAAAGTTTTTAATATTTTTACATATTTGGTTAGAATTGGCTTCAAAAATTGCTAGTAATAAATGATTACTCTATTTCTGGCAATGTAAAGGGTGTCTTAGTAAGAGTGCACTTTTTATACCCTTCACCATGAGTGGTTTGTTCCGTTTGTAATTTCTACATTTTTCAATTGCGACCCTACAAAGTATATATATTCTGGATTGTTATAGATAGCGAAGTCGATATAGCCGTGTCCATCTGAATGTTGAAATCAACTTTCCGTAGCGACCAAAAAAAAATATTTTTTAACTCTAATTTTTTTAAAAAAAAATTTTTTTTGTCATGAATTTTTTTCACTAATAAATTAAAAAAAAAAAAATTTATTATTTTTTTTTTTTTTAATTTGGAAAAAAAATTGAATTTACAAAAAAAAAAAAATTTCAAAAAAAATTGAAAAATTTTATTTTAAAGTAAAATTTGGTGAAGGGTATACAAGATTCGGCACAGCCAAATATATACCTCTCTTACTTGTTTAATTTAGTATAATTTTTTTTCGCGTACAAGTGACAACTTTAAAATTTGACAGCTGTCACATTTGTTTATTACGATTATTAAAAATGGAGCGCTTTACGAAAGAACAGTGCATTATAATTGTGAAAGCTTATTACAAAAAATTTGGAAAGTTATGCTGAGACCACTCGCAAATTGGAAAGAATTTTCTGTCGGGAAAGTTTACCTAATGTGTCAACCATTCGAGAGGCACAACTATTTCAAAAAATACATGTTTTTATTTTAAAACTAAAAAGTGTATTCTTACTGAGACACCCTTCAGGTAGGGGAACAGATTTTGTAAACATATTCAATCCCTTAAAGTATAAGATTTATTTTCCTATTTGCTCTATAACAAAGTAAAATTCATTGAAAACTGTCAAAATTTTCATGTTGAAATTGAGAAAATCCAAACAAATTGAAATTCAGAATCCAAATTAATATTGAGAAAAATCCAATTAAAATTAATATTAAGAAAACACAAAAATTGTAATTGAGAAATTAAATATTTTTTTCTTATGAAATACATACTACGAGTACAGGCGCGGGTCCAGAAGGGGTGAAATAGGAATTAAACCCCCCCCCAAAACCGAAAAGTTTTCATATAAAAAAAGAGAAAAAAAAAGAAAAATGTAGAACAAATTTTCATATTGGTTGACCTGGATCCGCGCCTGTACGAGTACGAATTTTAAACCGAAAGAAATCTCAATATCCATTTAGGTTTTCTCAACATTAATTTGCTGAACTTCAATTTTAATTTTCATAATATTAATTACGATTTCTGAATTACCGTTGCATTTTTCACAATATAAAATTGGATTTCTTAATTTCAAAATGTATTTTCTCAATATCAAATTGGATTTTTATACCCCACACCACCATATTGGGGAGGGTATAATGAATTTGTGCAGATGTTTGTAACGACCAAAAATATTAGTCTAACACCCACCTTAAAGTATAAAAAAAGATCGACTCAGAATCCTTTCTGAGTCGATTAAACGATGTCCGTCCGTCCATCTGGCTGGCTGGCTGGTTGTCAGGTCGCAATTTTGAAGATATTTCGATAAAATTTAGTACATATCATTTTTTGTGCCCAATGACCAAGCCAATTGAAATTGGCTGAAATCGGTCCATTATTTCACCTAGCCCCCATACAAATGTCCTCCCGAAATTGGACTTTATCGGTCATAAATGTTTAATTTATATAGGTATCTACACAAGTTTTTCTCCAAATAACTTTTATATATTCCGAATTTATGTCACCAAATTTTATTATGATCCGTCCATAATTAGTCATAGCTCCCATATTAGACTTGCTTCCGATAATCACTTTATCGAGCATAAATCTCCTTAAAATGTTGGTATACACATAAAATCCAACATAAATAACTTTCATATAGACATTAATCACATGACCAAATTTCATGGTGATCGGTCCATAATTTTTCATAGCTCCCATATAAGGCCCACTTCCGAAAATCACTCTCGAATATAAATTATTGAAATTTTGAAAGAATAATGATTTTGCTCATTTACTTAGTGTAGGGTATTATAAGGTCGGGCTTACATTCTTAATTGTTTATTTTCAATTAGTTTTTTCTCAATATTGATTTGATTTTCTAAACATCAATTGGTATTTTCTAATTTCAACTGGAAATGGTGTAGTTACGAGCTATAAAAAGTTTTGCACACCAGAGGCTTTTGACTTTGTCACCAGAGACCAGCAATGAGTAGTGAAAAAGTGAGTGTTGAATCATGACTCAAAATTTCTTGTACTTATACGCATTCATATATCATACTCATACTTATACATACAATATTTATGACGTTGTTGATTTCGACTCAATTTGTATAGACGATCAGGGTTCCCAGATTTTTTTCGAGACTTTTCCCCAAATTTAAATTTTTCATCCCCGAAATTCCCCAAAAACAGTTTGTGCTATCCTCAGTAAAAATAATAATCTAATTTTAATTCATACATACATTATTTGCACTACAATTAATTTTATTTATGTACGTAGGTAAAACAATTTAAAAAATAAATCTTATAATTTAAAATCTCTGGTTTTATTCCATAAGAAATACAATTTTGTATTTACTAAGCCATTCAGATATTGTTTTTTGAATTCTAGAGTTTGTTAGTTTTTTAACTTTTAAAAAGTCGTGTTACTGGGGTTTAAAGTATACTAACAGTTTTCATACAAAAATAATTTTAACCGACAGTATAATTATTAGTTAACGCCTAACCAGGATTCGTGTTAATGGGGGTAATTTTTAAAAATTAAAACCCCTTATCAAATCACTTTTTTAGGAATAAAATATTATCTATTGATAATACATAATAACAAGGATTGCCAATATAAAATGTCAAATAGCATATTGTTGCAATTTGAAGATTTACCAGACTTAAATTTGTATTCCAATGTTTTCTTTCGATTTAAAACAAACTCTTACATAAATTAAATACTTAGAACAATTCCATAAATACGAAAACTGAAACTAAAACAAAAAAATAAAAAGTAAAATAAAAATCCCCAAAAATATTCAAAATTCCCCAAAACCTACAATATTGCCCCAACTGTTCCCCATACCCCCAAACCCAATTATTTATCCCCATTTACAAAATAAAATCCCCAATTTGGGGAAAATCCCCTAATCTGACAACACTGCGTGCATGTCATAAGCAGGGGGTCACCCTTTTTGACTACAATGAGACTATCTAATAGCCAGGGTTCCCAGATTTTTTTCGAGACTTTTCCCCAAATTTATATCTTTCATCCCCGAAATTCCCCAAAAAACAGTTTGTGCTATCCCCAAAAATCCCCAGTAAAAATAATAGTCTAATTTTAATTCATACATACATTATTTGCACTACAATTAATTTTATTTATGTACGTAGGTAAAACAATTTAAAAAATAAATCTTATAATTTAAAATTTCTGGTTTTATTCCATAAGAAATACAATTTTGTATTTACTAAGCCATTTAGATACTGTTTTTTTAATTCTAGAGTTTGTTAGTTTTTTAACTTTTAAAAAGTCGTGTTACTGGGGTTTAAAGTATACTGACAGTTTTCATACAAAAATAATTTTAACCGACAGTATAATTATTAGTTAACGCCTAACCAGGATTCGTGTTAATGGGGGTAATTTTTAAAAATTAAAACCCCTTATCAAATCACTTTTTTAGGAATAAAATATTATCTATTGATAATACATAATAACAAGGATTGCCAATATAAAATGTCAAATAGGATATTGTTGCAATTTGAAGATTTACCAGACTTAAATTTGTATTCCAATGTTTTCTTTCGATTTAAAACAAACTCTTACATAAATTAAATACTTAGAACAATTCCATAAATACGAAAACTAAAACAAAAAAATAGAAAGTAAAATAAAAATCCCCAAAAATATTCAAAATTCCCCAAAACCTACAATATTGCCCCAACTGTTCCCCATATCCCCAAACCCAATTATTTATCCCCATTTACAAAATAAAATCCCCAATTTGGGGAAAAATCCCCTAATCTGACAACACTGTAGACGATGCAATATAAATATGATTCGAATACGAACATTAAAATGCTCATTATGAGGTTATGTGTTTCAGTGTTGCCGAATTCTATATAATTACACAAAAAAAAACATGCATGAGTCGAAAGAGTTGAATCAATATTAAGGTGAGGTTATTTATGAATCAAACAGATTTGAGTTCGTATGAGTACGGATTCATATTTAATGCTACGCATACTTATGAATCATTGTTATTGTGAGTATGAGTTCGTCAGAGTAGTTTAATTTCAATGATGGCTATTTACCTATACATACTTATAATTTCATAAGTGCGTATGAATAGCAAAAACGTGATTCATTGCTGATCTCTGTTTGGTACCCTGAATTTCAGCTTATATTTCACAAATGTCCACAAATGAAAGCTTATGCACTCCTCTACGATGCGTCCGTACATTATTTTTCAATCGGGCCAGTATTTTAGAAAATTCTTTTTCTGATCGATCCCAATGTTAACCCATTATTACTTGATACCAAAAAAAATCCCAAATTTTACATTCCAACTTTTTTTTTAACGAAATTTGAAAAATTTCAATTATAACTAATAATTTTAAAGGTTTTGGCTAGTTTGTACTATCGGAAATCTGAGCAATTGGAAATTGACAGATTTCGAAGAAATTTAGTTCTTGGTAAAAAATTTCTTAATTTTTTTTTATTTGCCTTTTTTCCTTTTGCAAAAATAAATAAATATTTAATCATAATTGCTCTCCACTGTACATATATATGAATGTAAACATTATATAAATACATGTAGATATAAATTTTCTATATATACTACATATGTATATTAAAATATTAATGGCAGTAAAGAAATAATGCTTAGAAAACATACATATAATTTTAGAAATATTAAATTGTGTATAGTATATGGTATTTATATATTAACAAAATATATGTATGCAGTATGTAGTATATGTATATAAATAAAATAAATAAACTAAACTAAATTTAGACGATTATTATAAATGACTGACAATCACAACAAATACTACGATCACAACGACGACATCATTTTCATCGACATCAAATGGACAGCGACACAAACCACGGATAATGTTGTTGAAACATTTTATTTAATATACATTTTAATAGAATTTTTTTCATAAAAAATAGAATGGTTTGAAATTAATGTCAAATGACCAAACCTAATTCTCAAACCTATTGTACATGTGTAGTCTCAATTATATTCCAAATAGTTTCAAGATAAAAACAAGCCTTTCATAAATGTATAATACATACACCATGAATACCGCAATAATCAGGAAACTAATGGTCTTTAGTTCCTTTCAAAAACTGTTTCTATGTAGCACTCTAATTAGCATGAAATGTCAATAAGGAAAATTTTAACTAAACAAAAATTAATATGAAAAACTGTTTATAACTTATAAATATTAACCAATATTTAAAATAGGTTTCAGTGAAAGGTAAAAGCTGTCATCATTAAATAATGAATGCAGTTTATCATTACACAGATTGTTGATTTCATTTCAAGAAATAGAGACAGGTTGCTTGAGAGAAAATAAAATAATACAATTTACCGAAATTAAATTAAAAAAAAAAAAACCAACAAATTATTATCACTACAAATACAAATTCTAATTTCATAGATACATACACACATAGATAGACAGGCACACATGTCATTGATTGCATTAATTTGTATTAAAAACTCAAAAACAAAACAGAAAAGATCAATTGGTTTGCTTAAATTTAGTATAGAGAAGATCGGAAATACCCATTAATACAGTCATTTAAAAATCTAAAATAAAGACAAATGAAAAAAATCAAATAAAAACAAACTAACAATAACAAAACCTAGAAAATATAAATAGATATAATTAAAAATAAAACAAAACAAAATAATGAAGAAATATTGCATCTAAATGAGTGGGTTGGCAGGCAGATATTTTCATTGCAGCATCTCTATCTATGAAACCGTCATACATGAAAAGCACCTAGCAAGTACAAAAAATAACAACAATTGCAAACAAGCGAAGTTAAGTTATTGTATGTGTTTTCCCACCAGACCCACAGTGGGGCAATATTTTGTTGGAAATAAATATGTTATTTCTAAACGGCTGGTCCGTTCAGGATAAAATTTGACATGGGCGTAGCCAAGGAGTATTCGAGTTTAAGTTATTAAAATATACCTTGCAAATGGAGGCTAAAAGTAAGGTCAAATTCCGCAGGACATAGGAGCGACATATTCGAAAAATAGGACATGTCTTTTATACCAAAATGTTCTCCGTAAAGATACCTTACAGAAAAACATAAAATTGTTATATGTTCTTAAAGAAAGTTTTTTTTTTAATAAAAAAGTTAATCTTTTCGTCCAAAAAACAGCAAATATCTCTATTTTTTTAATTTTTAAATTGAAAATCGTTTATGGATCCATAATTGATATTGGTCTGAAATCGTATAGTATTGGTAATTTCGTTGTCTAACTAACAAAAAAAAAAATCGGATCCATTCGGTTCAAAAGTATGCCCTATATTTTTAATAAAGCGGACCAAGATATGGCAAAATTTTTGAATGCCTATAACTCGGAAATTATAAGAGATAAATAGCAAAATATAAAAATCTTTGAAATCGGATGGAAACAAAAAATGGCACGTGTTTAAAAATGTCGAAGGTACTCTACTTTGAGTCTCCATAGCGCCACCCCTGAAGCATTTGCAGGGCTTATTTTAATAACTTAAACTCGAATAGTCCTTGGCTGGGGGTAGCAAAATTTTATCCTGATCAGACCAGCCGTTTAGAAATGCCAGATTTATTTCCAAAAAAATGTTGATTCTGCCCCACTATGCAACACTTATTTGTTGGATAACCATAATTTGTATATAGCCAGGGTATATTGATTTTGTCATTCCGTTTGTAATACATTGAAATATCAGTCGTGGACTGACAAGGGTATTCTGGGTCTTAACAAAATTCTAAAGCGATCAAACTATGTTCGTCCGTCTGCCTGTTGAAAAAAATATCCCCAAATATTCTCTTTTGATCAGATTTGCTTGATATTAAAAATAGGCAAAATCGGTCCAACCAACAAAACATGAAGTTAAGATCCTCTAGTCTTCACTGGTTAATCAATGACCAATCAAAATTAAGCCTTGACTATAAAGTCATCCTGTATAAAAGTGTTTTAAAACCAATTTGGACATATGTAATCCAATTATAGGGAACGGCCAGTAATTCCAGTATTGAATTTATACAGAGGCCTGAATCGAAAATTCTTAGGACCATGGCGTATGCACGCAGCATGGTACATAAGAAATAAGAACATCCATAGGGACTTACACGTACCATTAGTTAAGGATGAGTTGAAGAATGTCCGTGAAAAATACATTATAAAATTACAAACCACCCGAACTGTTTCCAAGACTTGTCGCACAGAGCCAAACACGATTAAGGCTTCGTAGAGAAGATCTACCACCCGGCTAAGATAAGCTCCCGTCAGAGAGCGTTTTAGTTATAAGATTTTAAATAAGTCAGATTCAATAAATAAAGGCAGAGTTAATAAATAAATAAACTTTAAACATTTTTCAATATTAATTAGCTATTCCGAATTTATATTTGGATTTATCATATTCAATTTATTTCTTCTCAATATTAGTTCGCTGTTCTGAATTCAAATTTGTTATTTCTTGTTTTCATTCTGATTTTCTTAATATCAATTTTTAGTTTCTCAATTTAAACTTGAAATGGTGTAGTCAATAAAGAATTTTGACTTCTTAATTTTTTTTCAAAAATTTTTTGGTAAGAAAAATTACACTCTGATTTTTTTACACTTGATTATAGTTTGCTAAAAATGCTACTTTTGGTGGAATTTTTATACCCTTCACCTTCGTGAGAAGGGTATATATAAATTTGTCATTCCGTTTGTAATTTCCACAATATAATTTTCCGACCCTATAAAGTATATATATTCTGGATCCTTATAGATAGCGGAGTCGATTAAGCCATGTCCGTCTGTCTGTTGAAATCAATTTTCTGAATCCCCAGATATCTTCAATAATTTGTCAGACATGCTTTCGAGAAGTTTCCTATTTAAAATCAGCAAAATCCGTCCCAAAATAACGGAGATATGAGCAAAAATCCGAGACAACCTCTATTTTTGTTGCCTATTTTTGATCCATATCTCGATTACTAAGTCATAAATATAGACAATATGGATATCTAATGATAGATATTTCAAAGTCCATTGCAACGATGTATATAAGGCTATATATAGTAAGTTGGACCTACAATGGGTCAAAATCGGGAAAAATATTTTTTAACCCGAATTTTTTTCACAAAAAACTCTTTTTTCACTAATAAATAAAAAATAAAAAATTTTAAATTAAAAAAATTTAAAAAATAAAAATTGGAAAAAAATTTAAAAAAAAAATTTCGAAAAAAAAAAGTTTTTTAAAAAAATAAGAATTTTTAAATTTTATTTTAAAGTACAATTTGGTGAAGGGTATATAAGATTCGGCACAGCCGAATATAGCTCTCTTACTTGTTTTCTTATGTTTGTTGTAACAAAAATTACAGTTTACCGAATTTAATTTTTCCAACCATCAAAATTTTGAAATGAATACTTTGCACGATTCTTCGATTCTATACTTAAATACTTTAACCATAGAGAAAATATACATACTTAGAGCGGAAACTCTCTTGTCGAAGACCTAACTCACTTGTCAAAAACCTAAGTGGTGAGAAAGTATTAGTGTGAAAACAAAACCAACAGTCATATTTTTTAACTTTTTTGTTTGAGTTTTTTTTCTCTATGACTTTAACCAACGAAGCAAATCTAAAACATTTTTATCGTTAATATCATTTGTGTCATCATTTCACACCAGCACTTTAATATGTTTATTGACGAATTTGTTTTGTTGATTTTTTTTTATTTTTTTTTTTTTTGTTACGATTACCATGCGATAACTTTGGGTGTATGAAAAACTATAAAACATCATATTGAATAAATGATTCAATATACATACGTAAGAGAGGATATAACATTGATAGATGGATGAATGGATTGATGATGGCATACAACTAATGTTTGATTATTTATTGTTCGGCATTATACAGGTGCTATTTATAAGTAAGAACAAAAAAGAAATATATAAAAAAAAAACACAAACAAACAAATGAACGAACAAACGAACGAATGTATAAACAAAAAAAAGTATAAATAAATTGCATTAAATTATTGTATTTTTAGCTTTGCTAAAACAAACACAAAATGTTGAAATAACTGCATACATACAGTGTGATAAACAATTATTGGAACTGATTGAAATTCAAACATTTTCTGTGGCAAACATGTGATTTGGTTAAAACTTGTTTTGAGAATAATAGACATATTGACTTTAGCCATTCAAATTTTTTTTTCAGTGATTTTTTTCAGTGTTTGTTAGTGCCCAAATAAATCAGACTTTCTGACTTTTGATCTATCAATTTTAATAGAACAAAATGACACAAATATTATACACATGTCAAAATAAATATACACATTTTGACAGATAATTACAAAATTAAGACAATAAACATTTTGTGTATAAATGAAAATATTTTTACCACCAACACTGTAGGAATAAATGCATTTTATTTATTTTTTTTTTTTCTTCAAAAAACCAAATGTGCTTTAATTAGACTTTATTTTTAACTCTGGTAGCAGCACGAAACAACATAAATACAAACAAAAAATCTCAATGTGTTCTCAATTATTTGTGGTATGATGCTTTATTTAGAATTTTTCTGTTGTTATTTATTTACACTCTTCATTGGCTAGCTCACAAGTGATTTAAAAAAAAAAAAAAAAAAAAAAAAAAAATAAATAAAAATTAGAAAAAAAAAAACTCGTTTAATTTTGGTATAAATATGCTACAATGTTGCATCGTCATAATTTGTAATTTATTATACACCTAATTTCGTTAAAATATCGCGTTGATGGAAATATTTGCAAAAATAAAGGTCAATTACGTACATATACTATTAATTTAAGCAAAATATGTAAAAATTAAACAAATATATATTTTTTTTTATTTATTTGGAATTTTAAAACTACAACAAAATATCTGGGTCATTATGATCAGTAAGTAATAAAGATAAATCAATTAAAATTTCATTTTATTATAACTAAATATCATAATACCCCTCATTTACCGTTATGGAAATTACTGCAATTGCCATTACCGATATAATCGTAAATACTTTACCTCTAAATACCGATATTCTATAAATAAGGGGGCGGCTCAATAAGTCCGCGACTTTTTATTTTTCAGCTCTAAAGGTATTTGTTTGTGAGATGATTTCATCGTTGGAGTCAAATATCTTTCCGCCGAGCCATTTCTTCCGGTGTGGAAATAAGAAAAAGTCACTCGGGGCTAAATCCGGAGAATGTTTGGCATGGAAACTGCAACATTTTTGAAGGACGGAGTTTTAAAGTGGCATATTTTTGAATATAATTGAGATATTGACTTGAAACTTTTCTTTGGAATATCAGAAATTAACTTATCTAAATAAAAAAAATTAGTTCGGAAAAAATGTGGACCAAATTGTTCCTAATATTTGCAATCCTATCAAAATTTTGATAAAAATGTTAGTTTTAGAGCTCAATAAATATGTAATATGTAATAAAATCTTTATTTATTAACAAAACTAAACGAAATTTGCAGGGTTTTTTAAGATTCTCATTCCAAATAACAAAGTTTAAAAAAAACTTGTCAAAAGGTCAAAGGGAATCCCGCAATTCCTAAAAATTGGAGCGAAAATCCCAAAAATGGTATTTTTTACAATTTTGCCCATAACGTCCACATTTCCTTTGGGGCTGGGAAAATGCTTTAATATCAGGGTTTCCAAAACTGCTTTCCGTTTTTTGATCCCAGCTTTGGGATTTTAGAACATGTGGACCAAAGTTAAAATTTTGATAAAAAATAGGTAAAATCCGGAGGGCGTAGGGGCAACATATTCGAAAAATATGACATGTTTTTTATATCAAAATATTCTCCGTAAAGATATCTTTCAGAAAAACATAAAACTGTTATATGTTCTTAAAGAAAGTTTTATTTTAATAAAAAAAGAGTAAAGTCATCTTTTCGCACAAAAAAACAGCAAAAATCTACAAATTTTAGAATATTTAAATTGAAAGTCGTTTATTTTCGGATCCGTAATTGATATTGCTTTCAAATTTTTTGCATATTATTGGTAATTTAGTTATCTAACTAATGAAACCATTCCGATCAAAAGTACGCCCTATATTTTTAAAAAAGCGTACCAAGGTATGGTAAAATTTTAAAATTTCAATTTTGAAATGCTTATAACTCAGAAATTATAAGAGATAAATAGCACACGCAAGCATGTGCTAAAAATTTAAAAATCTTTGAAATCGGATGCGAAACAAAAAAATGGCACGTGTTTCAGCGCAGCGCCTAGAGCATTTGTAGGGTCCATTTTAATAACTTAAACTCGAATACTCCTTGGCTACGCCCATGTCAAATCGGACATGGACGGACCAGCGTTTAGATTTATTTCCAAAAAATTTTGATTCTGCCCCACTGTGCATTGCGGTTGTGAGCAAACGCGGCACCTATCTTGGGGAAAGCTTTTTCCTACCCAAATGATCTTTCAAAATTTAAACCAAGCCAAGTGAGATGCCTTTGACTTCCATAATCTCTCGTACTTTCAATCTCCGATCGGCCAACACCATATCGTGAATTTGTTTAATTGTTTCGGCTGTAGAGACCTCATATTCCGTTATTGTACGGCCACAATATAAGCACTGTTATTTACATTCATAAAAATGTTGTTGGTAAGCAAACATACTTTTTTATGAATTTCTATGTTAGGTAAATTCTCTGCGAGTTGTTAAGTTTTCCCTAATTAATTTGCCACGTAAAACACATATTATATATCAATGTATATTTTTATTTAAAAAATATATAAATTTTTTCCAATTAAAAAATTCATTGAATAATTTTTTGAAAAATTTGACAAAAAATGCTTTTTATTGAGTTTTTGTAAAGATACAAATTTTTCAAATTGAAATTAAATTTTTATTTATGAATATTTTTTAATGAAATTTTACAGTTATATAGATTTTTCTATTGCAAATGGAAAAATAAAAACAAATTTTGAAATTTGTAATCAGAAATCTCACAATTCACAAAAATGTATAGAAAAATCCCAAAAATGGGATTTTTTAATTTTTCGGCTGTTATATCCATACCAGGGGCGGGGTTATCGGAACCCTTTACACAATTATTAGGAACATATTTGGTCATCTAAAATGGGTTACTATATTTTGATATCAACTATGTGATTTCAGAATTTTTGCCTTAAATTGAATTTTACATAAAAAAATAGGCGTTATTTAAATGGACCTGGTCCCCTCGGTATCAACAGTTTTAAAATTTGTTTTAATTTAATATATTTTATGTAAAATTAACTTTTTAAAAAGTATAAATATCTAATACATCTTCTTAGAAATTTTTTAGATAACTTAAAAAGAAAAAAAGTACTTTTTTTCCCAAAAACTAGCGAAAAATCGCCTTTTTAAAATTTTTTTAATTTAAATGCATATAACTTTGGAGCCAGTCAGGATTTTTAAATAATTCTTTTTGTGTTTGACATATACATTTGTTGTTAGTCGAACAAAAGAAAAAAAATGGAGAAAATCGTGAAATATTTGGTCCCGTTGTTATCAAAAAACTGGAGTAGGGTGGGTTAAATTTAATTATCAAATGCGAATATCTCCTAAGTTATAAGAGATAATTGACAGCTACACCAGGTTTTTTGTAGTGCTCGTCAAGGGGATTCTAGATATGTAACTTTTTTAAAATCGGTACACAGACGAAGAAATAGGAACATACCCGAGGTGTCCTACCCCTGGTGGGCCGCCCATGCGGTCCAAATTCAAAGTTAAACTCGACAACACTTCTTCTTTGCGCATGTCAAAATTCATTCAAATCAGACTAAGGGTTTAGAAGTAACATATTTATTTTCCTCTTTTTATTTTTATACCATTGTGTGACGCAGCTTGTTCAAATTTTTCCAGAAGTCAACTGACAGATGCCTTTTGACAAGAGCAATGTTGTTCTTTCAGTTAAGATCCAGAAATTCAAAAAATCACGGACTTATTGACCCGCCCTCGTAAATAGTTATTTTTGATTTCTACACAATTTAAAATATAAAAATTACAAATTACAATCTTATTTTTAATTTTTGTAAATATTATTAATAATTTAATTCAGAATGAAATCACATTCAAATACCGTTACCGAAGTAACAGCAAATACCGTTACTGAAAAATCCAAATTTGCACTACAGTTACATTTTAATCTTTTCAAATCGGCAGCCAACCTTGCAAAAAAAAAAAATTTGTTGCGTACAAGCGATTGACTATAACTGAATTTTGCATGGTTAGCTACCATTACCGCTAAGCTATCTTTACCCCTAAAATACTCTTTCACCTCAACTGCTGTTACCGCTTAAATAACTTTACCGAAATTACTGCAATTAAAGTTACAGCTAAAAAGCGTTACTAAAATACCTTTATTCTATAAATAATTCTAAATTATGAAAATACCCATGATGCTAGTGGCCTTATTTCTTCAAAAATGAGCCCGGAGCTCGCGTTACAGTCAATGGAGATCGTTACCGCACCATGATCAATGATTTTTTTGTTTGAAAATATGTATGACATGATAGGATGGCGATAACTTCCATAACGCAACCATCGATTTGTTGAAATCAAAATTTGGCAATAACTTGATTTATAAAAATGGACCTGACAATTTCCCTCCAAGGTCGTGCGATTTGACACCTCACGATTATTTCCTGTGGGGCTACGTGAAATCACTGGTTTAAGCTGATCAACCACCAACAATTGACATCTTGGAGGCCAACCAACATTGTTATTCGCTAGAAATGCTCAAAAAAGTGGCCCAAAATTGGACGTTCAGAATTAACTTCGTCAGGCCTTTGCCCAAAATCATTTTCAAATGTTAATGCCACCTATTGATCTTTCGAATAAAAAATTCATTTTTTATTAAAATTTACTTTTTTGTGTTATTTTTTACAATTTCAAGTTTTATCGGACTTAAAAAAAACACACTTTATAATAAAAAGTTAGTTTTTCAGATATAATTTTGATTTTTTTTTCTGCGGAAATAAGTTTTAAAAGTACACGCAGGGAAAAGCTGCAACTTCAAAATAAGAATGCGTAATATTAATTCAATAATGTTCATTATAATAGATTATAATAGAAAAACTATATTGAAATGAGATAGCAAGACATTCTAGGATAACGCTTATATGGGTCCCTGGACACGTTGGAAATCAGGGTAATTGTATAGCAGACGTTTTGGCCAAAAGGGGTGCGTTGATGAATGATGAGGCAATCGACACCTTTTCTGGTATTTCCCTTGTTAAATGCAAGATGGCTGTTCAGCAGATACAATATGAGACTGTACAAAACAGGTGGACTAATGAACCTTCCTGTGCTACAGCGAGGTCGACCTGGCCCGTATATGATGCCAGCAGAACGAATCTACTTGTGGATTACAGTCGTGAGCAAATCTCCTTTATTAAAGGACACTGTTTAATTGGGGCACACGCTAGAAGAATGGGCCTACGGTACAATGATTAATGTAGAAGCTGCCATAATGAAGAAGAGGAAGAGACTGTGTATCCTATATATACCTTTTCAGCCAATGCCCGGCTCTGATAAACCTGAGGGAACGCATCCTCGGATCTCCATTCCTATCATACTTGGATGAGCTATCAAGGATGAATCTTAGACGAATCTACTTCTTCATCCGGGAATCTGGCTGGTTTAACCTGGAGGCAACGGAAGTATTGTAAATACCCTGCTGTCTACCACTTGGGTACCACAATGGGATCAGATTTGAATGTACCCAAGTGAGCTGCTTGAGGAGCGGCTGCCCATGGAACCTAACCATATTGAAATATGAAAAATCAATAACTTTCAAATTTAAATTAATATTTTTCCATATTGAAATAGACTTTCGTTATTGTTTCTTATTGAAAAACCATATTGAAGATTTTTATTGATTTTAAGTTGTTTTTTCTCTGGGTGTAAAAACCGAAGAATAATTGTTAAGTTTCAGTTTCGAACACGAAACTCTACGTGAAACTAATTTCAACATTATAATTTATAATAATTAATAAACTGAGTCGGTTCTGAGGTTTACAATAAAAGCAATAATTTCGGTGGAGTTACAAACAAATTTTAGTTTTCCTTTTTGAAGTCTAATTTGGAATGATTGAAGTTTGCTCTTGTACGTTATGTAGACAATTTCAAGATGAAAGCAGTTTTGTTTGGTTCTAAAAAGAATTTACAATATTTCATCTGATATTTGGCCAATTTCACCGTCGTAGCAGGTGTTTTATTGAAAATTGTTTGATATTTCGCGACAGACACATTAAATTCACTGGTTGTCTGTTTCGTTTCTGTATTTA
This sequence comes from Calliphora vomitoria, assembly GCA_942486065.2. NCBI lineage: Eukaryota > Metazoa > Arthropoda > Insecta > Diptera > Calliphoridae > Calliphora > Calliphora vomitoria. Next base: position 5,479,681 of record OW818032.2, read on the forward strand.
CACGTAAAATACAAAAAACACTTTTATCTTGTATTTGAAAAGTAAAGGTTCGTGATCTTGCAAAGTTCTGCTAAGGTATGTATGTGGCACATGTTAAATTTTTACAATGAAATAATAAGTATGCCAACTTGATTTGCCACGCCTTTAATTTGTTTTAATTTCAAAACAAAACAGCAACATTGACACACATTTACTTTTGTAATTTTTGGCACGCAGCCGAAAAAAAGGGTTTGCAACACCTGCATGTGCAAACAATTCGTTTTTAAACCGTTATTATGATAAAAGCAACAAGAAAACAAAAATAATGATAATAAAAAAAAAACAACAAACACAAATAGTACACAAAGAAAAGTAACCTTAAAATAACAACAACAACAAATCTCGACAACCAGTGTTATTTTTATTTTTTTCTTAATTCTTTAAAAGCTTTTTTTTGTTTGATTTATTTATAACTCACCTCTAATATTTGTTGATCCAAATCTGTTGATGGAGGAGCTTGTATACGACTGAAATCCAAAGTACCTGGTGTTATGTGCAATCTTTCATTAGTACCAGAATCGCGGGAGAGATCTTTAAATATAAATACAAAAGAGAGTAATATAAAATGAATTAATGAACAAGAGAACAAGCTGAAATAATAAAGAAGTTTGAAAAAAAAAAATATATATCAAGAAATTTCAAAATACATATACGAATAGAAAGAACATCATCATCACCATCAACATCTTCTATAGGAATACAAAAATATAATTATTTTTAAATTTAATTTCGTTTTTCTTTTACGATTTGTATTAAATTGCAAGTATGTACTATAAACAATGAGCAAGTAACAAAATCGAAGATGGAAGAAGGCATTTACTTGTTCGTGTATGTAAACAATATTAAAAAGTTTAAAAATAATCTTAATGTAGGTATTTATATTGTATTTATTTATTTTTTTTATTCCGTTCCACTATTGTAAACAATTTTTGCTGTGTTTTCTAAAATAATGAATGATTTTTTTATTTTGTAGATTCGTTTGCTAATATTAATTTGAATATGGTAAACTACTACTTCCAGTGATCAAACTGTCAATATTTAATATAGTATATGTACGTGGAATTACCAATATTGGCTAACGTTGTCTCTAAAATACCCTCCAATACGACTACCGTTACCGAAATAATCGAGAATACCGTTACACTATTCCATAAATAATTCTTAAATAAGCAAAATACCTATTTTTCCGAATTGAGTTTATTGAAATCTACAGAAGTTAAAATGTCATACAATATTACAACCTCAGAGATTACCACTCACACGACTTCAAAATAAAAATTTTAAATATTTTTAGGTAAACAAAATTATTTATTTTTTTCAAAATTTAAGAAATAATAATTTTTTCTAAATTTTTTTTTTCGAAATAAATTTTTTTTATTTTCTTTCAAACATTTTTTTTTAATTTACTAGTGAAAAAAAATGTATGACAAAAAAATTAAAAAAATTCGAGTTAAAAAATATTTTTTCCGATTTTGACCCATTGTAGGTCCAAATTACAATAGCCTTATATAGATCGTTGCAAAAAGTTTATGACAAAAAAATTAAAAAAAAAATCGGGTTAAAAAATATTTTTCCCGATTTTGGCCCATTATAGGTCCTTATTATTATAGCCTTATATAGATCGTTGCAATGGACTTTGAAATATCTATCATTAGATATCCATATTGTCTATATTAATGACTTAGTAATCCAGATATAGATCAAAAATAGGCCAAAAAATGAGGTTGGGCGGAAGAATTCCCGATGTATTGATGTATGAACCAAGTTTGTAGGTTATTGGGGTCTTCAGAAAATTGATTTCAACAGACAGACAAACCGACAGACGGACATGGCTTAATCGACTCCGCTATCTATAAGGATCCAGAATATATATACTTTATAGGGTCGGAAAATTATATTGTGGAAATTACAAACGGAATGACAAATTTATATATACCCTTCTCACGAAGGTGAAGGGTATAAAAAGAAATTAGTTATTGTCTGTGTTTCCTATCCAAACGTTTCAAAAAATGTTGATGGAAAATTTAAGTTTCAAACCATTTTCCAACATTTTGTATAGAAATATCTTACATTGACTGGAAAAATTTAAGTCGAGGAAAAATTAGAACCATCTTGAACTGATGTGCAGTCGCCAAATATTTGCAATTTTACCAAATGTGCTGAATTTAATTTGAGAAAATGTTTCTATGAATCGATCTCGTTCAATCGAAATTTAAAAATAGAAAGGGCACAAACATCTTCTTTAACAACACCAAAATTAGTACTTGAAAGTCCAAGAGAAACCTATAGAAATAAGTGCAAAGTATTGTCCAATACATTTATAAAAATCGTAAAAGAAAATAAGTTTTTAATTAGTTTCTAGGTATTTGTATACTGTTCAGAATGATGAGTGATAAGGGTAAATATAAGTTTTTCCTGAGTTTGAAATTTCCACATTTATCATTTTCGACCTCATAAAGTATATAAATTCCGTCTGTCTGTTGAAATCAACTTTCCGAAGCCCCCAAATAACTTACACACATGATTGAACATAAATTATCGGGTATAGCCAAGCCAATTTTGATTTACTCCTTTAATTTGAAAAAAAGTGTCGCTGAAGCACACCGATTGCTCACCAAAGCTTATGTTGAATGTGTTCCATCGGTTTTAACGTGCGAGAGATGGTTTGTGTGGTTGAGAAGTACTACTCGCCAAGTTTGAAGACCAAGAATTGGAGGCATTACTCCATGAAGATTGTAGTCAAACTCATCAAGAGCTTGCTAAAATATTTGGAGCTACTCAATCAGCAATTTCAAAACGTTTGCATGCAGTAGGTACCGTACGAATTGAAGCTGTGATACCTTGGTAAACTAATTTGTATGTCTGAAATGCTGCTTGAACGCTATGAAAGAAAATAATTTTTGTACCCAATCATTACTTGCGATGAAAAATGGATCCATTACGATAAACCAAAGTGTAAGAGATCGTATGTGAAGCCGAAAGCCAAATATCCATGGCGCTAAAGTAATGCTCTGTATTTGGACCAAATCTATCCTATCTATTTTGAGGTGCTGAAATCTGGCCAGACCATCACAGGGAACCTATACCGAACACAACTGATTGGTTTGAAGCGAGCATTGGCCGAAAAATGTCCAGAATATGCGACCAGCACTAGGCCACATATTGCAATACCTGTTAAAAACTATTTAGAAAGAAGTTGTTGAGAAGTTTTGCTTCACCCGCCTTATAATCCAGACCTTCAGTACAGAGTATTCGAAATTGGCTTGATTCGTTCTTGGCCTCATAAGATAAGCAGTTATGTTGCCAGAAAGATGGCCGATACTTTGAATTAATTTATATTGTACAAATGTTTTAAAATAAAATACACCCAATATGTTAAAAAATCGTACGGCTACTCTTTTAATTATGAAATCTCTAAATCATTTTTAAATACAAATACAACAAAAATAAATAAATAAAAAAATTAAATACAAATTATTTTTAGATTTCTTAGAAATTTATTCATACGAGTACTATAAATTTATCAAAACATTTCTTAATTGGGGAAAACATCGATAGTTGATTTGCTGGTAGCAGCAAATACAAACAAACATATTTTAATAATACAACAACATTGTTAGTATAAAATATAATTAACCACATTATTTATAATAACTTTTTTTTAAATGCATATTAAATAAACTTACACATAGTATAAATAATTAATGTATCAATGAATTCTATGGAATTCTAAATACAATTTGGCGCAATTTTATTTAATTGCGTTTTTCATATAATTCAAATTTATTTTCAAAAAAAAAATAAAAAAAAAATCAAAAATACTCGAAATTTATGGACTATTTTTAAATACATTTTGGCTTTTATCTTCTTCCGGGCACACTACAACGTAATAAAAAGATAACGAAATTTAGATTTACTAAAGTGAATTCTAATAAATTCAAAAATATATAAATACCGTTACCTTAATATAGAAAGGCCCTAACTCGTGTTTTTTGAAGACGAGATTTTTTGGCTAATTATGATATATGAGCGGATCATTTATCGAAATAAACGAAAATCTGGGCTTGCTAAAAAAAAAACACGAGTTAGGGCCTTTCTATATTAAGGTAACGATACGTACAATGTAGTATATATGTATGTATGTACGTATTAAGTACCCAGCAGTTCTAGGAGACTGTGCCCCTAAGACCCCTAAGCAAGGGGTCAATTGACCCTTTTGGATTACAATGACACTGTCTGATAGTAATCAACGCATTGAATTCACATTACGGTTACATAGAGTCAGTTGACTTAGTATTTACCTAACTGGTTACTTTATCAGCTACATAACTAGTTATTTTAACATTTACGTCTGCAAATTGATCTCAAATAGGCAGTTAAATGACAGTGACTCTTTGACAGTCCAATAACCGATTACTTGTAAACAAACCATCCTCCTACAACTCTCGAATAAATTACTTCTTTCTGGTGGGTAAAATAACTAAAGTACAGTACAAGATAAACGTTTAAACGTTAGAGACATTAAAGTGACAATTAACTTCACTCTAGGTTGCATTGGATGTCAGTATACTTAAGCAAAATGTTAAATAAACTTTATAAGAATTATATCAACACAATATGTATAAAACCAGACTGCACGAATTACAAAAAAAGTTCAGTACAAAATAAACATTTAAACTAACTACACTCTAGATTACTTAGATACACTAAAGTGACAATTGTCCGCACGAAAGATTATCTGGGATGTATAAAGTAACCTATAGACTTTTCTCTGCACTACAAAGAGCACATCTGTGTCAAATGACCCAAAATATATACACTGGAGACAGCCAAGTGTTCCAACATTAGAAACAATTACTGTCTATAAGGGATACATTGACTACTTGCTTAACTGCTGGGTAATTAGAAGTTAGTAACCTACATCAATATGATTAGTAATCTACCATAAAAATGTGAGACATTTTTGACACAATTTTTCTGTTTGTCAGTGGGTGTGTGTGTGTGTGTGTTTGGAGCTGGAACATTTATTACTACAGCTGTTAAATTTAAAATTCCAAAAATATTCCTTTCAAAACAACATTGTCTGGAATCGTAAAAATAAAGAGGTGTTTTTAATAAACAAACATATTCTGTTTAATTACTTTTTTAGTAACTGTTAACAAAAATTATGAATTTATTACGGAAATTACCGATTATTATTAAATATTTGGCATGTATGATGATAAGAGCAATTGTTTTTTTGGTTTTTTGTTTAATATCTATTTAAAATTGTACATTTTATAAGACACAATGGAAATATTTCTGGGTGTTACCAGCGGAGTGGCAAATTTATAAATAAATTCATTCAAAATAAAACAAATTGTTTTGTACAAAAATACACCCAAAAAATTATAGTGTGTTATTTGCTCACTTAAAAATATTGTAAAGTGTGAATCATTTTAAATTGGAAAATAGTTTTTTAAAGTTTAACTAGCTAATTAAAATTATAGAGTCCCGACTAGGGTATTCAATTAATCGGGTTTCTGATTTAATCGGTTAATCGAGCAAATAATTAATCGGGGTTTAGATTTAATCGGTTATTAATCGGTTAATTTTGAATTATTCGATTAACCGAGTAATTTCTATTTTAATTTTAAATTGAGAATAAAACAACGAATTTTGTGTACCTATTTGAGAAGACCTTTTTATGCACAAGTGAGTTTTTTAGGATTTTAGGGAGATCTTCTGAAATAAGCTTTTTAAAAAATATAATTGAAATGTTGTCCTTTTATCCGAATGTGAACCAAAATTAATCGGTTAACCGATTGGCGGTTAATCGATTGTATACCCTAGTCCCGACGTTCGGTTCAGGCCGAAGCTAAACCTTCATGTTTCATTTAATTTTTAAGGCCAATTATTTCCCAAATACCGAATAACCTGGGGCCGAATTACCGCATTCAATAACTAGTAAAACTTATGGGAATTTTTTATTTGAGGTTATGGCGTTCGATATCGATTAAGAAATTTTGTACATTTTATTATAATTTCGATATCGAAATGATTTTTCGAACTTATTCGATCACGAATGCAATAATTCGGCCCATGATACTTGGACTAATTGTAAATATAATAGAAATTTAATATGATTTCTAAGAGTTTAACAACAACTTTAAAAAACAAGTAAGAGTAGTGCCCAGATAAATATTGAAAACAATTGTTGGTGAAAAATGGTTCTAGTCGTTGTTTTTCGTTTATATCTCAGGCCTTTGTTTGCCGATTTTCCCGATTTAAAATACAAACCGAACCAGGACTATATCCGCTATATTGATGTATCAATCATGTGTGTAAGTTATTTGGGGGTTTCAATGTGCGAGAGATGGTTGTGCGGTTCAGAAGTGGTAAAAGATCGCCCAAGCCAGCCAAAAATGTTTGAAGACCAATAATTGGAGGCATTGTTGTCAAACTTAACAAGAGCTTGCAAAATATTTGGGAGCTACTCAAGCTGCAACTTCAAAACTTTTGCGAGCAGCAGGATTCATCAAAAAGCAGAGAAATTGGGTACAAAACGAATATTGAAGACGAGAGACCTTGAAAGACGATTTTGCATCTCCGAAATGATGAAATGAAATGGCAAACCAGTCGAACCGACGCCAAAGCCAAATAGCCATGGCGCTAAGGTAATGGTCTGTATTTGGTGGAAGCAAAAGGGTCCTATCTATTATGAGCTGTTGAAATCTGGCCAGACCATCACAGGGAACCTGTACCGAACGCAACTGATTCGTTTGAAGCGAGCATTTGCCGAAAAACGCCTAGAATATGCGGCCAGACATGAAACCGTAATATTTCATTATGACAACGCTTGGCCACATGTTGCAATACCTGTTACAAACTATCTAGAGTGGAGTGGTTGGGAAGTTTTGCCTCACCCGCCTTATAGTTCAGACCTTGCCCCGTCCGAATAGTATTTGTTTAGATCGATGCAGCTTAGAACAGAGTATCCGAAATTGGATTGATTCGTTCATCGGAGTTTTTTTTTAGCTCTGGGAATCCATATGTTTCAAAATAAAAGCTAAACATTTTAAAAAATCCTGTATTTTTAAGTCATATACCCAATATAATTTTTGGATTGAACAATAATTTATGAATACCATTTGATATTAAATTGGAGAAATACCATTTTTCTAAAAAAAAAAAATACAATTCAAACTCAAATTGAATCCAAATGTGAACCTCACACATCTTAATGTTAATGATACAAAAGTTTGATTTTGAGTTTGTTGAACATAAAAAGTTTTCTTTAATAAATAAATACTTCGATTTTTTGCTGGAAAGTTATTTTTTTACATTCTAGACCTTCCAAGAAAATTATAAAGTTGAAATCGAAAATAAAGTTAAATATGTTGCTATGAGTATATTACGAGTGTGAACCTCTCCTTTAAAATAATTTCTTTGAATTCTTTTTAGCGGGCCATAAATTAAAAGAATGAAAAAAAAAAAACACAGCTACATACATACAAATAAACATACATACTATTATTTCCGTCACACCTGTACGAGTAAAAGACTGAGTATCTATGCAATTATGTTTATGATATTAATTTTATTTTATTGTACGAGTATTTTATTTTGTTGTAGTTTTTTGTTCATTCATTTATTATCAGAAAAATATGACGTTTTTTTTTATAATGTTTATGTCTTTGATCAACAGACGATATGTGTTTGAGTGTTTGAATGTAGACAGCTAGATATAGTATCAATGACAACAACATATTTGGTATATTTTTTTATTGTTATTTTGTAGATTCATTATTTTTTCTCTATCTGTGGTTTTTAAGCTTTAGTTTATGTAATTGCTTGTACATATATTTCATTGATGTTAATTCACACATATTCTTATCAATCAAAAACTGTTTAAAACATTAATTTATACATTAAGCCGATTCACAGAAAAAAATGATTTGGGAGGAAGACATTGTAAAACTACTCCAAGACAAGATAATTTAATAGTAAGAGAGTTTAATAAATTCCCAAAAATTAATCAGTTCTCGAACTGTTAGTCGCAGGAGACATTAGGCCGGTCTTGGTTGATATCGCTGCGTGAAAAAAAAAAATAACTCATGTTTCTTAAAAACTTTACTGCTAGTATAAAATATGCCAAAGAACTGGCCGAAACAGAAATGTAATACTGTTCTTTTTTCAGCAGAATACAAATACAACTTAATAGGGTTTTTACACTTACGTACATTTTGGGGAAACGTATGGAAGATGTTGAAAACATGAAACATTTGTTCACACTTGTAACATCTAACATCTAGCATCATCTAAATTGCCAAAATATTAAAAATCATATTGTTTTCAATAATACACGGTAAATATAAACTGGTTTTATTTATTACTATAAAATTAAAACTATTTAATAAACATACATTTGTATTTCAAACAAATAAAATGTCGCCCTCATTTTTATAAAAATGTTTGTTTACATTTTCTTTTAATTTCATTGACATTTTATTAGTGGTGACAATAAAATTATGGAGATGACATTAAAATAATCGAAAGATGTTAGGTGGAACAACATGAGATAGGAACATCCTGTAAAGATGTTGAGCACTCAGGCCTGTGTAATTCTTATGGGAAGATGTTAACATCTTTGCAAATTGATGGTAGATGTTAGATGTGCTCTAGTGTAAAAAGGCTATAAGAGCCAGTGATGTAAGAACATTTGTAAGACGGCCGAATAGAACAAAACTGTACACCAAGTACACTCATAAGACAGTAAAATTAACCTTGTCGTGTGTTGAAATCAACATTCCAAAGCTCCCAACTTAGATTGCTATTTAAAATCAACCTCTTTTCACCAAAAATTTTTCGAAATTCTACCACATTTAAAACGCCATTTACCACTTTATGGAATGAATTTTGTATCTATTTTTTATATTGTGCATATCTAGAGAAAATAACATTTTAAACCATATATGTTTTATCAATATTGGTGGACAATAACTTACTTAAAAGTGTACCACAAAAAAGTTATCATTATATTGTCTACCACTGTATATCAGATAAATATACAGTGCAAAATCGGTCCATAAATGGCTGAGATATGCGCAAAAAAACCCCGCGACTATCACGACTATTGAAAATATATTTGTATATATCTCGAATACTAAGTTTCGTACATAGGCAATATGCACTACAAGGTGGCGCAAAAGTAAACTTCCGATGTTTTTTGGCTGTAACTAAAAAAAAAAAAATTAAAAACTTTGATTCTTCTTGTGGATTATTTTTATTTGGTCTTTTAATTTTTTTTACATCAAGTCGAGAATTTGATGTCATGTAAATGGCCGCCGCCACAGTTGATTGTCATTTGAGCACTTTTTATGGCATTTTCCATCACTTTGGCCAAAACTTCCGGCAATAGGTCCTTACATTCTTGACGGATATTGTCTTTAAGAGCTGCAAGAGTCTGAGGCTTGTTGACATAAAACCGCGACTTCAAAAAGCCCCACAAAAAGAAGACTGGAGCGGTCAAATCAGGCGATCTTGCTGGCCAGTGCAAATCGCCAAAACGGGAGATTAGGCGCCCGGGAAATGCATCCTTCAGCATATCGATTGTGGCACGTGCAGTGTGTGCCGTTGCACCGTTCTGTTGGAACCACATGTTTTCCAATCCCAATTCATCAAGTTGCGTCAAAAAGAACTCGTTGATCATTGCTCTGTAGCGCTCACCATTCACAGTAACCGTTTGGCCCACGACGTCTTCGAAGAAAAAAGGTCCGATGACTCCTCCAGCGAAAACAGCACACCATACAGTGGCTTTGACCGTGTGTAATGGATCTTCGTGGGTTACACGCGGATTTTCAGTGCCCCAGAAGCGTAAATTTTGCTTATTTACATACCCGCTAAGATGGAAATGGGCCTCATCACTCATAATTATTTTTGATGAAAAATCATCTTCCTCTTGGTGGTGATTAAGGATGGCTTGAGCGTATGTTAGACGCGATTGGTGGTCAGCAGCTAACAGCTGATGCACCGTCTGGACTTTGTACGGAAACATCTTCAAATCTTGTACCAAAATTCGCTGTAAAGACCGTCGACTGATACCCATTTGCGTGGCACGTCGTCTGGTCGATGTCGAGGGCGCTTCCATGACATCCTTGGCTACAGCAGCAATATTCTCTGCAAAACGGCTACTCCGAGGTCTGCCACGCCAGGCAGCATCTCGTGTTGTGGCAGTCTCTTCGAGGCGAGCGGCTAAACGTCGCAGTGTTTCACCAGTAGACGTTGGACGGTCAGGAAATCTGCGACGAAATTCACGTTGTGCCAAAGTCACCGACCGATTATTGGTCAAATAAATAGTCAGCAATATTCCGCGTTCTGGAGCATTTTTGTTTATTAACGTGTATTTCGCATGTGTTTACTACACAAATGTCAAAACAGAACTGACATTAAGAGCCAATCGCAAAATTTATAGCATTTTCTGATAGGAGGATTACTTTTGCGTATATGAAAATTAAATGTACTTAAAAACAATTTTTTTTTTTTTTTTAATAAATATTTTATTTATCTTCAATTTATATAACCAAGCCTTAGGGGCCATTAATGGCTAATAAAAGCTACTAAATAAAATAATTAAATATATTAACTTTTAACAAAAATAGTACAAATAAAAAATAGTATAAACAAGTAATTAAAAAATTATTAACAATTTTTCTTTTTAAAATAAATATATAGTTAAGTAAAGTATATAGTTATCAGACCTTTTTTTAAAGAAAAAATATCATTAAGATATATGTAATAACAAATAACATTTGAAAGTTTCTTATAAACTATACTAACCAAGTGATGGGTGTATGCCGAATATAGCACATTACCTTGTTTATATTGTAAAATATATTTTAAAGATAAAATACTCAACGAATTTTATAAAGTCTCATTTTTATACCCTACACCACCATAGTGGGGAGGGTATAATGGATTTGTGCAGATGTTTGTAACGCCCAAAAATATTAGTCTAACACCTTAAAGTATACCGATCGACTCAGAATCACTTTCTGAGTCGATTAAACGATGTCCGTCCGTCCGTCCGTCTGGCTGGCTGGTTGGCTGGCTGTCCATGTAAAGCTTGTGCGCAGAGTACAGGTCGCAATTTTAAAGATATTTCGATAAAATTTGGTACATATAATTTTTTCTGCCCAAGGACGATCCCTATTGAAACTGGATGAAATCGGTCCATTATTTGACCTAGCCCCCATACAAATGTCCTCCCGAAAGTGGATTTTATCCGTCACAAATGTTTAATTTATATAGGTATCTACACAAGTTTTTGTCCAAATAAGTTTTATATATAGGGAATTCATGTCACCAAATTTTGTTATGATCGGTCCATAATTAGTCATAGCTCCCATATAAGGCCTGCTCCGATAATCACTTTAACGAGCATAAATCTCCTACAAATGTTGGTATACACATAAAATTCAACATAAATAACTTTCATATAAACATTAATCACGTGACCAAATTTCGTAGTGATCGGTCCATAATTTGTCATAGCTCCCATATAAGGCCCACATCCGAAAATCGCTCACGAACATAAATTATTGAAATTTTGAAAGAAAAATGTTTTTGCTCATTTAATTAGTGTAGGGTATTATCTGGTCGGGCTTGACCGACCATACTTTCTTACTTGTTTTTTTTTGAATAATTGCACAGAAATCTACATTGTTTCATTTTCCACGAAAACCAAACAACCAACGAACCGAGCAAAGTCGTTAGTATTCGGTTGTTTTCACTGTTTAGTTGTGTTTGCCTGGCTCTGAGCTTCAAGTATGGGCCGTGACCTGCTGGCTGTTCTATTTATAGATGCAAAAACAAAAAAAAGTTTATAAATCATGCAATACAGCAACAACATATTGGTGTATATTTAGAAATACAAGTGTACATATGTATGTAAGTACATATATAAAGAACAATAACAAAAGCAAACATTACAAAACTGAACTGAACAGAATAGAAGCAGCAAAAATTGAGCGACAGACAGCTGTATTAGCAACAACTACATGTACTAAATAAACACATCAACTGTAACAGTTAGCAGCAGCATTTAGCAGTAGCAGCAACAGAAATAACAACAACAACAACAAAAATTGTAATTAAAAACAAACGTGGTTTGATTTTGTTGTTGTTACTATTTTTTTCTGTTGTTTGCTGAATGCTTCTTATGTTATTGTTGTTGTCATTACTTTTGTTGTTATGTGTATCTTTGTTTGTGTAGAGACTGTGAGTATAATTGAGTATTATTATTAAGTACATACTACTAGTTTTAGATAGTATGTAGTAAAATGAAATAGAAGTAAATATAGAATTTGTTTACAACTAATTTATACTGTTTGAAATAAAAAACTTAAATACCTATACATAAAACTACGTTTGTCATATTTTACTATAATTCAAGGGTTTTTTTGTAACAATTTTGTAGTTGCAGCACGATATTGATAAGAACGACTCCATGAGGCAACCAACGATAATGTGGTGGTAGTAAGTCGTACCTATCTTGTGATAGCTATTACCTACCTATTCATTGAAAAAATAGAACGTAAAAATGTTCTATTAATCAAAGATTACGTTAAAAGTTTATAATTAGATTTTATTTATTTTTTTTTTCCTCTTTTTCCATTAAATAGACAAGAGAGTGAGTGTAATAAAATGTTCGGTTGAGACTGGTGATTAAAGTCTAAATGGTGGGTTTTTGGTGGTAAGTGTTTGCATTGTATACAAACATATGTAATTATATTATTAACTAATTTATTATTTTCAAACTAATAAATATTAAATGAATACATAGATACACATATATAATTCAAACCACAAACCACTTTGTTTCGTTTTGGTTTTTTTTTATAAATGTTTTTGAAAGTGGCTTTAAAAATACAAGTTATATTTATTTTTAGTTCGTAATAAATAAATAAATTTAGCCATATTTTGTCATCAATAAATTATTACTGATATAGCTAAGTAGGTATACCTAAATAGATTTCTATATATTCATAAACATTGGCAAACATTTTGTATGATTCATACAGAAAAAACCAAAAACATTTGGTCAAAATCAGACGAAATTCTTTTTTTTTAAACAAACACAAACTGTGAAGCGTTTTGCTTGTGTGCAGATACACCCAGAGTCTCTGCCGGGAATCGAACCCGCGTTAACGGGCCACAACTCATCCGTTAACGCTAAGCTACCATTTCAGCTCAACTACTGCTAGCGAAATAATCGAAAAACCCACACCCGTTACTGAGTTTATTGAAGTCTACGAAACTTATATGAATGATGAATATTTTACAAACATTTTATATGTCGTTACGAATATACGAAAAACTGCAGATTAAAGAAATTTGGTTTTCACAATCTCTCATTTGCTTATATTCTGTGGCAAAGCTAACCCGACCTCATCTGTCAATTATTTATTTATCGTACAGATAAATTCAATCAGCTGACTGCTGTTCATAGTTTGTATGTATTTTTGTAAACAAAATTAAATTGATTTTATAAAAAAATGTTTAATAGAAGAATTAACATAATTTTGATGGAAGATGATCTCAAAGAACATGAGTTCCAAGTGAATGTTGAAACAATTTATCATGCCAGGCGTTACTACCTGGCAGACATGGAGGATAATGAATTTTTCAAAAGATTCCAGCTGTCAATGGCCACATTAAACAGCTGAATTATGTCAACATGTTGTCACTTGAAGGCGGGGTTCCCAACTTTCACATCTATTTTGAGAGGTATTGCCAACTGAAAATAATGTATGTTGAGAAAACCAAAATTGTTAACGGACAGTTTATAAATTTATGTCGAGATTAATGAACAGGCAGTTTATCGATACATTGAGAAAACGTAACTATTGTGTTAAACATATTAAAAAAAAAACAATAAGCCACCACCAAAGTATACTTTAAGCTAAAGATTGAAAAAAAATATTTCGAGAAAAAAAAATGATTTTTGATGAGTTAAAAATTATTTTACAGGCCAGCCAAAAAGTTTGAAGACTATGGGCCGTTATCTCATTAGGTGATTATCTTTTTTCCCAACGAAAAACTGCAGATTAAATCTATCGCAAAGCTAACCCGACCTCATCTGCCAATTATTTATTTATCGTACAGATAAATAAATAACAGCTGACTGCTGTTCATAGTTTTTATGTGTTTGCGTTTTTGTAAACGAAATTAAATAGATTTTATAAAAAAGTTTAATAACATTAATTTGATGGAGAATGAACTCAAATAACATGAGTTCCAAGTGAATGCTGAAAGAGTTTATCATGCCAGGCCTAACTACCCGACATATATGGAGGATAATTGATTTTTCAAAAGATTCCGGCTGTCGATGGCCACATTAAACAGCTGATTTATGTAAACATGTTGTCACTTGAAGGCAGGGTTCCCACCTTTCACATCTATTTTGAGAGGTATTGCCAACAGAAAATATTGTTTTTTGTCGGTATATTGAGAAAACCAAAATTTTTAACGGACAGTTTATCGGCCTAATAAATTTATGTCGACATTTACTAACAGGCAGTTTGTCGATACATTGAGAAAACGGGCCTAAGAATTAGAGGCATTAACCCATGAAGATTGTTATAAAACTTAACAAGAGCTTGCTAAATCATTGCGAGCTACTCAAGAAGCAATTTTTAAACTTTTGCGAGCAGCAGGATTCATCCAAAAGCAGGGAAATCGGGTACTAAACAAAATAAACCCGAGAGACCGTGAAAGACGATTTTGTATGTCCGAAATTATGCTTTAATGAAAATCATTTTTTACACCGAATCTTTACTGGCGATGAAAAATGGATCCATTACAATAACCCGAAGTCCGGTCAACCAGCGGAATCGATACCAAAACCAAATATCCATGGCGCTAAGGTAATTCTCTGTATATGGTGGGAGCAAAAGGATCTTATCTATTATGAGCTGCTGAAATCTGACCAGTACGGGAACCTGTACCGAACGCAACTGATTCGTTTGAAGCGAGAGGGGACACATGTTGCAATACCTGTTAAAAACTATTCAAAAATAAGTGGTTGGGAACGTTGCAGAACGCTCTCTCTGGATTGATTCGTTCTTGGCCTCAAAAGATGAGCAGTTCTTTTGACTCGAAAATATATTGCCAGAAAGATGGGAAAAAGTCATAGCTAACAATGGCGAATACTTTGAATAAATTTATATTGTACAAATGTTTCAAAATAAAAGCTAAAAATTTTAAAATATCCCGCATTTTTAAGTCTTACACCCAATACAAATAAATCTTGGTATTAAAAATAATACTTTCGACTTAAATTAAAATATAAAATACCAGTTTTAATTTTTTTTAAATTTGTGTCTTTTTTCTGATGTTTCTTTATATTTTAGAAATAATTCCAACTAACTTGTAAAAAAACTATTAACTATTTATAACGAAAATATTAACATTTGCGAACTTTTTCAATTATGTTTGTAGTTGTTATAGAATGTTAAAGAAAATTTTAAAATACTAAATAAATTAAAACAAGTTTGTTAAAATTGAACAATTCAAAAGGTTGGCTGGTTATAATTCCTTTGGAATCATATATAATTAACGAAACTTTTGAAACACATGACAAAAGAAACAAAACTCCAGACATTTCATTTTCCCAATAAATAGTTTTTCTACAATTTTTAATTCCAATTTAATGTCTTCTATAACTAAACACACACACACACATGTAAGACAAAAAAAAAAAAAAAAACCCAAAAAAGGTAAATTACATATACACTTTCATTGAATATTCAAAATATTATAAATTTTTAACGACCTTTTCTAGCATGCATACATATTGAAAAATACTACACATACATTCAATATATGTACAAAATAAAATATAAATTTAGATCCCTCTTTCCAGCCATCCATCAAAATCTAATACAGAACAAAAAAAACTTTTTTTTTTTTTGAAAATTAATAATGAATAAATAATAAACAATATAAAAATAAGCTTTTAGAAGGAACCGACGACGTCTGTTTTATTGAAGGACAAAATTGTACATACAGATCTACTATTGTACATATGGGCAATTCCATGAAAATGTCAACCACAACTGCTAAAATAAAAAACCTTGAAACTTTTTTCAAGATAATTTGTATATTACTATGTAAAGTTATTTACAACTTATTAAACATTTTTAAGAGCAAACATATTATCACCTTGTTTTCTGACATCGAAAATATTTTATTTGTTTTTTTAGTTTTCGTAAACTTATAAAGGGTGATTCATCGTGAGGTTTGATTTTCAATATGCTTTTTTTTGTCGTATTTCGGCGGATGAACAACCCGAAGAGTACCAAGAGCTACTAGTAAATTTAAAAATAAATATTAAAAAATTAAAAAAAAATGTTTGAAAAAAATTTTAAAAAAATATTTCGAAAAAAAAATTATTATTTTTTAAATTTTAAAAAACATTATTGAAAAACATTTTTTTTTTTTTAAAAATTTTGAAAAGCAATTTTGAAAAAAAAAAAAATTAAATTGTTTACCTAAAAATATTTAAAACTTTTATTTTAAAGTATAATTTGGTGAATGGTATATAAGATTCGGCACAGCCGAATATAGCTCTCTTACTTGTTTTTTATTTCATTTTTTAATGGAACATAAAGACCAAATTATTTTTTCATTTACTCTTATTTTTGCAAAATCTATTGCACTCATAGACTAACAAATATCACATACGATGACATGGAAATGCTCATATGTATGTAATTCTTATTAGGAATTCATTATGAGAAATATTCATGCAGAATAAAAATTTAATAACTTCCAGTAAATGTAAAGAAACAAATTCTGTAAATTTTCATTTAATATCATCTTCTATTTTAGTCAGCAATCATTATCATTGTTCTAGAATATATTCCTATAATGTGAGTTGAAGCTTAATCAATCAAACAATGACTCTTGCAAATACTTATTTCACTACAAATTATCAAGCAATTGTTATTACAAACTTTAAAATTAGTAAAATAGTCAATTTCCTTAAATAATTGACAAGTTAAAAAAAAAAATAGAAAAAATTGCATGATTGATTAAACCAAAGGAGAAAAAAAGTCTAAATTAAATTTTCAAAGTGAACAAGTACGAGTGTTATATTCGGCTGTACCGAATCTTCTACACCACGATACGATTCAATCGATTTGGTTAATTTTATATTTTCTATAACTAGTAAATATCGGTGGGAAATTTCGGATTGCTAGATTCATGCATATTTTGATTTAGTTTCAACATGATTTGGTAATTTCTGTACAAATAAGTTAATCAAGTTTTCTAGTTCCCCTCGTTTAGGCCCTATCGTGTTTTATTTATTTTTTAACGTCAGACGAACAGATTTTGTCAATTTTCAATACCAAACATTTCTGATCGTCAGAAACTATTTGCTGAAAATTGTATCCCTCTCGTGCTTTTAACAGACAGACGTGCAGACATAGTTAGATGGTCTTAGAATTTTAAGGGTCTAGAAAATATACAATGAAAATCCAAATACCAAAAAAAATTATTAAGAAATTTTAGTTTTTGAATATTTCATTAATATATACTGTTATTTATTTACATAGAAAAAAGTATCGACATAAATATTATGATTTGATTTCATTGATTTCAATTCATAACATTTATAAATAATAGTATGATTTTTTTCATATTTTATGTTTTCAAATAAAATCTAGAATGCTTGGAAAATATTAGCTCTGTTCAATAACTAAAAGTTGTTACTAGTTAGTAACAATTGTTACTGGAAAAGCGTTCATTAACTGAAAAAACTTGCAAGTAGAGAAAAAATCAAGAGCGTATAAATTTTAGAGTTTTTTATGATTTTCAGCTACAAAAGGAGAAAATATGCGCGAAATTGACTCAATTTTGTTAAGGATTTCATCCCCTCAATGTTTATGTATGTTTTGTTATGATTAATGATAATTTTTAAGTTTCAGATATTGTTAATTCATTTTAAAATATTGGTCAATATATGGCTATTATGCAAACATTTTTGAAATAATTCATTAGATAATACAATTGTAATGCAATTTATTGCAAAATATTGTTAAATTTAGGTAAAAATAGCAAAAATTTCCGTTATGTACAATTTTATAATATTTATGAACATGTTCATATTCTGAATGAAAAAAGTTTGGGAAAAAATAGTCATGTTCGATTAATAATATTTATTACAAAATTCATTCCAATTATGAATTTCTTTTTTCTGTGTATATTAACAAAAAAAAAGAATTCTAAAAAAATAAAAACAAACTAAACAATTAAGAGAGATATATTCGGCTGTGCCGAATCTTATATAGCCATCACTAAATTATACTTTAAAAAAAAGTTAAATATTTTTTTAATAAACAAAATTTAAAAAAAAAAAATTTCAATTAAATTTTTTTTTTTATTTTTAATTTATTAGCAAAAAAAAAATGTTTAATTAAAAAAAAAAAATTTTCATTTATTTGTGAAAAAAAATTTTTTGGTGAAAAAAATTTGGGCTAAAAAATATTTTTCCAGATTAGGTCCGACTAACTTTGGCCTTATAAACGCCGTTGCAAAGGTCTTTGAAATATCTATTATTGGATATCCATATTGTCTATATTAACGACTTACTTTGGCCTTATATACGCCGCACAGTGGTATAGAAAATAAAATAGAGGGAAATAAATCTTTAACTTCTAAACTGTTAGTCCGGTTTCACATGCGTAAAGTGGAAGTATTATCGAGTTTAAGTTTTGAATTTGAATCTCATGGACCCA
The DNA here is from genome assembly GCA_942486065.2 of Calliphora vomitoria. NCBI lineage: Eukaryota > Metazoa > Arthropoda > Insecta > Diptera > Calliphoridae > Calliphora > Calliphora vomitoria. The sequence continues at coordinate 5,498,502 of OW818032.2, forward strand.
CCAGGGGCGCGGCCAGGTGGTCTCCAAAGTTGAACACCTCGGTTATATTACATTTTTAAAACAATCCTATTACTTCGTTCGTTTCGGTTCCGATTTCAAAAAAATTACATACATATAATATCCTCATCGAGCACTACAAAAAAAACCTCGTCGTAACTAGCAATTATCTTATTCGCATTTTAAAAATAAATTTTCAACATTCTTAATCCTTCTTCAGTTTTTCGATAGCAGCGGATTCAAATATTTCCCGATTTTCTCTATTTTTCCTGTGTTGGACTAACAACAAATTTATGTGTCAAACAAAAAAAAATTATTGTTAAAAAATAATGTCCTGGTTTTATCCTTATATCTCTGCTATTTGTGGGTCGATTTTCTCGATTTCAAATAGCAACCGAATTGGAAGAATTCCCGATATATTGATGTATCAATCATATTTGTAAGTTATTTAGGGGATTTGGAAAGTTGATTTCAACCGGCAGACATGGACATGGCTATATCGACTCCCCTATCTATAACGATCCAGAATATATAAACTTTATGGGGTCGCAAATGAATATATATACTTTATGGGGTCGCATATTCATTATGGCATGTAGTATCAAGTTATTTGAACAAAAAAATTTCTGGCGCTTTTATTGACTCTGTATTTTGTTGGATATCCCTTGTTTTTATTACTGTTACACAGCGACGATGCAGACGCGCATTCAAAACCGTAAAGTTTTAATATAAAAAAAGGAAAAAAGAAAAATGTCAAATCAATTTTTTCCCCAATGGTTAACCTGGATCCGTGCCTGCCTTATAACCGCATCTGATAAAACTTCTTTTGTGGTATACTCTTGAGCTTGCTACAGGTTTTCTATGGGATTGAGATTAGGCGATTGGCTGCAAAACACGTACCTCATGGGATTGCAACCCCCAGAGGTATATTTAGGGTAATCGTCGTGTTGGAATAGCCAAACTTGGGACATGTCTGTATCCGATTCCTAACATACTATATTTTATGATATGAATTGCCCTGAAATTGTGTACTTGGGGTCCAGTATTTTTCCCTTCGGCCGTCTTAAAATGTTTTATTTGGAGTCATCTGAAAGAGCGCAGTATTACATTTTCTAGAGTTTCCAAAAAACCTAAGAATTTCAAAACAGCGGTTTCGGTTTTAAAAAATTTAAAACTGATCGGTTTCGGTTCGGTTTTGTGATAATTTATTAACTATTAAATCAGTTGATAATATAGGAACTGCTAAACAAATTTAAAGTTCAAATTTGACGTGTGTTTACGAGGATAAAGGAAAATTTATACTCTTTCTTTTAATGGTACCTTTTTAATATATTAAATTAGTTAAAGTTGGCTAATATGCTTCTCAGTAAAGAAATAATCAAGAATAGGGTGCTCAATTGTATTATGATAAAAAATGGAGAACTAAACCTAACTAAGGATTACTGTTTCGTTCTTCAAAATGAATATTCAATAATATAATGCTACTTTTTATTATAATAAACTATTTTACTTATTGTATATACACAATAGTTGGCTGATATGCTTCTGACTAAAGAAAGAATCAAGGATAGAGGGCATAATGATATTGAGGTAACAGAAACTATTATTGGAATTTCTATAGTAATGAACCTATAAGCAGGATATTAAACAGGATTAGAATATAAAAAAGGGAATTGTAGGTACTTTTTCGAACTAGTAGTACTTTTTGAATATTTTATAACGATGGACCTAGAATCGCGAATTCAAAACGGATAATTAATGTTACTATTTCTTTATTGTAAAGGAACTTTATGAATATTTTATAATAATAAACCTTAAAATTAGGCACAAATGATTCTGAATGAGTTAGAATTCACGAAAGGTGATTATAGTCTTACCATTCTTTTGTATTTTCTATAGTAATGGACACAGAAATATGAAATAAAACATTAATGATGCTGAGTAGGAATACAAAATGTCGGAATGAGCTACAATCCACATTACAATGAATCGATAAACATGAAACTAGTGACATGTTTTACTGAATTAGTATTAATTTACAAAGGGAGACTTAATAGTAGTACTATTTCTTTATTAGAATTGAGGTGGCGAAGCGCACCGGTCAGCTAGTACTCCATACTTTTATCGGATACTTGAAAATAACTAAGACTTTGTTACAAAAATGTTGCATTATTTAGCCTGCGAAAGGTAGCCTGCTACATCATCTGAAGCAATTATTGTAATACAATTTAAAAAATTTAAACAAATCTTAAGATATTTTTACCGATCTGTGTTTAGAGATATTAGATGAAAAAGTTTGTTTCTCATTTCTAAATTTTGAAAACCGAAGAATAATTGTTGGTTTCGGTTTCGGTTTCGGTTTTAGGCCTTGAAAAACCGCGGTTTCGGTTAAAACCGAATTGGAAACTCTAACATTTTCTTACTCTCTCCTGCTATTAAATCATCTTCTCTTCGAGTAGTTTTACGAGGTATCCCTCCCAAAGTTGCTGGGGCAAGATTATCAGAAAAACTTTTCCCAACAGCTTTAGGAAATCTAAATGTATTATATACGTAAAATTTTAAACTAAATGAGAATTAAAACACACTTAAGCTCTCTTTGTAAAAATATCAACATAGACTTGACAAAATGTTTAATTAATTTTAATTTTTTCATTCCACTGTGCTTTTACTGAAATGGAATGATATCAAACATGGCCAGACTAATTTTAATAGATTCTGCTGTCTTAGGAATAAACGAAATATATTTTGAAGATATTCGTTTGTATAAAAATTTGTTTTTACTTATACTGTTCTGGAACATTTCCTCGACTAACCGATACATCAAATTACTCCTCAGGACCTGGGCAAAGTCTGCAATTCCACAAGTTTCGAAAGTTACCACACAATTAAAAAAATATGATGTCTGCCTCATTTTCGCCTTAAGGTATATTTTGTCACACATATCTGATCATGTTAAAACTTTCACTGTCTTTAGCCCAAATAAAGCATATAATTTTTAGGAAATTTTAGGACATACAGTAGTTTTACCCGCACAGAAATCCCATAGCTTTTTAAACTTCTGTTGAACCTATTCTAAATTTCCTATCAATCATTACGTCCTTCTTATACTGTCTTAAACCTTAATTAGACGTGCCATAACCGTAACCATATAAAAGAGCTGTTCGAACCAAGCTTATGGGCAACAATGTATTTGATTATTGGTGACATACAATAACGCCATAGCCATAACAGTAAAATGCATATGGTATGGCTATGGTTACGGCTATGGCGATATGGCTAATTTAACCTTTACCACTAAGGTAATATATATTAAACTTGATATTTCGATATTAATAAATCTGCTATTTTTATTATATATATTTTGAGTAAAAAAAAATATTATTTAAAAAAAATCACTTATTATAGACTAACTTCTTATTTTTCAAAAAATCAAATCCCTCACAAATTCGTTACACTGTAAATGTTTGGTAGGATTGTGTTATTGAATAAAAACTAAAAATAGATTCTCTCATACACAAGTATAAGAGACAAGAATGAAGGAAGAGAATAATTTTCACCCCAATACTATGATGTGTCAGTAAGGTTTTGAAGGCTTTTTTTTTGTTAAAAGAAAGCAACAACAACAACAACAACAAACCATAACAACAATACGACGGCAAAGACAACAATTGTAACATTAACCTAACATTGAAAATATTTTCTTTACCAGGCTAACAGCCGAAAGACGACGAGAGACAGACAGACATACATACAGACAGATAGTCAGTGGTAACGAACGTATACGACAGACTGACTGACTAACAAAGGAAACTAACTTAACCTACAACAAATGCTACCTGCTAAGTTGCCACACCGCCACTCACTCACTCAACCATCCATCCATACATCCTTATTATTCCATTTTACCCAGATCTACGAGCTAAATAAATATATTCGTAAATATAGAATGAAATTTCACAATTGGTTACTAATAAACCAACAAAGTTGGTAGGATTCGGGAGGACGTACTGACTGACTGACTGGGTGGGTGGCTGTTGGCTGTTGGCTAAGGGACAGGCAACATACAGCTGCAATACCAACTACTACTCATAGCTGTAGCGACAGCGGCAGAATACCAAGAAAAGCAAGAAAAAGCGAAAAACTTTATTATAAAGTTAGGGAATGGAAAAATACGAACGAAAGAAAGAAGAATTACATATTTATATATATGTATATATGTATATTATTATTTCATGGCTTTCAAGTGTTTTCTGAAGGCAAGTAATGTCTAAAAATAGACCAAAAATCAATAAACGAATGTTGGTTGTTTGTACTTTGTAGTATGTACGATTATATACTAAGTATATACATACGTACATATATAAATATTTTATAATACTGCCACTAGTATATATTGTACATAAGTATGTACTATGTACAATTACAAACACTAATGGCTTCTACGAACGGCCAAAGGTTTAAAGTTAAATTGAAAAACTGTTTTAAATAAAAGAAAACACAGAAAGTTAATAACAATTTTTTTTATTATTAATTTAATGTTTCCAAGTGTACTACTATATAAAAATAGATTAAGTTTTGCCTTTTGCTTTTCTAGGAAAGTTTGCCCTTCTTCTGACCACTTTTATAAAAAAAAAGCTTGAAGGTCAATAAATAAGAAAAACTATTTTAAAGTCCAAAATATAGCTAATTTAAATTTTTAAATCTCATTGAATTATTGTCATAATATTGGAAAAGGCTTTCAGATACCATTATATTGGTACACAATTTAACTGCAATAGATATCCATATATCTATATCGACAAAATATTTTTGAAAAAACCAAGCGATACAATTTTAGTGTTAAAGTATTTTAAAAATTTTCAAGAAATTCTCAAATAGATTCAAACTAAAATTTAAAGCCGTCATACTAGGGCACGAGTCTGTTTCTTTTTTAATAATTTTCCTTTTATTTTATTATTCTATATCTTCTTTATTTATTTTAAAAATTCTCAAGAAATTCTGAAATAGATTCAAACTAAAATTTAAAGCCGTCATACTAGGGACACGAGTCTGTTTCTTTTTTAATATTTTTCCTTTTATTTTATTATTCTATATCTTCTTTATTTATTTTGTTATTATTTCATTATTATTTTAATAATGTGATTCAAACAATAAATAAATAAAAACGTATTTTTGTTTTCTTCCTGTTTGCTTAGGATAACAACAACATTTATTTATGTAAGTCCATTTTTTATGTAGTTGTTCCCTGCAGTTTTAACGATAGCAAAGTTATACTTTCTGTTTACAATGCAGACTAGACTTTTATGTCAAATGTAAAACCGCAGTTTTGCATGTCTTAAAACCGAAAAACTAGTATCAGCAGAAAAATTTAAAATTTAAGTCCGAAAAAAAGCTTACATATTAATAAGGTTGTTCAAGGTTGCTTGTTTATCTGATTATAAAATTAAAAATAACATCTCTGTCACCATTTTAACAATTTTGGTTATTTTTTAATACTTATTGAAATACTTGATATTTAGTTTATTGAATGTATGTAATTTGCTCTTCATTAGATGCAAATATTAAAGGTAGACACCGACAAGTTCCATAATCTTCTGAAAATAAGGACTGAGAACGAAAAAATCTTTTTATTAACATATGTGTATGTTAATAAAAAGGTAACCACTAAACTTACAGTTTTGATATTCCTTTTATAGTTCTAATCAATAGTGATGCATTTATGAACCTTTTTTCGGAATCCCTTTCCATTAAGTGTTTTATAGAGCTTTCTGTCACTTTGTTCGAACACGTAACCCATATCCGTTTAAAATCTACCACACTTTTGGACACCTAATTTGTGCTCTTCAATTCTCTTTTAACAAGGCCTTAACTCCAGGCAGTTTGGAGGATTTGGTACAAATACCATATTATTGTTCTTGTGCCACTCAAGATCTTGCTTATCATAGTTACAGGATGCCAAATCTGGCCAAATAGAAATAGAAGCATCCTCTTTTGTAAACATTCCTTGATGTAAGTTTCGGTATTTATAAAGCCCTTTGTAACAAATGTTTGGCTTCTTTTACCGCAACTGCATATTGCTTGCCATACCAAAAACTTTTTGGGAAAAATGTCAGCTTTTAGGTCCTAAACTTTTCTACAACATTTCCTCGAGCATCACCAACATACAAATCATCCATTATGCAAGCAGGTATATTTGTATACCTTTCACCATGAGTGGCAAGGGTATATAAAAGTTTGTCATTCCGTTTGTAATTTCTACATTTTTCATTTTGGATCCCAAAATATATATATTCTGGATCGGTATAGATAGCGAAATCGCTATAGCCATGCCCATCGGTATGTTGAAATCAACTTTCCGTAGCCCCCAAATAACTTACAAACATAATTGATACATCAATATATCGGGAATTCTTCCGGTACGGTCGCTATTTAAATTCGAGAAAATCGGCCCACAAATGGCTGAGATATACGGAAAAACACGGGACAACCTCGATGTTTGGCCTATTTTTTTATCTATATCTGGATTGCTAAGACATTAATATAGACAATATGGATATCTAATGATAGATATTTCAAAGATGTATATAAGGCTATAGTAATTTGGACCTAGAATGAGTCAAAATCGGGAAAAATATTTTTTAACCCGAATTTTTTTTTTTACAAAAAAAAATTATTTTGTCATAATTTTTTTTTCACTAATAAATTAAAAAAATGTTTAAAAATTTAAAAAAAAAAAAAATTTGAAAAAAAAATTTTGAAAAAAAAACAATTTCGAAAAAAAAAATTCAAATAAAATTTTTAAATTAATTTAATTTTATGTTAAAGTATAATTTGGTGAAGGTATATAAGATTCGGCACAGCCGAATATAGCTCTCTTACATGTTTTCACTTAGAAATTAAAATGTTTTTTATTTTAAATTTTAAAAAAACAATTTGGAAAAAAAATTTTAAATTTTTAAAAAAAAAATTTCATTTTGTTTACCTAAAAATATTTAAAATTTTTATTTTAAAGTATAATTTGGTGACGAGTATATAAGATTCGGAACAGCCGAATGTATAAAATTTTACTTCAATTTCCGTTCTCTGTCTTTTTAGCAGAGTTCCTGTCAGGAACTTTTTGAGCTTTGTATGTTTTTAAACCTGCATTGGCTTTAACTTTTCGTACCAAATAGTCCGAATACTGAGCTAACCGGACTGCTTTCCTACCGGATGTGTTAGGAGAACTTTTGAAAAAGCTTTCTATTTATTGGCTTTAGACATGAACCAGGTTTTCTATCAACGGACAAGTTCGCCCGACACTGTTTAATAATCAGTTTGACGGCAGACGAACTTTTTGTAGGGCCAAGGGTTTTGTTGAAAATATTTGATAATTTTAGTACGTACTTTTTTCTCGTCACTCATTTTAATCAGATTAACAACAAATGAACATAATTGACATTAATCAAAAAAAAAATTAAAAGTTTTAATGAAAACCGTTCGATCTCGGTCCTTATATTTTCGAACGATATAATTTTTAAAGATACAAGTTCGAATTCACACCAGCCCCTGGATTTGTAACTCGCAATCGTGTTGCACCATCTCGGCACGTCGTTGTAGACTGCTTCAGTATGAAAAATTGAAACAATATTTGGAGTGATGGAACTCTGAATAAATTTTTTTTTTTTTTAATTTATTAGTGAAAAAAATGTATGACAAAAAATTCGAGTTAAAAAATATTTTTCCCGATTTTGTGTATATTTATGACTTAGTAATCGAGATATAGATTAAAAATAGAGGTAGTTTGGGATTTTTGCTCATATCTCCGTTATTTATTGACGGTTTTTACTGATTTTAAATAGGAAACTTCTCGAAAGCACGTCTGACAAAATTATTAAAGATTTGGATCCCGAAGATATCTGGGGTCTTCAGAAAATTGATTTCAACAGACAGAAAGACAGACGGACATGGCTAAATCGACTCCACTATCTATAAGGATCCAGAATATATACATACTTTATAGGGTCGGAAAGTTATATTGTGGAATTACAAACGGAATGACAAACTTATATATACCCTTCTAACGAAGGTGAAGGGTAATACAAATAAATAAAATTAAAATTAATTTTTTTAATTAAATTTGGAGTATTTTCCAACTTTAGAAATAAGCTGTAAACATAGGTTTGGGTTGTTGGTTATATTTTTAAATGATTTTTTTTTTTTAAATAACTCAATAACCAAATAACCCGATAACCAAGCAACCGTGAACAATCTTTATATGTTATAGCATTTTTTTGTATGTTATAAGATTTTTGTATATGTTATAGCATTTTTGTATAAACCAAAATCGATAGGTTTCATTATTTTTTTAAACCGAAACCGTGTTTTTAAAACTGTTCGGTTTTTTGAAAACTTTTACTTTTTTAATGTAAAGTTATGCAGTAGGTTGCAATTGGTTCAGTTTGTATTATCTTTCACCCCCCCCAATCGTTTACTTTGTACATTAAGCAGGTGTCAACAAAATCAATTAAAATATAATCTAGCTTAGAGTACAAAACAAAAATCGCCTGCATTCGACTACAAAAAAAGTCCACCCCTGTTTTGTAAACCGACTCCGAATAACGTTTTCGTTTTTAAAACGAATTCGAATTTTTGATGTTGTGTAATCTAGGAGGTATTCCTAGATATTAAATTATCATGGAGACTGAACTGTCGTAAGGTGTTTGGTATAAAATGTAGACTTAGTCCCAACATTGTTAAATGTATATACACGGCTGGATCTCTTTTATGGTGGGCTACAATTAGGAGGAACTATATTAAGTCCACATATCAGCTTGCATTGGTATAACAGGCGCATTAATAACTACACCATTTCCAATTGTATTTCAGAAGTTTCTAATTGTATTTCAGTAACTTCTAATTATATTTCAGAAAATTCCAATTGAATTTTACAAATTTCCAATTATTTTTCAGAAGTTTCTAATTATATTTCAGAATATTCCAATCATATTTCAGACGTTTCCATTTATATTTCGAGAGAGCATATGGCCACACGGAAGTATTGGGCATATTCTGACTTTATTATATTATTATAACTGTGGAATTTTACACCCATCACACTCGTCAAGTTCTGCAGGGTTATTGAAAAATGTACCCCAAATGATGGCACAAATATTTACACTGATACAAACGCAATAAGTAGTGTATATACATATATGTACATAAGTAGCAGTGGTGATAGAAGAAAAGAGATGTACATAAAATAAAAGTAATTACATTTTTACTTCTAGTTAATTTGTTAAGTTTGTTTTAAAAACTAATTAGGAAAGAGTTATTAAAGAACGAGAATAAAATAAAAATAAAAAACAAACTACGACAAAATATTTTAAATAGTTTTTTTATAAACAATCATAAACAATAAATAAAAAGTACAAAAACAGTACTTAATATAAAATAAACTACACTTACCATGTGCTGATATTCGCTCTTCCGGTGAAGTCATTTTTTAATCCTATAATGAAAATCTGAAAAGAAAGATAAAATTAAATATGCAATTAGAATGGAGGTTAAGTAGCTTCAGAACAGGGTTCGAATTTAAAGCTTCAATATCAAAATAAATATGAGAGAATAAATAAGCTATTTTTAATTACATATACCATTTTGAATTGCGACCCCGCTTGGGGAGTCTTGTCTAACCATCCGGCATTGCTTAAAAATTTGATATTCTGGTGAATATAGAAGAACAGAGGCTTTTCGAAACTAAGTTTAATCTGGATATTATGACTAGTTTTAATCCATCCCTGGATTTTGTAATAATATGCTGTGAGATAATCCATAGACACTATAATACTTTTTAGAGCAGGTTTGTGACACTGATGAATCCCTCTCTAGCAGGGCATAACTAAAGTTACAGCATTATTTCCTAAATAACAAATTTCTAAATCTCTCCGCAGCTTTCCATCACTATTTTAAAAACATTTTCTATTTGACATAAACAAACTCTGCAACAGATGGTCATAATTTCGGGACAGATTCTTGAAGCGGTAAAAAAAGATAAAACCAACAATAAAATATTAGAATCAGGATAATTAGATACTAGATGTTAATAATATTTTCTTTATTCATTATACCAAAAAAAAAAAAAAAATAATAAACTACACTGTCATAAAATGTTTATTGAAAGTAGATTTTAAAGAGCAGAGGGAAGAGAGGGTAAAAAAAAAACGTGTTGATCATGATAAAATTGATAACAATGACTAATCAAATTTGTTTTTCATTCTGTAACTCGTTCATTCATTTGGTTTTTATTTATATGTCAAATAAGAATACAAAAAAAAAAAAAAAACAACAAACACAATAAAATCTCATTTCAAAACAAATGTTGAAATTATAATACAATTGTTATGAGGGAAAACATTGTTTTTGTTGTTAGGTCTTCTTCTTTGTCTCATTTGATTTTAAAATACATATTCATTACAAAAAAAAAAAAAAAAAAAAAAAAAAAAAAGGTTTCAAACATTCACATACAAACAAACGTAATAAGCAACTAGAACGAGATTAAAAATATTAAATACATACGCACGCACACAGCACTTTTTACAGTGTAATTCTTAATCTTTATAGTTAAATAAAAAATTACACATTTGTCATAGAAAATATTTATGATGTATGGAAAATTTTCAATACAACTCAACATTAGTGGCACCTGCATTCATTCGTACATAAATAACACAGTGCAACACGAAAAAAATAACTTTATACGGACACCACCACGTGATAAAAGACCAAAAAAAAAGACCAGTGCCTCCCAGTTTTGCCCAAAGTCATTCACTTTTTAAAGTTTTTTACGATTTTGATCTTGAAGATGAAGTTTCTTTGATTTTATATGTTCACAATTTTTGTTCTTTTTAACTCGGAGAGTAAATCAAAATTCCGAACTGATATGAGCTTGAGAAAATTATCACTTTTTTGCAAAAATGTCACCGAGGCCCCAAATCTTTGGGGCCCATAAAAGAAAAGTGCATGACTTTGGGCAAAACTGGGAGACACGGGCCTTTTATCATGTATTGGTGTCCGTATATGGTTATTTTTCCATGACTCAGAAAATTACACACAGTGTAATGCTACGAGACAATAAATTAATCGGAGATTTGAATTGAATATTTGAATTCAGATTGTGATTGAACGATCTTTATGGATTTTATATAAAATTTATGATCTGGTTCATTTTACATTTTTTTTACCGAAAAATATCAGTGGTAAATTTTACATTTTTGGATACAGTCATTTAAATGCTTTCGCTAACAAATATGTACAGTATCGGCCATAACTAAAGCACCCCCTCAGTGAATTTTTTTCATATTATATTTTTTTTGTATAAAAACAAAGTTTTAAATATATTTACTATTGATAAACAAATACTTTTAAAGTTAATCTTTCTATAAGAGGTAACATTAAATCAAAAGATTTTTAAAGCTGGAAAATAAACTAAAGCACCCCCTCATGGATAAAATATAAAAATTTTTTAATTTATATTTTGTTGCAAATCTTTTGTTTTGGATGACACAAGCACATCTCTTAGACCTAGAAGATATTAAGTTTTTTATGGTGTCTTGCGATATTCCTTTCCAGGCTATAATAACGCCTTGAAATTAATCGTGAAAATTGCCGATCCTTATTTCTGGACTTTTCACTATTTATTTTCATATTATAAATCTTCCACAAGTTCTCAATAGGATTGAGATCGGGAGATTGAGCAGGGTAATGAAGAACTTCAATCTTATTGCTCTGTAGCCAAGTCTTACAAACTTTGGAGGTGTGCTTAGAATCGTTATCCTGTTGGAACCTCCCTGTAAGTGGAATCTCTTCACTGTCATAAGGCAACATTACATATTTCAATATATCACGGTACATAACCCAAGCATAAACCTATTAACTTTATGAATTGGCCCAATTCCTTGACCAGAAAAGCAACCCCAGGCCATTATATTGCCCCCTCCATGTTTATTTGTTCTTTTGCTATACTTAGGCTTAAGTCTTTCTCCTTTTCGTCTGCGTACACGCCTTATTCCATCGGAACATTTTAATTTGTATTTGGATTCGTCAGAGAACAGAACTGTCTTCCATTTTTGGACACTCCAGTCGATGTGGGCTTTGGCAAACTCCAGTCTAGCTTTCTTGTTCTTAGCTGATATAAACGGTTTTTTTGCTGGTCGTCGGCTGAATAATCCTACTTCTACTGCTCTTCTACGGATTGTTCTTTCGCTAACGCATAATCTTAAACTTATTCTTACTTGACTAGTTGATACTGTAGTATCGTTTGCATTGCTCCTTTGATCAAGGAATCATCATATCGTGTGGTTTTATGCGGAAGTCCTCCAGAATGCCCCGGTGATATGAGACCAGTCTGCAAAAACTTTAGAATCAGCCGGAAAATAACTAATCTGTTAATTGAATATTGTTTACTCAATACATGTTGTGATAAGCCCGGCTTCCAGTCTTCAATCAATTTAATTTTAAATTCACTGGAGTACTTGTTCCTTGCCATCCATGGTTTTTTCACAATACACTGTATAGAACTTAAATTATACAGACTACACCTTCCTTTGTTTTTATCTTCTGAAATTTTTAAATGCATCCGTTGTGAGTCCCGTTAACTGACGTTGCAAATATGCAGTAGCATAGTCAAATTTTTAAACATCTTGTAAAGGGGTGCTTTTGTTTTGTCCATTGCGTTTTGTGTTTTTGTATGTTTTATCACTTTTATTTAATTGTTCATGAAATTATCCTTTCCTAAATGAACACAATATGTACATTAACAATATAAGTTAATAAAATATACAGAAAATACATCCCAAAAAAACCTTTTTTATCCAAAAAATTATGAGGGGGTGCTTAAGTTATGGCCAATACTGTATAATGTGTTTGTCAAAATTATAAAGTACCATACTTTCGTCCTGTTTATCCAAAAATACAAATATTATTGACTAAAATACTTGTTGCTCAGATAAAAATCCTTTGATCTCATTTGATTACTACTCTATTTAAAAACCGAAATATCAAATATGTGCATTTTAAAGTGCGATAGTAAATCTTTTAAAAAAATCCAGATAATTGTTATTTTTGTAAAACTTTTATTGTAAAACTTTATTTTGTTCAATTTGAGGCACAATGTGACAGGGAAAATGTTTGTCTCAACATGAAAAGGATTAGTTTGACGGATTATTTAAACATTAATTGAAGATTCGAAAAATTGTATGAAAATTAGGTCTAGAAATTTAAGAAAAAATAAAGAATTGAAAATGAAATTCGCATAGCTTAAATAATGGAGTCCATTAAACACTGTACGAGTCGCTAATATGATTAAGAATGGGTTTGAATGCGAATCATAGGATGAAACACTTTTTTAAATTTTTTTTCAGGCGAAACAATATTAATTAAATATTTTAGGGTGTAGATGGTAAATAATCTATTATTCGAGGATAATTTTCTGTGGCAGTTTCCTAATGATTTGTATTGTGTTAAGCTCAATTAAAACCATAAATATATGATTTCCCTCAACTAGAATGAATACAGTGCACTCGCGATAATATGAACTAATTAGAACCAGGACAGTTCACTTTTGCAAGATTGTTCATATTTGCGAATGGCATCTAATTCCCATCTACAAACATTTTTCCCATAAAAAGTTTCACGTTAAATTTATATTTAAGAAATGAATATGGAATTCTAGTTGAATGTGTGCCCTAACTAAAACGTATATGTTAGAAATTTTAATTGACAGCTGAAGACAATTTAAAAGAAAAAACAGCTAGGGAAATCCCCAAATTATTGCGCAGTTGAATTAGAATTTAGTCACTACCCTGTTGTTTAAGATTTTAACTCTGTGTAGATAGATAAAATCCGTTAAAAAGAACCAAAATAAGCTGTTCATATTTTAAAGCTTTTGCCTAAGTTCATATTTTAGAGTAGCCAATGGAAGTAAAATTGTGTTCATAATTTGGTGTGTTCATATATTAGGGGGTTCATATTAACGCGAGTGCACTGTAGTTTGGAGTTCCAGAAGTGCTCTCAAACCATGTTGGAAGAATATCGCGAACAAAAATTGTTTTTATCAGGAAGACAACCATAAAACCTAATTTATAAAACATAAATTGTCTATTATGGAATCGCCGGCACGTTTAGCAGATCTTAATGCTATGGAGAACATATCTATGTCGTAATATAGAAAAGTCGTATCTCGTTTTTTTTTCAGATTTTATTCAGTTTTTTCCTTCTCCTGTAAAGTAACTAAAAGTTGAGATACGACCTTTATACAAGGTGGCACAAAAGTAAACTTCCGATGTTTTTTGGCTGTAATTAAAAAAAAATTAAAAACTTTGATTCTTCTTGTGGATTATTTTTATTTCCGCCGCCACAGTTGATTGTCATTTGAGCCCTTTTTATGGCATTTTCCAACACTTTGGCCAAAACCACATGTTTTCCAATCCCAATTCATCAAGTTGCGGCAAAAAGAACTTGTTGATCATTGCTCTGTAGCGCTCACCATTCACAGTAACCGTTTGGCCCGCGACGTCTTCGAAGAAAAAAGGTCCGATGACTCCTCCAGCGGAAACAGCACACCATACAGTGACTTTGAGCGGGTGTAATGGATCTTCGTGGGTTACACGCGGATTTTCAGTGCTTATTTACGTACCCGCTAAGATGGAAATGGGCCTCATCACTCATGATTATTTTTGATGAAAAATCATCTTCCTCTTGGTGGTGATAAAGGATGGCTTGAGCGTATGTTAGACGCGATTGGCGGTCAGCAGCTAACAGCTGATGCACCGTCTGGGCTTTGTACGGAAACATCTTCAAATCTTGTACCAAAATTCGCTGTAAAGACCGTCAACTGATACCCATTTGCGTGGCACGTCGTCTGGTCGATGTCGACGGCGCTTCCATGACATCCTCGGCTACAGCAGCAATATTATCTGCAGAACGGCTACTCCGGGGTCTGCCACGCCTGGCAGCATCTCGAGTTGTGCCAGTCTCTTTGAGGCGAGCAGCTAAACGTCGCAGTGTTTCACCAGTAGGCGTTGGACAGCCAGGAAATCTGCGACGAAATTCACGTTGTGCCAAAGTCACCGACCGATTATTGGTCAAATAAATAGTCAGCAATATTCCGCCTTCTGGAACAGTGTAGCGTAACATTGTTTATTAACGTGTATTTCACAAGTGTTTACTACACAAATGTCAAAACAGAACTGACATTAAGGGCCAATCGCAAAATTTATAGCATTTTCTGATAGGAGGATTACTTTTGCGCCACCTTGTATATTAAGCCATCAATATGGGGAAGATTATTTTGAATAATCATTATGATATGAATTGGACGAATGCCTCGTCTAACAAATATATTCTCATCACTGGTTTTTAAAATTGGCATTTACCCGAAAAGATTTCTGTGTAGACCAGTTCATAAATTGGTAAATTAGAAACGATTGAAATCGTGAGCAGCCTCATTAAAATTCCATAATCTAAGTTTTTCCTTTATAGAAAGTTTCAATTTCGGTACATATTTGGAAAATTTTTTAATTTCATCGAATTATAGGTCAGACGGTAAGGATAAGCGACGAAAAGTATCTCGCAACTCTGACGTATAGTAAAAAAAAATACTATTAAATTATTTCAAATCAGAGATAACTACATAGATTTTTCAAAGGGGTTTTCTGTTTTTTTGCTGTTAGTGGCTGCCATAGTACTAATCATCGTCCCAGTTGTTAAGCATTTATTTATTAGCATTAAATTGTGTTGAGCTTTATTTTTTTATTATACATACGTTGGTTGCCATGCTTTTTGTTTGTTTGTTGGCATATTTTACTTTGTCATCTTTATTTGCAAAGTTGTTAATTTGTGTTTTTCTTTTATACAAATTTTCTATACAAAATTTCCAAGAAATTTTGTTATTTCTAAGAAGAAAGTATGTAAGTAAGTAAAAGAGTAGTGTGTAAGAGATGGCAATAAGAGAAAGAAAAATTGTGTGTGAGAATGAGAGTTGTTAAATGAAGGCAACAAATTACTTTCTGCCTTATTTTAACGTATTTTCAATATTTTTCTTCTTCCATTGGTTTTTCTGTTTAAGATTATATTTTTTTACATTTAGAAGTTCTTGTGTGTGTGTGTTTTTTTTTTTTTGTTGTATCTTTAATTTTACTTTTTGTTTTTTTTTATTAAATCTGTCTAGTATTTTGTTTTTGAGGCCATTGTGTTGTTGTTTTCAAGATTTAACACCAGTTGCTTTATTGTTTCTATTTTGTATTTCTCTTTGCCTCCTGCTTTTATTACTAAACTTGATTTAGTTGGTGCTGTCGGTGGTGGTGCTGCTGCTGTTGCTGCTGCTATTGATGGGGAGGTTGTTGTTGCTGTTGCCGTGACAATGATATGTGCTCGTGCCAAACCCATCAAGCGTTTTGTGTTTATTCTTTATTATTTAATTTTTTTTTTACATTTTTACCTACACACATATTTTGTTTTTGTACCATAAATACACCTCATCTTAATTAAAACATACAAAAAACAAGCCCTCTTTGTTGAATAAATTTCTTTAACACTGTCTTATTCTCTTTTATTATTTTGTTGTTATTGACAATAAGTACATATATCTACTTTTTGTTGTTGCAGTCGCAAAAAGATCAACAAGTTCTTGTTATTATTTTCTAATTCCTTTTTCTGTTCATGTTCGTCAACATAACGAGATAAGGTCGGTCGTTGATTTCCAGATCAGCAAAATGTGTGTATGTCCCTTGCATTTTCTTATGTTCTTATATTTTTTGCAATCTCATTTAGTTACCGGATTTTATTTTTGTTCCTCTTCTATTGTCACATCTACTTCGTATTGGTATTTTTACCCAGCATTTTATTTGGCTGTCCGTACAATCATTATTCATCAACTTATTTATATTCCTCTTAAGCAAAAAAAAAAAACGCCTATAGAAATTCCTTATGCTTTTGAACATTAGAGCTGCCCGTGAAATATATTTAACTTGTATTTATTGTTTAGTATTTTAAACTAATTAATGAAAACTTTAGAGCAGTAAATCGATCGAATTTCTTTGTGAAAGATGGCTGGTGTATATTGATTTTGTCATTCCGTTTGTAACAAATCGAAATATTGGTCGTACATTCGTATAAGTTAGATATGTATTATGATAGATCCTTATAAAATTGCTTCTGATGGTACAGATTGAAAAAATAGTGCATAAGAAAATATATATTATGGCGTCTGATCAGATTGAAAATAATTCCTTGTTGTATAATTTAGACAAAAAATTAAAAGAATTGAAAAGCATTTCATTTATAGCCCAGTTGGACGATTTTTGTTGTAATGGTCAATAAGGAAAAGCTGATATTCCTGAAACTACTTTTATTTAAATGTATATATAAGTTTGTCATTCCGTTTGTATTTTCCACAATATAATTTTTCGACCCTATAAAGTATATATATTCAGGATCCTTATAGAAAGCGGAGTCGATTAAGCCATGTCCGTCTGTCTGTTGAAATCAATTTTCTGAAGACCCCAGATATTTTCGGGATCCAAAGCTTCAATAGTTCTGTCAGACATGCTTTCAAGAAGTTTCCTATTTAAAATCAGCAAAATTCGTCCATAAATAAATTTATTGCATGCTTTGACAAAAAAAGCAACAAAACGTATGTTTGGATGTGTGTAGGTTTCATTGCTTTGCGTATTTTGTTTTTTTGGTGTTTCTTTTCGTTTGGCTTTTTTGTTTTTATACCATTCATCTTCGTGAGAAGGGCTAATTAAGAGCTATAAATTAAGCCTTTTGTCAAAAATAAAATTCGATAGCGGAGTCGATTAAGCCACGTCCGTCTGTCGGTTTGTCTGTCTGTTGAAATCAATTTTCTGAAGACCCCAGATATCTTCGGGATCCAAATCTTCAATAATTCTGTCAGACATGCTTTCGAGAAGTTTGCTATTTAAAATTAGCAAAATCGGTCCACAAATGGCTGATATATAAGGAAAAAACCAGGACAACCTCGATTTTTTACCTATTTTTTTACCTATGTATATCTGCATTACTAAGTCATTAATATAGACAATATGGATATCTAATAATAGATATTTCAAAGACCTTTGCAACGACGTATATAAGACCAAAGTAACTTGGACCTACAATGGGTCAAAATCGGGAAAAAAAATTTTAACCATTTTTTTTTTTTTCACCAAATGTTTTTTTCGCTAAATAATAAAAAAAAAAATTTTAAATTTAAATAACAAAAAAATTTTAAATTTAAAAAACAAAAAAAAATTTTTAATTTAAAAAAAAAAATAAAAAAAAATTTACATACAAAATTTAAAAAAAAAAAAATTCGAAAAAATGTTTTTTTCAAAAAATGAAAAAAAAAAACAACTGGAAAATAAATAAATTTTGTTTACCTAAAAATATTTAAAATTTTTATTTTGAAGTATAGTTTGGTGAAGGGTATATAAGATTCGGCCCAGCCGAATATATCTCTCTTACTTGTTTTAAACTAAAATTTAGTTTAATTTAAATCTTGCAAATGAATTCATTAACAAACAATAAATGTATTTATAAAAATGGTCACGATAATATTTTGACCTTCTTGGTACAAAAACACTAAAAATAGTAACAAAATCAGCAAATTGGTTTTTTGCTTTTTATTTCAAAAACATCTGATACGTTCTAACGGAAAAATTTACTACAAAATAACAGAATACAGAACGCCACAGAACTGAAACGTTACCGAAGGCAAATACTAATAGAGCCTTAAGCTTTAACATATCGAAGGAGAAATTGTTAAAAGATTGTGAGTTACACTGCTGAAAACAATAAATAATTTAAAAATTCTTTTAATCAGACAGACAGAGAGATGTGCAATGATTTGCTAATGTTAATAGAACGAAATATAAACACATGAAGAAACATAACGATTATAGCAAAAAAATAATAAAAATAAAATAAATAATAGTAAAAGTAAGTATGTATGTATGTGATTTTGTTATTTTTTTAGACAAAAATAAATACATTTGCCGTTAGCATTATTAATGAATTTATGAAGGGGAATCACCTAAACTCTAAGCGCTGTAAAATTGGAAATAAATATATATAGATAGGTACATATACATACATATAAATAATAAATAAATACATATTTCTACGAAATAAGCTAATAACAAAAAAATAGAAAAAGTATTAATGAAAAAGCTTTGTTAATTGATATTTACAGTGAAGTAGGTATATAATTATAGTTTTTTTTTTTATATTTCTACTCATTCAATTATAATTTAAAATATGTAGAAAAAATTTACATTTACAGTAGAATTATTATTATTGTTGTGATTAAAGTTTCTTCGTTAATTTATTTCTCGTTTTCAAGGGTTATTTTAGTGACGAATCTATAAAAAACTTTATTTTTTCTAATCTGTTATTTCTTTTTTCCTATGCAGACACTTTATACTGTTGCTAATTTAGCATTTATTTTGTTATTGACATTAAGTGATTTCTAGTAATTTTTCTGATATCGAAAAGAAATTGATAAAAATCAATTAATCGTCAATAGTAGTTAAAAATATTAAAAAGAAAAAATACAACTTGGTTGTTGTTTTCTGAAAAAAAAAATAAAATAAATTATTTAGTTATCAGTAAAAATTAAAAAATGTAAACATAGTACTAGATAAATAATTATTAATAATAGAATTTTCAAAACTGCTGTGCAAACGCAATGTTAAATTTATAAAAATAAATCCTTAATCAATCAACAGGGAAAGCAAAATTTGTAATATTTGAAAACAATTCGAAAAACCAAAAAAAAATCTATAGATACATACAGTTCCATAAAATACCAACAATTTTGTTAAATTTCTAGAAAATGGATTAAAAACATATGAAAGATTTGTCTTAAGCTACGTACACACGGTTGTCAGATTTCACAATGTTGTCAGATCTGACAATGTGCTCGCAATGTACAGCCAATGAAATATTATTAGCAAAAGGTAAATTGTCAGTTTAGACGATTGTAAGAAAACCTTACAATCTATAGATACATACAGTTCCATAAAATACCAACAATTTTGTTAAATTTCTAGAAAATGGATTAAAAACATATGAAAGATTTGTCTTAAGCTACGTACACACGGTTGTCAGATTTCACAATGTTGTCAGATCTGACAATGTGCTCGCAATGTACAGCCAATGAAATATTATTAGCAAAAGGTAAATTGTCAGTTTAGACGATTGTAAGAAAACCTTACAATCTATAGATACATACAGTTCCATAAAATACCAACAATTTTGTTAAATTTCTAGAAAATGGATTAAAAACATATGAAAGATTTGTCTTAAGCTACGTACACACGGTTGTCAGATTTCACAATGTTGTCAGATCTGACAATGTGCTCGCAATGTACAGCCAATGAAATATTATTAGCAAAAGGTAAATTGTCAGTTTAGACGATTGTAAGAAAACCTTACAATTTCATTGTCAGACAATTGTCAAACCATAAATTTATCCGCCAACAAAAATTGTCAGTTTACACGGTTGCTTCACTTTTGTTTATTTTAAATACATATGCAGTGTTGCCAATAGAAATAATTTATCTGACAATGATGCCATTGTCAGATGCATAAACTTTGCACATGACAATAAAAAGTTTCTGACAATGATCTGGCAATGGCAAAGTAAGGTGTTTACACGATTGTGAGATGTCTGACAATAGTATTGTCTTACAATGTTTTGACAAATACTTTTTCTGATAACGTTGTAAGACAAAAATTGTATGTTCACAGGGTTGTTAGACATTTTCTGATAATTTTTCTGACAATATTGTACAATCTGACAACCGTGTGTACGTAGCTTTAGTCTATAAATAACGTAAGTACTAAAAAAATCGGACTAATACCAGTATTCGTTTAAAATTTGGCGGAACACCAAAACTTTTATAAAGAAAAAAGAGATTAAGGTATTTTATTGAATATAATAAATAGAATACAAAAGCACCGTAAAATTAAAAGTTAATCAGTTCAAATTAAATTGTGCTCCAAATAAGTTTTATATATACGGTAATCGTGGCACCTAATTTTATGATGATCGGTCCATAGTCATAGATCTCATATAGGCCCGCATCCGAAAATAATTTTAACGCTTTTAAATATCTTTAAAATGTTGGTAAGCACATAAAATTCAATAGAAATGTTTCATATAGACATAAATTACGCGACCTAATTTCATTGCAATCGGTACATAATTAGTCATAGCTCCCATAAACGCCAACTTTAGAATATAATTTACGAAAATAAATTATTGACCGACCATACTTTCTTATTTTTTTTTATTTTTCTTATTTCTTAACCAAAAAAAAATACATATATCAAATGGAAATTGAAATAACGTAACGTCATGTCAGATACTAAGGCTAACAAATAAAAAACGAGGAAAGATTTTGAAATTTTATAATTTTGAAAATAAATTTATATGAATCCAAATCGTACTACAAAAAGTCTTATCCAATTCGCAGAGATATGCAGTTTTGTAATGCAAGTCAAACCGCACTTCTGCTTTTGGTAACGTCACGCAGTCACATAATTTTGCTAATATCTTGAACTCTTTAGGGTCAATTGTTGCAATATATTTTTTTTTTTTAATAAAGTGGTACTGAATTACTTCGCAAATATAAAAAAAAAAAACTTTTTACAAATTTTACTTTTACATTATTTGTTTCAACATTTTGTCGTACAAATGTCACGTCACGCCATAATAGAAATGCCCATATTTTATTGTAAAATTGAAAAAAAACATATATTGTGGCAAACATTACTTGAAACAAAACTAGTTTATTCTAAACTAAAAAATATTATTCTTCTGAAAAAAGATATTGTTTTAAAGTTTATGAATAAAATTAAATTTAAACAATTAAAAATTCAATTAGAAATACTAAAGAATGTGTTGTCAGTTACACTATACAGCACTTAGCAAGAAAAAAGCTAAGCTAAGGATCTTACATTTAAGAAAGAAATTTTACTTCTTTAGCAAAGCAAATACATAGGTATATATATAAAATTTTAAAAAAAACTACCTGCTTTACCAAAAAAAACTAATCAAAATATGACTTGGCGGTTTTGCATTCTAAGCTAACGAGCAAATTATTTTTATTTCTGCCAAATGAGTCATTTTGTTTTAGTGTGCCACAATATTGTACTGTTAAATTTTGATTTGTATAAAAAAAAAAATACAAATTTGTACCAACTTTTTTCATCTCTTTCTGCTCTGCGTTTATTTGTTTATGTACTTTATTACTTACTGTTTATTTTTTCTATTTGTTGATAATTTATTCTGTATTGTTGTTGTTATCGTTCCTTTTTGTTACTTTATTTGTTGTGGTGGTGAAAAAAAACACCTTTCAAGTTTCTATTTCTGTCGTTTTTTTGCACTTGTTGTTTTTGTTTATTATATTCACTTTTTCTCTGTCGGTGTGTGAGAGTTAAAGATTAAAAACGTCAAACATATAAAGATGAATTAAATTTCAGTTATTTTTTGATCATACATAATTATTTTTTAGCAGTAGAAAGAATTACATTTTATATTTATTATACAAGAGAATGAAGAAAAAGGGAATAATAAATAATATATAGTAATGACAACATATCAACAATAACAAAAAAATTCCACTTTGCTACACAAAACAAACACTCAGACCCAAAAAAAAAAGGAAATTATGACGGGGTTTTTCGTGAGGCGGAGGGTAAATAAATAATAACCGTCACCGCTCCCACTCTGCCTTATTTTTTTATTCTTTTAATTTCGTTTCTTTTTTGCTTATTTTTTTTCTTATACCACTGATGTTTTTCAATTAATTACACACACACAAGTACAAAAACATTCAGAAACACACATTCAAACACAGTATCATACGGTTAAACGGCGACGTTGACGTTGGCATTCATCTAGCGCTGACGTTTAGAATTCGTTAAAAGAAAAACAACAAAAAAATATAACGAGAAAAATAAATTCCACTACACACGATTCGACTGAACTCCACTTGGAATTTTTTTTTTTTTGTACTTTTTATGAATTTTTTTTATTCTAATTTTTTCATTTGAAATATTATTTGCGATTATATTATTTACAGATAACTTTCCGCATTTTTTATATAAAAAAAACAATTATTTTCTTTATATATTCGTTGTCTGACTATAGTAAATGTGCTATTATTTTATGCCTTTTCTTATTTTTTACTTCACTTGTGATATCAATTAAAACACTTTTTGTAAAAAAAAAATATTTCTTAAAACTTTGTATTTTAATCAGATTTTTTCTAGTTAAGCGTACCACACGTCCGTACGAGTTGAAGTTCAAAAGCTGTCTAATTTGACTGTATTGGAATCTGTTAGTAAGCTAGTCAATGAGTTAGAGAGAGATGGCTATATGAGCAGAAAATTTCGAGTTGCTAGATCTGGCAACTTGTGAAAATATAATCAAAATTCGTTAGTTACCATACCAGTATTGCCAAGTTCGAATGTTGGCTTATGTCAATAAAATAAAACAAAATATATTGTGCTTTCTAAGCAAAAAGTATTTTTCATTTTAATTGCTTTAAGAAATCAACACTCTTAGCAGATGTCTCGTAAAAACGTAAGCAAATTGTATATTTATCACTATAACTCCTCTTACTACTTTACACACAATAAAAACGATCAGCTGTTCCGTTCCGTTAAGGATACATACATATATGTTAATGTATACTGTCGGTTAAAATACTTTTTGTATGAAAACTGTCAGTATAACTTTAGGCTAAAACCATGGTAGAACCAACCAGGTACAATTATTACGGAGAGTTATCAATATTTACCCCTACAACGTCAAATAACGCATTTACTCTCGTCACTTTTTATTTTGTTTTCTCAATGTTTTGCACGTTATATTAAAACCAACACATATTTATTTGTAAAAATTTTAATTTCTATTTAATATTTCACGAAAAAAAGCAAATACATAGATATTTTCTAATAAAACCACAAATTAATTTTTTTGTCTTAGACATTTCGTTTTGTTTTTTTTTGGAATTTTCTTTTCTTTGACGTTATAGGGAATGTATAATTGAGAACATACTTTCTAGTAATTGTACCTTGTTGGTTCTGCCATGGGCTAAAACATAATTATACATTAGCGGTATTCACAATCTAGAGTACTTGGCCTGGTAATGTAATAAAAGAGCACAATATCAAAAAACTAAAAACAAAAACCGCTATTGTATTGAAGGGGGTAACACAGCCTTTGTTCTATTTTTTAATTTACAATTACAAAAAATAATTTGAAAAGGGGAAGAAGAGTTGCCAGATTTACGCTGTGAAAATGTAATTGAAATTCGTTAGTCACCAGTATTGCCAAGTTAATTTTTTTAAACCCCAAGTTATTCAGTCTAAAAACATTTTCTACAATGAAAGATAAAAAATAAATAAAATTTACAATGTAAAAACATGGGTATATAATTAAATATGAAAATAGTCGATTATTATTTTTTATTTTTTTCTTTTGTTCGACCAGCTTATTTACCGCCATTTCCCTGATTTGTTTCAATACTTTAATGTCAGCTTGATCGATCATTTGAAATTCAGCCCATTGCATAACTTTGTTAAAAATTTCTACAGCTTCTTTGGCTTTAATGTTGTTTTCATTCTCTTCAATAATACAGTCGTCATCATCGTCGGACTCTTCATGTAAATCATTTTCATCAAATTGCGTGGCACCCTCACAAGGATTATTATTCCAATCTCTAATATTTACAGCAGTTATACTTCCTGAGGGCACAATGTCTGTAGAAGATCTGCTGCTGTAAGTTCTAAAGATCTAACATCTGATTTACACCTTTATCGTCTTCATTATTTACCATATTCATAATATTTTTCTAACAATTAGATAAAGTTTCTTCACCAACTTTCAGTATTCTCTTTTTATATGTTTACTTACCTCTGGCATAAAACAGTGAAACCATTCTTTAAAAATGAAAGAAGTCATCCAAGCAGACTTTGAGTTTTTGTAGTTTACGAGAAAGATGAAATTTTTAATACTGCGTGGATTTTCCTTTTACAAAAAATTTTATTTTATGAGATCCCGACTCATTTGCACAGCATAGAAATGTTATCTTTTGCTTATCCATTTTCGTACCTGGAGCGCTTTTCTCCAATGACATGTAACGTCTTTTGACGAAGAACTTTCCAATATAAACCGGACATTATACAACTGCTCATTAGATAAACCTAAATCTTCTATATTTGTTTTCAATATTAGTTTAAAGGGATTTACCCACTGAGATTGGGCAGAAAGATTTTCAACGCTTATCTGAAGGAGTCGTATTCCGTAACTCTTTTTAAATTTTTGTAGCCACCCATTGTATCTAGCTTTAAAGTCGTTCCCATTTCCGCTTATGTTGCTGTGAAGTTGTTTAGCTTTCTCTTTATACATCAACCCACTAACGGGGAGGTTTTTATTCCGCATATAAACAAACCACTTATAGAGAAACTTTTCCATTTTTGGATACTCTGAAGATCGTAATGTTTTCCGTTTTCGGGGTCCATAAAATGTATTGTTAGCACATTTTAAAATTTAAACTTTTTATTTTTGATTGCACAAATCGTTGATTTTGCTATATAGCTATATTCAGTTGGGCCGAATCTTATACCCTTCACCAAATTATACTTTAAAATAAAATTTAAAAAATTCTTTGTTTTTAATTTTTTTTTTTTTTTTTTTTAATTAAAGTTTTTTCAAATTTTTTAAAAAAAATTTTTTTTTTAATTTAAAAATTTATCTTTTTTAATTTATTAGTGAAAAAAGAGTCTTTTGTGAAAAAAATTCGGGTTAAAAATATTTTTCCCGATTTTGACCCATTGCAGGTCCAACTTACTATACTTATATACATCGTTGCAATGGACTTTGAAATATCTATCATTAGATATCCATATTGTCTATATTTATGACTTAGTAATCGAGATATAGATCAAAAATAGGCAAAAAATAGAGGTTGTCTCGGTTTTTTGCTCATATCTCCGTTATTTATGGACGGATTTTGCTGATTTTAAATAGGAAACTTCTCGAAAGCATGTCTGACAGAATTATTGAAGATTTGGATCCGAAGATATCTGGGGTCTTCAGAAAATTGATTTCAACAGACAGACATACATGGGGAAATCGACTCTGCTATCTATAAGGATCCAGAATATATATACTTTATAGGGTCGGAAAATTATATTGTGGAAATTACAAACGGAATAACAAATTTATATATACCCTTCTCACGAGGTGAAGGATATAAAAATAAACACACGAACCTAACGCAACAAGTGACATAAAATGACTAGCATTTAAAATAAAATCCTACTATGTTATTTCAGCAATTCGGGAATTCCCAACATTAAAAATAAATGCTTTTAAAAAATTGAAAATTCCCAAAAACTAAAAAAAAAAATCTTCACTATTTTGAGCCATTAAACTTTGTTCACTATTTAAGCGCCCATATAAAATAAAAACTGAGTGTTCACATTAGTGGTTGTTCATTATATTGGTTGGTCTAGATTGGCTTTTTATATTACTATGAATAAGAATAAATAAAAATACTACCTTTGTTAAAAAGTTGTAAAAAAGGTATTTACAGACGACAATACTATGTAATCTATTAATACTTTTAAAATTTTAAATGTTATTTAATTCGTCCGGCTTGTCAAGATAGCACTTTTAAAAATTCATTTACTATTTACACCGTAGTATTCATCATATTTTGTTGTTAATTATTGATGTTTTTCTTTTTAATTTTTTTATATTTTCTTAACATTTCTTGTACTATTCGTATTTATGAGTACATACCCGATACATATGGAATTAAAAAGTCTTTGAATTATTTAAAGAAATGTATGAATACCTATCATTTGTATTATTTGAAAATCTAATACAATTTTCGTTTAGACGATGAAATTGTGTTATGATAAATACGTTTTGGACAAATAATAATACTCTGCACATCACTGCTACTTCCTGTCCTTAAAAAATATATTTTCTCCTCTTGAGAGCAAAAAGGAAGAGAGAGCAAACAAAAAGAAGAGATAAGTAGTACAATAAACAATTACCGACAAACCTGCATTATCAGTGGTGAATTATTGATAAATTGTGTTACGTTACCTGTGATATCGACCTGTGATTTGACATGACAATATGTCAACTAAACTCAATCTTTCAGACATTTTACAATTACAATCTGGCAGCATTTTATTTTTATTAAATTGCATTTTACGTTGTTTATATCAACTGCAGAAAAAAGAAAATTAGATTTTCCAGAAATTTTATAAATTCAAAATTTGCTTAAAGTGTTCTTTTTTAATAATTTATAAAACCACAAAAAGCACAACAACGAAATTCCACATAAAATCTAAGGTGAGTTTCACAAATTCCTTCAAACTAAGCCTCTTGAGAACATAAAATTTCCAATTCATTTCATTTAAAAAGGCAATTTAAAAGAAAGAATGAAAAGAAATTAAAAATGAAAACAAAGAAAAAGTAAGAAATAAATAGGAGAAAATTAAAAAAAAGAAAAATTATAATATTGCAGCGAGGCTATGAATGATCTGCAATGGTGTGACAAAAAACAAAAGAGGTCATGGGACAAAGGGAAAAATAAATCCAACGATTCTGGTTTTTCTAATTATATTTTTAAATTCCTTTTTTCCTATCGTTGCAGCAGACAATATGGATATAAGCGATAATGCATTTGATTCCCAACAGACTGGCCAGCCACAACAACAACAGCAGCAGCAACAATCCGCAACACCAGTTATACAAGGTCAACAAATGCAATGTGATTCCTCCTCAATCGCCTACGGTCCCCAACAACAATTTGACGGCACAACAACACATCTTGGCCCATTGGGTGGACCGATACCACTACCAGCACCACCACAGAACTACGACAAGGCCCGTTCAAATGCAGCTGACATCGATTTCGATTCACTGTTACTGCAACAGTTTAGCTGTTTGGGTACACGAGACCATGAGGATTTAATTGAACAATTTCATAGCCTAATGAATAATCAAATGAACAAGGATGCGGCTAGATTCTTTTTGGAAATGAGCAATTGGTAAGAAATTGAAAAAAAAAAACGAATAGTGCAGAAATGTATTTTAAGTATGTTTAATTTTAAAGATTTTTGTTAGGGTAGAAAACGCATTCCAATTTGCCAATTGTCTAAAATTACTTTACAGTGGTATTCTTTGAATTATTACGGAGTAATTATAATAAATCAACTTGAGCCAAATTAAGAATTTAGTTTCAAATTATATTTTAAGTATTTTTTTATTAAAATTTTTAGAATTTTTTGAAACCTTGTTGGCCTGTTTGTACCAATACTATAATAAATCTAGCTAGATTTACAGGTATAATAAAAAAAAAAAACAACAAATTATAATTCCTTCCATAAAACCTGAAATTTTGTACTGAACAACGCTTTTAAATTGATAGTTGATTAATATGTTTAATATTATTTGTTGGTATTTTTAACCAATATAACTGACTGGGGCAAAACGGAGTGTCTAGTCTATTTATAATTATCTATACAAAACTTATCTAATCAACAACAACAAAATGTTTTTGACAAATTTTTAAAATTAACTTGAAAATTTTGTTTAAACAATTATAATTGCTAGGATCACGCGGTGATCGAAATTAGACTCCTTTTAAAATGCTTTTTACCACTTTTATGGAAAGAATTTTGAAACAATATTTTATATAGTGCATATCTAGAGAAAATAACCTTTTAAACCATAAATGTTTCATCAATATTGGTGAACATAAAGAATTATTGAATACATATACAGTTTTCGTAATTGAAAACACATTTTAGTTATATTTTGTGTTTTCAATTAGAGAAACAACAAGAGCGGAAACTAGAAAAAAACTCAAACAAAAATTTTACTTGAAATATTCACACATAGGAATGTTGTTTTTGTTTTCACCTGGTTTTTTTTTTACTAATACTTAGGTTTTTGACAACTGAGTTAGGTCTTTGACAGGAGAGTTTCCGCTCTAATGTATATTCCTCCATGGTTCAACCAATAACGGAAATTGTATATTCAATTATCAAATTCAAAACTCAAGTATTCAATTATGAAATAATAATTGAAACCAGTTCAATCTATATAAATATATAAATGTCTTTGTAAGTTTGTTTGTTTGAGCATCACGCCTAAACGGCTGAATAGATTTTATTGAAATTTGAAACATAGACTACGACAGGGGTAGCGAAGCGCACCGGGTCAAGCTAGTATAAGATAAATATTTGAATTGAAACTGTTCAGGAAATAGTTTTTTATGTGTAAATAGTGTAAAAAGTGGTGTGTGGCCTCCCTAGAATATTAAAATATAGTCCTAAGTAGATGCCTCAGCAACAAATTATATTAATGAAACGATTCATAAATAAGCAAGCACATGTTTCTGAATTAATGGAAAAACATTATTAGATTGAGAAAAAAAACGCTATGAATAAAGGCTGTAGAATAGTCTTGCTATTCTCATAACAAAATATCTATGTAAGAAAGCTGTTGATATTTTTGGTATAAAAATGAGAACTTTTTTTCAATTAAATATGAGAACTTTCTTTCACTTCATATTTTCAAAAACGAACAAATGAAAATAAGATTTTCTTTTTAGAATTTAGAAAAAAATAAATTGAAAATGTGTTTTTGTGTTAAAAACAAAATTCCGGTAAAATTTTTGTTTCCGTTTTAGGTCCTAATTTTGCCTATGTTAATGACTTAGTAATCCAGACATAGATTTAAAAATCGATAATCGAGGTAGTCGTTGTTTTTTGCCAATTATGTCGAATTTAAATAGCAAACACACGATGACTATAGCGGATATATTGATGTATCAATCTTGGATGTAAGATGTTTGGGAGCTGTGGAAAGTTGATGGCGCACAGATAGACGGATGTCTATATCGAACTGCGAAATTATTCTTGCTAACCTTAGAGCAAAACATTGGTCTTCTCGAAACAAAAACATTGATATATCATACTTTAAGATCCGACTGTAAATGTCAAGGATATACCGACAAATTTAAAAAGACGACCCTTACGTTCGGGAAAAAAAAATTCGTAACTACCTTGCAGAAATACTTCATATTATTTTGTTTTGAGGTACGGTCTAATATAACCCTTACCATTCATAGTGAAGGATATAAAAAGATCAAATGAAAATGAGATTTTCCATTTAAAATTCAGAAAAGATCAATTGAAAATGTTTCAGAAAAAACGATTGAAAATCAGACTTTTCATTTCAAATTCGAATAGATTTTTTTAAAAAACAATTTTGGATTATAGATACATTATTAAACTTATAAGACTCTGCTACAAGCCTAGGAGAGGACATACTAAAATCATTTTAAAAGATTTTGAAATACCCTCAAAATTTAAAGTTATTTTGAAAAAACTGTTTTAGGGTAGGTCGTAGTACTTTTCCAAGTTTTTTTACTGTAGCACCGTGTAATTAATCAAGAATTAAAAAAAACCCTGGTCATCTATCGGGTAACATAAGATATTCTAAGGAATATTTGTCTTTACTTATCACAATCTTAACTATAGATAAAATATATATATTTTTTTTTATTACAGGAACCTTCAAACGGCTGTTGGTTGTTATTTAGACTTTTGTAATGGACAAACATTGCCATCAATGAAAATTGTCCAACAAACACAACCGAATAATCAACAAATGGCATGGAGTCTGCAAAATATTGGCTCAGAATCATGGCCAAATGGTTGTTACTTAATGTCCAACAGTCAAACACGCCGTATCGAGGTGCCTACTGTACGACCCGGTGATACCTGTGAAGTTGTCGCAGATTTATGCACCAACGAACCAGTCGTTTGGCGTTTATGTACACCGTATGGCGAATATTTCGGCGATAGTTTATGTCTTGTAACGCCTGGAACATTTAGCTCCCATGAGGAACTAAATCATCGTTTAGCTCAATTAGCCGTAACCGAACAAAATCCCGCCCAATTTCCTCAAGTTAATATTGTGATATCGGAGAGAATGGAATAAGATCATTTTCGTTGTCTATGTTGGTTTTACTGGACGAAAAACGTGATTAATTTAGAAATTGTGTGATTTGGTATGATGGTGTTTTAGAGTGCGAGAATGTGTTATTCGATCAATGTCGCTTTTTATACATAAAATTTATTTTTTTTTTCTTATTTTTACAGCTTACACTTAGAGCATAAACAACAATATCTGTTTGTTTGTATTTTGAATATGTATGTAGTTTTTTCCTGCATTATCTTTTAAAGAACAATATGTAAAACAAACATTTTTTATTTACGTTTTTCCTACAAAATTTCTCAAAAACTTGTAACTGGGTTATAGTACATATTATTTCAATCAATAGACATCTATTTATTTTTAATTATTTTGTCTATTCTTTTACACAAAAATTTTAAGTAGTTTGATTTTTATTTGCCCTTAATTGGCCTGTTCCAGTACTATTGTCAGATTTAGAGGTTTTAAACAGAAAACAAATAAAAAAATATATTGACATTTTCAGTATAGGAACAATTACATGTAAATCTGCAAATCTGACAATTTCTATTGCTTCAGAGCTAATAATTTACGCTACTAAATAAATTTCGAAAATTTTATGATTTTAAAATTCTATTAACATTTTTTTGTTTTTAAATAAGTAATCCATTAATTTGAATATCTATTAAAAATATATTAATTTTATATATATTTAGATATATAAATGTAACTTTTAATTAATATTACAGTACATATAATAAAAATAACAATTGTTAAAAAAGAAAAAAATACTATTTTCCCTACTATAATTATGAGTTATAAATAGATTTGGATGATTCCAATAATACAAACATTTCAGAAAGTTTATCTGACAGATTTCAGTATATTTAGGTCTTTCTAACCGTTTTCTGACACCTTCCAATAGTTAATTTGAGTGTATAAATTTTGGATAAAAAATCTAGGCAGTCACAGTGCACTCGCGGTAACGTGAACAAACTTTTACGTTGACTACTCCGTAACGTGAACAAACTCAGAAAGCTCTATAACGTGAACAATTTTTTTTCACTACATATGTTTTCTAAGCATGTAGACAACACTGTAATACATTCATTAAATTCGATTTTTAAAGTTTAGGGAATCCCCTTATATTAAAAATGTGTTTGTATCCTATGAATTAATATTTTTGTATGGTAACGAATGAGTAATTTTATTTGCTATGTAATTTTATTTCGTGGATATTTTCTCGAGATATAGTTTTGTAATGAATTTTAATTACTAATTTTAGTTTTATATTTTAATAATGCAAATAATAATAAACGAATTTCACGTTCAAGCGTGTAAAACATAAACCTATAGGTTTATATTGTAAAATTTTATATTTTGTTCACGAAATTTGTCAATCGCTAACGTGAGCAATTTCGCTAACATGAACTCCCTTGGTTCACGTTACCGCGAGTGCACTGTATATCTCATTCATTTATTGGCCGAATTTGCTAACATTCAATATTAACATTTTCATGACTATATTAGATATATTGATATCAGAAGAAACTTTTGCACTAACACAATCACACACGCAGCCACCTGCAGCTCACTGTCTAGTGAATTTAGGTGGACAGTGATTTTTTGACACTTTCTGCAATGAAGTGTCAAAAAACAGAGTTGCCCAATAATTACTAAATTTTTAACTTATTTTATGTATATTTGAAAAAGAAAATAGTACAAATTGCAATTAATGCGTATCATTATTACAAACAAAATTGTAAACACAAACATTTTCCCCGGAAATGTTTGTATTTGAAAATTATGGTAACACTTATTGTATTTAATTAAAATAAAAATTTGGTTTCAAGCTGCTTAAAAAAAGCAAATGCTGATAGTACAAAGTTTTATTTATTTATTTCGCTGTAATTTTCTTATATTTATGGCTTTTTGGCAACATCATTCTTCTCCGCTAACATTTGCAAAATTAACTTTTACTTGCATGTGTAAACACTGAAGCAACTAGTAGACATTTCAATGCATTTTTCGACATTTTCGATAATAATACGTATACTTAACTTTCATTAGCGGTATTCACCTGGCCTGGTAATGTAGTAAAAGAGCACAATGTCTAAAAACTAAATACATTAGAAATTGAAATGTTCGTCAATAAATAGCTGTTCTGCTTTTTTAATAAGCCAAGTACTCTACATTGTGAATACCGCTATTATTCTACTTGCATGTGTAAATGCGGAGTAACATTTACAAAATCAACTCTTTCTTGCCTGTGTAAACACTCGGCAACTTGTAGACATTTCAATGTATTTTTTTTGGCATTTTCGATAATAATACGTATTCTCAACTTTCAACAACTTAATTGAATGTGTAAATTTATTAAGCAGTAATTTATGACCGATTATGGCCAATAGGCCATGTTATTGAAATAAAAAAAATAAAATACAGGGTAACAGTCAAGGCGAATTCATACAGTCAAACAGCTAATTAATTTTTTTCTCTAGTCAAAGCTTGTTTTTATATTTCAATATCAATGCTTATTAACGAAATATTTATTTTTTACATAAATAAGTTACACTACCACTATTCAATTATCCACACTATTTTAAGTTTTAATACACATTTTAATAATTTTTCATTTCTGTTTTTTGACCAATTGTTGTTTTTGCACAACTGCCACCACCTTGTATAAATTCGCCTTGGTAACAGTAAAATAATTTTAAATTTGTTTAAACATTAAAATCGCTAGATTTGATACGGAAATCAATAATTAACATCACTGTTTTTTTTTGTAGTTTTTCTCAAACGTCAGTCTCTTTTCAACAAAGCTCTCGTTCGCTTGTTTTAATTAAATTTGTTAAATACGAAATATTGCGGAAAATTCTTGGAAAAAAATAAAATACCACATTGAAGAAATCATTTAAATGATTTCACAAATGTGTAACAAAAGCTATTAAATATAAAAATTCAATTTGTAAAAAAATCGTATGTTTGTGTAGTTGTTCTTAAAAATAAAACAATTAGAGAAGACACGCTAGAACAGAGTATTAACTCCAACAACAACACCACAACAAAAATGAAAAGATAAAACTTAAAAGGAAAACAATACAACAAAGATTCCCTTTTTTCTATGTATTGATTAATTTTTTTTCATTATTGCGTTTGAAAAAATAGTTTAAAATAATAAAAATATTTTATTTCAGTCAACGCGGAAGTTAAAAATAATAAATTTGTCATAAAAATTTAGACCAAAGAATATAAAAATAATATAGTAAATAAATACAAGTGTTAAACAAAGAAATCTGAAAAATACAATAGTAAGCAAAATATGGAATTTGAGACTCCTTTGCTAGCAGAATCGGCGGACATAGTAGGTAAGTTAGCGTTAGTAGATACCTTTAGAAATTAATTAAATAAATAAATTTTACATGTAGTATTACAATTACACTTATATTAAATAATTACAAATTTATTTTATTGCTGCTTCTCTTTTAATGTGTCATTCGCCCTTATACACTGTATTTATATTTTGTGTTTTCTGTTGTTGTTGTAGATATAAGCGAAAAAGAACTTACTGTAAATTACAATACGCTTCTGACATCGTCGTTATCGTCACAACAAACGTCATCTGAAGCTATAACTATGTCATCATCATTTACCCAACAGAAACGTCAACAACAACAGCAACAATTACAACAACAGGATCAACAACAACAGAACCAGCAGCAATATGATAAATCACCGAATATTAAAAAACAGGCCATGTCCGCTGCGGAACGTTCAGCGACAAAAAAATCTCTATTCATTTTAGCTGGAATTTTTGCAACTTCATTAGCGGCTATGTTTTACGTCTATATGATATTTCCCCAATTGGATGAGTAAGTTACCACTGTTATTTTGATTTGTTTTTTTTTTATATTGTGTGTGTTTGTAGCCAGTCAATACGTAAATAAAATATAGTGCTAGCATTACGTATAAAATTTTTTATTTATTTATGTAAATATCTATCTATTTATACATAACCGTTCATTTTCGACCAGACAATCATGACTCGAAATCAAGGTTGCCTACTGTTACCGCTAAGATATATTTAACCCTAAAATACTTTCAAATCTTAATACCGTTAACGAAATGACACCAAATACGTAAACGAAATAATCGAAGATGCTAAATTTAGGTTAGATTTCCAAAAGTTTTTATTCCTTCAGAAAATTAAATTTAATTAGCTTTTTTCCCAAAATATTTAAACTTAAATTAAACGAAATTTTTTTATATAAATCTGACTTCAAGCTCGATAAATTATAATTTAAAAACTTAAATTTTTCTCCAATAAATCAGGATTTACAAGTTTATGGGTTCCTACGCGGTAAAAATTGCCCGGGAATTCTCGGGAATATTTTTTTACGAATTTCTTTATATGTTTTCTTCTTAAAGTTACAATATTAAGATTTGTAATGATTGCCAATCGAATGATTCCATTATATCCATTTTTTTCAATTATAGCAACTTATAGCGCTTGAAATAACCGAATTTTTGTCACTCAACTACAATATTTTAGCCACATCAGAAAAATTCGGTCATTACGCGCGGGAATCAAATTTTCTTGTATGTTCTTAATGAAATTATAAAGGTGCCTAACATTACAAATTCCTTGGACATTAATATTTAGAAAAAATAATAACAATAATCGTGATTTTAATTTGTTTATAGGTATACAATCTGATATGAAAAAATTTCGAAACGAATTTCGGTTTTCCAAATTTAATAAAACGAAAGAATTTATTGAATTTATACTGATTAAAACTAAGACATAAAACAATTTTTTAATTTCTTATTTCTAATGGAATTATGCTATCTTTTTGGAGGAATCCAAATATAATTTAAGAGGTATTGATAGGACAACATTAGTCAGACGGCTGAATGGAAATAGGCTGGACCCCGTCCATGCACACAAATATGACAGTCAAGTTTAGCGGTGCACATTATGGTGTTTGATTGATTTTCAGGGAAAGATATGGGCCCTATTCATATCATAACAGATACTATTACTGGCATCGGATACAGATTAATTTTAAACGATATTTGAAGATTTCAGTACGTCAATGACCCCAAACACAACTATACGGTTGTAACCGAGTTTTTCAATCCAATGACGCACGTGTTTTGAGGTGCCCTGGCCTAATCGCCGGATCTCAATCCCACACCGGCTCGAAATTAAACTACAAATTAAGCTTTATCAAGTGCGATTATAAGGGAATTGCAAAATATTTCAAATATTGATTCTTTAATAGGTTTATTGTATGGTCATAACGCTAAAATAAGGTTAACGATATTATAACTTTCGTTATCGTTCAATAACCATTTAGAAAAGGTAGCCAGCCAGTCAAGTCAGCCTTGATAAATACATATCTCGCACTCGTTCAACAATACAGTATTAACTCAAAATTTTTTTAGACTAACATCTATCTACTAATATTTCATCTATATATATTTTCAAATGGAATTTGTTTACTACGATGTAATCGAATTTTCAGATTCTCTTAAAATGTAGCCACAAACAGTTTTTTGTCCCTCCTGAACACTTAAAAGTTTTTTAATTAATACAGTATTGTTGAACGAGTGCGTTATATGAAACAAAAATTAATAAGCATAGAGTTCAAAAACGTAAATTTTGTTATTATGGAAATTTTGTTTACGCTGCATGTTTGTTTAATAATAAATAAATAAAAAAATAAAATAAATTTTAAAATTTGTTTGTTCATCTGTTATGATGAAAGCAGCTCTTTTTTAAATTCTAGCTTTTTCATGATATTTTAAATTTAAGTGAAAAAATACAATAATCTTTGTGAAATACTACAATGATTAATTAAAATCAACTAACTTAAAAAATTATTACAGTAATTTAAATTTTATGACCACTTTGTAATTCACCTATTGCAATCAAATGTAAATGAAAAAAAAAACCAATAACGAAAATCATACGTTTTCTCAAGTTCAATGTGAAAATGAAAAAAGATTCTCACAAATACGATTTCCACTACATGTTTGTTGTTATATCTCACCCCTTCCTTATTTGAAATGCGCTTCACCGTCTACTGCCAACAACGTCTCGACGTCAACAATAACTAAAAAATAAAATGTTTTCTAAGATCGTTGCTGTTGGCAACAAAATGCACATTTCGGCATTCTTAAAATGCCAACTTGTCTCTTTGTCAAACAATTATGGGAATTTAGAATTGAATTGAAACAAAAAAGCAAAAGTCATCATAATGAAAAAGAAATATTAAACAAATATATTACAAAAAAAAAAAAAAATAAACTTAAACAATATGCATCATTGGTTTACCATTAATATGTGTTATTTTTGATGCATTAGTAAGGTTTTGAAATTATTTTAACAAAAAATCTCAAAAAAGAACTAAAAATTTCAGATTCGTTGCGGTACGTTTTAACTTTCTTCTATCATTCTAATATTTAGCAGAACGTGTTTTCTTAAATAAAATTGGAACAGAATTCTGCAAAATTTTTCTTCGATTAAATCGTACAATTATATACATACATATGCATGTAAGTTAGTGAATCATTCAAAACGAAGTTTCCACATATCTTTGCATTAGACCCAAATATGTTTTCAATTTTACAATAATAATTCAAATAACATCTTTAGTAAAAAAACCAAATATACATTCGGTAAAAGTCATGAACATCTTTATGATCACAACGACTTTCTAATGAGGAAATATGTATGTAAAAACAAAAATGTTTTTATTGCATCTGTTACAAATCGTATGACTTGAGAAAAATTATGAAATTTATATATACAATTAAATTAAAAAATGTTAATTGACTTTTGGCATATTTAAATGTTAAAACAAAAAACAAATAATTAGCATTTAGCAATTTTCAAGTATGTAATTGAAAAAGATACACATGTACCGAAATACTCTTGTACTTTTCTTTCACGTAATTTAATTAAAATAAACTCCCTATTTTGTTTAATTTTTTATAACAAAATTACGAAATTTGTTTTGAGTGGGGTTTTTTTTATTTTTATTAAATCACACCATACGTGTACTATAGATGAATGTTTCTTTTATTTTTATTGTATGTGTGTCTAGTATTTAATATAAAAAACACACTTTACTGGCACAATTTACAATTAAATACGTACAAAAAAACGACAAGCTAAACAAAAATAAAAAAGAAAAAAAAAAAAATTAACAACAATGTTGAACAAAAGCACTTAACAGATGCGTATCAATTTTATTTGTTTTGGTTGCAATATATTTTTTAAGGTTAAAAGTACTGTTGAAGCGGAACTTAACCAGACAAATCTTTATTTAGGAAATTGATAAGTCTATACTAAAGAGTGATAAGTCTCTACTATAAACAGACACTGACATAATGGATCCACTTATTTTTAATAGGTTTTTAGAGATCATTTAAATTTTGATACCCTGCATCATGAGTGTTAATGGTAGGCATTCCGTTTGTAATTTTCTACCCCACAAATTATACATATTTTGGATCGTTACAGATAGCGAAGTAGATATATCCATGTCCGTCTGTCTGTCTGTTGAAATCAACTTTCCGAAGCCCCCAATAACTTTCAAACATGATTGCTACATCAATATATCGTGTATTGTTATGGTTCGGTTTCTATATACAATTCAGACATAACCTATTTTTTACCATACCATATCTTGCCCTGAAAACTAGCCCCACTGTATAATATGGCCACCCCCAAACTTCCTGTCCAGTCTATTTTCATTCGGTATTTGGATTCATCCGAATAGATAACAATATTCCATTGCTGTCTCGACCAGCGCTCTTTGACAAATTGTATACGAGCAGCACTGTTTTTTTTTTTTTTAGAAATAAGAGCTTTTTCGCGGGGCGAAAGCAACCATGATAATTTCCAGTTTTAGACTATTGATAACCTGCCGCGGAACATTTTTGAGAATTTCTTAAAATCTCTTGCTATTGAATTTGGTCTGGAGTCTCACGATATGTTTTTTTTTTTTTTGTAATTTTTAAAACAGCTAATTGCTTCGATCCAGCATTAAAATCGTTCATTATAATTTCAACTTAAAAAATATGTTTTCTTACTAATTTGGATATGCTGATCACGAATCTTACCAAATACATATATTAAATTGACTAAAGCGTTTTCGATTTTTATATATTCATTAAATATGTAAATATTTGACCCGTAATAGATACTGTATAAACATCCAAATTGAATTAAAATGTTCGTCACTCTTATATCTCCCAAAAGTAAATTGTGATAGTTCATTCAACAAAAAGTACAAAGTACATTCAACTTGTATAAAATCTTGGTAATGGTAACTAGTTACCACATACATTATTTTGTTATGAGTGGTCGTTACCCAGCACATTATTTTATTTAGTAGAGTAGGTATGTACTTATTATACCCTTCACCATGAGTGGCAAGGGTATATATAAGTTTGTCATTCCGTTTGTAATTTCTACATTTTTCATTTGCGACCCCACAAAGTTTATGTATTCTGGATCGTTAAAGTTAGCGAAGTCGATATAGCCATGTCCGTCTGTCCGTCTGTATGTTGAAATCAACTTTCCATAGCCCCCAAATAACTTACAAACATAATTGATACATCAATATATCGGGAATTCTTCCGGCTCAGTCGTTATTTAAAATCGAGAAAATCGGCACACAAATGGCTGAAATATAAGGAAAAAAACGGAACTACCTCGATTTTTGTATTTTTGATTTATATCTTGATTACTAAGTCATTAATATACACAATATGGATATCTAATGATAGATATTTCAAAGTCCATTGCAACGATTTATATAAGGCTATAGTAATTTGGACCTACAATGGGTCAAAATCGGGAAAATTATTTTTAAACCGAATTAACAAATTAAAAAAAAAAATTTTTAAATTAAAAAAAAAAATTTCAAAATTCAAAAAAAAAAAAAATGGAAAAAAGTGTAAAAAAAATTGAAAACAATTTTTGAAAAAAAAAAATTTTGAAATTTTGAAAAAAAATTTTTTAAATTTTGAAAAAAAAATTTTTAAATTTTGAAAAAAAAATTTTAAATTTTGAAAAGCAGTTTGAAAAAAAAATTTTTTTTTTAAATTTTGAAAAACAATTTTGAAAAAAAAAAAATAATTTTGTTTACCTAAAAATATTTTAAAGTATAATTTGTTGAAGGGTATATAAGATTCGGCACAGCTGAATATAGCTCTCTTACTTGTTTTTATACACGTTGGTAATGAACTTATGGTAAACTTGATAAAATTAATTGTTGGTTGGGTAATTTTGTTTATAATTTTACTCGATGTTTGTTTAATTCTTTAACATTTCTATTACGTATAATAATAAAATTATCCCATGAAAACTACGCATCTGTTCTATTAACATTGAATACTCAAGTGTATGATTTATAATAAACACATACGTTTATAGCAAATACAAAAAAACATGCGATATGTTTATTTCCTCTTTGTGTGAAGAATCTACAAAATAAACAAAACGATTTGATAGATTTAAAGTTGCACACTAAAAAATCTCATTGTAAATACCATATTTCTCTTTCTCACAATTTTCTATATCTCTCTCTCTCTCTCTTTACTTTCGTCTGACTCTATCCGTTGTAGTAAATTTGTTTTTCTATTTACATATTTTCTAAATTTAATTTGATTAATTGTACTGTTAATGTTAATTAAAAACAACATTTATTTATTTATATTTATTACAGATCAGAAAAACAACACATGAAAATTCCACGTGATATACAAGATGCTAAAATGTTGGCCAAAGTATTGGATCGCTACAAGGATATGTACTATTTTGAAGTTATGTTTGGTGTGGTCGTCGCTTATATATTGTATCCTTTTTTAAACATAAATTTTTGTTTCAATTTAAGTATAACATTATTTTGAGTTTTTGAATTGGTCTTTGATAATTGGTTGGAAAACATTTAGTTAAACCTTAACCTAATTTATTAAATATTGAGTTCGATAAGAACGTTTTGTACTTTACACTAAAAGTTAAAAACGTGAAAATTAAACAATTCTTATCAAAGTGGTGGCTACTGTTTTCTGTTTAATATTTGTCATGTTGTATAATATGACCATTCTTAAAATCTGATAAGATAATTTAATTTAATTCTATTTTATTATAGTAATATCGTCAAATATTGTATTAAATTAACCTTGACCTCTTTTAATGTCGGTTTTCGTTTAATTTTATGGTTGTGTTTGCAAATAGATATGTGTATATTCTAAGCACATATTGCATTACTGTCAATACATATGTCCATATAACGTCACGCGAACCCACAAAAACAAAAAAACACGACTTTCATATATGTATGTATGTTTTTATTAACATACAATTTGCCCTGACGAATTAATATTGCTTCACTTTATATAGTCATGTAGTGTAGAGACGTCTGAGTTGTTAAGTTTTGACTAGTCTTGGAAATTTGAAAACAATTTATATATGTGTAGGTAATTGAATTATAAAACGTGTGTCAATATTTTATTGAAATATTAAGAAAATTTCGTTTGAATTCTGGATTTCCTTTGATCTTCTTTTTTCATAAATTACATATTAAGCCATATTACGAGTGTCGTAGACGAAGACGTAGTCGTTTTTATTTAAGTTTTTTCGACAACGGTAATGTAAAATATATAGAAATTTTGTCGTATTCGACAAGAGTAATACCAATTCAACAAAGCCACTCCTTTTCGACTATGACTACGACATCGACACTCGTAAAAAGGCTGATTACAATGTTGAAAAAACTTAATACTTGCATAAATTTAGAGTAAATTATCAAATTAATGTTAAACATTTCTTTAATAATATAATTCCTTTTTAATCATTTCAATAATTCATTTGCAGGCATATTTAAATATTTAATTTATTTAAAAAGGTTCGATTAAATTAAATTAATCACTTTAACAATTCCATTAAACCATTCAGCACGAACTAACTCATAGCCTTAATTCCTTTGTACTCCAAACCTATTGAATTCATACCTTTAATAATTCATTCTTTATAGAATTAATTCTTTATTGAATCCTTCAAGTTTTCTTTAATTCAAATCCACTGCAAAATAGCTTAATAAAATATGTATCATATGATTCAAATTTTCTTTAATTAGTTTTGTAAATGATTGAAAAGAAAACAAAAACAGCTTGTATTAGATTAGAATAATAAAAATTTAACCAATCAAAGGTTGAATGAATTCTGTTTTGAATTAATTCAACGATAAATTAATATTATTTAAATAAAAGCGCATGAATGAAACTAAAAA
The DNA here is from genome assembly GCA_942486065.2 of Calliphora vomitoria. Taxonomy (NCBI): domain Eukaryota; kingdom Metazoa; phylum Arthropoda; class Insecta; order Diptera; family Calliphoridae; genus Calliphora; species Calliphora vomitoria. The sequence continues at coordinate 5,540,868 of OW818032.2, forward strand.
AATAGATTTTGAGAATAAATGGCTGACATTTGTTAATTCCGAATTAAGATTTTAGTGAATTAAGTTCTAATTGAATTAATTTATTCGATGCGCCGTTTGTATTAAATTATAAAATACAAACCAGGAAAACTTGTTAGAAAGGGTTCTAAAATAACTAGATCTATTTAACATGCGTAATCAGAACCACTTCAGATTTTTAAATTTAATTCACATTTAAAGAAGAAATACAAATCGATTAAATTTGATTTGGAGAGAACTACATTCTTTAAATATATGTATATTCAGATTTGAGAAAGATTTGGAAATAAAAATAAATATTTAATTTCAAATAGTTGTCCATCGTGTTAAGCATATACTTTATCGAGTTGAAATATTAAATTCGAACTTGAAACTTAAACCTCTGATGGTTTTATCAAATGTTAATATGTACCATTTATTTATTTAAATTCAAGTAATATAAAAAAGCCTCAATAGGCCAATAAAAATATATTTTTATTTATTTATTTATTTATTTATTTATTTCAAAACATGTAATATAAAGCCAAAGAGGCCAAAATAATAATATTACATAGCAGTAACAGTAATACCTGAAATATACAGTATTAATACATTTATACGTGTATATAAATACATTATAACAACATCATTATAATAAATTCATTAAAAAGTAGGATTTAATTAATTATTAAAATTCATATTCATCGGCTCCCCAGCCAAAAAAAAACATATATATTTATAAAAGATTAGCAAAGTAATACAGTCCCATTCAGTAGCAAAGCAAAAACATAAGTTAAAATCGTAAAAACATGATAAAATTAATTTAACAAACTAAGGATTTTGAAATGATTGCAAAAGTTTTAATCGGAATGCATTATTAGAATGAGAAAATATGCGTAATAAAAACGGTAAATGATTCCACCAACGAGCAATCCGCACAACAAATGATTTCTCAAAAAAAGATGAAGAAATTCTTGGTATATATAGTTGCGGGTTCCTGGTTGAGCGTGAAAATAAGAAAGATCTATATATTGGCAATGGTCTACAACCCCTAATGACTTTGTAAAATAAAATTAAATTACGATACTTAACAAATTCTGCAAAAGTGCATCCAAGAAAACGTACAAAGTATTGAGAAATGTGCTCACGACGTCGAACATTATAAATAAAACGTACCACCATATTAATCAAACGATTAACTCTTCCTAAATGCATAGCACATGTGCCAGAAAAAACTTCAAAACCGTATAAGATATGTGGCATTAGCAAAGCCCATGACAATCGCAATTTAACACGATAGGGAAGATACATATTCACCGAATAAATCTTGCGTAGTACCCCAAATATTCGAGAACTAATCAAATTAATATGATAAGTAAATGATAGTTTAGCATCCAATATGACACCTAAACATTTAAAATGGTCCACAAAATCAATACGAACTCCACCTAAAAACAGATCCAAGTCCAGCATAAAACGATTAGTAGGACCAAACATGACCGCCTTGGTTTTGGAAGGGTTAATTGTCAAGTAGTTACAAGAAGTCCACTCAAGGACTCGTTCCAAGCAAAAGTTAATATTATTCACCAATACATCTTCAAAATCAAAAGATCCTCTAAACAAGAAGAAAACGTCATCAGCAAATAAAAAAGTATCACACATTGTAGAGTTAACAAAATAAGGTAAACTGTTAATATACAACATGAATAAAAGAGGGTATATTACAAAAGAAAAATTACTGAATATATACATATCGCTCATTTGCTGCAACAACGTCATAATTCAAAAAAAGTCGTTTCGAGAAAAACGGCATTGAATGTTTTACGACATTTGACTATTTCTTAAATAAATTTTCAACAAATCATGAAATTTTAGAAATAGAACCTGATTTGAATAGTAGATGTTAATATCCTTCTAATCTGTATTTAACCCAAATTTTTTCTTGTCAAATATACGATAAAACATGAATTTTGATTTTGACGTTTACAACAGAAAAACACTCTCACGGAAAAAATTATTGACTTTTTTGAAAACTGATAAAACTATATGAAAGACTATAGAACGGCGCATATTTCGTATTACTCAGTTCAAAACATACGGATTTTGAGTTATGTCGTTGTTGCAGCAAATGAGCGATATGTATGCATACATACATATTTGTACTGTTCTACCGAATATTCAGTTTTGGTTTCGGGAGTAGTCCAAAAAATTGGTCTAATACCAGTTCAAACAATTATCAAAATTTGTATAGTTATAATCGCTTAACCGATCAAAATCCTATATATAAATTAAAAATAATTTAAATGTTTATCTTTTCCTGTGGTTTTCTTTAATTGTTTATTTTTCTAGCCTTCAAACGTTTGCCATTCCAGGATCTTTGTTTCTCTCCATTTTGCTTGGATTCCTTTATCGTTTTCCCATTGCACTGTTTCTTATATGTTTCTGTTCAGCACTGGGCGCCACTCTGTGTTACTGCCTATCGAATTTAGTTGGCCGTCGCTTGATACGACACTTTTGGCCGAAAAAAATCAGTGAGTGGTCCAAACATGTGGATAAACATCGTGACAGTTTATTCAACTACATGTTGTTCCTGCGCATGACACCAATTCTACCCAATTGGTTTATTAATCTGGCGTCGCCAGTCATTGGAGTACCCATGTTTACATTTGCATTTGGAACATTTTGTGGAGTAGCGCCACCCTCGATATTGGCCATTCAAGCAGGAAAAACTTTACAGAAAATGACTAGTTCGAGTGATGCTTTCTCGTGGACCTCGATGGGTGTTTTGACGCTGTGCGCATGCTTGTCGCTAGTGCCGGGTCTATTGAAAAACAAACTTAAAAAGAAAGTAGAATAAATTCCATACAGAAGAAATGGTCGTCGTGGATGATGAAAATAATTGCAAATGTGAATGTAGAAAATAAAAAAAAGCTGAAGGAGTGCAAAATTTAAATGTGTATTATGAATTTGGAATAATGTCTAATATATAAAACAAAGGAGTGATTTTTTAAGTGTTTATAAGTATACAATAAATTTAAAATTATTTTTGTTGTTTTTTTTCACATTTTGTTCATCTGTCTTAAAAAGAAGCTTATTCCAAATGTAAACAAATTACTTTATTTTATAGATAAGTATTTACTGCAATAATATAGATTTAATTTGAATTAGTACTACTTACAAACATATATGAGGTCCGATAGTAAATATACAGGGTATTTTAGCAAGATCAGATAGATGCCTAATTGATTTTATATATTCCTAAAAATTTATTTTCTTACAAATTTACGTTGTATTTAAAACATTTTTTGTTTGCTTGCTTTAGTTTAAATTATGTTTTCAAATAAATTTAGTATATATCTCTATAATTTATTATCTCGCAGTATTTAAAATATTATTGCTATATTTTAGTTTAATTCCATTATACATACACTTATTCTTGCTATGCTCCTCTACTTGTTTTATCCCTTATAATTTTTTTCATTAGTTTGTATTTAATTATAAAAAAGTAACAAATTTGCCAATATTATAATTATTATAATTTCGTTGTAGTTAGTTTTATACAAAATGAAAAATTTATTTATAAAAAAATGAAATATACCTATTAAAATAAACACCAACACATTTTGTTTTTCTTTTTCTCAAAAATTTATTATTTTGCAAAGATTGAAAGTTTATTGAATATTAAATTAAAATTATGCTGGGTATACACGCTACTAAATTTGGTACTAATCGTGATATAAGTTGCAGTACGGTTTTATGATACACGTTACTAATAATCGTACTAATTCATTGAAAATTTTTTTTAAAGACAACACTCACGCGGCATAATTGACAATGTTGTGGTCTTATTAATAATAAGTTAAGTTATAACGGCTTATTAATTATTTAAAATCCATCACAAAAAACCTGCCCTATATGAATCTGCTGTTGAAGAATTAAATTTCGTAGTACAACTAATTATCGTAATTATCGAAACTCTGCCCACGAAAAATCAAAAATTTTCGATTTACATGTTTTTTTTTTTTTGCCTTTTGAAACATTGTTCATACATTGCATGAATTTTCGATGTAAAATACAGCTGGGAAATGTGAAAAAAGATTTTTTCAATATTATAATGTTCTGAAGAATTGTGAATTATATTATAAGGAATATTTTTTCTTAAGATTACTTTAGAGAATTTCCTACAATTTGACAGCTATGGGCTAAAAATTGTGAAAAAAGATATAAACAATTAAAATGTTTCGACATTTTAGAGAAAATTCTAAATTAAGGGCCTGGCTCACTAAATGCGAACGAACATTTTCTTTCTTATTTTATATTAAAAACAACAAATAAATTTGAATTTTTTTAAAAATTCCTAATAATAGGTCTGTTCATTTACTTTCCCAGTAAATACTTGCAACGAGAGAATAAAATCAAAATATACAAAATTACGCTTTTCCAGTAACAAAAAATTTATACACACAATTTTCATATATTTTCCTTTTAAAATGTATAAATATTCACATTTTCTCCAATTTTATTTTTTTCACCCCAAAAATAAATAAACAATAACACAAAACATATGAAATATGAGCTGCTAACTATTACGAGTTCAAAATAGAACTTGTAATAGTTTGCAACGAGAGAACACTCTCTAAAATTTATACGCTCTTGATTTGTTCTCTACTTGCTAGTTTTTTGAGTTAATGAACGCATTTCCAGTAACAATTGTTACTAACTAGTAACAACTTTTAGTTATTGAACAGAGCTAATGTTGAGAATTTCAATTTGAATTCAAAAAATTCCATAAATACACATAGATAGGAAACTCTCCTGTCAAAAACCTAAGTGGTGAGAATGTAGTAGTAAACAAGTAAGATAGATATATTCGGCTGGGCTGAATCTTATATACCCTTCACCAAACTATACTTCAAAATAAAAATTTTTAGGTAATTTTAGGTAAACAAAATTAATTTTTTTAAATTTGTTTTTTTTTAATTTTTTTGAAAAAAATATTTTTCAAATTTTTTTTTTAAGTTTTTATGTAAAATTTTTTTAATTTTAATTTTTTAAATAAATTTTTTATTTTTTTTAATATTTAGCGAAAAAAACTTTTGCTGAAAAAAAAACCGGGTTAAACATTTTTTCCGATTTTGACCCATTGTAGGTCCAACTTACTATGGTCTTATATACGTCGTTGCAAAGGTCTTTGAAATATCTATCATTAGATATCCATATTGTCTATATTAATGACTTAGTAATCCAGATATAGGTCAAAAAATAGGTAAAAAGTCGAGGTTCTCCTGGTTTATTCCTTATATCTCAGCCATTTATGGACCGATTTTGCTGATTTTAAATAGTAAACTTCTCGAAAGCATGTCTGACAGAATTATTGAAGATTTGGTTCCCGAAGATATCTGGGGTCTTCAGAAAATTGATTTCAACAGACAGACAGACGGACATGGCTTAATCGACTCCGCTATCTATAAGGATCCAGAATATATATACTTTATAGGGTCGGAAAATTATATTGTGGAAATTACAAACGGAATGACAAATTTATATATACCCTTCTCACTAAGGTGAAGGGTATAAAAAAACTGTAAAAACAAAAACAACACATAAAACACTTAATAAAAACGGTGTAGTTAGGTAATTGATGCCAGAACCTAATTCATGAGATTGTAAAGACTTTAAAGTCCGGCCGGTTTTTATTAATACAAACGATCGGAACTCATAGCATGTCTCAACTTATTTTTGAATTTAAACCATTTTGTTTTCAATGGAAAGTGATCATAAATTCATATTAATTTGTTACTTTTCTGACTATTTTTCACTAAAATCTGTAATTCTGAATAAAACAGGAACAGAGATAATAACATTTAGAGAAATTCATTGTCATTGAAAATATATAATAAAACAAAAAATTATGTAAATATAAAGTTAATAAATGGACTCTTAAGCATAGACAAATACACATAGATCGAAGACTCTCCTGTCAAAAACCTAAGTGCTGAGAATGTATTCACACAAAAAAAGAATCGATGCTGTATTAACTAAGCCTAAATGGTTAATTTCTTTCTATATGAAAACTAAAATCTAAGTATTGTTATCTATGCCAATAGGTAATTCAAACAATACACTTTACCTAAAAGCTATGTTAATATAACTATTGGAATTAGTAATTTGATGTTTGGTATATTTTTCGACTTTTTTTGTTTGTTTATTTAATTGTCAATTTAAAATATTTTTGGTGCAAAAGGGTATGTATGAAATTATCAAAAATATTAGTTGTATGAACTAAGAAACTTTGTAAATGCCATTCTACCCTTATATAACCTATGGATTTTTTTGTGTGTTAGTAAAAAAGCTACATGAAAACAAAAACAACACTCATATGTGTCATTCATTTAATCATTTTTTTCTTAATTTTTTTTTTATAATTTCCACTCTATGTATATTTTTCTGTTTATTATGGAAAATGAACAAATCCTGACTTAATAACTTATGTATAAACTGAAATCCTATTATATATATGTATATGATTTACAGTTTCATTAGTAACTGTCTATTTACATAAATGTTACATATGAATCATATTATTGATGTTTTTTAAGTAATAAACATTTTGAAAAAATTTAAATTCTATTTTAATTTATTTTTGAAATACATATGTACATTAGGGACATAACTATTGACATTTTTTGCAAATATGCAAATTGGCATAGCATAAAATTTGGTTTATTTTAGAAATTGGCCTAAAATGACCTAAAAAAATGATTTTCATTACTTATACAACATTGGCCATCAAGTGGTGGTATGCCAACAAATTTCGACAAAATTAGTTATAACCTAATGTACATATGTATAAAAAATCGTAAGTCGACAATTGTGCAGCTGATGCTGCTGGAGAACTCACCAAATCCATGATTACTGAACATCATAAAATAATAAATTCCCATTTAGTAGGAATTGTATGAAAAATAATACACCTTTTATGAGTTTTGCAATAAAAAAAGTTATATTTATTTCCATTTAAATTTAGACAATTGCTCTTCTCTTTTTTGTGTTCTGCGTGTTTTATTATTTTCAAAAACACAGATAATAGTTAGGGTCTATCTATGATGTATGTATATTTAAAATTGTGATTGAGTGATACAAATTTTTGCAATCTAAATTACTAAGTAAATTTAAACAAAAAAAAAACTTAAAAATATATATTACTTTGGAATGGATACACTAATAAAACCTTCAAGTTGTAAGAGTAAGTAGTTCTTTTACTGCGTTTTTTTTTTATAAATTCGAAATATTTAAATTAAGCTTTCAAAAATATCAATCATCATTACCAAGGCGAATTAATTATAAATAATTAGCCTTGATCATTACTATCAATATGTTTTACAGCTTAAACTAATTTGGTTAAAAGCTAAAAATATAATTGAAGTACGTACATTCGTTTAAAAAAAAATAAAGAAAAGCTAAACAGACTTTTGAGTTCGAAATGCTGAAATGGTTTGAGAAAATGGAATTATTTTTCTTGGTTTCTTTAAATAATGATAAACTTAAATAATTAAGAAAATGTAAATACAAATTTGCAAAGCAAATTTTAGCATAAGGAAACTTTGTTTTTATAAAATAATAAAAAAATGGGATGCGATTAAAAAATCTAAAAATGGATTTTTTTTTATAATTATAAAAATATAGTAAAATGACTGATAATATAAAAAAATAATTATTTAGAGCGGCGCTGCATGTGAACATAATAATAATAATTATAGTAGTTACAGTGTTAAAACGAAAGTAACTTGTTGAGAAGGGACAAATCAAAACAAACTATTCAGATGGTGTGAGATCACGTTCCTGTTCATTTTCATTGAGTATTTGAGACAATAAGTCATGTACTGGTTCAAAGACCTTTTTGGCTCCTGTATTTGTAAGATTCTTATAATCGAACATATCATGATGACTAATTGAATCGTCCATTTGTACTAGACCTTTTGCAATGTCCACAGTTTGTACACGATTAAGACCCACAACTTTCTCTTTAATAAGACTATTGACTTGAGCATTTTTATCACGTAATTTATTCGGTTGATGACCACGAGGTAGTAGAGACTGCAAGAAAAAAATTTTAAAAAAATTGTTGCATGAGAGAGGAGAGTGAGAGTGTTTGAACGTTTGAGCTAACATACAGGTAAAACGATATAAGCATCGGGTAATTTTGAACGTATTCTCTGTATTATTTCATATATACCATCAGCAATTTCTTCCGGTTTATTGTCGACGTTATTGGTGCCAACATGTAGAACTACAATTTTTGGTTTAACATTGTCTAATTCGCCGTTTTCCACACGCCACAATACATTTTCGCAACGATCACCACGTATGCTGAAGTTAAGGCAATGCATGGGTGCGAAATAGTCATGCCATGTTTCCGTGTCCTGCAATGTCTCCAGTATGCAATCGCCCAAGAATATGACATCAGGATCTTTTTCACGGCACTCCGAAATAAAGCGTTTGTGTATACTTAACAAATAAAAAGGAAAATACATTTGTATTTGCAATTAAAACCAAAAATTAAGAAAATTGACCGAATTTTTACCTTAGCCATCTATCATCGCCTTCATTGTCTTTTCGTTGGGTGGCGACCGTACAAGGATTCATCATGTTTTCTTCTATTTTCTCTTTTAGTTTTATTGTATTCAAAACGCGGTGGTTTTATATTTATTTGACTTAAGTAGGAGTATACAATTTCAGAAAAAATTTGCAAATAAATTAAAAAAAATTTTAGTAATTTTTTTGCAAGCTGACGACAAAAATGACAAAATCAGAAATTCTTCTTCTTCTATGTGTTAATAGCTAATCACAGGAAATTGATAGCATTAAAATTGCAATTACAGCATTTTACAGTGAACACTTGTATGAAGTTCTTATAATGAAATAAAAGAATTATGGATCGTTATTATTAATTGCCATAATTTCTTGTTTCTTAATTTCTATGTTTACCAAAATTTAAAAAAAATCGATATTTTAATTATTGACAAAATAACCCATTCATAATTTTTATCCTGTCAGTTTTTGCAATTTTACTCACATCCCTCAAAAATAGAAGCTATTTCAGCATTTTTTTCTCGCAAAAATGGAATCTAGTGATTTTTAAATTGCATTTTATATAAAAATGATTTAGTTTTAATTTAAAATTCAATTGTAAAAACACTATTTTTTTTTATATATCTACTTAAAAATTTTAACTAAAAATATTATAATAAAGGTGAATAAATTGGCCAAGAAGCAATTTTTTTCACATTTTTAAACTTTTTTTATATCTATTAAAAATATATGTAATATTAAAATTGTACGACAGTATCATTCGTATACCATTGTACTTTTTAGTGTTGAATTGTACCAAAAAAGTACAATTGTACCGACTATATCATCCCTGATAAAACCAATATACAAATAATAAAAATTGATTACTATTTGTATAAAAAAAACGAAAATATATTCAACAAAAAATCAATAAGTGCTCATTAAATTCTACAAAGGAAATACAACTAATAGCGTAATTATGAGCACTATAAGCCATAAAAATCTACAAGAACTATGTCGTGCATGTTTGAGGAGTCTAAAACACAACAATCTAAATACTAGCGAAAGTAGTAATTTTGCTGATAGTGAATGTAATGCTGGAACATCTAGTTTAAATAGTTTATTATTGCCCAATTTGTGTAAATTGTTCATGTTCCTAACCTCATATGACGTGAATAATGAATATGACGACTTTCCGAAACGTTTATGTGAGTGGTGCTATAGTCGTCTATTGGATTACGATGAATTCCGTAAGTCGGCCGTAAGAAGTACAGAAATGTTGTATGAAAAATGGAATACCAGCAGGACGGAAGAATCAGCAACAGTGGATGACAGTGGAGAAGCAAAACCATGTATTCAACTGCTTCAAAACATTAAGGATGAGGAAAATGTGGAGGAAAATGATGATGATAAATTGGTAAGAATGTAATCATTCCATTTCGATTTTACGTAAATTTTGATTGAAATTTAATTAGTCATTTCGGCTTGTTATACTATTATTTTCAATTGAAATGAATAAATGACTATATTTTAAGCTTTTGCCGGAATTGGCCAATATGCCTTTGTATATTAAACCAGAACCAGTTTTTGAAGCAATGGATACCCAGTTTATATTGCCTTCTTACCTTGAGGAAGGTGAAGTTAATACCGATCAAATATCATATGAATCCTATGATACCGAAGAAGATGCCGATGATGAAGAGCTATTACTACCGAACGGCGCTGCAAATAATTCCAGTCCCTCTATTAACAGTTCCGAAGGGAAGGTAGTACTGTCCAAGAGAGATCGAGATCGAAAGTCCCTACACTGTAATGCCTGCAATAAACAGTTCTACAAACAAGTTTATTTGGATGCCCATGTTCGGGGAACTCATTTGGGACAGGAGAAGCCATTTCAATGTTCAAATTGTACAAAAGCATTTACACGTTACAATCAATTGTTTCTCCACATCAAATCGAAGCATATCGAAATGCTTTTCCGTTGTGATTATGAAAATTGTGATGCCTCTTTCGCCGTCGCCATAAAGTTGAAGATGCATCGCCAAGTCGCACATAATTCCTCAGAAGAACTTATTCCGCAAGACTACCAAGAAGAAGAAGAATATGAAGAAGCAGAGCCTGACAATTTGGAACTTGAAATGGACCATATTTGTTACTTGTGCAGACGTAAATATAGTTCTAAACGTGCCCTTAGGGAGCACATCAAAAGACACAAAAAGATCAAAGAACATGTTTGCAAAGAGTGTGGTGTGGCAAAAGTAACACGTACTGAGTTAGTTACCCATATGCGCACACATACACCCAACTTGGAGAAATTTCCTTGTCCTCAGTGTCCTCAAGTATTTAATCATAAAAATGCTATATCACGTCACGTTAAAGTCATCCACGAAGGCCTCCGACGATTTCCCTGCAACTATTGCCCTAAACGTTTTGGAACGCGAAATTCACAAGTTTGTCATGAACGTTTGCATACTGGCGAACGACCATTCATTTGTGAAATCTGCGAAAGAGGTTTTGTGCAACCCGAGGGTCTTAGGTCTCACATGAAAAATCATGATAAAAATTTACGCAAACACGTTTGTAAATATTGTTCACAACGCTTTATAACATTGAAAAATCTTGTGGATCATGAACGGCGACATTTAGGCGATAAACCACATATTTGTAATATATGCAGCAAAGGTTTTTATAGCGAAACAGATTTAAAGAATCATCGCAGCACACATTTAGAAGCAGCGGCTGGCTCAGATCAACAAGAAATTGCCGTCGAGAATGAATCAGAAACATTTTTATAGAGTCAAAGAATGCAAATTTGATGGCACAGTTAATATATTAACATCCAACTTAATTGCATTTGTTGATTGTATGGCAAATGGATGTTTTAAATTCATATATCTAACCCTTATGTAATTGTTTAAAATATTGTAATACATATTTATGGAATAAATAATATATCAAATAAATGTAAAAAATGGTACAGGACGATGTGCATTATTAAAATTATACATACAAATCGTTTTCAATACTCGCAATAGATATTTTATTTTTTTATTTAATTTATTTTTATTAGCTTAACTCGGTGCGCTTCTTTTTCCACCCCTATAGTAGATAAATATAAAAATGATTTTATAAAAAATTAAATGCATATAATTAAAGGCTTTCTTACCCTATGACTCTAACCATAAGGTAACTCTCCAGATATTCGATAATAAATATTTACTTTGTATGGGAGGGGCACGTCCTTCCGATCCCCTTAAATTTTGTCATAACAGGTCACTGACATCAACGTAATTTACATAATGTTTAACGACTTTCACAATTACAGTTCACTTGATATTCGAAAATAACTATTTACTTGGAATGGGAGATACCACTCCACTGTTCTGATTCCACCCATTATTATATATTTTATGTACAATGGTAACAAAATAACTACCTAAGTTCACAGTATGTACTTATTTTCGTGATTGAAATCATGGTTTACAATTTAGTAAAACGCCTTTACTACTGGATACAGAAATTCTTAAAAATATACAATTCTTCATTTATTCAACCGATTCCATTGGGCCCTATATGATCCCCATAATTATTTAAATATAATGTAGGTTATACTACGTGTTATTAATAAAATAATTGGCAATACAGATAAAATTGTAAACAATGAATTTGTTCATTTTCTTGTTTAAGTTTTGAATCTCCTACTATTTTTTATTTTTGCTTACTATTTTATTAATTTTTGCACTACTAACCTTTGCATAATTAGTAATTAGTTTTAACATATGGGCAATTCCACGAGAATGACTACCACGACTGAAAACCCAAAAACCCTTGAAACTTTTTTTCAAGATGATTTGAATTGGAGAAAACACTAAAATATTACTATGTGTCAGTATTTAAAGCTTATTACAACATTTTATTGGCGAAAATAATATTTTAAACTGACTATATTTAATTTTTTAATTTAATTGGCGTGTTTTAGGCTAAAATTGCGGTCAAAACTAAGCTCCCAATTAGCATAAAGTGTGAAATGAATTTGACTCTGACTGTTTATTTGCTATTATAAAATTGTTTATTGAAACCGAATTTATATTTTCTATTAATTTTTTAGTTTTTGTATACATATATTTACAGAATATACATTGTTTTATTATAAGAGAAAAATCTGTCACGTACGGTATGTCACGTACGATATTAAGTTTTATTTATTATAAAATCATCCAATGATTGTTTTTATTTAAATATGACGGATTGTAAAGGAAAAATATTTCGTTTATTGTAAGAAATTAAAAGAAAACATAACGCCTCTCACGATTCGCAAATTTTCGCATATTTCTACATGTACCTCAAAATGACTTCCATTTTATGTCACGTACGATATACCCTTATTTCGCTCGATATTTTGGATAACAATGTTCCGGAAGAACTTTTTATTTTTTAAAAATATAGCACCCTCTGAATGAAACATACAGACCAAATTATTTTTCAGATACTCTTATTTTTGGAAAATCTATTCCACTCTATAAGCGTACAAATGTCACGTACGATGACATGGAATTGCCCATATGTAAATAACTTTCCACTACTGGTTAATGTGTTTCGCATATTATTTTTTGTAAAAATTGGGTATTTTTATAAATTCTATAAGACTAGTATGTCTTGTATTAATCTGGCAACTCTCGTATATTATCATAACGGTTCTTTTGGCGTCATGTTTGTTTTCTCAGTGTTGATATATTTGTTAAACAAAGTGAAACAAAAATTACAAATAAAAGAATAATTAACGTATATTGTCACAAAATTGTTTTATTTTATTAGTGCTAAAGTGTAACACAATAGAATTTACCCAAGGAGAATGAAAATTCATTTATTTTCTATTTTTAAACTAAATTGAAAATAATTAAAAAATAATCATTTTACATGTGTAGCTAATTTTTGTAAACAATTTATAAAGTTTACAAGTGTTTTGGTAAGTTTTGCTAAAAATATTTGTAATAAATTATATTAATTAAAAATAAGTATCGTTGGAACTCATTTAATCGACAAACTACTAAAAAAATACATATCTAATTTAATAATTATTCGACCGACAATTTGTTAATATCATTTAAAGGGGCTTGAATACAATAACGGTATATAGGAATATACATACATATATTTTTACAATATTTTATCTGAGACTATCAAAAATCTGTATAGGAAAACTTTGCTTAGTAGACGACATTTGACCAGTGTGTCGCTTTTCGTGACTTTTAAATTGTCACCTTTGGCAAATGTTTTATCGCATTGGTGTACGTCAACATGTATGCGACGATTTTTCTAATTGTAAAATATAATCGGTCAATTGGGGCAGGGATATTCGCGTTCTGAAGAGTTTATATGAGATCTTAACTCCTTTATTGTTGTTTTCTTGAGTCCACAATAGGGGCATTCGAAATTTTGAACGCTTATGTTCATTCAATAAACTAATGCAATATTGGCCTTGTCACATTCTTTGCATTAAAAAGGGTAGAGTTCTTTGAGTCCATGTAAGTATTAGTGTTCTTTTAAAGTGTAATTTTATATAAATCTTGACACATAAAGGTAGATTTGTCAAAAGCATCATCACACTTTGCACATTGGTACGCCCAGGACAAAAAACAGTACAATTAAAGTAAAAACAGTGGACTTTTACAAAAACATAACAATTTATTCAACATTTGGGGTAATAATTAATTATGATTGTTTTTTGCCAGAGTAAATTCATTTCAAAAGTACACAAGTATCTGCTACTAGATGACCCGGTGCACTTCGCCACCCCAATTGGATGAAAGAAATAGTACTATTAAGTCTCCCTTTGTGAATTAATGTTAATTCAGGATAACATGTCTCTAGTTTCATGTTTATTGAATCATTGTAATGTAACTTCTAGAACATTCGAAACGTATTATTATAATAAAAAACTACCATTTAAAAAGTACCATTAGAGGAAAAAGTACCAATTTTCCACACTTAAACCACCGTCAAGTTTTAATCAAAGTAATTACCTTATTCTAAGTTCAATATTATATTATTTGGAGAACGAAAAAATACTTCTTAGTTTGGTTTAGTTCACAAGGATTGGTATCAGCATCCTATTCTTGATTATTTCTTTACTGAGAAGCTTATTAGCCCACTATAATGTATATAAGCTAACTAATTTAATATATTAAAAAAAGTTCCAATTTCCTTTTATCCTCTTGAACACCGGTTAAGTTTGAATTTAAATTTGTATAGCATTTCCTATATTATCAACTGATTTTGTTTCTATAACACTCAATATTTAATAAATTATCACAAAACTGAACCGAAACCGATCGGTTTTCAATTTTTTAAAATTCTTCGGTTTTTTGGAAACTACTATAAGTGCATTTAAAAAGTGCTATTATAACAAAGAAAAAGTACCATAAAGTCTCCAATTTAATTTTTACTCACTGAGGAGCATATATTTTATATTTCTTGGACCATTATTATAGAATATTCAAAATGTTCAAGAATCCTACTCGCTCGAGTTCATATAATATAATATTATGTTCATGTTTATAGATTTATTATAGAAAATTTAAAATTTTTACTCACTTAGAACCATATGCACTTAATTTGATATTTCTAAGTCCATTATTATAGAAAATTTAAAAAGTACCATTAGAATAAAGAAAAAGTATCATAATGTCCCCACTTGTAGATTTTATTTCGCTTAGGTCCATATAAGCGTTATATTATATTCATTGGTGAAGAAAATACAAAGAGTACCATTCGAATAAAGAAAAAAGTACCAAAAAGGTAGCCACTTGTGGATTCCCATTCACTCGGGTCAATATAGGCTTTATTTCATGTTTCTAGGTTCATTGTTGAAGAAATTACAAAAAGTACCATTCGAATAACGAAAAAGTATCAACAAGGTTCATTGGGTTCATTGGTGAAGAAATTACAAAAAGTACCATTCGATTAAAGAAAAAGTACCAAAAAGTATCCTCCTTACTTAGTACCATATACGCTTAATATCACATTTCTATGTCCATTATTACAGAAAATTCAAAAAGTACCATTAGAAAACAGAAAAAGTACCAAAAGGCAGCCACTTGTGGATTCCCACTCACTCGGGTCCATATAAGCTTTATTTCATGTTTCTAGGTTCATTGGAGAAGAAATTACAAAAAGTACCATTCGAATAAAGAAAAAGTACCAAAAAGTCTCTTCCTAGAATTCTCACTCACTTAGGACCATATATGCTTATTTCATGTTTCTAGGCCCATTATTAAAGAAAATTCTAAAAGTACCATTGAAGAACAAAAAAGTACCTATAGTTCAGTTCTCACATTTTGGTACCTAAATATTGTCCCCTACTCCTAACTCTAACTTCACTCAGCTAGCTTTAATTTCGATAAGTGAAATATTTTAAAATATTAAAAAAATTATCATTAGGAAAAAAGTACCGAATCCATTTTTCCTCCTTGAACACCCCTCAAGTTTGAAATTTAAAAATATTCCATTTTGCCAAAATTGTTTATGCTAAAGACATGCCTCAAACGATTAAAATCTGTGTTAATGTGCTCAAGAAAAATAATTTTTTGAAAAAAAGTACCAAACTGTTTACCCGGATTTGGTCAATATACAGCTTGGCAGTCGTGTTCCAAATAGCACTCTGTTAGTTAATTTTTGCATCCAGGAACCAATGTTAAAAATTTATCAAAATTGGCTTAAAAAGGTAAATAAAATTTATTTTTCCGTTTTCCGGTGTTAAAATTTTATTCAAATAAATTTCTGTATCGTGGTGGGAGCTTAAAATAAAATATTTATATGTCTATATCAATTTGTAGAAAAACATAGTTTATGAAAAAATTATCATAAATAAACACAATTTTTATGTTTATTAGTTTAAAAGATAAATAGGGTGCCAAAAAAGTACCAAAATAGAGTTTTCTCCCCTAAAAGGTTCGAATTTCGAAAAAGTTTATTTTTTAAATACATTTACATATTTTTTGTGCAAAGGTGAAGGTTTTACATATTGCATACAGGTCAATTTACCAAAAAAGGTAAGGTCGCGTACCCACAATTTGAAGTTTTTTTCAAATGTGTGTGGTTTATTTATTTTATTGGAAGCAAAATATTTGAAAACGATATTTTGATGATATCGTTTTCAATCATAATATCATAATCGCCCCCATAAGGTAATATCGGTCTATTCCTATCCTTTCTCCAAAATAAAAACATCAGACTGAAATCCTTTCAGTGGCTGCATTTGAATGGGATTTTGAAAAAGTATTTTTTTCTAAATTAGGAAAAGTACCACTGTTTAAAAAGTCTCCATGCAAAAGTTTCCAAACAAAAAATTTCGTCAAATAGGAGATCCATATCAATATTTTTAATTGAGAACAATTTAACAACTGTTCTAATTTCTTAATGCAATACCTGTGTTGTGGACAAATCCAAAATAAACTTCAAAAGTCTCATGTTCCAAAAATTTTTTTAAAACATATTGAGAAATAAAATACGTTTTGATGGCTAGATATATCTTGCGAAATCGTTCAACTGCTGGAGTTAAACTGATACATCGGGTCGACACGTAACGAAGCATTTTGGTCTATTCTAGTTCACAGAACTCGATCATTTCTTTTAGACTTGAAATCTTTTTCGTTGATGAGCTAAATTCCTTAAAAACCTTGATTACAATATTCTCTATATCGAGTTTTAAAAGTTTCAATCCGATAATATCTGGATTATTTTTTTAAGCTGAACAAAAACATTTTCTTGCATCCGAAATTAACATTTACATTTTCTGCACAATAGCTGGTGACGTTGGGCAAGTTTAAATTTCGACCTTCCAATTTTGACTTCAACGATTCAGCAGTATCATTTGACACTTCGGATGATTCATAAAATTTCACGTTTTGTATTTACTACCGTATGCTTAGCATTTGTTGTTCTAAAATATTTAAATAAATACATGTTTTGTTTGCTACAATAAAAAGCATTTAACAAAAAAAAAAAAAAAAAAAAACAGCACAAAGTATGAAAAACATTACACTTGCGTACTGATTCAGGTGTTGTAAATAAAAGAGTACAATTGAAAAAAATCAGTACGTCTGACACCCCTATTTCCAGACCATGTTTAATTTTGTTTAATTGCACAGATTATTACAGATATGCAACAAATGACAGTTGTCAAAAAAGTTTTCAATGGTTGTGGTTTGCAGCGAGAGAAAAATAAAATATTTATTGGACAAATAGTGTTAAATATATTGTCTCTCTTTTTCAAACCACAACCATTTTGACATTTTCTTTCGTTATTTTTCAATTTCCAAATTTCTGAAATCAGCTGATTCATATCTGTATAATTTGTGTTTAATTTTTTACAACAAGACTTTTTGGTTCTATCAAATGTCAAAGCTTTTTTGCTTATTATTCTAAGCTTATTAACAAAATATTTATTTTTTACATTAATAAGTAAAGCCCTCACTCATAGATGACAACTAGATAGGTAACTGAGAGCCAAAAACCTAAGTCTGTTGGCAAAAACCTAATTCATGAGAATGTATTTCATGTATTTTGTTATTGTATAACTCGTATGTGTGAAAAGAGAGACATTTTTCCATTTTATTGTTCTCTCCTTCCATTCTATGCGTTTATTCTATGCCCTCACTATTCAATTATCTTCACTATATTAAGTTTTAATACATATTTGTCTAATTTTTCATTTTTGTTTTTTGACATTTGCTTAGACCCATGGTGTAATGATATACATTAAACAAACAGCTGACTATTTTTTGCTCGTGTTTGTTTTCAACTTTCATCTTGTCAAAATTGTTTTTTTGTTGTAATTTGTATACGTAAGCTATTTGTCAAAGTTTGTTTATATTGTGTTTCATTGTTTAAAATAAAGTAAATAAGAGAATTTTGTGAAAATAAAAAATAAAATACGTCGATGTTGGTTCTCTTCGACTATTTTTATCACAATTTCTTTTATCTCTAACAATTTTCATTAAAAAAAAATGTTTTAAAGCCTTTACAATTTTTTATATTTTTTTTTTGGTTTTAATGAAAACAGCTGATGGCAAAGCAATACGCAAAACGCCAGGGTATCCCACACGAAGTAGAAAAAAAAAACTGAGGTAAAGTTGGGCATTGAAAAATGCCTACTTCATCTAGTGTAACGCTAATAGTAACTAACGGTTGACTATTGCCTAAAAATCAAAAACGATCTCGTATGTTAGCTTCTTTAATGAAACTAATTAACTGAGAGTATATACCGATGTCATGAGAATTTAATAAGTCAAAAAGATTAGTGAATCTACGAAATAACTGGTGTTTAATCCTAATGTCATTGAATTGAGAACAGTGAAAGATAAGATGCTCAGAATTGTCGATCATGTTACAAAAATCACAAACATCAGACGATCGCTTACGAACAATTTTTTATTTACGTTAAGTCAGCTGTTTTTGACACTATAAAAGTGATTTAACAAAAAACAAAGTGCTTGCTGTTTTTGCATTGTTGTATTTGTTGCCGTAACGCATACACATAATAATCATTACGCCATGTTTAGACCAATTGTTGTTTTTGTAGAACTGTCACCACCTTGTATGAATTCGCCTTTGTTTACAATTTGCTTGAAATTGATGAAATATTTAGTGTTGATGAATTTTGAGTGATTACGAAAGTATTCGGTTTCATTTATCAACCACCATATGTGTAGGCAAAGAATATAAATCATGCGAATTCATATAAGGTGCAGTCAGTCAAACAGCTGTTTACATTTTTCCCACTTGTTTTTTTCTAGCGTCTTGCTTGTTTTTATATTTCAATATCTTCATATTCTAGGCTTATTAACACAAGTACAGAAACACAGAGTGGTCGATTTTAAATAGCATCCGATTCAGCACCCAATCTGTTATATTGATATACTAATGATGTTTCTGTTATTTGGGGACTTCGGAAAGGTTTAAATATATTAAATGTACTCAAGCCAACATTTTTAAAATAAACTGTAATATTTATCAAGGTTGGCTACCGTAACCGCTTAATACCCTATTTAGCTCTACTACAATAACAGCAAATAACGTTACCGAAATAATCCAAAATACAGTTTCACTAAACTTGGAAACCAACCAACGCTTGTTGCGTAAAACTGTTTATTGCATTTATTTACGAATCGAATATAAAGTAATCGATTATAATTTTACATCACTAATTTATTTATAATTGTGTTAAAAAGTCGAAAAACGAATTAGTTAAATGTTATTTATAGAATGTGTATTTGAATGCAATTGAGAATACTATTGATTCCATTCCTTTTCGCATAATGTTGCCAGTTACACGTGCACACTTGGATCATATTTGTTGCATATGTCTCCTGGACATAAGACCCGCTATATTTACTCAAAAAGTGTACGATGTCAAAGAAGAAAAAAACATGTCCAAAGTACTTAAACTCACGGCTCACATTACGGTATTAAAAAATCCAATGAATCAAAAATATATCAATGATTATTGTCGGAAAATATGTGAAATATGCTTCCTTAAGACTCAATATTCCTACTTTTTTCGTGAAAAAATTATGGCCTCCACAGCAGCGCTAAAGGAGCTGCTGGAAAGTGATGAGCTAAATGATGAGGATATTAAAAGATTGCAGTATTTTTGTCGTATTTGCCTAAATCGACAGAAAACAAATTATAATCCAAATAGTTTAAACATGCAACATCTAAATTGGTTGAAGGACTGCAGTGGCATACGATATTCTTCGATTATAGATACGGAAAAATTTCGAATAAAAGAGGGAACCAATATCAATGAGATAGCCGTTATCAATGATGCACACTTTCCAAAGCAATTGTGCCAAAACTGTTTAAAAAAACTGCAAAATGTTGAAGATTTTCGTAAATCGGCTACACAGACATTCGAGTACATGATCTCAGTTATGGGTGATGCAAGTGGCCCGGACGATGATTTGGTGACACAAGAAATTAAGCAGTTCCGAGAAAATGTAATATGGAAAGAAGTACCACGAACACAGCCAGTTGCAGTTAATGAAATCAGTGCCACACAGGATTGTGCGATTTTTCAAATTGAAGATGTTAAATATGAGGAAGGATATCAAGACAGTTTTTGCACAAATAGTTTACAATATCAAGTACAAAACACTTATACTGGTGTCGATCCAATTGCGGATATAAAAGATTATTCAAACACTACTTCACAAATGAATGATGATGCATTTGAAGATGCCATGGACTTTATGGAGGAGTTTCCTCACTATTCCGATGCAGATGACGACGATGATGCAGACTTCAACCTAAATTTTAGCATTGAAGCGGTTTCTTCTTCGGATTGCAGTGACAATGCTGATAAAAATAAATGTTTAAGAAAAAGTCGAGATAAAAATTCAATACAAGTAAGAGACTTATACACGGCTTGGCCGGATTTTTTTTATCCACCACCAGAGTTTTAAATTATATATACCTACATACATACATATTTTTTCGAAAACTATTTTGAGTTGCATAAACATTTGTTATTTTATTTTTAATCTTTTTTTTAAGAAATTTTATGGAGTGTTATTGTTTTGTTTATTATTATACTATAGGTAATAGTTATTATTAAAAATAATAAAAACTTATTTATTTTTATAGATGTCGTAGTTGCGACAACAAAGTCTTATTTGTGTAATTTTTCAACTTGTTTTATTCGACCATCTGTTGTAAAGTTATCAAAGAAATTACTTGCTTGTAAAGTTTATAAACACGTACGACTTTCTGTTGACGCATCTACTATATAGTTAGATATTTCTTACAAAATGGAGGTGTGAAGTCAATTTATTTCTGGTGCCTATTGAATTTGCTTAAAATCTATCGATGATTATTTTTAATCTACAACCACAAAAACTCAGCAAAAAAAATAAAAAAATGCGTCCATTTTGAAAAAAAAAAAAGTCAACAAAGTTATTGATTTTGCAAAAAAAGTTAAAAATTGAATGTTTTGAGTTACAAAGCATTTCTTTTGATAGATATCACACATGCGTCCCACTAAGCGACCAAATAGGTCTTCAAGGAAAATATCTAAGCTTTCTTTTGGTAAAAAAAGAACCATTTTGAAAAAAAGTCTAAAAAGTTTTTGATTTCGGAAAAAAACTGTGAAAAATGTTTTATTTTTTTTCCGAAAGATTGTAGAAATAGCTATCTAAACTATTTGGAACACATTTTGCTAAGACACCTGCTTGTCCAAAATGTTAAATTTTGACACCCTCTAACTCAGAAATTTCTCGACCGATCTTGTTGAAAAATTGTCTGAATTACTATCCAATAGAATTTGGAAATATAATTAGAAATTTCTGAAATACAATTTGAAATGGTGTAGTAAATAAGAAATGTATTTTTAGAAACGATTTCTTGACATACCGAATGATTCCAATAATATTTTAATTTTTAAATGTATTAATACTTAATACACGGTATTGTCTTCTGTAAATAAATGTTAGTCGCCAACGCAATTCTTCTAAAGTGTGATTATTTATCATTACAAATCACATCAAATAAATAATAAAACTGGATTTTAGAAAGTTTTTTGTGTCTCTTGTAAAATTTTTGAAACGGTGCTTATAATATTTGCACACTAAGCTAACGATAGTTTTCAAATATAATCAAAATTTACCATCGTTCAAATATTTATACATATAAAATCGAATTTCTCAATTCATAAATTTTTATTTAATTTCATGTTTTTCAAATAGGACAATTTTTTAAAGAGTTCGAATGAAATGCAAATCGAATGCATTAATAAATGAAATGAATATTGTCAAAAGTACAAAAATATGTATGTATGTATGTAATAAAAATCACAATAATTTTCGCACTCCATAAACTATTGCATTATAAAAAAATATTTTTAAATTTCAATACATATTTAATTTTAGTATTGTACAAATAATGAAAACAAATTATCGAAGAAAAAAAATGAACAAAATATCGAAAATGGAGAAAAAGGAGAAAATACAATTAAACCAAAACGCCGTAATAAAGATAAACAATCCACTGAAGACGAAAACAAATTGTCGAAAAAAAATGAAGAAAATGGTGAAAATACAATTGAAGCAAAACGCCGTAAGAAAGCTAAACAGTCAACTGAAGAAGGTAAACAACCAAAGAAAACTGGAAAATCATCACACTCTGATAACATGAAAAGCACTGATGAGAACGATGTTAATGAAACCATTGTGTGCGAAAAATGTTCTCATGTATTCGCTACGAGATCCACCTTTAAAAGACATCAACGAACAGTGCATTCTACGAATCAAACGATGCACAAATGTCAGATATGCTCTAAAGAATTTAAACGTAAAAGTCATTTAGATGATCATGTACGGACCGTTCATGAAAAACTTAGGCCTTTTAAATGCTCCCTTTGTACGAAATCATTTGCATCCAACGGTTCGAAAAGAGTTCATGAACTTACACACACTGATGAGTTTCCCTTTGCATGTGAATGGTGTGGAAAACGTTTTCGCCAATCCTTTCGATTAAAGGTTCACGCAGAAATACATACAACCAAACCCGAACTGTTGTGTCCAATTTGCAAAAGAAGCCAAAAGACGCCCAGCGACTTAGAAGAGCATCTGAAAAGTCACGATGATAAACGTTTACAGTGTCCTTCGTGCGGCAAACTATTTTTAAGAAGTTCACATCTTAAAGATCATTATAATGCAGTCCATTTAAAATTACGTCCTTTTAAGTGTGAATTTTGTGAATTAGCTTTTGGTGATCGGAAAACACGGCGTGTGCACGAAAAAAGTCATACGGAAGATCGTCCTATGACGTGCACCGTTTGTAAACGTGGTTTCAAATCTTCCATCTCTTTTGGAAAACACATAAAGCAGTCTGGGCACTCAACAGAGGAATGTAAAATCAAAACTAAAAAATCGAAAAATAATACAACTAAATTATTAAGTCTAAACTACCCTGAAAACATAACACTGTTTTAATGTATTTTCTAAAGTATATAATTTAGAAAATACATTACATCCTTTAAATACAAACTAAACAAACATTCCCCTTTTCACAGTCTTTTCTGTAAACAATCGAATAACATGAACCAAAATTTTACATGTTGAAGTTACTATTTAATTTAAATTTCCAAAACCATATTCCTATAGACTAATTCAATAACTACTGATGGCTTAGTGCAGAAATATTATAAGCCACATAAATTAAATAATTGTTTAATCGAAAAAATTAAATATGCGGTTTAACGAATATCTATAAAAATTCTAATTTAAAAAGAAATTATGTTTTTACACTAGCGCCCTCAATTGGTAATAGCTTACAAAACATATCTTGTAAACTTTTGGTGTCTTTAATGAACATTATGAATATAAAGATAATAATGTATATACATATAATTGTTTAATTACTTATAATAATGATTAAAATAATAAAATTTATATATATTATATTACATATTTTGTTATTATTCCATATTATCTAAAAATCGAATTTTGGTGGGAAATATGAGTGGTCACAGATTATTATTTTTTTTTTTATTTCACAAATTCAAAACCATTATTGTTCTTTTTCCTCTAGCATCTCTTATTAACGATCTATGAGTAATTTTAGATTTTTCATATAAAAATCGATATTTGGTGGGAAATATGAGTAATTACTGATTATTGTCCTTTTTCCTCTAATTAACGATCTATGTGTGATTTTAGATTTTTCATATAGAAATCAATATATGAGTGATCACAGATTATTGTCCTTTTTCTTCTGGGACCTCTTATTAACGATATATGAGTGATATATGCTTGATCACAGTATTAATGATATACAGTGCACTCGCGGTAACGTGAACTAATTAAAACCAAGGGAGTTCATGTTAGTGAAATTGTTCACGTTAGCGATTGTCGAATTTCATGGAATAAATATAAAATTTTATAATATAAAACTGTATTTTACACGCGTGAACGTGTAATTCTTTTATTATTATTTTCATTATTGATATATAAAACAAAAATTATTGATTAAAAAGCATTACAAAACAAAACGAGATCACGAGAAAATAGACATTGAAATAAAATTACGTAGCTAATAAAATTACTCATTCGTTGCCATTAAAAACATTAATTTAGAGAATACAAACCCATTATTACTATAAGGGTATTCCCTAATCTTTGAAAAGCAAATTAAATGTATGTATTTCAGTGCTTAGAAAACAAATACAGTGAAAAAAAATTGTTCACGTTATAGCGCTTTCTGAGTTTGTTCACGTTACAGAGTAGTCAATGTAAAAAATAGCTTGTTCACGTTAGGCGGTGTTCACGTTAGACGGTGTTCACGTTACCGCGAGTGCACTGTATAAATGATTTTAGATTTTTCATATAAAATATGATGTTTGTACATATGATGATTGTACATATAATAATACTTATTGAGTTCAACTAAGAAAAGAAATAAAAATATAAGAAGTATAATTAATACTGCAGACAACCCAGATCCATTAAAGAAGATAAATACAATAAGGTAATTCACAACACCATTTTATACCCTTGTAAAAATGCAACTTTTACACAATCACAACAACAATATTATTAACGATATATGAGTGATTTTAGATTTTTCATATAGAAATCAATATTTGGTGGGAAATATGTCTGATCACAGATTATTGTCCTTTATATATTTGTTTATTGAAATCAATATTTGGTGCGAAATATGAGTAATCACAGATTAATGTTCTTTTTCCTCTTGGACCTCATATTAACGATCTATGACTTGTAGTGTACAAACTACAATAACAATTTTTATTTCTACAAATTAAATTTCAATCTTTTTACCTTTGTTATTTGTTTTATGTTTTATAAAAAATTTTCAATAAAATTTTCATTATTGATTTAAATTTTATAAAGAAAACACATTTAATATATTCTCTACAATTGGTGACCTCGACGAGAGTATTCTAAGATGTCTCTTACCCGCACACCACAAAGAGCTAGCACATCAGCAGAAAACAATGACGATACTCTTTTGGATCAAGCAATAGGTGATACATTAAATAACACATGCCCACCACAAGAAATTTCTGCAACATCAAGCCAACTCCAGAAATTTCCTCCATTTTGGCCCAAAAACCCTCGTGTATGGTTTCTACAAATAGAATCAATTTTCTCAATTGCAAGAATCTCATCAGACGAAACCAAATTTCGTCACTTAGTTGCAAATATTGATGCTAGTACGTTAGACTTGGTGAGTGACATTCTTGAAACTGCCCCAGTTGGTAATAGATACGAAACCCTTAAGAGGAGAGTTATAAATCTATTCAGTGAATCCGATGAAAAGAAGCTTAAGAGATTACTCAGTGGACAAATTCTTGGCGATCAACAACCATCTCATTTTCTAAGAACTATGCAAAACTTAGGACGTGGTCAAGTCGGAGATAATGTTATCAGATCATTATTTTTAGAACAACTTCCGGAGAATGTAAGATCAATTCTGGCTATTAGTGAACAACAAGATATAACTAAACTTGCCCAACAAGCTGATAAAATTATTGACATCGCCCGTCCCGTAAACGTTTCATCAATAACAACACCACAAAATGATGCATTCCAAGAATTATCCCAACAAATCGAATCCCTTCAAAAGCAATTTCAAGAATTTGGTCGAGGTAGGAGTCGTCAAAGACGTTTCTCACGCAAGAGATCAAAATCAAGAAACGGTAACAATGAATATTGTTGGTTCCATTATAAATTTGGTTCAAAAGCCAAAAAGTGTAAATCCCCTTGCAAATATCCAAAAAACTAAATAATGTTTCGGATGTCGCGGCCACCGAGACAACAAATATCTCAAGCCGCCTTTTTATTCGCGATAATTCTACTAAATGTGTTTATTTAATAGATACTGGAGCTGATGTTTCGGTTATTCCTCAATCAAAATTCAAATCAAATGATAAATTTTCAAATGTACAACTTTTTGCAGCTAATGGTACACGCATTAAAACCTTTGGAACTAAACTCCTCCAATTAGATCTTGGTCTTCGAAAATCGTTTACATGGCTGTTTATTATAGCAGATGTAACAAAACCTATAATTGGATCTGATTTTTTAACACATTTCCATCTGTTGCCAGATTTAAAAAATCGTGTCCTTGTTGATGGTAAGACATTAATTTCGTCACGTGGTTCAGTAAAAGAAACACCTGTATTTGGAATTTCAACAATTTTGAAAGATCATTCAGTTTACCAAAAACTTCTTGAAGAATTTCCAGAAATTCATAACTTATCAACATCTGTTTTCTCAAAATCAAATAACGTATATCATCACATTGAAACGTCAGGACCACCAGTTAAATCAAAGGTAAGACCACTAGATTCAAAAAGACTAAGCATTGCGAAGAACGAATTTAAGTTCATGCTTGAAAATGGTATCATACGTCCATCAAAGAGTATGTGGTCAAATGCCCTACATATGGTTCCCAAAAAGAATGGAGATTGGCGACCTTGCGGGGACTACCGTCAGTTGAATAAAATAACTATTCCTGATCGATATCCCATCCCACTAATTACTGATTACGTTCATATTTTACATGGTCGAACTATCTTCTCTAAAATTGACCTCGTACGCGCATACCATCAAATACCAATCAATCCGGACGACATTCCCAAAACTGCTATTATTACACCATTCGGTTTGTATGAATTCCTGAGAATGCCATTTGGCTTGCGAAACGCAGCACAAAGTTTCCAAAGACTAATGGATGAAATATGTCGAGATTTAGATTTCATCTTCGTGTATATTGATGATGTATTGATTGCATCGTATACTGAAGAACAGCATGTAGAACATCTTCGAACTCTTTTTAAACGATTTAAAGATTACGGTATTGTAATAAATCCAGCAAAGTGTGAGTTTGGCTCAAATAAAATGGATTTTATTGGATTCCATATCACTCCTGAAGGAAGTGAACCTATGAAATCCAAATGCAACGCAATACTTAATTATCCAAAACCAAAAACAATTCAAGAGCTTCGACGTTTTTTGTGCATGATTAATTTTTACAGAAGGTTTATTCCTCACGCAGCGAAACATCATGCATTGCTTAATGAGTATCTCAAAGGTTCCGTTAAAAACGATAAACGTTTGGTGAACTGGAATACAGAATCTGAAGAAGCATTTGAGAATTGTAAAATGCAGATAGCTAATGCAACAATGTTAGCCCATCCAGTTAAAGATGTCCCACTTTCTTTGAAGGTCGATGCTTCAGACTTTGCGATTGGAGCTGTCCTGGAACAAGAAGTAAATGGTAATTCCCAACCCCTTGCATTCTTTTCCAAGAAGTTGAGTCCTGCTGAAAGTAAGTATAGTACTTATGATCGTGAATTGCTTGCTGCATACAAAGCCATTAAACATTTCCGGTATTTATTAGAAGCAAAAGAATTCACTTTGTTCACTGATCATAAACCACTAACATTTGCTTTTGTTCAAAATCCTTTAAAAGCCACTCCCAGACAGCGTAGACATTTGGATTTTATAGGACAATTCACAACAAATATTGTCCATATATCCGGCTCATCCAACAATGTTGCTGATGCTTTATCTCGTATAGAAGATATATCATCAATAAACTATACAAAACTTTCTGAATCGCAACATAATGATCAAGAGTTAAAAGATCTTTTAAATTCGTCAAACAGTCTTCAACTTCAGTTGTATCAACTACCAGGTAGTAATGTAGAGATATATTGTGATGTTTCAAGGCATAGAATTCGTCCATATTTACCTCAACAGTTCAGAAAACTCGTTTTTGATATGATTCACAATCTTTCGCATCCTGGAATTAAGGCTACTCGCAAATTGATTTCTCAACGTTTTGTTTGGCCACAGATGAACAAAGATTGCAAAACGTGGAATAATTCTTGCAAGTCTTGTCAAAAAACAAAAATTACGAAGCACAATAAAAGTAAACCAGGTAACTTCCCAATAACCTCACAGAGATTTATGGTCATACATATGGATTTAGTTGGTCCATTGCCACAATCTGAAGGATTTACTTACATATTGACAATCATTGATCGTTTCTCCAGATGGCCGGAAGCCATTCCCTTGCACGATTGTACAGCAGAATCAGTAACATTCGCATTTGTAAATAATTGGTTATCAAGATTTGGCTGTCCTGATACAATCATTTGTGATCGAGGTAGACAATTTACTTCAAAAACATTTAATGATGTATTAAAATCTATTGGCACAAAAATTCAACACACCACAGCATACCACCCACAATCCAATGGAATGGTAGAGCGGTTCCATAGAACTCTTAAAACGTCAATATCATGTCATGATAACCTACAGTGGACTAAGACATTACCCATAGTGTTATTAGGGTTACGTGCATCTTTTAAGGAAGATCTACAAGCCTCTGCAGCAGAATTTGTATATGGTGAAAATGTTTCTCTTCCTGGTGAATTTCTTGAATCAAAATTGTCAAATTTACAGTCACTTTCAACATTTATTTTGTCATTGAAGGAAGTAATTAAAACCCTAAAACCACAACATTCAATTAACCTTTCTAATACAATTTTTAAATTCAAAAACATGAGTGAATGCATAATATAACTATTACAAGGTAGAATCAGTAGAAAAGTAAGTTCTCAATTTTTCATGCCTTGAATTGTCAGACAAAATAAAAAATCAAAATAAAATATCAAAAATTAAAAAAAGTTTATTAAGTATTTTTGTGAAGAAATCAATTTAACATTAAACCATATAACAAGAATGTGCTGTGTGCAAATGTTCATTTGAACAAAAGGATATAAGATTTTTAAAATGTCCTGAACAAAAAATTTAAGAATGGAGTACTGCTTGCGGCGTTGAGTTTTAATTTTTTTATATTTTTATTCATATATTTGTTTCTAATTTTCTCATATTTGACATAACAAGGCATACAATTTTAAACTCTCCCTACTGATTCTACCTGGTTATTGTTTTATCATGAGTGAATGCAAATTCGTTTGGATAAGAGATGATGCGATTAAAAAACCACTTCAACCTAAATATGTAGGTCCATACGAAGTAATCAAGAGACATGAAAAATATTTTACCCTTAATATAAAAGGAAAAGAAGATAACGTGTCTATTGACAGAATTAAACCAGCATTCGAAACCAATGAAATTATTCATGAACCAGTCATTCAAAATTCAAAAACCCAAACCAAACCATCAAAACGTTCAAAAAAAGTAACTTTTGTCTAGAGGGGGAATAATGTAGTGTACAAACTACAATAACAATTTTTATTTCTACAAATTAAATTTCAATCTTTTTACCTTTGTTATTTGTTTTATGTTTTATAAAAAATTTTCAATAAAATTTTCATTATTGATTTAAATTTTATAAAGAAAACACATTTAATATATTCTCTACAGACTGATATGATATTTGGTAAGAAATTTTAGTGATAACAGATTTTTGTCCTTTTTCCTCTAAGATCGCTTATTCACAATCTATGAGTGATTTTTTTATATATTTGGTGGGAAGTATGAGTGATCACAGATTTTTGACGTTTTTCCTCTAGGACCGCTTATTACCGATATATGAGTGATTTTAGATTTTTCATATAAAAATCAATATTTGTTGCGAAATATGAGTGATCACAGATTATTGTTCTTTTTCCTCTTGGACCTCTTATTAACGATCTATGACTAATGTGATATTTGGTATGAAATTTGAGTGATAACAGATTATCGTGCTTATTTCCTCTAGGACATCTTATTAAAGATCTATGAGTGATTTTATTTTTATACCCTTCACCTTCGAGAGAAGGGTATATATAAGTTTGTCATTCCGTTTGTAATTTCCACAATATAATTTTCCAATTCTATAAAGTATAATGTGTGTGAAGATAAATTTAAATTTATTTAGCACAGGCATAAACCACATTTTTTAGCCCAGTCAATTTTACAGTTAACAGAGCACTGTTAATCAGTTAACAGTCTTAATACTTGAAATATAAGGTCTGTTCATTTACTTTCCCAGTAAATACTTGCAACGAGAGAATAAAATCAAAATATACAAAATTACTCTCTTAAATTCTCAAAAATAGTAAAAAGTAAATGAACGCTTTTCCAGTAACAAAAAATTTATACACACAATTTTCATATTTTTTCCTTTTAAAATGTATAAATATTCACATTTTCTTCAATTTTATTTTTTTCACCACAAAAATAAAATTGTAAATAAATAAACAATAACACAAAACATATGAAATATAAGCTGCTAACTATTACTAGTTCAAAATAGAACTTGTAATAGTTTGCAACGAAAAAACACTCTCTAAAATTTATACGCTCTTGATTTTTTCTCTACTTGCTAGTTTTTTGAGTTAATGAACGCTTTTCCAGTAACAATTGTTACTAACTAGTAACAACTTTTAGTTATTGAACAGAGCTATAATAAACAAATTTATATCTACAATATCTGATATAATTTCAGAATAAGAAAAAAACTACCCATTTACAATAATAGATACTTATTTGAACCCATTTTAATATCAGGATTCCAATATATTCGAGTTTTTTGAAAAAATAAATCTGGAGAGGATTTTTGGCCATTATGGAAATTAGGAAAAAGGCTCGGATATGACACTATATAGAAATGGTAGTCCTAGGGTTACTAAATGGAACTGTGGTAGTGGGATATCTGAAATAATTTTGGAACTCCAATTTGAGTTTTTTGAAAAAATAAATCTGGAGAGGATTTTTGGCCATTATGGAAATTAAATAGTAAATGCTAGTCCTAGGGTCACAAAATAGAACTATGGTAGTGGGATATCATTTTATTTTGTAAAAATTTCAAAATTATTATTTCAGTAAAATGGAATTTAGTATAACTATTTATGTTACTAAATATACAATACAAATTTTAATTGTTGGTTGTTGGTACATTTTTTAATTAAATAAATTATATTCTATTTCCTAATAATAGTAAGTTAAATATATGGAATTTACAATAGACCTTGACAATAAAGATTGTTGATGACGCCCTTGGCAGGGTAGAAAATGCATTCCAATTTGCCAATTGTCTAAAAATTGTAGTATTCAGTGATATTCTTTGAATTATTACAGATTAATTATAATAAATGAACTTAAGCTTAATTAAAAATTTACTTTCAAATTATATAAATAAATTATCTTTTTGAAATTTATTATCACCTCGACTTTCTGATATGAAAATTTATTAGAATCCCAAAATCCTAATTGGAATCCCTTTTCATAATTTCCATAATGGCCAAAAATCCTCTCCAGATTTATTTTTTCAAAAAACTCAAATTTATTGGAATCCTGGGGGGTTACTCCCTAATTCGATTCGAAAGGAAATCTTTTCGAATTGCAATGTATTTAGCACACATTTTCGAACATTTCCGTTTTCGGATTGTGTTACGCGGTAACCCCCCTGATATTAAGATGGGTTCAAATATGTAAATATTATTTTAAATGGATAGTATTTTTTTTAATTTTTTTTCTTATTTAGAAATTTCAGATATTATTTGTTTATTATATGTATTTCAAGTATTATGACTGTTAACTGATTAACAGATTTCTGTTAACTGTAAAAAGGGCTGGGCTAAAAAAAATGGTTTGTGTCTGTGCTAAATAAATTTAAATTTATCTTCACACACTGTAACGAAGTTCCTCGTAACATAATTCTCATCATATTATATATTTTGTATTGAATTTGTTATATTTAACTATTATAATAATTATTTGATTTTTTATATTAGAATTATTTTATTATTATTACAATGAATATTATTATTTTGTTACTATTATCTTTATTATTATTATAATTGCAAGTGCGATCTAATAATTTCGAGCACTGTACTGTTTGTCAAAATTAACAAAAATTGAAAGCTGTGACGTTGGCTGCACGCAACTTGAAAACAATTTTAGCACAAATTGTTCACAAAATGTCATCAGCTGTTTTCTTGATTGTAAATTGAAACACCAACTTGAAAGAGAAATTGAATGCAAGTTCGTTTAATTCTAAAATGTGTGAGTGTATTAGTAAAAAAATGTGACTGTATTAAAACTTGAAAGGCAAAACTTGATCGTGTAACCCCCAAGTAACATCGAATGTTCTAGTCGAAAAGTCAAATATAGTAAAAAAAAGTAGATTTAAATGAAAAAGTCTAAAGTTCGAAAAGTAGACTTTTAAAAATCGAAAGGTCGAAAGCCGACATTTTGTTTCACCTATAGATCCCTATCTCTTTTTATTGATATTAAGTAAATTTGAATCACCCTCTGGTTTAAAACTTATGTCTGTTGGGATGCCATACATATTTTTATTCGCACCATCTTTAATATGATGGGTATATTGTGTTTGTCATTCCGTTTGCAACACATCTAAGATGCAGAAGTCTATCCGTTTGTTGAAAGCATGATAGGGCCGTATTGAAAATGGGAAAAATCGCTCAAAACCAGAGTTATGGAACAAAATGTGAGACAACTTAAAAAAATTTTGAAATGTTTTGCAATTGAAATTTTGCACACGTTATTCTTATTATAAAAGAACAATTTGTATCGGACCATTATTTCACCTAGCACCCAAACAAATATCTTCCCGGAAAAAGGCTCTGTGATACATAAAAGTCTCTGGAATAGTGGTATCTATACCCAAACAATTTTATAATTTTCAAAAATTGTTTGCAATTGCAATTTTGCACACGTTATTCCTATTACAAAAGAACAATTTGTATTGAAAATACATAGTAAGAATCGGTCCACGATTTCTGATAGCACCCAAACAAAATATCTGAATACGGCTCTATAATACATGAAACAATTTGAATTGCCATGATTTCTCATAGCATACAAACAAAATATATGTTATAAAAAAAAATATTTTATAACACATGCTAACAAAATCTATAAATATTCAAGAAATATACATTAAAAAAAATAAACGTGTTGTGAGAAACAAAAATTAATAAACTATACGGAATTAAGTGAATAATATATAAACTATTGAGAAATAACCTACCGATTTTTTAGAATTTGTTTTGCTGACAATAAAAAATAATGAGATATCTTAACATTGACATTGGTACGATAGTCCACCATTAACATACTAACAATTTAAGATGAGGTCTTAACATCATGTTTTAACAACATTTCATGTTTGTGTAGACTTGGTGTAAGAAAAATACATGACTTAATTTTATCGTATTTTAAGTCATTTAATGTAGGTCTTCTGACAATCCTTTTTTTTTTTTTTGTTAACATTTGTTATTATAAATAACAATAACAAATTGTTAAATTTTGACTTTGGTTTCCAAATTTATTATTTCGATTTCTCATCTATTCCCTTTATTATTAAACTGTTATTTTTAAGATATTGTTACGTTTTTACCTTTTAAAAACTGGGATTTATTTCCTTTAAATAAGCCGGATACTTTTGATTGCAAATAAAAGCCGTTTATTAGTTTAAAATTGTAACAACTCTTTATTTATTTCAAATCTACAACAACAACAGTTCAAATAGTCACTCAGTGTTTTTATACACGTTTATCAATTCTCAGAAATGTACACACACTTTATAATGTAGAAACTTAAATGTACAAGGCAGTTGATGTTAACTCTAACAGCGCCAATGATGAACTCAACTCAAGCCTGCAACCTCTGCCACTATTTGTACACACGCCACACAGTGGGGGATCTGAAAAAAAAAGTGGAAATAAATCTGTAACTTCTAAACGAATAGCTCGATTTTAATAAAATTTCCCATGGCTATAGAGAAGGTGTTGATAAGTTTAAGTTTTGAATTTGGGTTTAAACAACAAAGAGGGGGCCGAGCCACAATGCCCCAAAGTGGGGCACCTCGGGTATATCAAAAATTAAAAATGATGCCAAATTTTTGTTTGCGATCCGATTTGAAAGATTTTTATATATATGGAATGTACTAGACGAGATCTACAAAAAACATTGCTTTAGCCATATATTATCTCTTATAGTTTACGAGTTATTCGCATTTGAAAAGTAAAATTTTATTTTTTTTGCCTACCTTGGTCTGCTATTTTGCTAATAACGGATCCAATTCTTTCCCGATTTTCTTGAAGTGTCTTTTTTTGAATTAACAACTAATTTATTAATAATCCTAAGAAAGAAATGTTAAAAAATATCTACTTAGTCAAAAGTTATGTTCATTCAAACTTAAAAAAAATAAAAAAGTCGTTTTTTCCGCCATTTTTTTTTCGAAAAAAGTAACTACATTAATTTTGAATTATACAGAAAATGTGAAAAAGATAAATAATGTGTTTTTATTTTTCAGAAAGGTAACATTTTGGAAAATATTATAAAAGCAAAATAATATCAAAATTTGTATTACTGCGTGGTCCAGAGCCTTCCGAAGTAGACCTATTTTTTATAAAAATTTCAACTTTAGACAACATATTCTAAAATCGCATAGCTGCTTTCAAAAAATTAAGACCTGTTTTGTATGTCCCAATATGTTCTTCAATATTGTGCAAAGGGATTTCATAGCCCCGAGCTTGGTGCCTTCAATAGATTCAAAAATCAAAAAAATCACAATTTTGGGATTTTTTAAAAGTTTTTTGGGAATTGTGGGATTGTCAAAAACAATTCACTAATTTCTTTTTCACTTTTGTATTTCTATCAAAAGTTTCCATATAAGTCTAAAGTTTCATTAAAAACGATTCATAAACAAAATTTTTATTGCATTTTAAATATTGAAATTTTCCAAAAAAATCAGCTACCATTTTTTATTCCCATATTTTTGAAAAAAGTCTTCTATCATTTTTTTAATTTTTAAATTTTTTTATATATTTGAAATTATGACATAATTTCCTACACGTTGATATATAATATGTATATCTTTTCTTTTCCACTAGTCAAATTTATGGATTCAAAATCAACAACATACAGAAAATTATAAAATCTTGCCGTTTTGTAATATATTTTTTGCACTGCCTTGCCGACTTTTGCATAACCAAACACCGGAGAACACTATAAGATGAAGCAAATTACTGTGAGTTATGGGTTTTGAAGCCATTAATGAGACTAGTGAAAAAGAAAAGATATACATATTATATATCAACGTGTAGGAAATTATGTCATAATTTCAAATATATAAAAAAATTTAAAAATTAAAAAAATGATAGAAGACTTTTTTCAAAAATATGGGAATAAAAAATGGTAGCTGATTTTTTTGGAAAATTTCAATATTTAAAATGCAATAAAAATTTTGTTTATGAATCGTTTTTAATGAAACTTTAGAATTATATGGAAACTTTTGATCGAAATACAAAAGTGAAAAAGAAATTAGAGAATTGTTTTTGACAATCCCACAATTCCCAAAAAACTTTTAAAAAATCCCAAAATTGTGATTTTTTTGATTTTTAAATCTATTGAAAGCACCAAGCTCGGGGCTATGAAATCCCTTTGCACAATATTGAAGAACATATTGGGACATACAAAACAGGTCTTAATTTTTTGAAAGCAGCTATGCGATTTTAGAATATGTTGTCTAAAGTTGAAATTTTTATAAAAAATAGGTCTACTTCGGAAGGCTCTGGACCACGCAGTAATACAAATTTTGATATTATTTTGCTTTTATAATATTTTCCAAAATGTTACCTTTCAGAAAAATAAAAACACATTATTTATCTTTTTCACATTTTCTGTATAATTCAAAATTAATGTAGTTACTTTTTTCGAAAAAAAATGGCGGAAAAACGACTTTTTTATTTTTTTTAAGTTTGAATGAACATAACTTTTGACTAAGTAGATATTTTTTAACATTTCTTTCTTAGGATTATTAATAAATTAGTTGTTAATTCAAAAAAAGACACTTCAAGAAAATCGGGAAAGAATTGGATCCGTTATTAGCAAAATAGCAGACCAAGGTAGGCAAAAAAAATAAAATTTTACTTTTCAAATGCGAATAACTCGTAAACTATAAGAGATAATATATGGCTAAAGCAATGTTTTTTGTAGATCTCGTCTAGTACATTCCATATATATAAAAATCTTTCAAATCGGATCGCAAACAAAAATTTGGCATCATTTTTAATTTTTGATATACCCGAGGTGCCCTACTTTGGGGCATTGTGGCTCGGCCCTCCCTTGGTTGTTTAAGCCCAAATTCAAAACTTAAACTTATCAACACCTCCTCTATAGCCATGGTAAATTTTATTAAAATCGAGCTATTCGTTTAGAAGTTACAGATTTATTTCCACTTTTTTTTTCAGATCCCCCACTGTGCGCCATCTTTCGGGAATCTTCTACAATGCTCTTAAGGATAAACTAGTACATTCGAATTCTAGAGCTTTCGATGTCAATGTTAGCAGCAAAGAATAACAACAACTTCTCACATACAGGTTCTATGTGAACAGTGTTGCCAGATTAGGAGATTTCTCCCCAAATTGGGGAGTTTTTCTTAAAGTTGAGAATGAAAATTTGGCTTTGGGGATATGGGGATTTTAACTACATTTTGGGCATTTTTAGGGGAATTTCAAATATGAAATTTGTTCGTTTATTTGTTATTTTATTTAATAAATTAAAGCAATTAATAGAGAATATAGAAATTAAATTTAGTTTCATAAGTAAAGCACCGAATGTTTTTACTAAATTATAAAATGTGAAGACAAAACACTGATCTCAAAAATGTGCATTATTTAGACAAAGTCCCAAATTTGATTAAGGTATGTTTACATTATACCAAAAGTAATTAAATTACTTTCTTTGTTTTATGATATGGTTGAAGTCTCATTATCAAGGCAAGTATAAAAAAGCAAGGCAGACAAACGAACGGAAGTAGCTACATCGTATTTAAGTTTTATAACGTAATAAAGTATATCTAAATTATGAGGTCTAAAAATAAAAATTCGATTGGTAAACAACTCAAAAGTAATATTTTCTTTAACAACTTGTAGTAGAAGTGCGTAATATGCACATTTATGCAAGGATCAGCAAAAAAATAACTTCTTAAATTTATAAAATATGGAAAAACTTATTTTTCATGCTTGAAAAACTTGTCCTGCTTACTGCAACAGATATTTATTTCATATTTTTAATATTTTTTTATTGGGCATTTTTGGGGATAAGAAAAACTGTGTTTTGGGGATTTTGGGGATAAAAATAATTTTTTGGGTTAAGACACAAAAAAAATCTGGGAAAATCTGAATTCAACACACTTGAGAGAAATTTAACTTCAAAACTTTTTCTGGAAATTTGCAATAAAATTGCATTTCTAACACACTATTTTACAAACACATAATATTTTTATATTTTTGTCCACATATTTAAACTATTAAAGTAACCGAAAAATGCTTATTTTGCACAAACGAAAAATATATTTTTTTAATTAAGCTAAGTACTCTGTTCAAAATTTCGTGCGAACTGCTGTCAAACTACATATAAAATTGTTTGGAATGAAATACATGCGAAATAATTTCGCAAAAGCAGTACTCTGTTTTTACTGT
The DNA here is from genome assembly GCA_942486065.2 of Calliphora vomitoria. Lineage (NCBI taxonomy): Eukaryota > Metazoa > Arthropoda > Insecta > Diptera > Calliphoridae > Calliphora > Calliphora vomitoria. Next base: position 5,578,930 of record OW818032.2, read on the forward strand.
GGAAAACATGTGAAATACATCTGGCAACCTTATTTTTCCACACGAAATAACATAAGCGGCACTTATTTCGCACGAAATTAAAACCAACAGCTGATCATTTGTTGCATATAAAATTTTTCGCACGAAAAAACCATAATTTTTCGCAGATATGAACAGAGTACTAGGCTTTAGAGAAGAATTAGAATGCTGCAGGTAGTCGTTACAGACCGTTAAATTCAAATCGCTATTGCAAAATCGTAACAATATCATTGTAAGCATGATGTATTAATTTCTATTGAAACATTTAAGTTTTTAGAGAAATGGCTAATAATTTTCGTACAAATAAAGGTTTTAGATCGTGATTTTCACTTAACCTTTTTGGTACGAGTGTTACATATGTATGAAAACCATCATATTTTGAACATTCCTAATAGTTGTAATTTTCACTTTGGTTTCCATTTTTATTAATTCGATTTTTCGACTATTCTCTTTGTGATCAGCTTAGGAATTTATTGATATGGTTTACAGAATAGTGTGGTATATGTAATTTTAATATATTATTATTAAAATTAATATTTTATATTACAATAATCCCAAGGATTTTTGATAATCCAAATGTTGGTGGGTAACACTGTTTCGTACGGCATCCCTAAGAACAGCTGATGTATGTGGTATCGATATTTATTTTTTCATGAATGTCTGTTTTTCTTTCCGAGTAGAATTGTTAATGAAAATGTAAAAAAAATTAATGTAATTTGCTATACATTTGTGTAAATTTCCTTAAACCAAGTTTTGAAAAATGGAAAGTGAAAAAATTTTTATGGCAGCTAGCGTAACAGTAGCAGCAGTTGTAGGAGCTTTTGTTTTTTGGGGACCTTCTGGTAAGTTGGATGACAAAAGAAAACGAGCAACCAATACCATTGTGACCTCCCACTGCTATGATGTGATGTGCAATAAGAGTGGTGGTGGGGCAATTTGCCTGTTTCAGCTTAATGCTAGATTTAATATTTTTTAAAGGTAATTCGCGTTTACGTCAACGCCGTGGTCAAATAGCTGGACTTCATAATTTTGGTCAGACATGTTTTCTAAATACACTGTTACAGGCGTTAGCTGCATGCCCGCAATTTATAGCCTGGCTGCAATTGTATAATAATGCGACACCAGATCGCAAAAGTTTAATAAGCTCGTTGCTCAGTACGTTGGAGGTTATAAACGGTACCCATACTAGCCTAAGGGGAGATCCATATTCCCCAGGAGCTGTGCTAAGAGCATTAAATGCTTTGGGTTGGGTCATACCACAAGAGGAACATGATGCTCATGAGTTATTTCATGTAATGCTTTCGACGTTGGAAGAGGAGGCACACCGTCCCAAACAAGTTGGTTCCTTATCGGATGCTTTGCCAGTGGACAATGGTATTGGTGATCAACCCAACCGACCATCTAGTGCCATGTTAAGTGATTTTCTCAATGCGGATTATGATGAATCCACTGGTTTGTCACGCATGGTACGTTCTGAGGCCCACACCCCCGATTCACCGGCCTCGATATGTGATCGGGACCTACATGCCGATCATTTACCATCTTCATCGCCACCAGAAGCAATGGAAATTGATGGAATGTCATCGCCAGTTTTGGGTGGTAGACCCAGTCGTTCTAGAGACGCTCTAAACAAAAGATCATCAGGATCATGTCGTTCCCTAGAGCGCTTAACTCGAGGACCTGGAAAAGTTTCGGTATGTTGCAAACACAAATCGACCCATATTTTGTTTTTACATAAAGAGTTTATATTTTAGATTTGGTCTGAAAAAATGCCCACACAAGTACCACATCCTTTTCAAGGTGCCATGGGTACACAAATTGTTTGTAATGGCTGTGGATTCAAGGTTAGTGTTTGTGGGTACATGCTTTTAAATAAATATAACTTTTATTCTCTTTCCCGTCAAGTCCACTGTTCGCTATGATAAGTTCGATAGTATCACATTAAATTTACCACCTCAACGACGCAGCGGTCTCAGTTTGGGTCATTTGCTAAGTGACTACATTACATCCGAGGATGTCACTGGCGTCAAGTGTGAATCATGCAATGAAACCACCACTCATACTAAATCCTTAACATTTGCTAAATTACCAGCATGTCTTTGCGTACATATAGCGCGCACGGTATGGTTGCCCACTGGTCAAGTGTGCAAACGTCAAGACTATGTGCATTTTCCCGAAAGCCTTTCAATGGCTCCCTATAGTTTTGTACAACCCCATTTAAATAGTCAGGTTCGTATAAATTTCATTCGGTTTCAAACGTTTTTTTATTTCGCTATCATTTGCTTTAGGCTGGCACACCTTGGGGCTCTACTATGTCATTGTTTTCTTCTAGTCTGCCCATGAATAACATGGGCGCCGGTGCCGAGTCTTACGGTACGGGCTTTGGTACAATGTTTCCGCGTAATCTCTATCGCTTATTGGCGGTTGTTGTGCACTCTGGTGAGGCAAATTCTGGCCATTTTGTTACTTACAGGAGAGGAGCACTACGCAATGCGCATAGGTAAAACTAAAAGAATTTTGGCATAAATTGATGGCTTTTCAATCTATATACTACAAATTACTTTCAGATGGTTCTATACATCCGACACTATAGTGCGTGAAGTGTCCATAGATGAAGTTTTGAGTGTGCCCGCTTATTTGATATTCTATGATCGTAGCCCTCAGAGGCCTTTACGTTGAATTCAAACATTTGTTTTCAAGGATCTCTTTGAAGTAAAGACAAAAGCGTCTGATTATTTTTTACTATATTTATATTATACTATTACTACCTAAAAGCTTAAATGGATCAAATGTATTTTGGTGTTAAAACAGATATAGAACACCAAAATCTTCAACAAACAAAACCAATAAGAAAATGCATTTTCAGTTTTTTTGTATGGTGTTACAAACAACAAATAAAATACAAGTTGATAAAAATTTACCCGCATAATAAAACACATACTCGTTCTTATTAAGCGTAGTGATTTATGATTACTCTTAAATATTTATATGTATGTTTTTCTTTTTCAATATTATTACGATTTCTCAACAGAAAATAAGAATTTCAATATAAAAAATAAAATAAAAAGTACGTTTAAAATATGTATAAAACAGATTTTTTTATTAAATTAAGGCTAAGCATTTTAAGGTGATATTACATTAACAAAGCTCTTATAGTCCAAGGCGTACAGACTGGAGGAAATATTATGATGTTCAGGCAAAACTTTCGATGCCAGTGATGGTATTTTGGCTGTATTGGGATCCAGTCGCTTTTGTCCTTTGATGGGCATCCAGCCAGTAGTGGGATTTGTATTGGCCACCATGACACTGCGGATGCCAACATTTAAACCGGTCAATACTAAAGAATCATCTCTATAATCGTTGAGCATAATATCACAAAGACTTAAACCATTGGCCGCTTCCAAGACATATTCGATATCACGAAAATGGAGTACATAATTTGCTTGTACTAAATCGATAAATTTTTTTGGTTCCGTAATAAAAGCCTCTGCCAATTCTTCGGGTGAATGTAAAAAACGTTTGCCCTCGGTAACTAAAATATTATACGATATAGATATTGTGCGTCACATAATTGTATTTATACTTACACTTTGGATTGAAGACCCTGCCCAAAGCATGCATCATTGTTACCGATTCATCACGTCCGACAGATTTTAGTGCTCTCTGACCTTTTCTCTTTCTTGAAGTTTTTGATTCTTCTACCATTGCAACATGTTTGGTTAATAAACATGGTGCTCCTTTCAAAGATGAGAAATGCAGATTTATTAAGGCATTTCTTATGTCTCCCTGGGCCGATATAATTATCGAGTCAATTATATCTGGTGATGGTGATTTGTAAATTTCGCAATGTGGTGGTGAACGCATAAGAGTGCAAAATCTTTTCATAGCCTTTTGCATGATGGTCGATGCTGCAGCATTAAAACTAATATGATTAATAAGGAACTTCTGTTTTATTTGGTCGGTGAAGAGGTTATAACTGATATTTAGACCTCGAGTTTTAGCATCGGTTACTATAAAGATCAAAGGTGATTTGGCATAGTTGACATATTCTCTGAAAAATAAACAGTTTTATTTATGAAAAGCTCACTAAACAGAACTTTATCAATTTGTATCAATGGTTACTATAATTATTAAAGATTCGACTTTAAACAATAGGGGAATTCAAATGGTCTGCTATTAAGTCATATTGTCATAATGTTCTAATATATTATGATAGTTTAAACAAATTGTTGTTGTGCTTCAAACAAAAAAAGGTGTTATTTTATGACAAAACGATAAAAATAGTTCAAAAAGTCTTGTTAGTTTAGAACTTGTTTGTTGAAACACAACAAAAATTTGTTTAAACTATCATAATATATTAGGACATTATGACATAATGACCAAACAGCAGACCAGCAATTAAAAATTATCATTTTAAAATATTTTGCTTCAAAACAGTTTAGAAATAATTTTTACAGTATATATCAAAAATTCATTGTAATTTCCAATTTATATATCATTTTTAGTGTTGAAAATGTTATTAATGGTGAACAAGTAAATGAATAGCATTTACAGAAGTAAAACTTACTCTAATATCTCCTGAAATACTGTAGGATCTCTTAGTAGAAAGTTGGGGAAATCTTCCACCATTAGTAAGCGTTTATCTGTAGCAATTGTCTCCAATAATGAACGATATCGCGATGCTTTAAAAAGGAAATTTTTAAAAGCTTCTACTTGTGAACTAACAAATGACTGTCCATAAACTTGATCGCCCAAATTATAGACCATCTCCTGATCAACAGGATTTATCCATTCTTGTATATTGATTTTGTTTTCTTTGGCTAAGATTCGTATAGTTGCTGTCTTTCCACTACCCGAAGGTCCAGTAAGCAAACAAAGCTGAGACGGTTTTTTGCGCTTCATTACAGCGCAATGTTTAAACCACTGTTGTACTTCTTGTAGCTTTTTGGGATGTACGGCCAAATCGTCACTTGATACTGGGGCAAAGACATCAATCCAATTTTCATTGGAGATTTGCACGTCAGTTTTTGTTGTTCTCTCCAGAAATGTGGATTTATCATTGCTGCAGTCATCTAAAGCATCCAAATCAATTATATCGTTAACTGATGCCGTAGTGGATTGTTTCTTTGTAGTTCTGGTGGACTTCGGGATAACGTCTTTCGATTTTTTGGGTTTTGGTGAATTATTATTGGTTTCTAGATGTGATAATTGGGAAAACATAGAGTTAACCCAAGTTTTCTGCAAAAATTATAAATTAATAGTTACATTCTTCACAATTGTAAATAATGCAAACCTCTCGTGTATTCATTGTTTTTACGAATTTGTTTATTTTTTCATCAGTTTGTAAATATTTTAAAATGTCTGTTTATTTTTATTAAACTGGAATGTCATGGATGTGAAACAAATGCAATAAAGTTGCCACATTGACTAAAATGAGTATATTTTAGACGTGATCAGTGTGGACATTTTAAATAAATTATTTGGATTCTGTGGAATTATTTTTGTGTCGGTGAACCAATAGAAATTGGCACTAGATTGTTCGAACAATGAACTTTTTGTTGAAAAAGTCTAACGATTTCATAAATACGTTTCTAATATTTTCATATATTAATCAAGAATTGAGGGTTTATTCTGTAATCCGTTTCGAAAAGGAAATCGTTATCAAACAAACCATAAAATTAGTTGATGTTAATTTTTGTTAAAGTTGACTTTATTTTAAAATAGAACTTTTGTTTTTTTACCGTACCATAAGAAATATTTCAAAAAATTTTATCCAACTCGCTATCGCTGTGCAATGAATATAAATGTTTAAGTAATCAGTGTATTTTTACTTATTCTAACGTTTTGTATTAAAATCTCAATTTTCATAAAAAGTGAACTTAGCAAGTTTGCGCACTAAGCTAATTTTTATTATAAATAAGATTACGAGAAATGTTATAAATTAAAAAAATCAGTATAAATAATTACTTTCGGTCTGTTATAAATTAGGGTTCTATAGTTGAAACAAAAAGTCGACTTTTCGAACTTTCGACTTTTTTCAATTTTTAAAAAGTCGACTTTTCGAACTTTCGACTTTTGGTAATTTATGAAAAGTCGACTTTTCGAACTTTCGAACTTTCGACTTTTTAGTTAAATCGACTTTTTTCGACTTTTCGACTTTTTTCGACTATTTTTGACTTTCCGTCTATTTTCGACTTTTTTCCACTTTTTACCATTTTTTGTAAAAAATACATGGTTTTTGCATTTATTGATGCGCCTTGTGTTAATTTTAGCAATAAAAATTAAATGTATTAAGGCGATAATATATAATATGTAAAAAGAGCATTTTTTTATTAACATTTACTTATTATTTATTTTTGCATACACTAGAAATAATGTAAGTGTACCAAATTGCAATAACATACAATTATTATGTTATTCTGTGCATATTTTGTTTTAGTATAATGTTGCAATTAAAAATTTTTAACATAAAATTATTATGTTATTCTGTGCATATTTTGTTTTAGTATAATGTTGCAATTAAAAATTTGTTTAACAATCTTAAAAGTCGACTTTTATCGACTATTCGACTTTTATCGACTTTTTTCGACTATTCGACTTTTATCGACTTTTGTGATAACTAATCGAATGTTCGACTTTTTTGTGACCAAAAAGTCGACTTAGACTTTTCGACTTTTTTCAGCAAAAGTCGATTGTTCGAACAATCGACTTATAGAACCCTATTATAAATACATTGAATTATACGAGTCACCCTGTTACAAAATAAAGTTTTTCCGAATAAACAACGATTTCGAACAACTCTGTAACACAACCCTGTCATAATTTGTTTATTGAAAGAAAAACAACGCAAATTATGCATTTGGTGTTTTTGTTTATATAAAAATTTAAATAAAATGGCATCAACAAGTAAAAATATGAAAATCGGTTCATTTGCCACCGGGGGAAAATTGAGTGGTAAAATAGGACCACAAGCGAATAATACACCACCATCGCCCGACGTTGAAAGTACCAGTGGACTTGCGATCCCAATAATAAAAACAAAAGATTGTGCTAAACAATTGCCCACATATACAGCTGCATTAAATCGGTCATCTGAAGAATCTATAGCGGTTGAAGATTTGGACAATGTACAGCTGGAATTAGAAACTTTGCTGTCGAGTGTGGCTTTAAGGTATAGAGTATTGAAATCCGAATACGAGAGTTTGGATAAGGACGAAAAGAACAAGGATAGAAAAAATAAAAATGCTTTACAAATTGCCGGTCAAGTGGGTGAGAAACAACCGACTTCACCGGCTGCTTCAGTAGTCAACAGCGGCAAGCGTAAACGAGATGAAACATCATTGGTGAGAAAACCAAAGCACGCTACATTGAAACAAGCTAAAAATCCAAACGCTAAGAATAGTCCACTGGCTCCTCTGACCGATGACAGCATGGACTATGCTCCGGGCATTCATGGTGCTAGTAGGGATCTCCAAAAGCCTTTACCGGCAAAAATTGACACTCCCAATAAATTTTGGCTATCTGTGGAGCCCTATTGTATGCCCTTGACTAATGAAGATTTGCGTTTGTTGAATGACCTCCTGGAGCAATACAATGGTCCTTTGGTACCGCCGATTCCCGAGCTGGGTCCCCACTATTCTTCAGTATGGGCTACAGAAGATTTAAAGGAAATACAACAGGGTTCTAATTCAAATACAAATAATCGACTAAAGCCGCAAAACAATGGAGCCGCTATGAATATTCTGAAAAAGGCCGACTCAATTGCCGGTGAATGTGTTACAGGACCTCTAACACAACGTTTAGTTTCGGCATTAATGGAGGAGCAGTTGTTATCTAATGCTGCCGACATTGTGGCAGAGAATAGCAATAGCAGCAGTGAAAATACCCACTCTTCGGCTCCCATGAACTTTAGATCCTTTTCCATGTTACGGAATTGCATTGGCATTGAAAAGCGTGTTAAAAAAGAGTTGATCGAACAGGGAATTCTGGATATATCAGATTTCCCCAACAACGACGAGGATGAAATTCACAATGAAATTAAACGTCTAGTGGCGGAACTCTCCACAATTGCAGAATACAATAGTGGTGCATTACGGCGCCTGCATGATGCTGCATCAGAGGAAATAAAGCGATTAGATATTAAACGTAAACTAGACCTAATTGATCAAGAAATATTGGAGACCTACAAGCGGACACTACAAAATAAAGCCAAACGTAAGCCCTTATCGCCTGAAGAACAACAGGAAATATATCGTTTAACAGCTGAGCAGAAAAATCTATCCAATCAATTGGAACGTATGCAGTCAAGTATTTTTCTTAACGAATAGTATTAAACGTTTCTTTCTAGTATTTTGGGCATATTTTTTTTAAAAAAAGTTTTGGACAAAATTATGTATTAAATAATTATTAGAAAACTGCTTAAAACTATTTGAAAATTAATAAATTCTAATAAATAACACTATTTTGAGAAAATAAGTCTTAATAAATGTGTCAGAACATAGTAACAGCAACGAAAAATTCACTTAGAGAATTTGTATTTGTATTACATAAAAAGTAATTTTTCGCTTTATTTTGCAAATTGTTCAATGTAAGTGGATGTATATGTAGATAATGTTCTTTATATACAATATTATTATAGCTGATTTTTTGTTTAATTAGAAACAGCTGAAAGACGAACCATGTTTTTCCTACATTTTTCAAAAAAACGAAATTTTCTAAACATATAAACAGCAGTTTTCGCAAAAAAAATTATGGAATAAATGGAAGGTAAATTAATTTAAAAATCAATTTTGTAGCGAATAAATATTTGTATGTGGCTTAAAGCTTAAACTTATCTCAAATTATATACACTTTATATTTTTTTAATTTTTATTTATTTTTTAAATTGATTTTATATTTGAATTTATTAAAAAACTGAAAAATCACACACTTTGATGGAATAAATTGGGGAGATAGTGAATATGTTTTTTATTTTTTAATATTTCATTAATTAAGTAAAAGCCCTTTTCAATGCTTAGAAAACCATAAATTTTTTCAAATGTTGAGTAAAATATGTTTTTCAGTGAAAAAAACTGACAGCATGATTTTAAACTTTTTGCCAGATTTGTGTTTAGCATGCCTAAGTTTTTATATGGAAATTGGAAATTTTTTATGGCTCGATTATGGATCATAAATTTAAGGTTGCCAATTTGACAACAGGAAATTATAACGAACAAAAAAAAAAAAATTATAAATCTCCACAATTAATTTATTACTTAGATAAAGCACTAATAAATACATATTATGTACTATTATGAATAAAAACACATTAAATTAATGAGTAATATAAAACCTATTTATAATTACATATTACGATAAAAATATATGTATTTGACCAGATTATATACATACAAATATGTATGTAATGGGAAAATATAATAAATCTATGTACTTATCTCCCATGTCGTTTAGAATTTCATATCGAATTGCGTCAACTGTTGCACACACATTTTTAAATCGATTTTTTCTTCCTGATGACCTTTCGAGTTACGGTGCTGCTTTAGAGATGTGGCACATATAAAGCCCTCGCCGCAAATGTCACACATATATGGTCTTTCGCCTGTATGGCGACGTAAATGTAGTGTTAAATCGTTCGATTGAATAAATGATTTTTGACAAAACGTGCACTGGTAGGGACGCTCACCGGTGTGTATACGATTGTGAACATTTAATTTGTATTGACGCGAAAATGATTTCTCGCAAAACATACATTTGAAGGGACGTTCTCCGGTGTGTGTACGTCGGTGAGTCTGTAAATCGGATGTACGTGGAAAAGCCATTTCACAAAGATCACACTTGAATGGTTTCTCTCCCGTGTGCCTTCTCATGTGCACCGTAAGATTAGAATTGTTAGAAAAGGAGAGACCACAAAAGGCGCATAAAAATTTCTTTTCCGTCTTCGGTGTGGGATGTTTGCGAACTTTTGACTTGGAAATGTTGACCGACGTTGGTTCTAAATCATTGTGGAACTTTTTAAAATGAGCTTTATAACGATCTTTTCGATTGTATCTTCGGTGACAGTCCATACATTCGAAAATATTGTTATCGCTTTTATTGTTGGTTGGTATAGGCTCATTAGAAGCCGCCGCTTTAATGAGGTTCGTTGGTTTCGCCAAATCATTGGGAGTATGAAATATGGCAATATGGTTATCAAGATTTTCTTGCCACATAAATTTAAAATTACACTGTTCGCATTCGTATTGCTTTTCAACATTAAAGCACTGCGTGGCTTTATGATAGTCTAGAACTTTCTAAAAGAAAAATTTAATCAAGTTTTAGATGGAGTTTAATTAAAAAAGCTATCAAACACTTCTATACCTGTGAGACTGTTCTGAAAATACAACGTTCACATTTAAGCTCCAGCACTTCATAATTGTGCATTGAACGCTGATGTTGAGCCATTTGATATTTTCGCTTAAATGACATACTACACATGCAGCAATTGTAGGGATATAAAGATCTTTTACTGTCTTTAGTATGTCCCGTCTCAACTTCATCTTCTACTTCTGTTTCAGAATCCAGTTCTAAATGCAGCTCGAATCCTTTTTGATTAGTAATTGAGTAGTTTGCCAATGAATGTTGGTTGGCACACAAGTTTTGAGGATTTCTTGGTGAGAAATGTTCACTTAAGTTGCTCATAGTTTGAAATATTAAGCCACATATTTTGCATTTAATTGCCTTTTCACCATTTGGCCAGCAGGTGGAATGTATTATACTTTCAACGGTCTTGACATCGGCTGTTGTCAATCGATGGCGACTTAAATGTTCATTGAGATGTTCAATACTGAAGAATGTCTTGGGGCATAGCAGACAATAATGAAGTGCAGCATCGGCGGAATGTTGAGTGATCAAATGACGTTTGAGTTCCTTTTGAATGGAGAACTTTTCTTGGCATAGAAAACATTCATGGCGGTGATTTAATTCGATCTAAAACAAAAAAATTAAAATGCTTTCGCTCTTAAATACATATGTAAATTTTTAACCGCAAATCTTCAGATTTTGTTCAAATTAGGTACATATGTAGGAGAAGGAGCCATTTTGACATTTCCATTGTTAACGTTTTTTAATTACGATTTTTGAAAAGTGACAAAATTTTAAAAACTTTCCGATTTTTTAAGGAGATAAAAAGTAATATTTTCATTTAAAAGTGCATTCAAAATGCAAATGTAATTTTCTCCATTCTGAATTGCTATACTTTTTTTAATATTATATTTGGTCAATTCATGTCATAATTTCATAATAAAATAAAAAATATTATTAAAAAATAAAATTTGAAAGTAAATTTTTAATTAGGCTTAAGTTCATTTATTATAATTAATCTGTAATAATTCAAAGAATATCACTAAATACTACAATATTTAGACAATTGGGTAGAAAATGCATTCCAATTTGCCAATTGTCTAAATATTGTAGTATTTAGTGATATTCTTTGAATTATTACAGATTAATTATAATAAATGAACTTAAGCCTAATTAAAAATTTACTTTCAAATTATATAAAATAAAAACTTCGAATAATTACCAAAATTAAAATAAAAAATAAAATAATAAAAAAATATTAAAATATTATTAAGTAGAAATTTATGACCGATTATGGCCAATAGGCAAGGTTATTGATAATAATAAATAAATAGTTCACAATCGTTTGAAATTATTGTTATTGCTTTTTAGTTTATTGTGTTATTGTAACCAACCAGCAGATACGTGCGCCGAACACCTAAGAGTCGGTTAAGCCTAGCCGAGTCGTGTCATATCAGGGCATTATGATATGATAGGAGACCTTGTGAATTGACCAATTGTGTTTGTGGAAATAAATTACAACTTTGAGTTATGACCATACGACAATCTATTTTTAAAATTAGAAGTCCTTACTGCGTTATTTACTAAACATTTCACATTTTAATTTATTAAAAAATAGTAAAAATTAAAAAGGTAGAAATTTATCAAAAATGCATCATAATATTGCATTTGCATTATTAATGCACTTTGAAAAAGTTACTTTTTAACTGCTAAAAAAATAACCCTTCATGTGGTCCTGAATTAATATAAAAAAAAAAATTACCTCTTGTCCATGCTCCATTACAATATGGGCCTTCATATTATTTTTCCACATAAAACGCAAGGGACAACGTCGACAAAAGTGTCGTTTTTTTGAATTTTTACATTGATTCTTATAGTGTAATTGTAGCAAATATGATGAAAGAAATCGCCCATTGCAGTGTATACAAATGTGGCGGGCTTCCTCCCACTTATGTTGTTTATTTTGATGATCGAAAATTCTATATTTACGATTAAAACTCAATTGAGGACATAAATCGCACTTGTAAACACGTTTTGATTTTCTGTCGCCTTCATCACCGCTTTCGTTATCATCCGAATCGCTTTCAGTTTCAGAACTATCTAAACTAACTTCGCAACCGTTCTCACTTGTTATGGAGTAAAAACGTTCCAAATAGTTTTCCGCCACAATATCAGAACCAATGCGTTTCACTAGTTCCTCTTCTGACAAAGATACCGGTTCATCGGGATAGAGCTGAGATGATATTACGTCAAAAGTTTCAATTTCTTTTCTTTTATCGAAATTAACCGAATAGCGATGTGTACGTAAGTGGGACCTTAAGTCGCGTATGCGATTGTGTTCGGAAAAGCAGATCATGCATTTTATGCGTTTGCAGCCGTGAGGTTTTATTAAATGTGGCAGTATGTAGTCGATACTTTTACCGGGATTTGAGACTGTGGGAATACCATCAGGACAATGTATTCGTATGTGAGCCAGCAAATTGTCTTTGCGGTGAAATTTACGATCACAGTGTGGACACGTGAATTTTTTTCCTTCAGTGTGAGTTTTCCTATGTCGCACTAAATCCTTGGGCCATATAAATACCTTTTCGCAGTACTCACACTTGAGAGTGCTGGCCCTTTGAGGTCTTGAATACTTTTGATTTTTATGCTAAAACAAAGAAAAAAAGTTAATTTATACATCAATAAGATTTATGAAGAGTAAACAAGAATGTACATATATACATCCAAGTCCGACCATTTAATTTATTAATTTGTATATGAAATTTATTTCTATTGTGTTTTATGTGGATACAAACATTTTAAGATATTTAAGCTCGAAGTGATTTTTGGAAGTTGTGATTTATTCTATATGAAACATGTTTCTGTTGAATTTTATGTGGATAACTACATTTTTAAGAGATTTATGCTTGTTAAAGTGATCTTCGGAAGTGGGCCGTATATGGAAGCTATGATCAATTAGGGATTGATTCGCTAAAAATTAAATGTGATTTCCTTATATCCATGCTTATAAAAATCAGACATTTATAACAAAAAAGTCCATTTGCATGTGTGCTAGGAGTAAAAATGGACCGATTTTAATCCTTGGGTGGAATCAATTTTTGATTCGAAAAAATTTATAATTCTAATAAATAATTTTAATAACTCGTCCTGTAAAATTTATAAATATTTCGAATGAAAAATTGCTCACATACAATAAACTGTACTTATACTCTACAATAAGGTGGGTATTGGAATAATATTTGTGGGCGTTACAAACACCAGTCCAATCGCAATGGTGAAGGGGATACAAATTAAATATATTTTTTTTTTACTATTTTATGTTATCGATTTTACCTGAATTTCTTTATGTTTCAACAGATTATTAGGCCATATAAAACGAGCATTACAATGATCACATTGTTGAGCTATTCGTCGATGTTCATTCCAGCAATCCCTCATTAAATGTTGTTGTAACAAATCATTACTAACATATTGCTGTGTGCAGTCCTTACACGGGAAGGGCAATGGCACATCATTGTGCCGTTCATGTTGATGGTTTAAGAGAAGTTTTCGTTTTTTAAACACTTCTTTGCAAAGTTCGCAGGCGTATTCTTTTTTTACATTTTCACCATCAACGTCCGTTTCCTCTTCTCCACTATCCGAATCTAAAATGTCCAATTCGTTGCCGTCCTTATCGATGGCGCGATAAAACCGACTAATTTGAGATTTACTATACGCATTTTGTATTTCCTGCTGCAGTAGTGCATAATCAATTGATTTCGCACGTTCAAATCGTTTTATATAAATACTGCCAATAAAATCAATGCCAGTTTTGCCATCCGCATGCAAAGGCATGTGTCTGCGCAAATGTCGTAATTTATCGAAAGAATGTGCACAAAGACCACAACGTATTATAGTTTTTGAAGATACAGTTCTGCCATCACTATGTGTATCCAAGTGCTTTAGGTATTTAGTCTTTACTTCAAACTTACGATCACATACATTACATATTAGTTGATCTTTTGTAGCAACAACCGGTGGGGTCGCCAGTATTTTGGCGGCACAATTGTGATTTTTCATATTTTCAGGCCAAACAAACTTAGCGGGACAATGTGCACAAAGCAAAACCTTATGCCTATTACGGCAGTGAATTTTTGCATGCTGTTCGTACATTTTTATGGAAATAAACTCCAATTTACATAGTCCACATTTCAAAGGTATTTCGTCCTTACCATGAACCTCTTTTAAATGAGAAAAAACTTGGTATTTAAATGAAAACACTTTAGCACACAAATCACACTTGTATTTGCTGACACTCTCTACAGTGTCTTCTTCTAAATCTTCGGCTTCCGTATCACTAACAGACATTTCGTAAGAGTGTTCATTTAACACTGTGTAATATTTGAACCATTGTTTCTCGCGAATATCATTGCATATACTTTCCTTCACCATATTTAAATCAATCATATTTGGAAACAAATGTTGGATAATATTATCGCTTAATTCTAAGCTATGAAGTGTATCAACATCACTGTGGTTCTCTAGGTGTTGACGAAGTTCTTTAGTTGTTTGAAATTTTGTATCACACAATTTACACTCTACTAGATGCCACGCAATAGGCTTACTGTACAAACGATCTCCAAATAGCCATTCTTTATGTTTAGCCGGATACACTACTCCGTCTGTATGCATGCGCTTAATGTGCTGTTGTATCTTGTCCTTACGACTAAAGCTTTGCCCACAAAACTCACAGGGAAACATTGTTTGTCGCAAGTGTATCGAAGCTATATGTCGGCCACAATCTTTTCGTAGAGAAAATGTTTTTTGGCAAATGAGGCATACGAAACGATCATTAACCTTTTCAATTTTATCATAATAATCAGGGGCTTTTCGACCTTTTTTCCGTTTGACCGGTTGACTATGATTAGATAAAATGTCTTTAAATTATATATTTTTAGGTATATACATATATTTTTCATCATACCTGCTACTGCAACTGCTATTATTCGGCTTTTCTTTCTTAAATTTTTTCAAAGGCACATAGTCACTTTCATCCGACGATGTAGAGCTAAAATCAATTAAACATTTTCTTAAAATATCTTAAAAAACTTGTCCAAATATTACCTGGATTCATTTCTATAATCATCATTGTCGTTGTCATCGTCTAAACTGTCGTGCCTTTGTTTATACAAAAAAGTTAATATTTATGTATGTGGTTAAAGAGCACAAGTTTATATAGGACCTGATCCATAAAATATATATTTACATAAGTTTATGGAACTTATATGATTTACCTGGTTTTTAAATTATTCCTTTTTTGCTGTCCTAAATGGTCTGGTGTTGAGTTGAGTTCATCATTAAAACATTCCCTCAAGGAATCATGAGAACCTGACAAATTTAAAAAAAATGTAAATAATATATGTGCTTTTAATATTTTTTATCAATTATCTAATTAAACACTTTTTAAGCTTTATGCACATATATGTATATACCTTCACTTTCCAATTTTGATTTACTGTCGGGTACTTTGTTACTTAAATCATTATTATATGGATCAACGAGATCTTCCTCGAGTTTAATTTCCGGTATATACTGCTCCAATGGCAAATCAATAGTTGATTCTGCCAAACAGTCGGTAAAATTATCAATCTCCTGGAGTGGATCATTACAAGCCAATAATTGGGAGTATTTTTTATTCACATTATGAATCTGAACAATAAAATCATAGGAACTTTTAAGTTTTCCAGAGCATTTGCAGCACATTGTATTAGGGAGCAAATCTTCATCGTTCGTCTAGGGAGAAATGTGTAAATAACTTTTAATGTATAAACTTAATCAATCATTTACCTGAGACTGAGTAATATCCTTTAATAAATCACGCCAAGTTTTTGTATTGCAGGCGTCATCTCCAAGGGAGTAGACTGTTCGTCCCGGGTCAAAGCAAGTACGACATTTGTAGCGTACTCCATTTATAAAACATTCGTTTTTAACATTACTGGACATTTTGCACCTTACTTTAAATGTATGTAAATATTTTAGATTTTCGCCTCTAATTGAAAATTTTTATTCTAAATATTCTACTGTTGTGTATACATTAAAGTCAAAACGAATGCATATAAGGTGGAGTCAGTCAAACAGCTGAATACTTTATTTTTCGCTTGTTTGGTTTTAGCGGCTGTCAAAACTTGTTTTTATATTTTAATATCCCTCTATACTTAGCTTATTAATATAATATATATTTTTTACATTAAGAATTTTAACCACCACAATTCAAATATCCACCCTATTTTAATTTTTAATACACATATTTTTAATTTGTCATTTAAACCAATCAGCTGTTTTCTGACATTTCTGACTAAAACTATTTGTTATTATTCAAGGCGAATTTATACAAGGTGGTGGCAGTTCTACAAAAACAACAATTGGTCTTAACAAATGTCAAAAAACAAAAATGAAAAATTAAACAAATATGTATTAAAACTTAATATAGTGTTGATAATTGAATAGTGAGGGCTTTACTTATTTATGTAAAAAATAAGTATTTTGTTAATAAGCTTAGAATATGTAGATATTTAAATATAAACACAAGCTTTGACAACTGTTAGAACCAAAAAGCGAAAAAAAAAGTTATCAGCTGATTGACTGACTCCACCTTGTATAAATTCGCCTTGTTATTATTGTAGAGTCGCCTTGATCCAAGTATAATTTCAATCGGGGTTGGGAAATTAAGTGCTATTGTACTTTATTGTATTCCTTTTAGTGCTGGCAAATTCTTCTACTTTCAGTTACTCGTTATTAATCAGTTTTTACAAAATTAAAATTATGAATAGAACACATTTTCCAACATATAAATTAACTTTTGATAGGGTTTGTTTGGTATCGAAAATGGGAAATGTCGGTCCATGATTTCACCTAGCCTCCATACAAATTTCCCCCCGGAATACTGCTTGAGCAGCCATAAATATGTTGATTATGCGGCAATCCTGATACAGTTTTGCACAAATTAGCTCTAAGTACTCTGAAATTATACTGTACAGTATTTAGCATTTGTAGCTCAGGTCCCCCTCAGAAAAAGTCCTCTGTTTTGCGGTCAATTAATCGATGTTTCGTTTGCGTAAAAATTTTGTGATAAAAAAATGTGCTAGTGAAAAAAAAAAGTTGTTAAAAATTTGTTTCCCGATTTTGACCCATTGTCAGTCCGAATTTCTATGTCTTCGGTAGAGAATATGTTCAATTTTACCTGTTTTACTCAATCCGATGTTATATCCTGTTTTCATGCCGTGAAATCCTATGCTATCGGATACTTTAACTTCCCAACAACATCCATAAAACTCCTTTCTTCTTACCTAATGGATCGCACCCAATCAGTTTTCCTAAATAATGTATATTCCAAACCAATGAAACTTAAACGAGGCGTGCCGCAAGGATCAATTCTTGGACCACTTCTCTTCTCACTATACGCTAATGATTTACCTCAGCAACTATCATACTGCAAAATCCACATGTACGCTGGTGATGTACAGTTGTATCTCAGTAGTCGGTCAGCTCAATCCATGAAAATGTTGATAAAATCAACCAGGATTTGGATAAGATACATTCCAGGGCTATGAAAAATGGGCTTTGTTTAAATCCGCAAAAATCAAAATGCCTGCTTGTTCATAAGAAAACATTGAAGCCAAACATTGGAACTGATATTAAAATCAGTAATGAAAAAATTGTGATTGTTCAATCAGGTAAAAACCTTGGACTAATATTTAATAATAATCTCACCTGGTCTAACCACATCCAATCACTAGTTGGCCAAACGTATTTGAAACTAAGAACACTTTGGATAACTCAATACTATACACCACTAAGAATAAGAACTCTAATTGCAAAGTCATACCTGATTCCAGGACTTATATATGGGTGTGAACTATTTGCGAACTGTGATTCAGTGAGCAAAACAAAACTCAACGTCCTGTTTAATAACATAACCAGATATGTTTACGGATTGAGACAACGTGACCATGTCTCCTCTTTCTCAAAATTACTTTTTGGTGTATCTTTTGACAACTTACTTAAAATAAGAGTTCTCATATTTTTACATAAAATTGTATACACACAACAACCTGCATATCTATTCAGTCTTCTACGGTTTGGAAGGTCTCCCAGGGGAAAGAGTATCATTATACCACATCATCGTAAGCTAGTGTCCGAATGGCAGTTCCTTATACATGCTACACGTCTTTGAAACCTACTTCCACATGTCCAACAAACAAACAGCAACGCGATGCATTTTAGGAAGTTTTTGTAAACTTTTTTTTGTAACTAATTGTTTTTTAATTATTTAAACATTTAACTTGTTCTCACTTCATTTTATGTTAAGTTTATATTTTTTGTATAACATCCAAATCGACATATAAATTCCTGTACTATAACTATAAGACTTGTCTTGCCGTATAGGAAACCAATAAATAAAAATACGTCGTTGGAAAGGTTTTTTTAATGTCTATCATTAGATATGTTAATGACTTTCTAATCCAGATATAGATAAAATATCGAGGTAGTTTATCGATTTATCGAATAATGCGAACAATTTTATGAAGTTGAATGTTTTAATTTATCATGTTTCCCATACAATTTGCAGTAGAACAAAAACCAAGATTTTCACAAAAATACTTTATTTAGGAGCAGAAATTGGATTACTACTTTACGATGACTTGACGAAGAAAAAACATAATAGTTTACTTTATTTAAACAATATTAATTTTAAATATGTATTCGAACAAGTTGAATTGTCGAATAATTTGGATACCCCAATTATACCCCCGGTTCTGTAAAGCGAAATCGAGTAACGAACCTGTTTCAATGAACAAAATCATGTGAATTGCAGAAATTTTTGAAATCACTCTAATTACAGAACAGAGGGTATATCTCAGCCATTGGGGCGATTTTCCCGAATTTAAATAGCAATCGATCCGGGACTATTCCGGATATATTGACTTATCCATCATGTATGTAAGTTATTTGGGGCCTAGTAGAGTTGAAAGAACAAGGTATGTTTTAATTCACGTTAAAAAATGGATAATTTTATTGGTTTTGATAATGATACGTTTATGTAAACGGCGTCTTCCAAACTAATCTGTCAAATGTGACCAAGAAAGCATCAGATGAGTTGTTGTTGTTGTAGCAGCGTGAACAATTATACAATATTTAATCTGTGGGTTCTGCAAGATCAAGTCCAAGAAATTGTGCCATTAATGCACTGGACGTAGTGAAGTAGGGTTGGCTGGACAACAGTGTGTCAAAATCGCTGCTTATAACGAATCCAGGTCAAGCATTTGTCACCAATTATTGTGTTCTATAAAATTCAACTCTGGAAACATGAAATCGTTACTTTTTGGTATCGAGTATCCAACATATTATCCAAATACCCGACACTCAATACATTACCACCACTAATTCAGTTGTAGTCCTACAGCAAGGTGAATTTATTAAGTTGTCATCGGGGGCTACACATATACAAAATCACAGAGAATTATATATAGAGGCGAGAGACTCCGATTTGTCAAAGAAAATTACAACAAATCATATGTTTGATACAAAAACAAAATACGTCGACTAGCATTTTGTTGTTGCAAGAGTTAGGTTTTTTACAATTACATCTCGTCTCTATGTTACCCTATGTACAAAATATTCGCCCGAACACATTTATGTCAAACTCCATATATATATATATAAAAATATGTGAATTTGACTCTGCTGTCACCTTGTGAAATTCACTTTTGCAAGCAGGGTTGTCGGATTATGTTCACCTTCATCTCCAAATTGTATGTTAAAATTGGAAACAGTCGCCAAAATAACTTTTGACTTTTACAAATACCTAAACATAAAGACTTTCTCTACGATTGAGCTTAAAATCTATCATTACATCATCATCATTAGGATATAATAATCTTCTAAACACCTCTTTTAGGAATCATTTCATATTTATGGGAATGACTTAGAAACTATGTAAACTATGTTAATTATAATAAAAGGTATTATCTGGTTATCTGATTATAGATTTAACAAAAAATACCATCAGCTTTTCTATAAATATGACAGCCATATTTTTACTGATTGAAAACAACTTGTACATATCGATGGCTTAATATAGAAAGGTCGTATCTCAACTTTTAGTTACTTTACAAGAGAAGGAAAAAACTGAATAAAATCTGAAAGCGAAAAATAAACAACTAAATATTTGTAATATAGCGAAATATACATCTAGAAAAGTATTTTGTTTTAATATAAACCAAAAAAAAGAATTCAGCATTAAATGAGTTAGCGCTTTTTCTTTCAAACTAGTATTGAAATGAGTTTGGGTTTTTTTAATAACTGTAAATCTGTTATTCGTCAACATAGGAAACTGAATTTTTTAGGAGATGTGTATTTGAGTTTTGTCTACCAGAATATGTGAAAAAACCGATTTTGAAAAAAAAAACGAGATACGACCTTTCTATATTAAGCCATCGATATATATCTATGTGGTATAGTATTTATTGAAAGATCAATACTATAACGCATTGATATACTGTTTTCAGATATACATAAAAGATATTGCTTGCAAATATTTTAAAATTCTCCCCTGATTCTGAAAAAGTAACATGGAAGTAACAAAATGCCCTTAATAAAAACACAAATGTTAGTTTATTTTAATTCATTCATACATACTTTTATTTATTAATGAAATTTTCGCAAATATTTGCTGCATATATACTTTAGAAATACTACATATAAATAAATAAACCAAATTGTTTTTTACGGATAGGAGGGAATGTTTTTAAATATTATTTTCCCTTCATATACATTTAAAATATCAAGGAGTAATTTTTGTTCTTAAAACATGTGCAATTTTTATAGCAATTCGATCATATCCTTTAACAAATTGTAATTTTTTTTTCCGCAACCATTTACCATTTCTCTGTGCTCTGACAGCATTTCTGTTTATCTCAGGGTATTTAGAAACTCTTTGCAGATTCAGATTTTTAACTTTGGACTTAGAACGGTAACTTTAATTGGATATGATGTACATTTTTAAATATATATAAATATACTTATCTTATGTATGTTTTACAAAATTAAAAGAAAGTTTATTCTTTTCATCTTACGGATTAAAATGTTAATGTATACTTCTTTTATATCTCTGCTTTTACGTGCCTGTGTGATCTATGCTAAAGGAGATAGAAGTTTTTAAATTACTTTTGGAAGGGGGTCACGTTGGTACAGGTCGGTCTTTCGGATGATATTTTCTTTCATGCATACGTCGTGTTTTTCGATCACCAAAACCTAATTCACAAAATTCACATTTATAGGGACGCAATTTTAAGTGAACTGCATTGTAGTGATCTTTAAGTTGTGAATTTCTTCTAAACAAGTTGCCGCACGATGGACACTGTAAACGATTGTCGTCGTGACTTTTCACATGATCCTCCAAGTCTTTCTCCGACTTTTGGCTTCTTTTACAGATGGGACATAAAAGTTCTGGTTTGGTTGTATGAATTTCAGTATGAATCTTTAATTTACTGGGTAATCGATAACGTTTATCGCACCATTCGCAGGCATAGGGGAAATCGTCAGTGTGAGAAAGTTCATGAATTCGTTTGGAATGGGCAGATGCAAACGTTTTTGGACAATGCGAACAATTATACGGCTTTATTTTATCATGTACGACTTTTATGTGTTCATTTACATAGAATTTATTTTTAAATTCTTTTGAGCATAGCGGACATTTGTTGATCTCTTGATTCGGTTCTGGATGTACTCTTTGTTGGTGTCTTCTAAATTTGTACATATTCTCGAATGATTTCGAACATTTTTCGCAAACTATCTCTTCATTTACAAATTCCTCTGGATGTACTCTTCTTTGGTGTCTTCTAAATTTGAGCCTATTATCATATGTCTTGGAACATTTTTCGCAATCAACTGGCCCTTTTACATCGTTATGTATAGTCCTCGGTTTGTTAGATGTTTTATATATCTCTGGATGCATTCTTTGTTGGTGTCTTTTAAGTTTATACGTAGTGGCAAATGTTTTCGAGCATGTTTCACAAGTAATTGGTCCTACTATATCATCTGGCGGGTGTACTCTTTGAAGATGTCTTTTAAATTTAGATTTAGTAGCATATATTTTTGAACATAGTTCGCAAACAATGGAATCTTTTCCAACATTTTCAATATTTTTCATTATATCAGCGTGTGAAATATTCGGAGTTGTATTTGGTTGTTGATGTTTAGCTTTTCTAGTAAGTATTTTACGATTGCGGAGCAAGTCTTCACCTTCTTCTGATGGTTTAACATCTGTTTTTGTCGTTTTTTCTTCGGCTGTTGCTCCACTAAATTAAAATATTAAAATTTAAAATGTTTTTAATTACATTGCGATGAAAAGTTATTGGGTAATACAAATCAAACCTTTATTCTTACAATTCAACGAAGATAATAAAAGAATAGCAATAATAATAACAAATATATTAATAATTTAAACCCAATTTCTTAAAAAATCTACTTAGAATACATTTTTAGGGCCTACTTCTGAAAGAAACACGACCGAAAATATTTTAAAATATTTGTATGAAAATCACTCAATTATTAAAATGGTTTTTCGGTTAATTTGGCCCTAAAAATGTATTTTAATTAGATTTTGTGAGTTATTTTCTATGATTTTCTATGTAAAATGAAAAGAATCCGATGTGCTCTACCTTTTTTTACATAAAATAGAAAAGTCCTTTCAATTTATCACATCTGTAAAATTTTGTGTCACTAATTTACTATTTTACATCATTAAACAGCTACAGTTTCTCCTTTTTGCACCTTAATATATTTTAGTGATATAATTTCTACTTATTTTTGAGCTTTAGTATATTTCATCTGTGTTAAAAATTTCAAGTCAACCGATTATTGTCGCTTGTTTGTTGGAAGGTCTTTAACAATAATTTAGTTAATTTAAAAATAAAAAAAAAAAATACCTTTCTTCCAATTGGTCTGAAGTTGATTCGTGATCATCATTATAAGTATCCGTAAAGGGATCATCATCATCATCATCAGTGTCTGGGAAATTAAAAAGAATAGTAAATAAGGTTTAACAAATGTATTAGCTTTTGAATGTACCTTCATTTTTAAATATTGTTGCAGGAATTTCACCCAATTCATTGTTGTTATTTAAAACCATTTCATATGGATTAACCAGTTCATCTTCCAACTTAATTTCCGGCATAACCACTTTCAATGGCAAGTCTATGGTAGATTCTGCCAAGCAATCGGTAGAAGTATACATTTCATTACATTCTTCCAATAATTTTGAGTATTTGTTATTCACATTATGAATCTGTAGTATAAAATCGTAGGAGCTTTGAAGTTTCTCCGAGCATATGCAGCACATGGTATTTGGAAGTAAACTGTCGTCATTTGTCTAGGGATGCAGTACAAATAAAAGTGTGAATTTGGCAGAAGTTTATTTTATTAGGAATTTTTTTTAATATTTAATATTTTCATAAATTTAAAATCAAGCTCATGGGGCCAAATATGGCTCATATTCTACTCAACAACAGTAATATTTTTAAAATTATGGAAATGATTTTTTTCAATTTATTTCAATAAAAAGGAAAAAAAAAATAAATTATTATTGGTAAAATAATATGTAAACATTAGCCTACGTTTCAAATTATGATTTTAGGATATCATACCTTTTAGAATAAAAATTAATAAAAATAATGGTGCAATTCAGATACATATATGAAGCTCAAACTATTGATTTTAAGCGACATTTTCTACAGAGTAAAATACAGCTGAATATATTTCAAAACTGATTTTACCATACGATTTAATAGGAAAATATAGAAAAAATTAGCCCTATTTCACATTATAATAAGGCATCAAAAATCCATTAATTAAAGAAATTTAAATATTTTTTTTTTTTTTAAATGTTAAACTTTTGTTTAACGCTCACAATAAAAATATGCAGTCTGAAAAAAAGTGTCAAAATTGTTGATTTATTGGGATCCGTTTAAAGTTCTGATGTTTCATCATCAGCTACGAATTTTTTCTGCTAATTTGAGGCTGCTAATTATGAATATGAAGTCAAATTGAAGGTAAATCGTCCCACCTGGCTTGCCAGGTGATGTCAAATATTTTGGACAAAGTTTCTTTGTTGGGATGTTTCTCATAAATAAATTTTAAAAAATGAATGTAATTAATTAAAAATAATATACAAATACCTAACAAATGGTGAATTAATATATACACGTTTTTTAGAGTTTAAAATAATGTAATTATCATTTTAAAAAAGCACTGAATATATTGGACAAAATCTCTGAAAGTGTTAAAAGCGAATATCACGTTAACTAAAATCCGATATAATGTACAACCATTTTAGAGAGCCAAGAGAGAAGTTATAATCCCGAGATGATTTAGTGTTGCTCAACCAAAAAAATGCAAACAATTTGACTCCCGATGTTATTCTCAATAGGAATGAAACTGATGATCCATATAAGGCCCTAAGGGCTCGGTTATATAAATTAAAAATTAATAAAACAAGAACAAAATGTTAATATTGAAAAATGCTACCAGAAGAAACCAGGAAGAAAGTTTTCGAAGGAGAGACTAACAATTTTATACAATGGAAAGTAATTTTATTGATGTCCTGGAGGCCAACATTCAGTTTCTCTAATATGAAGTGTTTAAGTTTTTATTGATTATATACGTGCACGTGTAAATTTTACTTTCAGACACTTATTGTCCCTGGAACTATACTTACCAACTAGTTTAAGGAAACGTATTGCTAGTTCTCTATTAATATAGATTTTTTTGTATGGTATAGGGGTATGTAGTGAAACTAACTCTGTGATACTGAAACATATACGTCTAACGTTTAATAGTATTGTTAGATATGTATACATATTGCGGTTTAGGGAGGATGTAACAGAATTTGTTTTACATTTTTTTGGTTTTACATTTTGGAAACATTTGGAACATGATTCAAGAATTTTGTTACTATGTATTTTGCAAGATTATCAGGAGAAATTGTCCGAAATACATCGCTGATAACATTAAATTTTTCTAGATTATTGAGGAATACTCAGATAATATTTGCTTAGATTGCCTCTGCCGTATATGAATGGTCATTCCAAGTGAGGGTATCTTGAGTATGGAATACGCTTACTAGGGAATTAAAATCTTATTCTGATGAGACTTTTAAAAAACGACTAATTAATTATTTGAAAGAACATATGTAATTCATAATAAATGTAATCCTTGATGAATATATATTTTTTTCCATTAACAACTTTGGCTTCTACATTAAAATAGTGCTCGTGAGCCATTAACTTATTTCAAAACTGCATTATTTTTTGCAGTTTTACAACTTTTCACCTCAAGCCTTCAAAAAAGATACCTTCGGAGAGTTCTATTGATTTTTGTATACATTATTCTTTAGTGAATTATTTTGTATTCACTATTGAAATATCTGTAAATAGCAAGATTTTGGAATTGTTTTGCAATCTTTTCGCTTACCTGTATAGGAGCAACATCCTTTAACAAATCACGCCAAGTTTTTGTGCTGTTGGCCTCATCTGTAAGGTGATAGACTGTTTGTCCTGGATCAAAGCAAGTGCGACATTTATACTGAACTCCATTTATAAAACATTCGTTTTTAATAAGGCTGGTCATGTTACACTTTTTTATTTGCAATTAATTTGTTTATTTTCTGACACCAACTCAACAAATTGTGCTAAATATTTTTTACTTAGCAAACTTAACCGGGTGTTGACTATACGACAACATGAACAAAAACAGGAATGTTTTTTGTAAAATTGGATAGCTATGTCAAATTATCTGTTGTTTTTTTTTTTCAATCGGCTTTGTCGCAACAACAAACACAAGCAAATTTGACAGTTGAGTTTGCCACACAAGCGAGGAAACAAAATTCAGCACCTGGTAATCCGTATTGGTTTTTTGTGCACATTAGTGATATAAAACTATTGAGTGTTTGGGTAATCAATACCAACAATTAAGTATTCAATATTTTCAGAGATGTATTTTTCTGTACAACAACAATAAATCAAGAAAGTTTTTCAATGTACTAAATGATATAAAGGGTGTTTTTTATAGAGACAGAGAACTTTAAATTAAAATAAAGTATAGAAGAACTTTTGGCATAAATCTAGATCAGCGAAACACCTTGCAATTTAATAATTTTTTTGGTGTTGATAGCTCTCATAATTATAAGCACAAAAACGTTCAAATTTTTGCCCGCTCTCTCTTACTTTAAGAGTTATAGGAATTTAAATTCAATATATATATTAGTAAATTTCTCATATATTTGGAAAATTATCTGATCATTATGGGTATCATTGAATAGTGCTTCTAAATACCTTTAATATGATATATAATATGGTATTGTTTATTAACATTGTGTACCAAAAATTCCTTTTTGAATTTTAATGACAGTACTTCAGAAAATTTTGATATACAGAAAAAGTGATTTTAGCGAAGCCGGTGTTCGATACACCCCAGAGTTTAAAGTCCCTTCGCCCGGCCGAAGGCCGGCAATACAGAAAATATGAATATTAACAGAAAAAAAATTATAAAATTATAAACTGTTACTGGGATCTTGATTTGTTCCGAACTTTTTCCAATTGGATTTATTATTTATATAATTTTATGGCATTAACATAAATATGATTTCGGGCATGTGACCGCCGCGGATAGCGTGGTACATGGCGTAACCTGTTGAAAATTATGTTCTGTGATGGAGCACACTTTTGGTTTATGGACAGTTGGAATCATTGGTCCCCATGTCTTCACAAATAACAAAGGTAGGATCGTTACAGTCAGTCCAATTGGATTTATTATTTATATAATTTTATGGCATTAACATAAATATGATTTCGGGCATGCGACCGCCGCGGATAGCGTGGTACATGGCGTAACCTTTTGAAAATTATGTTCTGTGATGGAGCACACTTTTGGTTTATGGACAGTTGGAATCATTGGTCCCCATGTCTTCACAAATATCAAAGGTAGGATCGTTACAGTCATCGCTGAGCGCTATAGAGACAAGCTTACTATCTTCTTCATGCCTTAATTGGAAGGCATAAGTATTTTTGACCTTGTTCATGTGATTTGAAGTCGTTAGACTATTTACTCTGGGGATATGTAAAGTACCAGATCTAGAACCTGAAATGTTTAAAATTAAGCTGTTTCCGGGTTTCTGTAATAATGCGTTGCCGCGAATACCGAACGTAAACATTTTTTATTGTTTATCGCTTTCACCATAAACTTATGCATACAAATAATCTAAATTTAAACAAATATTTCTTAAATTATTTCATTTTTATTTAGTTCAATTCAAAGTAATAATAAAAAGCCATAATTGGGCAAAAATACATTATTATACCCATTTCACATTAGGCAATTAATTATGCAAGTCTTATGCGCAATTTTTTAAAATTTGAGTACAGACTTGCTTGTTGTTGGAAAGTTGGTTTTTGAAAATGAAAAGCAAGTAAATTGCCTAGTGTGAAAGGGGTCTTACATAGCTTACATCCAAAGATACAAAATCAGCAATAATATAACTAAGAAAAGTTACAATATAAAGGCCCCCAACCAAGAAGTATAAGAATTAAAAAAAACTTTAACTTTATATAATTTGAAAGTAAATTTTTAATTAGGCTAAAATTTTAAACAATTGGCAAATTGGAATGCATTTTCTACCCTGCCAAGGTCGTCATGTTGTTGTTGTAGAAGCGCGAACAATTATACAATATTTAGTCTGGGGGTTCTACTAGATCAAGTCCAAGAAATTGTGCCACTTCTACTGGGTGGGTCGATAAATCCACTGGATGTAGTGAAGTAGGGTTGGCTGGACAGTTGAAAATGTGGAGGGTGTCATGGGGACCCTGACCACATGCTGGGCATAAGTTTAGGACGGCACGGTCTATGCGGGACCAGAAGGCATTAAGACTGTTGCTCCATCCTGATCATAGTTGTGCCAGAATGACTCTTGTTTTGCGCGGGAGAATCTTCTCGGCGTCTGCTATCGGTGGTGGGCAACCTCCAAGTACGACATTCATACGGTATCCAGCTACCGCGGAATTGATGGCGTCTCTATGAATGTCGTTCAAAGCTGTCATATATGTGCTGCGATCAAATGGACCCTGCACATACCTCGGTATGCTATCCTCGTATTTTCTAAGGTCCTGTCTGACATGCTTCGGAGGAGACTCCAACTGTGTGATGTTGAAGTTTGGATGACCCCTCCGGTGACATCCCAGAAGGAACTGTTGCGTCAGCATGACGTTATGTTCCCTGACTGGTAGAACCATGGTTTCCTCGTGCAGGAGGTATTTGGAGGCAGCCTGTGACGGTCCTTAAGGCTGCACTTTGACAGCTTTGAATATTTCTCCACTGAGTATCACTTAACGAACGCGACCACACTAGAGCTGCATAGTTAACCACTGACCGCCCAATCGTATTATATTTTGCTAACAAGGTTTCTTTGTCCATACCCCAAGTGCTGCCGGCTAGTGCCTCGAGGACCTTGTTTCTATTTCGCAGTTTATGCGTGATTGCAGTGGCGTGTGCTGAGGAGGTAAAAAGGCTATAGAACTTGACAATAAAGATTGTTGATGACGACCTTGGCAGGGCAGAAAATGCATTCAGTGTCACTTCATCGATGATTGGTATATGAATTTGTTACCAAAATTTAGTTTTTTTTTAAATATCCGACAACCATATGGCAGCACCAATGTGCATTGCAAAGTAAATAAAAAAATCTAAAAATGATAGAGATCTTTAAATATCGTTTTGTTTAAATGTTTATTAATCCAGTCCGATTAACATAGAATGAATTTCTGAGTGGTCCGAGTATACTTTGTTTTATATCTATACTGATTATCTTCGTGAAAACATTTTCCATGCCATTTATCGAAATGGTGTCAACTATTGAGCGTGCACTTTACTATAAATCTTTATCAACGGGATGTGCCTTTGACTTAAGATGTTTTTTCAGATAGGCGATACATAAGAATGCCTTACCACAAATGTCGCACTTACAAAGATTCTCGCCTGTATGAGTACGCAAATGTAGTCTGAGATTGTTCGCTCTCCTGAATCTTTTCTGGCAAAACCTGCACTGGTAGGGATATTCGCCATTGTGTATGCGGATGTGATCAGCTAATCTTCCTTTTTCCATAAATCCTTTTCCGCATTGCGTACATTTGTGAGGGCGTATGCCAGTGTGTTTGTGTCGATGATATTCTAAAGCACTATTACGTGAATAGGCCTTTTCGCAAATTTCACACTTGAATGGTTTTTCACCTGTGTGAGTTCTCATGTGATACGTAAGACTTGTTTGGATCGACAAGTAGACTCCACAAATGGGACATTTCTTTTTCCCTTTTGGTCTGGTTTCTTTAGAAACATTTGATCTAGAAATCTTGTGAAATTTTTCCGAGTCCCTGGATTCGATAATATTGATATCGCTTGTATTGTTGATTGGTACAGACTGATTAGAAATTTCAACATCCGTTGGTTTGACTAATTCTTTTGATGTATGAATCATGTGGATGTGATTAGCTAATTTGATTTTTTGCAAAAATCCCTTTCCGCATTGCGTACATTTGTAGGGACGTTCGCCAGTGTGTTTGCTTCGATGACAATCTAAAATGTTTTTACGTGTAAATGCCTTGTCGCAATGCTCACACTTGAAGGGCTTCTCACCCGTGTGAGTTCTCATGTGATACGTAAGACTTGATTGGATTGACAAATGCATCCCACAAATGGGACATTTCTTTTTCGCTTTTGGACTGGTTGGTAGAGAATTGGCTTTAGCCAATTCTTTTGAAGTATGAATCATATTGATGTGATTAGCTAATTTGATTTTTTTTAAAAATCCTTTTCCGCATTGCGTACATTTGAAGGGACGTTCGCCAGTGTGTTTGAGTCGGTGATAATCTAAAACGCTTTTACGTGTAAAGGCATTGTCGCAAAACTCACACTTGAAAGGCTTCTCACCCGTGTGAGTTCTCAGGTGATACGTAAGACTTGATTGGATCGACAGGTGGATCCCACAAATGGGACATTTCTTTTTCCCTTTTGGTCTGGTTTCTTCAGAAACATTTGATTTAGAAATCTTGTGAAATTTTTCCGAATCACTGCAATCGATAATATTGGTATCGCTTGTGTTGTTGGTTGGAACAAGCTCTTTAGAAATCTTAACATTCTTCGCATTAGCCAATTCTTTTGAAATATGAATCATGTTAATGTGATTATCAAGATTCTCTTGCCACATAAATTTAAAATGGCACTGGTTACATTCATATTGTTTTTCAACATTAAAACACTGCGTGGCTTTATGATAATCTAAAACTTTCTAAAAGTAAAATAAAATCAACAAGCTTTAGATGGATTTTAAATAAAAAAAACGAATAAACATTTCAATACCTGTGAGACTGTACTAAAAATACAACGTTCACATTTTAGCTTTAGCTGTTCATAGTTGTGCATTGATCGCTGATGATGAGCTATTTGATATTTTCGCTTAAACGATTTACTGCACATGCAACACTTATAGGAAAATAAATGTTTCTTATCCTCTTCATTATGTATCGCTTTTTCTTCATCTTCTACTTCTGTTTCAGAATCCAGTTCTAAATGCAATTCGAATCCTTTTTGATTTGTAATTGAGTAATTTGCCAGTGAATGCGAATTGGCACACAAATTTTGGGGATTTGTAGGTGAAAAATGTTCACTCAAACTGGACATACTTTTAAATATTAGGCCACATAGTTTACATTTAATTGTTTTGTCACCATTTGGCCACCTTGTAGAATTTACTATACTTTCAACGGTCTTGACATCATCAGGCGTCAAACGATGGTGACTTAAGTGCTCTTTGAAGTGCTCAACACTGATGAATCTTTTCGGGCACAGCAGACAATAATGAAGTTGAACACTGGAGGAAGTTTGGGAGACCATGGGATGCTAAAGTAAATACGCTAAAACGCATTAAGCTTATGAAGGTTATAAAAAGTAGTCGATTTTACCTGTAATTCCTTGTGCTTCAATAGATTATTATGCCAAATAAAGCGATCATTACAGTAATCACATTGTTGAGCTAATCGACGATGTTCATTCCCGCAGACTCTTTTTAAATGTTGTTGTAACAAATCAAGACTAACATATTGCTGATTACAGTCCTTACACGTAAAGGGAAGTGGCACATTATTGTGCTGTTCTTGTTGATGGTTTAATAAAAGTTTCCGTTTTGCAAACATTTCTTTGCAAATGTCACACCCGTATTGTCTTTTTATAGTTTGATTATCATCTGCATCCTCTTCTGTGTTACTATCTGAGTCTGAAAGGTCTAGTTCATTGCCGTACTTATCGATGGCTTGGTAAAAACAACTAATTTGAGATTTATGATAGGCATTTTGAATCCTCAGCTGCAGTGGCACCAAATTAATCGATTTGGTACCTTCAAAGCATTTTACATAAATACATCCTTTAAAGTCTATACCAGTTACGCCATCGGCATGCAACGGCATGTGTTTACGTAAATGTTGTAGTGTTTCAAAGGAATTTATACAAAGACCACATCGTATTATAGTTTTTGCAGGCATGGTCCTGTCATTACTGTGTGTCCTTAAATAATCTAGATCTTCTGTCTTCTCCTCAAATTTACGATCATATATGTTACATTTTAGTTGATCATTAGTAACTGCCGCTAAAGTTTCTGGTACTTTCCTGGCACAATTGTGTTTTTTCATATTTTCCGGCCAAACAAACTTACCTGGACAATGTGGACAAACTAAAACTTTATGTTTATTTTGGCAGTGGGTTTGTTTATGTAGTTCGTACATTTTTATTGAAATAAATTCCAATTTGCATTGGCTACAATTCAAAGAAATTTCTTTCTTGTTATGAGCTTCCTTTAAATGTGAGAAAACTTGATATTTATACGAAAAACCTTGAGGACACAATTGACACGTGTATTTTCCGGTACGCTCTGCATTTTCTTCTACCAAATCTTCGGGTTCCGTATCGCTAACAGACATTTCATAAAAATGTTCATTTAACACTGTGTAATATTTGAACCAACGTTTCTCACGAATATCATTGCATATACATTTCTTGACAATGTTTAAATTGTTTGTATTTGGAAATAAATGCTGGACAATGTTACTGTCCAAGTCTAAGCCATGAAGAGTGTTAACATCACTGTGTTTTTCTAAGTGCTGACGAAGTTCTTTAGTTGTTGTAAATGTTGTATCACACAATTTACATTCTACCAGACACCATGCTGTAGGCTTGCTGTATAAACGATCTCCAAATAAACGTTCTATAAACTTAGTGTTCGAATCTAATGATTCGAAAGGATGCATATATGTAAGATGCATTTGTAAATAGTCCTTACAGTTAAAATGTTGTTTACAAAATGCGCATGGGAATATTCTGTCTTTTTCGATTGTATCATTTGCTGCAGCTGTTTTCTGATCGACTGGTTGCCTGTGAGTATATGGTTAGTTTAGTTTTCTAAATGTATGTATATCTAAGATTAAATTAAAAATTGGAATTAACATACTACATATTTCTATTATTTTACCTAGATTCATTTTGACGAGTGTGTATGGTTTTTATATGTCGCAGACAATTTCTTTTTAATGCAAATGCTTTTTTGCATATGATGCATAGAAAACGACGGTTCACTTTTTCGATTAGATCATAGTCGGAATCCTTTTCAAATACATTTCCTTCGATCGCTTGTCTGTAAGTAAATACATACATATTTTAAATGTAATTTTTTGTTTATTTTAAACTTTATTACCTGTTAACAGGAGTAATGTTATTGGTATTGCATTTCTCATTCTTCAATCTTTTTAGAGGCACATTATCACATTCATCAAACGATGAAGAGCTAAAATAAATTAAATTCAAATTATAATTGTAACATTTTTATTAACCTATTATTTCACCTCGATTCATTTCCGTCATCGTTTAATGTTTGATTACTTTGTTCACTTAGCGATCTGTTAATAAAATAAAATTCGTTCCAAGGCAATTGTTTCTGATAGTTTAAATTATTTAGTTTATTTTTAAAATGCATACCTAGGGATTTCTAGGATCGAATTGATCGACTCATTGCAGGTATCCGTATAAAGTCCAATAGCATCTGAAATATATATATATATGAAAAATTCTATTGTTATTCGAAATATACATAATTCTACTATAATAACACTGTTATATGTTGAGTAGATAATTTTTTTGGAAATTACGCATATTCATCAAAACCTGGAGTTATGGTAAAAAATATTCTATGATGATTTCGCGCCCTTTATGCTAACTTGGTTATTTAATAACCGACCTTAATTTTGTTTAAACATGTGGAGAGATAACTTAATTGTTGCCTAAATTTATATATTTTAACCAAAAATAACTCGTCCATATTCCAAAAAATCCTAATTGTGATTTATATTTTGTGATAAAAATAAATAACTCAAAATAAGTTATAAAATGATTTTTATTTACATGGTTTGGTATGACTTTTATTAGTTTTTGTTGTTTTTTAATGATTCAATTATACTTGTGCTTAATAAATGTTACTTTCTCTTTTATTCACCTTTAAGAAAGAATTTGAAGTAATGCAGTACAGAATTGAACTTTTTTATACCCTTCACCTTCGTGAGAAGGGTATATATAAATTTGTCATTCCGTTTGTAATTTCCACAATATAATTTTCCGACCCTATAAAGTATATATATTCTGGATCCTTATAGATAGCGGAGTCGATTATGCCATGTCCGTCTGTCTGTCCGTCTGTTGAAATCAATTTTCTGAAGACCCCAGATATGTTCGGGATCCAAATCTTCAATAATTCTGTCAGACATGCTTTCGAGAAGTTTGCTATTTAAAATCAGCAAAATCGGTCCACAAATGGCTGAGATATAAGGAAAAAACCAGGACAACTTCGATTTTTTACCTATTTTTTTACCTATATCTGGATTACTAAGTCATTAATATAGACAATATGGATATCTTATGATAGATATTTCAAAGACCTTTGCAACGACGTGACAAATCGGGAAAAATTTTTAACCAGATTTTTTTTTCACCAAAAGTTTTTTTCGCTAAATATGTATTAAAAAAAAAAAAATTAAATTTAAAAAAAATAAAAAAATTTTACATAAAAACTTTAAAAAAAGAAAATCGAAAAATATTTTTTTCCAAAAAATGAAAAAAAAACAACTGGAAAAAAAATAAATTTTGTTTATCTAAAATTACCTAAAAATTTTTATTTTGAAGTATAGTTTGGTGAAGGGTATATAAGATTCGGCCCAGCCGAATATATCTCTCTTACTTGTTTTTTTTTTTAATTTTGTTGTACGTTTTGATAATTTTTTGTAAAATTGGTGAATTTTAGAAAATTTTATTGATTTTTTAAACATTTTTTGATTTTATAAAATTTACTAGATTTTTTGAAAAATTCCAGAATTTTTTTTTAGATTCTTTGAAAAATTGCCATATTTTTTAAAAATTGCTTTGCCTTTTTATTAAATTGGTTAGTTTTTTTAATATATTCATATTTTTGCTAAATATGATTTTTTTTATATAAAATTGTCGATTTTTTGTGAAATGGAAAATTTTACATTCAATTTAATTTAATATATTTAAGCGTTGCAAATCAACGAATCAAATGAATTTTTGCGATTTATTTTTCATGTTCACAAATAAAAGTTACAACCTGACCTTTACGAAAAAAATAAATAAATTATAAATCACTGATCTATTTCCTTGGTAGGCGTTCTGGTTAAGAAGATTTTCGTCAATTTACACGTATTCAACCCGAATGTGAACAATAGAGCGTAAAAATACAAATATTTCATTCAGTTACTTGATGTTGTTGCGGGTATTTTATTTTTTACCCATGCATGTACACAAATTAAATTTCTCTATTTGGCTACCAAGGATCTAGATTATTTAAATTACTGCGAATTAGAATTTGCCATTGAAATGAAAGTGAATCCGTTATTTCAGGTCTCTGATTTTAACTCATAAAATTCAAATTATATACTAAGCTGTAGGGATATAAATTCAATTTATAAATGATCACTGTTGTGTGATTTTGAATGTTGATTAATAATTTAATAATAATTTTATATTTAAAAGATTTACAATAAAGAGTGCCATGTTCGGCTGTAGCGAATCTCGTACATCCTTCAACTCAGCATAATTTAAAATATATGCAGTGATTGACAATATAATGGAAAGTTATTTTGAAATCTATAATAAATGAACTTGAGCTAAATAAAATTTACTTACCTTTATTTTGCAATTTTTCTTCACTCTCTCCATGTAATTTATTTTTGTCACTGAGAACAATGTCATATGGAACAACCTGTTCTTCCTCCAATTTTATTTCTGGTGTATTTTGCGTCGAAATATTATCAGATGCTTTTAAGGAATCCTCAAAATTATTAATTTCATTTAAAATTCCTCCCTGAATTGTATTGTTACTACTTGCCAATAACTGAGAGTATTTTTTATTTACATTATGTATCTGAAGTTTAAAATCGTAGTAACTAATAAGTTTATCCATGCATTTGCAGCATACAGTCCTTGGGAGTAGATCGTCCTCGTTGGTCTATTGTGAAAAAATAAGAGTACTTTATAAACTATGTATATCCATTACTAGCTTCTAATTTATTTATTTTCAAAAGTTGCCGTAAGCCTTTTAAGGCCCATTTGGGAGCTGCGTACCTGCAACTGTGCAATATCCTTTAACAAATCACACCAAGTTTTTGAGTTGCTACATTCGTCTGTTAGGGAGTAAACAGCTTGTCCTGGTTCAAAGCATGTACGACACTTATATTGAATTCCATTTATGAAACACTCATTTGTATTATTGCTGGTCATTTTGTGCCTTTTTAAAACAATGGTTATTTATATTTCTTTCAATGAAACAATTTTTCATTAATATTTCTATAAATTAAGGCACAAGGCGAATTCTTTATAAGGTGAAAGCGATTCTACAACAAGTAAAACATTTACAAAAACCACATGAACATTTTTTGTTTATGTCTGCCTGCTGTTTTTGTTGCTTTTACGTTTGTGTATTATTCGCAACAACAAACACTAGTGAATTTGACAGTTTAAGCCTACAAACAAGTTTGGAGCAAAAATGAACAGCTGTGCTTTCGACACCACCTTGTATAAATTCGCTTTGTTAAAGCATTTACAAGGAGGATTCATATAAGGTGGGGTCAGTTAAACAGCTGATAATTTTTTTTTGTTAGGTTCTACCGACTGTCAAAGACTGTTTATTGTTTAATATCGCCCCATTCTATGCTTATTAACAAAATATTTATTTTTTACATAAACAACTTAAACTACCACTATTCAAATATCTACAACAAGGCGAATTTATAGAAGGTGACCTCACAAGAACAGCTGATTATTTTTTATATTCAGTTGTTTAGACAAGTGAACTGTCAATTCACTTGTGGTTGTTGTGGCGAAAAATACAACAAACCCAAAAGCAAAAACAACAACAGGCAACTTTGACAGTTCACTTATCTTTTTACAAAAACAAAGTACCTGTTGTTTTTGTACATGTTGTATTTGTTGTAGTTCTGTCGTCACCTTCTATAAATTCGCCTTGATCTACAATATTTTATGATTTAATACACATATTTTTTATTTTTTCATTTAAACCAGCGAAATGCAGACTCACACCACTACAGTTTTTAGATATTGTAGTTGTATCAGTTGAGTAAAAAGTTGAGAAAAAAACAAAATGCTCATGCGAGACTGACTGGTTTTGATTGTTTTTAAACAATGTATGTGCTTGCGTACATGTGAAAACAAAAACAAGAGAGCTCATTTGAGAGCTCAATGCCTTTCACTGATTTAAACCAATCAGCTGTTTTCTGTTATTTTCTAAATCTGAGTTTCTGAAACATTTTTTGTTCCAAACATTTTTTTATATGTAGTTTGACGTTCT
The DNA here is from genome assembly GCA_942486065.2 of Calliphora vomitoria. Taxonomy (NCBI): domain Eukaryota; kingdom Metazoa; phylum Arthropoda; class Insecta; order Diptera; family Calliphoridae; genus Calliphora; species Calliphora vomitoria. The sequence goes on from OW818032.2 coordinate 5,616,290, forward strand.
ATTTTTGAGAGAGACTTCAAATTACATATAAAAAGAAAATGTTCCGATCAAAAAATGTTTCAGCTTAATACCATTTCTTGATTTTGTGGAACCACCTGGGTAAAAAATCGTAAAATTAAAAAAAAAAAAAATCGTCAAAATTAATTGGAAATCGTCAATATTTTCAATGTTGCCAGAAGGTGTAATTGAAAATATCTCACTCGTTCAACAATACTGTATTAACTCAAAAACTTTTAAGTGTTCAGGAGAGGCAAAAAACTGTTTGTGGTTTAATTTTAAAAGAAATACATAGTAAGCAAATTTCATTTGAAAATATATTGAAAATATACATTCAGCCCAATTCCCCGGGAGTTTTTTCCCTTTTCCCATTTTTCCTATTCAAATTCAATGAAAAAAAAAAAATTCCGGGGAACATACTCCGGGGAATTTTTTATTCATAATTGGGCTGATTGTTTTTCTTTACACCGGGTCTACAACAGACATGAAATGCCGAGTTGTTGAAACACATGGTTTATTGGCTATTATATAAATCTTATAGCTTTTTAATGCTAAAGAATCGTAAGATACGTACATACATATATAGTAACAAGATAGTAAACTGAGATTGCAATTCTGTGCATTTCGGACAGGACGAATTTTCTAGCTTTGTTTTACCAAATAGCACCTTTTTCAGATTATATTGTTACGAAATTGCATATATCAATTCAAATGTAACGATTTTTAACGGATGATTTCAATATAAGGAAAGAAACCTATGTAGGGTGGGTCAATTTTTTTCACAAAAATCGTATAGCAGAAACGCATTCTGCGGAAAATTCTAAGAAATTTTCCCCGAGAAACCATACGTCTAAAATCAAATCCTATTTATTTCAATGATATTTCAGTATTATTATTTTTTTTTAATAGTTTTTTTTATTGGATAAAATACGAAATGCGCAAGATAGGATTTGATTTTAGACCTATGTTTTCTTGATATTTTATAATAAATTGCATTACAATTGCATTACCTAATGGCTTAGATCAAATACATTTGTAAAATAGTCCTATATTACCAATTATTCAAGATGAATCAAAAAAGTCTTGAACGTAAAAAAATATAAAGAAACATAATTTAGCATTCATTAATATTAAAGCATTTAAAAATGCAGTCAATTTGGCGCATATTTTCTCATTTTGTAACTGAAAATCATTAAAAACATAAAAATTTTCCAAGGAAAATTTCAAACATTTTCAAACAACATAAAAATATAAATGAAAATTGATATATTTTTTTTCAAGCCACCTAGATTTTATTTAAAAACTAAAAACATGAAAAAATCCTACTATTTAAGAAATTATTTATAAATGTTATGAATTGAAATCAATGAAATCAAATCATAATATTTATGTTGAAACTTTTTTCTGTGTATAGAAAATATACCCAAAAATTTTAATAAAGTTGGATTTTTATGAAATTCGAAGTCGTAAATGCACATTTAGGCGAAATTCAACTAAAAAGTATTTATTTTCTTAAAACTTGTACAATAAGCTAAAAATAATAATAATAAAAAAAAACATAATAGTATATTTAATAACTTTTTGTTTTAATTTTTATTAATTATTATTATCTTAATTACAATTTTGAGTGCTCTGAGCATTGATAATCAACAACAACATGTTGTTGTATACTATGTTTGTCCAGCCTTCGTCTCTTTGTGGCTCCGAGCATATTTCATTAACAGTTTCCCAGAAATTTGAAAGTTAATATCAAGTTTTTGACAGCTTTTAAATTAAACTTTTTCAACGTGATGACCCATTGCAATACGATGTCTTTTCAGATAGACGGGCAATACGAAAGCTTTACCGCAAATGTCACACCTAGAAAGATTCTCGCCTGTATGATTACGCAAATGTAGCCTCAGTGAGTCCGATTTCGTAAATGTTCTCTGACAAAACTTGCACTTGTAGGGACGTTCGCCGGTGTGTATGCGGTTATGAACAGTTAATTTACAGTTTTGCGTAAATGCTTTACCGCATGTTGTACATTTGAAGGGCCGTTCACCAGTGTGTTTTCGTCGGTGATTAAGTAAATCGGTTCTACGTACGAAGGCCTTTTCACAAAAATCACACTTGAAGGGTTTCTCACCCGTGTGCGTTCTAACGTGTAATGTTAGACTTGTATTGGACGACAAGTATATTCCACAAATGGGACATAACGATTTCTTTCCTACGCTTGAACTGGGCTGTTCGGAAATTTTTGAATTGGAAATGTTGACTGGAGTTGAGAACAATTTGTTGTGACCTGTATAGTCACGATGTTTTTTCAGATAATTGGAGCATACAAAACTTTTACCGCAAATGTCACACTTAAAGGGTCTATCGCCAGTATGATAACGCAAATGGAGTTTTAGATAGCACGATTTGTTAAATGATTTCTCACAAATTGTGCACTGGTAGGGACGTTCGCCCGTGTGCAAACGCGTATGTTCTCGTAATTTGCATTTTCGCCCAAATCCTTTATCGCAATATAAGCACTTGAAGGGACGTTCGCCAGTGTGTGTGACTCGGTGATCCTTTAAATCGGCATTGCGTGGAAAGGACATTTTGCAAAGATCACATTTGAACGGTTTATCACCCTTGTGCCTCATCATGTGTACCTTAATACGTGAACGGTCTTTGAAGTACACTCCACAAATTGTACATGTCTCTCCTATTGGTATTCTAGATGGTATGCTAACTTTTTCCTTGTCATTATTTGATGATGACTCCATATTATTGCTCTCGATTGGCGCAGACTGATTATAAATCGCTACATACGTTGTTTTTTCCCATTCTTTGGGAGTATGAAATATAGCATGATGATTATCAAGATTCTCTTGCCACATAAATTTAAAATGGCACTGATCACATTCGTAAATCTTTTCATCATTAAAACACTGCGTAACTTTATGATAATCTAAAAATTCCTAAAATGGAAAAATAAAAAAAATTATTTTATTCGAATAAAAAAGTCTTTAAGTTTTAGTTTAGTTTTTAAAATTTCCTCGATTATTCGAACGATTATATAAATAACTTAATAAAATACATAAATTTATGACCAAAAACTATGTATAAGTTTGTTAACAATGAATAAAAATACAAAATACAGTGGTGGCCATGATTTTAGCACATAACGTTTTGTAATTTAATTATTCAAAAATTTTGTTACATGTTTACTTTTTAATCATTGCTATATCTTAATATATTATTCTCGGTGTAAAGAATATGCAATATTATTTTACTTAACTTTTTTTCTTTTTTTATTAATTTTTTTTAGAACGAACCCTAAAAAAGGACTGGACATTAATTTAGCACAAAGCAAAAAAAATTATTTCCAACACGATAATAACAAAAGATAAAATATTAAATATACAAAATGTTTAGTATTTGGTAGGATAGCCCTTATTCTTTAGCACAGCTGCACATCTCCTGGGCATACTGTCCACCAGGCCCATGCAACGTTCTTTTGGTATTGCATACCAAGCCTTTTGTATTTCTAGCCATAATTCATTCTAATAATTTGGTTTAACTGCAGTTATTTGTTGCTCTACATCGTTCCATAGGTTCTCTATACGATTAAGATCCAGCGATTAAGCTGGCCACTTTAAAACATCAATACAATTGTGTTTAAATGTTACGTGCGAATGAAATGCGGGACTTCAAATTTTTCTTCGATACGTGTGGTTTGTGTTGTACAATACATCCACGCAAATTTTTTTCATTAAGACGTCTTCTAATTGTTCGTGAGGAGACGTAAATACCAAATTTTTCGGAAACATCCCTTTGAATTTCAGTAGTGGTAGTGCTCTTTACGAGTGGTAGTGCTCTTTACGAGTGGTTTTTCTAGGCTTTTGTGTGTTCCATAGGCTTGAATATGACTTAGTGCATTGTACACCATCTTCCTGGAACAGTTTAATATTGAAGCAATATCACAAACGGTGATTCCTCTCAATTTCATTTGATGGACAACGTTACGCTGCACCACTTACCTTTAGCCATATCTATTTTTAGTTTTACGTTTATTAATAAAATTTATTAATTAAAGTATTAATAAAACTTACCAATTTAAGCAAGAAATATTATAAAAATATTGAAATTTGATTAATGTGCTAAATTAATGTCCAGCTCAGATTAAACATTTCTTGCAATAAATCAAAATTTTACAAAAAAAGGCAAAAGAGAATAGAACATAATAACGGTACATACTGATCACGCCATACACAACACTTATGTGTAAAATTTATACTTAATTTTTATTCCTTAAAAAAATAAATGCATTTGAATGCAACATACACAAAATGTGCTAACCTAATGTCCACCACAGTATGTTAATGATAACATAAAATTAGAGCATTTTAATTGTATAAAAACTCGTTAATATTATGTATTAACTTCAATATGTTTATAGTATATAATTTCCCTAATAACAATAGATATTTATGATTTAATTAAAACATGTAAACATGTTATATTCGTATTTCGTTACCTGTGAGACTGTTCTAAAAATACAACGTTCACACTTCAGCTGTAATAATTCATAATTATGCATAGATCGCTGATGTTGAGCTATTTGATATTTTCGCATAAATGACTTACTGCACATGCAACAGCTGTAGGGATATAACGTCTTTATATCGTCTTCTTTATGTTCATCAGCTTCTTGCTCATCTTCTAATTCTGTTTCAGAATCCAGTTCTAAATGCAATTCGAATCCTTTTTGATTTGTAATCGAGTAATTCGCCAGTGAATGCGAATTAGCGCACGATGTATGTGGATTTGTAGGTGAAAAATGTTCACTTAATTTTGCCATAGTTTCAAATGTTAGGCCACATAGTTTACATTTAATTGTTTTGTCACCGTTTGGCCACCATGTAGAATTTACTATACTTTCAACGGTCTTGACATCAGCTGGTGTTACACAATGTCGACCTAAGTGCTCTTTGACATCTTCAACACTAAAGAATGTTTTTGGGCACAGGAGACAGTAATGAAGTTGAACATCGGTTGTCATGTGATTCTAAAGGGAAAAGTAAGTTATATAAAAAATTAATAAATAAATAAATATGTAGATGATTTTACCTGTATTTCTTTGTGTTTCAATAGATTATTTGGCCATATAAAACGAGCCTTACAGTAATCACATTGTTGAGCTATTCGTCGGTGTTCATTCCAACAAACCCTTTTCAAATGCTGTTGCAATAAATCAAGACTAACATATGACTGATTACAGTCCTTACACGTAAAGGGAAGTGGCACATTATTGTGCTGTTCTCGTTGATGCTTTAATAGAAGTTTCCGTTTTGCAAACATTTCTTTGCAAATGTCACACCCGTATTGTCTTCTTACATTTTGACCGTCATCTGCATCCTCTTCTGTGTTACTATCTGAGTCTGAAAGGTCTAGTTCATTGCCGTACTTATCGATGGCTTGGTAAAAACAACTAATTTGAGATTTATTATAGGCATTTTGAATCCTCAGCTGCAGTGGCACTAAATCAATTAATTTGCTACGTTCAAAGTATTTTACATATATACAGGATTTAAAGTCAATACCAGTTACGCCATCGGCATGCAACGGCATGTGTTGACGCAAATGTTCAAGTTTTTGAAAATATTGTGCACAAAGACCACAACGTATTATCGCTTTTGCAGATGCGGTCCCGCAATTACTATGTGTCGCTAAATGCTCTTGATATTCTGTCTTTTCCTCAAATTCCATTTCGCATATGTTACATTTTATTTGATTATTTGTAATAGTGGGCCAGTTCTCCGGTGGTATTTTTCTGGCACACTTGTGTTTTTTCAAATTTTCCGGCCAAACAAACTTGGCCGGGCAATTTATACAAAGTAAAACTTTATTTTTATTTCGGCAATGAGTTTTTCTATGATCCTCGTACATTTTTATTGAAATAAATTCCAATTTGCATCGTCTACATTTCAAAGGGATTTCTTCTTTGTTATGAAATTCTTTTAAATGGGTGAAAACTTGGTATTTATACAAGAAATCTTCAAAACACAATTCACACTTGTATTTGCCAACACGATCTGCTGTGTCTTCTAGCAAATCTTCTGCTTCTGTATCACTAACAGACATTTCATACATATTTTCATTTAACACTGTGTAATATTTGAACCAATCTTTCTCACGAATATCATTGCATATACTTTCCTTGAGAACGTCCAAATCAATCATTTCTGGAAATAAATGTTGGACAATGTTACTGTCCAGATCTAAGCCATGAAGAGTGTTTACATCCCTGTGAGTTTCCAAGTGCTGACGAAGTTCTTTATTTGTTGTAAATGTTGTATCACACAATTTACATTCGACCAGACTCCAAGCTGCAGGCTTGCTGTATAGACGATCTCCAAATAATCGTTGTATATGCTTAACGTTTGAACCGAGTGATTCGCCTGTATGCTTACGTTTCAGATGTAGTTGTAAGTAGTCCTTACAGTTAAAATATTGATCACAAAATCCGCAAGGATATAATATGGTTTCTTGTGGGTGTTTTATATTAATATGCCGACGACAATTTTTTCGCAACGTAAACGTTTTTTTACATATAAGACATACGAAATGATCGTTGATTTTTTCGATTTTTTCACCTTCTGAACCTTTTTTTAGTGAGATTTCTTGTCTATGAGAAAATAAAATTAGTTGAATGCATATGTACATATGTAGATATATAGTTTAGTTTTCTCAAATTTATTTCTTAACGAACCTATAGTCTAAATCATAATCATAAACACTTTCATTGGATGAGGAGGAGCTGAAATAAAATTTAATTTAGAATTAACATGTATTCCTATTATCCTAACCATTATCTAACCTATCATCATTTTGGCTAGAGTGTGCTGCTTTTATATGCCGACGACAATTTTTTTGCAACTTAAATGATGTCTTACATACGACACATTGAAAATTATTGTTCACTTTCTTGATTAGCCCATAGTCTGAATCTGTCTCAAATGTAGTTTCTTCGCTCGGTTGGCTATAAGTAAATTAAATAATAATTAAAGTACAGCTTAATATTTTTAGTTAGTGTGATTTTTGCATTCTTCAACCTCTTTGAAATATAGTTTTTAGGCAAGTAATCACTTTCATCGGACGATGAGGAGCTGAAATAAAATTCAAATTATAATTATAGAATTTTAATAAAATCATTATTATACCTGAATTTATTTTCTTCATCGTTTGAACTTTGATTATTTTGTTCATTTAGTGATCTTTTAATAAAAAAAATGTTTTATTTTAGACATTAGTATCAATGATTTAATTTATTGTATTGTAGTTAAAAATACCTTTGGATTTCTTCCAATTGCACTGACATTGAATTTATAGCCTCATCACACGTTTCCATAAAAGGGTCATGAGCGTCTGAAAGTACAAAATGTTAATTTTACTTGTAATTATATATTAGCAAAAGCTTGTACACATATTTCAATCAGAGCTTCGAACTAATTAATTAAACACAAATTCATTCCATAAAACCATTCCCAATAAAACGAATTCTTCAGCTTCATTCAAAGGCTTTATTTTAGTATAATTCATTCATTATTGAATGAAATTCATTCAAATATTTATATTTTATTTCATTTATTTGTAACACAAAACCTAAAATATGTCACAATTGCCCCCATAAGGTAATATTGTTTTCGATATCACATCGTTCTCTGGTTTATTGGGATAACTTCAGACTATTACGGTCTTTGTTCTTTCTCCGTTAAGAGATAAAATTTCATTTGATTTTGAAAATTTAATTATCTTTAAATTCAATATAGGTTAATAACCAAATTTAGTCGCAATCTTTTGAGACTAGTCGCAATGTATCAAATTGATATTAATAAAGAATAATGAAAAAGCCGCGTTTGAAATAAAATACATTTTTATCCAAAAAATATATTTTTACTGCAAAAATAGGACAACAATTTACAATAAAAAAATTTCGACTAACGGAGAGTTAAAAATACCTTTAAAAAATAATTTTAAATTCGATGTTATTTTTTAATAAAGCATTGCTATTAATTAATTTCCTGAACATTTTCATAGACTCCGGTTTATTTAAGAAAATAAACCAACGTTTTTAAAATGACAATTTATTATATACCTATGTATTTATTTATTATAAATTATTTACCTGTAATTTCCAATTTTTGCATTATATTATTGTCACTGTAAACAATATCGTATGGAACAACCTGTTCTTCTTCCAATTTAATTTCCGGCATTAACATCTCCAAGGGCAAAGCATTAGCAGACTCTGCCAAACAATCAGTAAAATTGTCAATTTCATTTGAAATCCCATCCTTACATCTTCCCAATAATTGAGAGTATTTTTTATTCACATTATGTATCTGCAGTATAAAATCATAGAAACTTATAAGTTTATCCAAACATTTGCAACACACAGTCTTTGGGAGTAGTAGATCATCATCGATTGCCTATTAAGAAAATATGAACGATTTTATAAACTGTATGAATGTATAGGACCATTTATTTTTATTTGCTTTTAATAAGTATGGTTTATATCTCAGGATTTTTATTACTATGTACAATCTTGAATAAATAAATATTATCGTTTATGTACCTGAAACTGAGCAATTTCCTTTAATAAATCACGCCAGGTTTTTGAGTTGCTGCATTCAGCTGTAAGGGAGTAAACTGATTGTCCTGGATCAAAGCATGTACGACATTTATATTGAATTCCATTTATAAAACACTCATTATTAATATAATTGCTCATTTTATGGAATTATTTATTTACTTTTCCTTAAATGAAAAAATTTATAATTTGTGGTCAAAATTGTTTGTGATTTTTATCATAAATTAATGTATAGTGTTGTGAAAACATTGAGTTCTGGGTATTCGGTACTCGATACCATGACACAATAATGAAGGTGGTCTCACTTTCTCTTTTTGTTCTGGTCAAAGCGAATTTATACAAGGTGGAGGCCAAGGCGAATTTATAGAAGGTGACGACATAACTACAAAATATACAACATGTACAAAAACAACAGGTACTTTGTTTTTGTTAAAAGATAAGTTAACTGTCAAAGTTGCCTATTGTTGTTTTTGCTTTTGGGTTTGTTGTATTTTTCGCCACAACAAACACATGTGAATTGACAGTTCACTTGTCTAAACAACTAGATATAAAAAATAATCAGCTGTTCTTCTAAGGTCACCTTCTATAAATTCGCCTTGGTGGAGGCCAAGGCGTATTAACAAGGTGAGTGCATAAGATCAGCTGTTTCTTAATTCGCCGTGGTTTAATGTAAGTCTTCTGTCAAACTAGGTTTATGATTACATTTGTTATTGTAAATAACATAGTAATATTTTAATTCGCCTTGATTTTGACATTTGTTCTACATTTTAACAAAAAAAAAAAATGCCTGTTGTTATTGCATTGTTGTATTTGTTGCCTGGACGCACTCACCTTGTTAATTCGCCTTGGTGGAGGCAGTTCTTTACCAACAAAAAACACATGTATTTTGTTGTTGTGTATGGTCTTAGCAAATGTCAAAAGCAGCTGACTGTGAAAACACGTCGAATTGTTTTAAATAATCCCATATTTAAACAAGGCGTATTTATGTACTGTGACATCAACTAAACCAGGGCAAAAATAAAAGTATGATGTTCTCTCACTGTCAGTTTATTAGATTCGCCTTGGTTCTGGTCAAGCAATGCGAATTCATACAAGGTGGTGGCAGTTCTACAAAAACAACAATTGGTCTTAACAAATGTCAAAAAACAAAAATGAAAAATTAAACAAATATGTATTAAAACTAAATATAGTTATAATTGAATAGTGAGGGCTTTTCTTATTTATGTAAAAAATAAATATTTTGTTAATAAGCTTAGAATATGTAGATTTTTAAATACAAAAACAAGCTTTGACATCTGTTAGAACCAAAAAGCGAAAAAAAAGTAATCAGCTGTTTGACTGACTCCACCTTGTATAAATTCGCCTTGTGGTCAAGGTTAATTTATACAGTCAGCGTCAAAAGAAAGTGTACAACATGTTTTTACATTTAAAACGTTTTATTTACATAATAAAAAACACATTTTTTTTCCAGTTCTAGTATATTTAACAAAATATTTAATTGTTCTCTTACTCCCATAAGAGAAAACTGTCAGTATAACTATCAGTTAACACATAACCAGACTTCGCGTTAACATTACTAGTTCAACAGCAACAAAAACAGTAACATCAAAAACAAAAATACTCCATTTTTAACGTGTCAAAAGAAAGTTTACAGTTTAGGGAAATTAGAAAATAGTCGTATTTAATACTATTTTTGACATCCCTTGGCTTTTAAAACTGCCAAGGAGGCATTGATTCTACCAATTTTGATGTCACCTCTGTTGGGATTTTGGACCACTCTTCCTGCAGGATTTCCTTTAGAGTTTTTGCTGGTATTATTTATTTTTCTGATCTGTCTATCCAAATGGAGTAAGGTCCGCTTACTGTGGGGGTGGTCCAGTTTCTGTGTGTGATACAACAATCATTCTTTAACAAGTTTAGAGGTATGCTTCGGATCGTTGTCCTTTTGTAAGATCCTGGTTCGGTCTAGATCAGAGAACTGCAAAATTCACTTTTTTCTTGATTTAATCATATAATAAATTTTTTAATCACATTTAATCATTCAACAAAACTCAATATTGAATAAAATCAAAATCGTTCTGGCAAACATTTCATTTCAATGATTGTGAATAGTATGATCAAACATGTTTTATTCACATTTTTTAATAAAACAATTTTTTGTTTTGGAATAAAATCAAAACATTGTCAATAATTCAAAAATAAGTATAAATAAAAAAACTGATATTGAATAAAATCAAAATATTCAGGAAACAATAAAATAGAAATAAAAAACTTTCACTTTTAAGAAATGTCAGAAGACCAAGCTTTTGTGCTAGATCAAATATCTAAAAATGTTTACACCTTGTCGCCGCGTCGCAAAGGAAAAGTTCAGTGTGGAAAATATTATCCGAAATAATAAAAGAACATTCTCAAGTATATACCAAGCCAAATGTCTAATTAAGTCGCCACAAGTGCTGCAAATTGATTAAAGAGTCAAAATCTTTAACAAGTGTTTCAGCAGAAGACAAAAAGGCCGCCATTCATACATGTGTTGCATGGACTACCGAAGATTGTCAACCATTTTCAGCAATTAATGGTTCTGGGTTCATCAAGCTGGCAAAGTTTTTTATAAATATAGGAGCAAAATATGGGCATAATGTCGATATCGAAGATCAGAAGCTAGCAGAGGAAAAGAAGAAAGAATTATTAAAGGAAATATCTGAGGTAGTACCTGCAACAATAGATTTGTGGACGGATAATTACGTCCACAGAAATTTTTAGGGTGTTACATTACACTACCAAAAGAATTTGAAACTATATACCCTTGTTTTAGGAATGAAATCGATGGATTTTGATCGTTCAACTGGTGCTAATATTTTAAGCAAGTTGAAAGATTTATTTTTGGAATTAGGCGTTAATAGTTTGGGCAAAATAAAACTCGTGAAAGATAGGGGATCGAACGTTGTAAAGGCGTTAGAAAATAATGTACGTTTGAACTGTAGCAGCCACTTGTTCGCAAACGTTTTAGAACATTCATTTAAAGAAACAGAGGAGCTAAAAGAAATTGTAGAAGCGTGCAAAAAAATTGTTAAATATGTACTTTAAAAAAGCAAATTTACAGCACCACTTAGCAACATCTTTAAAAAATGAATGTCCCACAAGATGGAATTCAAACTTCAATATGTTTAAATAAATCGTGAATAATTGGTTTTAAATCAATGAAATTCTAAAAGAACAAGTAAGAGTACTATATTCGGCCGTGCCGAATCTTAAATACCCTCTACCTAAATATGATGAGATTTGTAGAAGTTACATTGGCATAAACACTTTAATATCCATATTCAATATTTGTTATTAGAAGTGCGCTCCTATTATGAGGATTAAGACAATGTAATTGAAATACTATTAAATAAATATATGAAATAATATAACAATTGTTAGAAAGACTAGTTTAAGCAGAATATACTTTAACTACTGATTCTTACCATTTTCAACAGAGCTTGTCATTTATTCCTATTATAACGTACGACATTTAACAATTTATATACCTAATAATTGGTTATCATTACCCGATTGGGTCAACATTATCCTTATTCACCACAAGTGAAGAAAAAGAGTATAAAACAAGTAAGAGAGATATATTCGGATGTGCCGAATCTTATATACCCTTCACCAAATTATACTTCAAAATAAAAATTTTTAATATTTTTAGGTAAACAAAATTTATTTTTTTTTAATTTCACGAAAAAAAACTTTTGGTGAAAAAAAATTCGAGTTAAAAAATTTTTTCGATTTTGACCCATTGTAGGTCGAACATACTATGGTCTTATATATGTCGTTGCAAAGGTCTTTGAAATATCTATCATTAGGTATGCATATTGTCTATTTCCGATTTTGACCCATTGTAGGTCCAAATTACTATGGTCTTATATACGTCGTTGCAAAGATCTTTGAAATATCTATCATTAGATATCTATATTGTCTATATTAATGACTTAGTAATCCAGATATAGGTAAAAAAAATAGGTCAAAAATCGAGGTTGTCCTGGTTTTTTTTTGTATCTCAGCCATTTGTGGACCGATTTTCTCGATTTTAAATAGCAACCGAGCCGGAAGAATTCCGGATATATTGATGTATGAATCGTGTATGTAAGTTATTTGGGGGCTTCGGAAAGTTTATTTCAACAGACAGACGGACATACAGACAGACAGACGGACATGGCTTTATCGACTCCGCTATCTATAAGGATCCAAAATATATATACTTTATAGGGTCGGAAAATTATATTGTGAAAATTACAAACGGAATGACAAATTTATATATAACCTTCTCACGAAGGTGAAGGGTATAAAAAAGGGTATACAAATATATTTAGACAAAATTCAAAATTTTGCATATGGAAATGAGTTATATCATAAAATGTTTATATGTATATATTCGCGATTAATGAATATGAGTCAATATAATGGATATGAGTCATATATATAATTATGAATCCATAGTCAAAAAATCCAGCAGTATGATTTCTGTCTACTTGTAACTAATTTCTGTTGAATTTTTGATCGATATCAATGTTTATGTGCGTTAATGTATTTTTGGGTTGTGGAACTAATATGGGAGCTATGACCTATTATGAGTCAATAGTCATAAAATATTTTAAAGTGATTTCTATGTATTTTAATTGAATTTCATCTTTACAAGAGTTTTATGGGTATTAGCAAGTGAAACTTATATGGGTGCTGTTGCTAATTATGGACCGATATTCACAAAATTCAGTAGTATGATTTTTGAATTCAAATTACTGATCTGTGTATTATTTTAGTTCAATATATGGGAGCTGACCTATTATGGGACTATCGCCATATAATATTGTAACGTGATTTCAAAATATTTGAGGGCTATTTTTGTAGAATTTATAAATAAATAAATTAATAAAATTTAATTTAAACAACGCTATTAACAAGAGTGGTCCTTATATGACAACTATATCGAATTATGGACCGATATTTACAAAATCTTGTACAAATTACTGATCGGTGTACAATTTTGGTTCAGTACAAATATTTTTTTGGATATTTGTGTAGGTTAATGTGTTTTTCGGAAGTGGTTCTTATATGGAGGCTATGACCAATTATGGGCCGATCATCATAAAATTTTGTACAATGATTTTTACATATATTGAAATTTTTTGTTTCGAATTTCAACTTGATAACTATATTTGTAGGAAATTTATGTGGATTTTAGTGATTTTCGGGAGTGGACCTTATATGGGAGCTATGGTCAAATATGGACCGATATTCACAAAATCCAGTAGTATGATTACTGGATACAAATTACTGATCTGTGTATAATTTTATTTTGATTTCGATATGTTTTAGATATTTATGCTGGTTAATGTGTTTTTCGGAAGTGGGAGCTATGACCAATTATGGGCCAATCTTCATAAAATTCAGTACAGTTATTTCTATGTATATGAGTATTATGTGTGTCGAATTTTAGCATTATAAAGATATTTATAAGAAATTTATGAGTACTTAACTGTGGGAGCTATGGTCAAATATGGACCGATATTCACAAAATCCTGTAATATGATTTTTAAGAGTAATTACGGATCTGTGTAAAATTTTGGTTGGATATTGATACTTTTTAGATATTTATGCAGGTTAATGTGTTTTTCGGAAGTAGTCCTTATATGAGAGCTATACACAAATATGAATCGATCTTCATAGAATTCGGAGCAGCAACTTTTGTATATATGGGGATTATTAATTGTCTCGAATTTCAACTCAATAGCGATATTTATAAGATATTTATGCGTGTTTAAGTGATTTTCGGAAGTGAACTTTATATGGGGGCTATGGTCAAATATAGGCCGATCCACGAAAAATTTAGTCTTGTGATTTATTTTAGCAAGAAACTTTTTTTTGCTGAATTTTGTATGGATACTGCAAATCTGTAGGCATTTATAAACAATATCACCATATTTCGGGAAGAAATTTGTATGGGGGCTAGGAGAAATTATGAACCGATTCTTTTAATTTTCAACAGAGTTAGTCCTTTTATCATAAAAATAACGAGTGTAAAATTTTATGGTATTATCTGCAAAAAATATATGAAAATTATCAATTTTTTTTTGAGGTAGTCTTACATTTTGATTCTTTACTTTGGGCCTGCTGTACCGATTTTGCTGATACCAAACTGCTTAGGACAATAATAAACATTTTTTTTTTTTTTTAAGTTTACTAAGTTCGTTTGTGTATTTTGGACGTGAGCGTGTTTTACACAGACGGACATAGCTCAATCGACTTAGAATTTCATAAGGATCAATAATATATGTACTTTGTTGGGTCTTAGATGATTATTTCTCAATGTTACACACGGAATGACAAACTTATATATACCCTCATTCAATAATGGAAATAAGTATTTCCACTCTTAAGCAACTAGTGAACTTATGTGGTGATTTTGATATCATATTTAAGAAGTTACAACTTTGTAGCACACCTTCTATGTGTTTTATAATACCATCAATTACAAAAATAAAAAGACTATGTGAACCTAGAAATTCAGATGTAGCTGCTATATTGTCCCTAAAGGAGAAAATTATCCATAATGTTGATAAAATTTGGACTACAAATTGGAGTTTGTGGCAAAAAACAGCATTCTTTTTGTATCCACCAGCATTAAGAATGCAACAAAACGATTTAAGTGAAATCAAGAATTTTTGCGTTTCACTAATTGAACATTTTAATGAAGAAACTCCTATACCAATATCAACATACACTGTGTCTGATCCTGTAGCTAATTTCCAATTGTCATTGACCGATGACAATATTTCATCAGATTCAGATGCAGAATCTACCAAAAAAATCATTAAAAATAGATACCCAGTTTTTTTTTCCTGATTTATTTAAAAACCCAATATCGAAAATTATAAAAACACCTGCAGAGGAGATAAATAGATATTACAATGAAACTGTTGATATTTCTGAGGACTTTGATGTACTTAAATGGTGGAAATTAAATGAATCGTCTTATCCATTATTATCTAAACTTGCATTACAAATCCATTCTATTCCTGCCAGCAGTTCAGCTGCCGAACGAGTTTTTTCATTAGCAGGAAACGTAATAACTGAGAAAAGAAACCGACTTGGACCAAAATCTGTTGACAGTTTGTTATTTTTGCACTCACATTCTAAAAATTTCTAAAAATATTAATTTTGTTTGCCATGAATATTTTTTTTTTTTTTTGTTATTTTATTTTTTGCATATTTTTTAACAATAACACACGCACAATTGGGAGAACGATGAATATTCGCTGTCAGAAATAGAACACTTGTGAAGATACAAATTTACACAAATTTGCTGAAATTTTAAGGTTAGGGAACATCTGATGTCTGTAATTATGTTCGAATATTCCAAGTTAAAGTCCAAGTAATGTTCGAACAAATGTTAAGCCTTAAAGTAATCCAATAAATACCAATAAATTATTTAATTAAAACGATATTAACTTAAAATATTTCATTTAAATAAAACTTTTTTCAAAATTCACTGATCAAAATAATAGGAGTGTTGATACACATCCTAAAAATTTTAATGGAAAAGGCACAAAAATTTAAAATTATTTAAGAGAAAGTTTAATTGCTTCAGTATTTAGTTGCGTAACCTCTGTTTTTGATGACTTCGGCACATCTACGGTGCATGGAGTCAATAAGATCCTGGCATCTCTTTAAAGGGATTTGGTGCCAGGCATCACGCACTGCGTCCCATAGTTCTTCCGCATTGGACGGTTTTTTCTCTGCAACATATTTCTTTACGTCTCCCCATAAATGTTCTATGGGATTAAGGTCAGGAGACTGAGCAGGCCACGACATAACCTCAATCCCATTGACCCGGAACCACTCCTTTGCCAATTTACTAGTGTGTTTCGGGTCATTATCCTGTTGGAATACCCATTTAAGAGGCATATTCCACTCTGCATATGGTAGCATTACTTCCTTCAATATTCCCACATAGACATGCTTATCCATGATACCCTTTATTTGGTGAACAGGACCTACACCGTTATATGAAAAACACCCCCATATCATAACTTTTGCACCACCATGTTTTACTGTCTTTATTGTATATTGTGCTTTATATTCTGTATTTGGCGGACGTCGGACATATTGTCTAGATCCAGTTCCTCCAAATAAAACGATTTTGCTTTCATCTGTCCACAATATGTTCCTCCATTTTTCATTCGGCCAATCAATATGCTCTCGAGCAAACTTTAAGCGTGCACCTGCCTGTCTTTTTGTCAGCAAAGGTACCTTTCGAGGACTTCTTGCAAATAAATTATTTTCCATCAGTCGTCTACGAATAGTAGGGCAACTTATAGCAAGATTTAGCTCCTTTTGAATTTTTTTTGAAGATGCCGAAGGGGTTTCCTTGCTATATCGCTCAATCCGGCGGTCATCAACAGTTGATGTTTTACGTTTCCGCCCTCATGTTTCGGGTTTTTTCTTATATGATAAAGCATTTGCAATCATTTGATCAGAGCACCCCACGATTTCCTTAATTTCTTTGTAAGTTTTTCCTTGATTTCGTAGTTTTTGGATTAATTTTCGCTTTTCTTTGGTACAGTGTTTTCCTCGTCCCACTATTACAAGAATTTATTTGAAAAGTTATCTAATTTCTATGGATATTTCAACATCACTTCCTTTTACTTACTTTTCACTTTTTTGAATTAAAAGCTGTGATATTTTATTTATTTTTTTGCAAATCACTCACACTCCTATTTTTTTGATCAAGTCGATCCAAACGCAAAAACAGAAATAAATCATTTGCATCATAAATATAATAGTTATTATGAGCTTCTCTTTTGCATTTTACTTCTTACATACCGTTGTAATTACCGTTAGAATAAAACTTGTTTTGCAAGTTGAAATATCAAAAAAATTTACTTGTAAAAATATTAGGTGGCAACACTCCTATTATTTTGAACACAGCTGTACATATTTATATAATACTTATTGTGTATGTATAGTATGTAAATTGTTTTGCTTTTTCTTTATAAAAGCAAAAAGTCATACCAGTGGATTATTGTCTTTTTGAGTTTTATTTAAAGTTTGATTTATATATATATAAAAAAAAACAAATTTGATTTTTTTGTTCAAGCAATTTTAAACATTTGAATAAAAATACATATCGATCCCTTTTCGCAAAACGGACGTAAGCGAATTGATATTAGATTTTCGATAATTTAGGTATATTAGCATCATTCCTGAAAATTTCGTAACTATAGATGCAATAGTTTAAATTTTACGAGAAAAAGAAAAACGACGTGAATTTTGTAATAGCAATATATGAAATTTAAAAGAAAATTTTGAACTTATTAATGTTCAGCTTATTTTGAAAAGAACGCCTCTAATATAAAACTTAAATTTGGATACTTTGAATAATCGGAAATAATAGAATGTTGTATGAACTCAAGTCGCAACTCCAAAAAAATTATTAAGGAGCCTTTGCCATTGTATAATGACTTCCTTAAAATAAGTACCCGTAAATACAAAGATTTGAAATTATGTACTTTGTGATAAAAATACGATCCCTAAACAATATCACAATGAGTTTTTAAATCTTAGATATGACAATAATGTAAACGATGCATTGCCTAAAACTGACCAAGAAGATGTTATTTAATTTTTAATTATTTTTCCATTAAACTTTAAATGTTACTTAAATTTGTTTGCTTGCTTATGTATATGTGACATTTCATTTACAAAACTATCTTTAGTTTTTTTGGGCAGCTCTCGTTTTAAAATATCGCGGTTTTAATTTTTTTAGTTATTATGTATTTTTTTTTTATTGGTTGAATATTGCATAAATGGAGACTAAAATTAAAACAGCATTTTTGTACTGGTATTGTACACAAAATTATCTTTTCTATGACATACATTTTGTTTATATAAATTCCAGGATATATTGGTGATATCGTTAATTAACTATTTTCAGAGTCATCCTTATAAGTTTGACCTATGGTAAAGGGGTTCAAAATTTGTTCACGATATACAATAAAAACATATCAATAAACTAATTTATATAAAAAGATTGAAAATTCGCTGAAAATATTGTTACGTTTTAACCTTTTTAAAACGTTGGTTTATTTCCTTTAAATAAACCGGATACTTTTGATTGTATTTATTTAAAATGTACAACAACATCAGTTCAAATATTCACTCAGTGTCTTTATACACGTTTGTCAATTCACAGAAATGCACACACACTTTGTAATGTACAAAGTTAAATGTACAAGTCAGTTGTTAACTCTAACAGCGCTTATGATAAACTCCACTGACGACTGCAACCTCTGCCACTATTTATACATACGCCATCTTTCGGGAATCTTCTACAATGCTCCTAACGGACAAGCTAGTACATTCGAATTCTAGAGCTTTCGATGTTAATGTTAGCAGCTTAAACATTTAGTGTTGCCATACTTACAAACAATGCTAATAACCGCATGCTATCAACATTGTTGATAAGTAGAAGCTTCTACTGATGAACGTGTTTATAAACATGATGAATGTTGCAGGCAGTCGTTACAGACCGTTAAATTCAAATCGCCATTGCACATTCGTAACAATACATTTGAATGTACAAACACTTAATTTGATAGATTTCATTCAGAAAACAAGTGCATAAACAAGTTAATAAATAAATAAATAAATAAATAAATAAATAAATACAACATCTATCTGCATGGCAAATTTATGCAACATACACGTTTGTCAATACATGGCGCGTGTATAAATAGTGGCAGAGGTTGCAGTAGTCAGTTGAGTTCATCATTGGCGCTGTTAGAGTTAACATCAACTGTCGTGTACATTTGAGTTTGTACATTATAAAGTGTGTGTGCATTTCTGCGAATTGATAAACGTGTATAAAGACACTGAGTGACTATTTGAACTGTTGTTGTTGTACATTTAAAATAAATAAAGAGTTGTTACAATTTTAAACTACTAAAACTGCTTTTATTTGCAATCAATAATATCCGGTTTATTTAAAGTAAATAAGCCCCGTTTTTAAAAGGTAAAAACGTAACAGTATCTTTTCATAACATTTGTAACAGGAGAACAAACCAATAAATAAGCAGCAGAAAAAATAATTGTGCAAGAACAAATACGCACAAAAATCCTTTATAAAAAACAACAAAAAGAAAATTGTAGCATTTTACAATATTTCGTAAAAGATATAAAATAATTGCACAAAGATAGAGCCTTAAGAATTCAAAAATGTAAAATTTCCGAAGATTTAGTACACAATTCTTATTAGCGTCCACAAATAATAATAAATTTAAGTAGACCTTTTTCATATTAAGTAAAAATTTAACAAAACCGATTAACCGAAATCGGTTAATCGTTTTTTTAAAAGACCAAAAGCAAAACCGGTTTTTTCAAAAACACACTTTTTCGGTTAAACCGGAAACCGGTTTTTGAAATTTGCCGGTTTTTTTGGACACTATTCCTATCATTCACAATACAAGTGCATACATACATACATAACTCAGATTCTTCATTGAATAATTATTCTATTTCGAAATCATGTTTCGATACGATACCTCATTCGGTAATTCGGCTCCTGATTTATGTATAGCAATTCTAGTTTTTAGTTTATTTTTCGTTGTACCTACATAAACTTAATTACAATTTTCTTTATCATTTCTGTCCCAAGGTTTTTTGTATACTATATTCGGGAGAACCCGAATTTTTTAGGTTTGTTTTACCAAATAACCCCTATTTATTTACTGCTAAGCATTTTTTAAATAACACCTTTTTCAGATTATATTGTTACGAAATTGCATTCAAATGTAACGGTTTTTAACGGATTAATTCAATACAATTCAATTTAAGGAAATAAACCAACGTTTTTAAAAAGGAAAAACGATACAATATGATAGAAAATAACCCCCAACTTTTACAAAAATCGGATTTTTATGAAATTCGAAGTCGTCAAATGCACATTTATCCGAAATTCAGCAAAAAAGTAATTTTTTTTTTCTAAGCTAAAAATACAATTAAAAATAATACATTTAATAACTTTTTGTTTTAATTTTTATTAATTCTTATTATTATAATAAATTCTTAATTACAATTCTGAGTGCTCTGAGCATTGATAATCAACAACATGTTGTTGTATACTATGTTTGTCCAGCCTTCGTCTCTTTGTGGCTCCGAGCATATTTCATTAATATTTTTCCAGAAATTTGAAAGTTCATATCAATGTTTTGACTGGTTTTAAATTAAACTTTTTCAGCGTGATGACCCATTGCAATACGATGTCTTTTCAGATAGACGGGCAATACGAAAGCTTTACCGCAAATGTCACACCTAGAAAGATTCTCGCCTGTATGATTACGCAAATGTAGTCTCAGTGAGTCTGATTTCGTAAATGTTCTCTGACAAAACTTGCACTTGTAGGGACGTTCGCCGGTGTGTAAGCGGATATGATCAGTTAATTTACTCTTTTGCGCAAATGCTCTACCGCATATCGTACATTTGTAGGGCTGTTCACCAGTGTGTTTTCGTTGGTGACTAAGTAAATTGGTTTTACGTGTGAAGTCCATTTCGCAAAAATCACACTTGAAGGGTTTCTCACCTGTGTGCGTTCTAATGTGTAATGTTAGACTTGTATTGGACGACAAGTATATTCCACAAATGGGACATAACGATTTCTTTCCCTCGCTTGAACTGGGCTGTTCCGAAACATTTGAATTGGAGATATTGACTGGCGGTGAGAACAATTTGTTGTGACCTGTACAGTCACGATGTTTTTTCAGATAGTTGGAACATACAAAACTTTTACCACAAATGTCACACTTGAAGGGTCTATCGCCAGTATGATAACGCAAATGGAGTTTCAGATAGCACGATTTGTTAAATGATTTCTCACAAATTGTGCACTGGTAGGGACGTTCGCCAGTGTGCAGACGCGTATGTTCTCGTAATTTGCATTTTCGCGCAAATCCTTTATCGCAATATAAACACTTGAACACTTGACGTTCGTTAGTGTGTGTGACTTGGTGATCCTTTAAATCGGCATTGCGTGAAAAGGCCATTTTACAAAGATCACATTTGAACGGTATCTCACCCCTGTGCCTCATCATGTGTACCTTAAGCTGTGAACGGTCTTTGAAGTACACTCCACAAATTGTACATGTCTCTCCTATTGGTATTCTGGATAGTATGCTAACTTTTTCCTCGTCATTATTTGATGATGACTCCATATTATTGCTCTCGATTGGCGCAGACTGATTATAAATCGCTACATATGTTGTTTTCCCCCATTCTTTGGGAGTATGAAATATAGCATGATGATTATCAAGATTCTCTTGCCACATAAATTTAAAATGGCACTGATCACATTCGTAAATTTTTTCATCATTAAAACACTGCGTAACTTTATGATAATCTAAAAATTTCTAAAATGGTAAAATAAAAAAAATTATTTTATTCGAATAAAAGTCTTTAAATTTTAGTTTAGTTTTTAAAATTTCCTCGATTATTCGAACGAATAAGGTAACAATTATTGTATTAAGTAAATAAATAACTTAATAAAATACATAAATTTATAACAAAAAACCACGTATAAGTTTGTTAACAATGAATAAAACTACAAAATTAATAATATATGTAAATAATAACATTAAATTAGAGCATTTTAATTATATAAAGACTCGTTAAATATTTGTTGAGTGAAAGACATTAGATTTCAAAGGAATTTTAAATTCGCCTAAGATTTTTAGTAAATTTTTAAGGTGTTTGACTAAAATATATTTTAAGAGTCCTAGAGTTGTAAGGACATTTTTCCAAAATGTGCATATAACTCTTTTGTACATATACCTCGCTTATTACATGTCATAAGTGCCCAGAAGTTATTACAATATGTATATAGTATATAATTTCCTATATTAACATTAAGTTAATTTTTGCATATTAGTAACTATTTTCGAGATTCATTCTAATCATTTCGCATTCCAATCAATTTATGCTATCTGCAATTAAAGCGATTATTGCACGTCCCATTATTCGTGTAATTTACATTCAGAAAAATGTTGTTGGGTAGGCAAACATACTTTTTTATGAATTTCCATGTTTGGTAAATTCTCTTTCTATGTTAGGTAAATTTTCCCTAATTAATTTGCCACGTAAAAAAACATAAGGTAAACATATTAAGGACTGAGATCGAAAAATTCTTAACACACGTTTTTCATTAAAACTTTTAAATTACCTTTGTAAAGCATGTAAGTTATTATGTTTAATGTTAATTATGTTCATTTGTTATTAATCTGATTAAAATGAGTGACGAGAAAAAAGTGAGTACTAAAATTATGAAATATTTTCAACAAAACCCAACATGGTCCTACAAAAAGTTGGCCAAACAATCAAAGGTCTGTTGTCAAACTGATTCCAATGTTATTAAACAGTATTGGGAGAACTTGTTCGTTGATAGAAAACCTGATTCATGATGTCTCTAAAGCCAATAAATAGAAAGCATTTTCGAAAGAGATCCCAACACATCCGGTAGGAAAGCACTCCGGTTAGGTCAGTACTCGGACTATTTGGTACGAAAAGTTAAAGCCAATGCAAGTTTAGAAACATACAAGGCTCAAAAAGTTCCTGACAGGAACTCTGGTAAAAATTTAGAGGCCAAAGACAGAGTACGAAAATTGAAGTAAAATTTTATACAAAAAATATACCTGTTCCATAATGGATGACAAAACGTACGTATTGAACATTTTTCGAAGCTTCCGGGTCAATATTTTTATGTTGCTGATGCTTGAGGGAATGTTGTAGAAAAGTTTAGGACCCAAAAGCAGAAAATTTTCCAAAAAAGTTCTTGGCATGGCGAGCAATATGCAGTTGCGGCAAAAGAAGCCAAACATTTGTTATAAAGGGCTCTCGAAATTAACATCAAGGAATGTTTACAAAAGAGGATGTTTCCATTCATAAGACTTCTTAATGTGTCCACTTATTTTTGGTCTCATTTGGTATCCTGTAACTATGGTAAGCAAGCCTTGAGTGGTACAAGAACAATAATGTGTTATTTGTACCAAAAGAGGTAAATCGTCCAAACTGCCTGGAGCTAAGGCCAGTGTAGAGATATTTGGCGCTTGTTAAAAGAGAAAAGAAGAGCACAAAAAAGGTGTCCAAAGTGTGGTCGATTTTAAACGGAGATGGACTACCTGTTCGAACAAATTGACAGAAAGCTCAATAAAAACCTTAATGGAAGGGTTTCCGGAAAAGGTTCATAAATTCATCACTATTGATTAGAACTATAAAAATATTTTTTTTTTTTTTTTTTGTATATTGTAATAATAATTTCAATCAAATAAAAAAAAAATTAAAACTGTAAAAAAAAATCTGTTTAGTGGTTTCATTTTTATTATGTTAAGAATTTTTCGATCTCAGTCCTTATATATCAATGGATAGAGGATTTTGTGTATTTTTCAAAAGTATATATAACTTTTGACAATAAAAAAAATGCTTTTTATTGAGTTTTTGCAAAGATACAAATTTTTCAAATTGAAATTAAATTTTTATTTATGAATATTTTTTAATGAAATTTTACAGCTATATAGATTTTTCTATTGAAAATTGAAAAATAAAAACAAATTTTTTTTCCCAAAAACTAGCGAAAATTTTTAAATTCAAATGCATATAACTTTGGAGTCGGTCACAATTTTTAAACAATTCTTTTTTTTTTTTTGACATATAAATTTATTGTTAGTCCAATAAAAGAAAAATGGAGAAAATCGAGAAATGTTTAGACCCGCAGTTATCAAAAAACTGGAGTAGGGTGGGTAAAAATGTTGAAAATTTAATTTTCAAATGCGAATATATCCTAAGTTATAAGAGATTTTTGTAGTGCTCAACGTGGAGATTCTCTACACGTATTTTTTTTTTTTAAATCGGAACACAGGCTAAGAAATATGATCGTTTTAAAAATTGAACATACCCAAGGTGTCCTACTTTGAGGACTCCTGGTGGGCCCATGCGGTCAAAATTCAAAACTTAGACTCGACAACACTTATTTTTTGCGCATGTCAAATTTCATTCCAATCAGACTAAGGGTTTAGAAATTACAGATTTATTTACCTCTTTTTTCCTATACCACTGTGCGACATTTATTAAAGACAGATTTGACTATTACGTGAAACAAAACATTGTTTTTTGACGCAAAATTAATGCCATAAACGATTTAATTAATTTTTTATTAAAAAATTAGTTAAATTATTATTTCTTTTTCATATAATCATATAACACATAGCTCTATTTGTTAATTCCTAAACCAATAAGTTAAGTCTTATAATGTTCCGATCTGAGTGTGTTAATCTAAAGTCGATGGAAAAATTAATGTAGAACGTTGAAAGTTCTAAAAAAAATTTGCAATGTAACTAACATTTTGAATAACAATATAAACTACATATTGGTCTTGTTTCATTGACATACATTTCTCCAAATTTTAGTTTATATAAACATTTTTTCTTTTAATTTTAACTTGAAAATAAGTTTATTCGAGTATTTGATTAATCGTCAATTATTGATCGAATAATTTTTTATTCTAAATGGAGAAATGTTATTAATTTGAATAAAAAATATATTTTTTCCTCAATTATTCGAATAATTTCTATTCGAATGACAAGACTAATAATAATACATATTTATGATTTAATTAAACCAAGAAAACATGTTATATTCGTATTTCCTTACCTGTGAGACTGTTCTAAAAATACAACGTTCACACTTTAGTTGTAACAATTCATAATTATGCATAGATCGTTGATGTTGAGCTATTTGATATTTTCGCATAAACGACTTACTGCACATGCAACAGGTGTAGGGATATAACGTCTTTATATCGTCTCCTTTATGTTCATCCGCTTCTTGCTCATCTTCTAATTCTGTTTCAGAATCCAGTTCTAAATGCAATTCGAATCCTTTTTGATTTGTAATCGAGTAATTCGCCAGTGAATGCGAATTAGCGCACGATGTATGTGGATTTGTAGGTGAAAAATGTTCCCTTAATTTTGCCATAGTTTCAAATGTTAGGTCACATAATTTACATTTAATTGTTTTGTCACCATTTGGCCACCATGTAGAATTTACTATACTTTCAACGGTCTTGACATCAGCTGGTGTTACACAATGTCGACCTAAGTGCTCTTTGACATCTTCAACACTATAGAAAGTTTTTGGGCACAGGAGGCAGTAATGAAGTTGAACATCGGTTGTCATGTGATTCTAAAGTGAAAACGCATTATTAGCCTTAAGTTAAGTTATTAAAATTAATAAATAAATATGTAGATGATTTTACCTGTATTTCTTTGTGTTTCAATAGATTATTTGGCCATATAAAACGAGCCTTACAGTAATCACATTGTTGAGCTATTCGACGATGTTCATTCCCGCAAACTCTTTTTAAATGTTGTTGTAACAAATCAAGACTAACATATGACTGATTACAGTCCTTACACGTAAAGGGAAGTGACACATTATTGTGCTGTTCTTGTTGATGGTTTAATAGAAGTTTCCGTTTTGCAAACATTTCTTTGCAAATGTCACACCCGTATTCTCTTTTTATAGTTTGACCATCATATGCATCCTCTTCTGTGTTACTATCTGAGTCTGAAAGGTCTAGTTCATTGCCGTACTTATCGATGGCTTGGTAAAAACAACTAATTTGAGATTTTTTATAGGCATTCTGAATTCTCAGCTGCAGTGGCACCAAATCGATTGATTTGGTACGTTCAAAGCATTTTACATATATACAGGATTTAAAGTCAATACCAGTTACGCCATCGGCATGCAACGGCATGTGTTGACGCAAATGTTCAAGTTTTTGAAAATATTGTGCGCAAAGACCACAACGTATTATCGCTTTTGCAGATGCGGTCCTGCAATTACTATGTGTCGCTAAATGCTCTTGATATTCTGTCTTTTCCTCAAATTCCATTTCGCATATGTTACATTTTATTTGATCTTTTGTAATAGTGGGCCAGTTCTCTGGTGGTATTTTTGTGGCACAGTTGTGTTTTTTCAAATTTTCCGGCCAAACAAACTTGGCTGGGCAACTTGTACAAAGTAAAACTTTATTTTTATTTCGGCAATGAGTTTTTCTGTGATCTTCGTACATTTTTATTGAAATAAATTCCAATTTGCATCGTCTACATTTCAAAGGGATTTCTTCTTTGTTATGAAATTCTTTTAAATGGGTGAAAACTTGGTATTTATACAAGAAATCTTCAAAACACAATTCACACTTGTATTTGCCAACACGCTCTGTTGTGTCTTCTAGCAAATCTTCTGCTTCTGTATCACTAACAGACATTTCATACATATTTTCATTTAACACTGTGTAATATTTGAACCAATCTTTCTCACGAATATCATTGCATATACTTTCCTTGAGAACGTCTAAATCAACCATTTCTGGAAATAAATGTTGGACAATGTTACTGTTCAAGTCTAAGCCATGAAGAGTGTTTACATCCCTGTGAGTTTCCAAGTGCTGACAAAGTTCTTTATTTGTTGTAAATGTTGTATCACACAATTTACATTCGACCAGACTCCAAGCAGCAGGCTTGCTGTATAGACGATCTCCAAATAATCGTTGTATATGCTTAACGTTTGAACCGATTGTTTCGCCTCTATGCTTACGTTTCAGATGTAGTTGTAAGTAGTCCTTACAGTTAAAATATTGATCACAACATCCGCAAGGATATAATATGGTTTCTTGTGGGTGTTTTATATTAATATGCCGAAGACAATTTTTTCGCAACGTATACGTTTTTTTACATATAAGACATACGAAATGATCGTTGATTTTTTCGATTTTTTCATCTTCTGAACCTTTTTTTAGTGAGATTTCTTGTCTATGAGAAAATAAAATTAGTTGAATGCATATGTACATATGTAGATATATAGTTTAGTTTTCTCAAATTTATTTTTTAACGAACCTATAGACTAAATCATAATCATAAACACTTTCATTGGATGAGGAGGAGCTGAAATAAAATTCAATTTAGAATTAACATGTATTCCTATTATCCTAACCATTATTTAACCTATCATCATTTTGGCTAGAGTGTGCTGCTTTTATATGCCGACGACAATTTTTTTGCAACTTAAATGATGTCTTACACACGACACATTGAAAATTATTGTTCACTTTCTTGATTAGCCCATAGTCTGAATCTGTCTCAAATGTAGTTTCTTCGCTCGGTTGGCTATAAGTAAATTAAATAATAATTAAAGTACAGCTTAATATTTTTAGTTAGTGTGATTTTTGCATTCTTCAACCTTTTTGAATTATAGTTTTTAGGCAAGTAATCAATTTCATCGGACGATGAGGAGCTGAAATAAAATTCAAATTATAATTATAGAATTTTAATAAAATCATTATTATACCTGAATTTATTTTCTTCATCGTTTGAACTTTGATTATTTTGTTCATTTAGTGATCTTTTAATAAAAAAAAAAAATGTTTTATTTTAGACATTAGTATCAGATATATTAAATGATTTAATTTATTGTATTGTAGTTAAAAATACCTTTGGATTTCTTCCAATTGCACTGACATTGAATTTATAGCCTCATCACACGTTTCCATAAAAGGGTCATGAGCGTCTGAAAATACAAAATGTTAATTTTACTTGTAATTATATATTAGCAAAAGCTTGTACACATATTTCAATCAGAGCTTCGAACTAATTAATTAAACACAAATTCATTCCATAAAACCATTCCCAACAAAACGAATTCTTCAGCTTCATTCAAAGGCTTTATTTTAGTATAATTCATTCATTATTCATTATATATTTTTACTGCAAAAATAGGAAAAAATTTACAATAAAAAAATTGCGACTAACGGAGGGTTTTTTTTTTAATAATTAATTTAATTAATTTCCTGAACATTTTCATAGACTCCGGTTTATTTAAGAAAATAAACCAACGTTTTTAAAATGACAATTTATTCATTTTATTTATTATAAATTATTTACCTGTAATTTCCAATTTTTGCATTATATTATTGTCACTGTAAACAATATCGTATGGAACAACCTGTTCTTCTTCCAATTTAATTAACATCTCCAAGGGCAAAGCATTAGCAGACTCTGCCAAACAATCAGTAAAATTGTCAATTTCATTTGAAATCCCATCCTTACATCTTCCCAATAATTGAGAGTATTTTTTATTCACATTATGTATCTGCAGTATAAAATCATAGAAACTTATAAGTTTATCCAAACATTTGCAGCACACAGTCTTTGGGAGTAGTAGATCATCATCGATTGCCTATTAAGAAAATATGAACGATTTTATAAACTGTATGAATGTATTATGATCATTTATTTTTATTTGCTTTTAATAATTATGGTTTATATCTCAGGATTTTTATTACTATGTACAATCTTGAATAAATAAATATTATCGTTTATGTACCTGAAACTGAGCAATTTCCTTTAATAAATCACGCCAGGTTTTTGAGTTGCTGCATTCAGCTGTAAGGGAGTAAACTGATTGTCCTGGATCAAAGCATGTACGACATTTATATTGAATTCCATTTATAAAACACTCATTATTAATATAATTGCTCATTTTATGGAATTATTTATTTACTTTTCCTTAAATGAAAAAATTTATAATTTGTGGTCAAAATTGTTTGTGATTTTTATCATAAATTAATGTAATAGAGTTGTGAAAACATTGAGTTCTGGGTATTCGGTACTTGATGCCATGCAAGGTATATTAATTTATAAGGTAGTGTCATCGGCGAATTCAGAATACCGAGCGAATTGGTTATATTTTTTTATATGTAGTTTGACATTGTGCCTGCATTTGAAGGCGAATTGGTTGTCAGGGAAAAATATCAAAAACAGCTGACAAATAAATCAAAGCGAATTTTTGTTAAACAAAAAATGTTTATAAATTTGAATCTGTTTGTAATTTAATTTATGTTTTTAAAAATAAAACTAATTTCGTGTAGTATTATTATTGGTTTTAAAACATAAACGAATTTAACAGCAAAACAAAGTTTGACATTTACAAAATGTAAACAAAGTTTGACATTTATACTGCACCACGGCGAAAAATAAACATAGTAGCAAAAAACGATCAGCTGGTCTGATAACACTACCTTATAATTAATATACCTTGATGCCATGATACAATAATGAAGGTGTCACTTTGGCGCAATTTACATTAAGACCAAGGCGAATTTACAGAAGGTGACGACAGAACTACAACAAATACAACATGTACAAAAACAACAGGTACTTTGTTTTTGTAAAAAGATAAGTGAACTGTCAAAGTTGCCTGTTGTTGTTTTTGCTTTTGGGTTTGTATTTTTCGCCACAACAACCACAAGTGAATTGACAGTTCACTTGTCTAAACAACTGAATATAAAAAATAATCAGCTGTTCTTGTGAGGTCACCTTCTATAAATTCGCCTTGATTAAGACTTTTCAGACGTCTGTTTTTTCGAATTCCCTTTTGAGAATCTTCCAAAAAATCATGAACATTTACACGGTGATTTTTTATATGAAATTGTGTTTATCTACACCATTTCCAATTGTATTTCAGAAGTTTCCAATTGTATATCAGAAAATTCCAATTGAATTTCAGAAATTTCCAATTATATTTCAGAAATTTCCAATTGTATTTCAGAAATTTCTAATTATACTTCAGAATATTCCAATTATATTTCAGAAGATTCCATTTATATTTCAGAACTTTCTAATTATATTTCAGAATTTTCTAATTGTATTTCAGAATTTTCCAATTGTATTTCAGAAATTTCCATTTGTATTTCAGAAGTTTTAATTTATACTTAAAAAGTTTCTAATTGTATTTCAGAAAATTCTGAAATACAATTTTCCCCATATCCCCAAACCCAATTATTTATCCCCATTTACAAAATAAAATCCCCAATTTGGGGAAAAATCCCCTAATCTGACAACACTGATCGACAAACATGAAAACAGACGTCTTGGCAAACATGAAAAAAAATCATCGTGTGAATTGTGTGATGGTCATGGCGAATTTATACAAGGTGGAGGCAGTTCATTACCAAGGCATATTTAACCAGGTGGCAGCGTAACGCCAGCTGACTACTTTTTGCTCTACTCATGTTGTACCAAGGCGAATTTATATACCAGGTGGTGTTGATTAGATGTTTAAGCTGTCAAATTCACTAGTGTTTGTTGAAGCGAAAACTACAACAAACGTAAAAGCAACAAAAACAACAGGCCGATTTTGACAGCTTAAACAACATAAACAAAAACAAATTGCAAGTGGTTTTTGTAAATGTTGTACTTGTTGTAGAATTGACACCACCTGGTATATAAATTCGCCTTGTGTTGTACCTTTTGAAATGTCAAAAACGTGTTTACAAAAATTTTTAAATTTGTTATAAAAGTAAAAAGATTATTTTATATTTATAAAAGTGAGTTTTAGTTACCGCTTTACGTGCTTAAAATATTTGAAAGTGCTAAAAGATACTATTTCATTTTAAAAAGTGCGTTTTTGTGAATTTATTTTTTGGAAGTTAAGAAGGTTTAACACATCTTGTTCTTTACCAACAAAAAACACATGTATTTTGTTGTTGTGTATGGTCTTAGCAAATGTCAAAAGCAGCTGACTGTGAAAACACGTCGAATTGTTTTAAATAATCCCATATTCAAGGCGAATCTACTAAAGTGACCTCACGAAAACAGCTGACTTTTATTCTTGAATTCGCCGAATTCGTTCAACTGTCAAAATTGCTTATTTGTTTACAATTGTTAGCTGTCATAAAAACGTTTACAAAAGATGAAAAAAAGTGTTTTTGAAGAATAAAATATTTATAATTAAAAATATTAAATCCATATAAATATATAAATGTCTTTGTAAGTCTGTTTGTTTGTTTGAGCATCACGCCTAAACGGCTAAATCGATTTTATTGAAATTTGGAACGTATATAGATCCTTACTTGGAAGCGTCATTAGGCTATAACTTTTTTCAATACTTTTACCAGAAAGGGATAAAAAGGGGGAAAAACGGGTAAAATTGGTACCTTTAGTTTTTAAACAATAATTACTAAACGGCTGAACCGATTTTTACTTCGACAGGGGTAGCGAAGCGCACCGGGTGAAGCTAGTATTCTATAAATAAAATAAAGTGAAAAATTGAACAAAACAGAAAATAAGCTGTTGCAAAAATAATAAAAAGTTTAAAAATAAAAAGCTTTTTACTACATTTTAAATAGCTACGACTATGCGATTTGAGAATTTTTTTCAAATTTGTTTAATGCTGCCTGTACAATATCTAAGTTATTACCAATAAATAAAGAACCTATTAGTTTTACAATTGAAATTTAGTTTTTCTGTTTTCGGCACAATTGTAGCTATATACTAGAGGAATAATGTGTGCCTCAAAACTGCTAAAATGTCGAAAATTTTAAATTTTTTATATCTTTTTTCACCATTAGCTGCCAAACTGTGGGAAATTCTGAAAAGTAATATTCAGAAAAAATATTCCTTATAATACAGTTCATAATTCTTTAGAATTTATGTAATACTGGAAAAAGTTTTTTTCAAATTTTTCAGCTGTATTTTTCATAATGGGTTAGGGTTTCACAATATATATCAAATGAGAACTTAATAGGTATTCTATAAAATTTTTTATATAACAAGTTAACTTCATGCACTTTTGTTAAAAATCTAAGTTGGTGCGCAATGCTAGATCATGGATGTATGGCAGAAGAGATATTTATGATACAATTTTAAATATGTAAATGCCTATAACTGCTACACCAAAAATGCTAGAATTAAATGAATTATATGGACATTCATAGTCAGCCTAAAATTAAAAAAAATGCAATAGTTTTCTTTTTTTCTTCTGAGGTGTTAATAAAGTTAATAGAAATTTAGCACCGAAATGACACAATACTTACCTGTTAACCCAACTTTTACACAAACTTTGCAGTGCAGAGTTTTATATTCGGCTATGCCGAATCTTGTATACCCACCATCAATATGTATTGTAGTTTTGGCAGTCTATGGGGACTGGAATCACTTATGGTCCGAAGTGTACAGAATTTGATAGAGTGATTCATTTCTTAAAACTTTAAATGACATATGCATGTCGAAATTTATGTTAAAAAACTGAGGTTTATTTTTTTTAAATGAATCAGTTTCTTTTAATAGTAAATAAAAGGGATCAGTAGTTATAAAAATGTAACAAGTGTTTATTTATTTAAATTTACACAACAATGTAAATAGTCACTCTCTTATAATACACATATTTTACCATTTACAAGAATACACTGGTAATACAGTTGATGTTAGGACGATAGGACTGACTCACAACTCGCTGTTGCTATTTGTATACACTGTGCCATCTTATAGTAGTTTCATGAATTATCAAACGGAAATAACTATAATGTTCTATTTCCACAATGATCACCTAGAGCTTTTAGCAGCTTTAATGTTAATGTTAGCTGCTTTAACAGTTTATGTTGTCATACTTGTAAACAATGTTAATAACAGCGTGTTATCAACATTGTTGTTCAGTAGAAGTTTCCTTAACAGACTGTTAAATTCAAATTGATAATGTAATTTAGTAACAATATACTTAAATTACATATTTATTGACAATAAAACATTTTTCTAATATAGGAGTTATATGAGGGTAGGGTCAATTATGAGCCGATCTCTACAAAAGTTTGTAGAAAGTTGGTAGATTTAGGGTAATATAAAACTTGTTTATGTCCAATTTCATCATAATATTAATTATTATAAGACAATCATGAATGTTCAAGACATTTTCTGAGAGGGACCATGTATGGGGACTAGGGACAAATATTGCCCGATTTGCTATTATTTGCATTATAATTTCAGAGTGCAATATTTTATCAGGATTGCTGTATATCAAAATATTTATTACTGCTCAATCAGTATGCCTGTGGGATATTTGTATGGGGGCTAAGTGAAACCATTAACCGATTTCAATACCACTCAAACATTATCAATAGAGAGTATTTGTGGAAAATTTCAGCCAACTAGCTCCTCTGGTTTGGGTCCTATAGTGTTTTTCAACATACATACAGGAGGACGGACATAGCTACATCGTCTCAGAATCGTATGAGGACCCTGGATATCTATATACTTTTTGGTTCTACGACCAATTGTCATATATGACATTAACAAACTGTTTCATAAATTGTGTATTTTATATAATAAAACTAATTTTTATTTCATCTTTCGTTTAATTTTTATTTATTTATTTTGTTTTGAATTTGCGTTGTCTCCATGTTATTTATTATTAATATTATTATTATTTCGTATTTCCATACATTTTAGTTCTAAAATTATTTATTATTTTCTTTATTAAAATGTTACTATTATTATATATTAGTTTATTAAAGGATTTTTGGAATTACATGTTACATTATTTGTTTTTTATTTTTTAAATATTGTTGTAAGCCTATGTAAGTGGCTTTAGCATTTTGTTTTTCTAGAGACAAACCATTTTAATTTATTTTAGAAACAATAATAAATGATAATTGTTACTTGTTCGTAATAAAAATGAAACCAAATATGTCGTTGGATTAAAAATAAATATTTTTCTCAAAGAAAAAATATGTTGTTGGTTGGTTGGTTGGTCTTGTTGTAAAAGCAGTTTAAAAACTAATTGGAAGTGAATTTTAAAAAATATGTTTGTACTTTTTTTTTGTGTTTTAAATTTGTTTTACTATTTTTTTTTTTTGCTTTGTTTAATTTTAAGTTTAAAGTAGTTTTAAAATGTTGTTTTAATTTAATTTTTATATTAATTTGTATATATATATATTTTCATATATATTGTGAAATGTTAAGCCAACTACACAGATCACATACATATAAACATTTAAAGCTTTGCCATTTTGTTTTTTTTTTTGTTTTTCTTTTTTCTTCTTTAAATTTACATTTTATGGAGACTAATTGTAAATAACAACATAATAAAATACAAATTAACAATTTACTAGTAAATATCAAAATAATGTTGACTTAATCCGAGGATAATATTATATACAATAGTCATGGACTTAAATCTGGTTTCAAAACTTAAAATTTTGCTTAAAATTACAAGATCAATAGAATAGTTATTCCAATAGAATAAATATACATAGAATCGGGAGAAATGTTAATGACAGTTAACAAACTACTTAGTTGGCAACTATGTTTATACTTTGGAATTGGTTGTAGTTATGACGTCCATTTAGATTTGTGGTTTTAGAGATAATTTTTAGTCAAGTAGTTCAAATACATATATTGTTCAGTTAAAGATTTTCTGCTTTCAAAAATAAGGTTTAACTGAGCAGCATTGGACAGTTAAACCCCAAGGTAGTTTGTCAAAACTAATGTGTTCGAATTAAAAAAGGAAATTGGCACATGGAAAAACAAATTTGATATTTTAACAATAATAAGAAAAAACCTTAAATATAATGGATGATTTCATTATTCTTTCTAGCAACTACATAAGTATGTATAGAAATAAATTTTAATATCTTTCACAATATATTTTTAAGTACATATGTATATGGTTAGCGTAAATGAAAACCCATATAACTATTAGAGTTTTTTGTGGAGTTAGAAAAGTCTACTAACTGAAAAAAGTCAGATATAGTCATGATCATTTTGGTATTGAAAATCAGCAAAATCCTTACGACAACTTTGGTTTTTATCCAATTTCGGTCTGCCCGTATGTTGGTTGAAATACATAGGTATCAATAAATCAGATATAATGATAATTTTGTTAATGAAAATCAGCAAAATCGCCCAAAAAATTGCTGAGATTTAAGTAAAATCCACTACCTGGGTTTTTAATCAAAAATGTATACAAAACCTGTAAAAGTTCAATAGGAATAACATGTGTAAAAGAAAATTGCCAAAAAAATTTTTTAAATATTAAATTCTTTGGTGGTTGTCTCACATTTTGGTCCATAACTTTTTAAGCGATTCAAATATCAAACATTTCCGATCAAGAACAAATATCTGAAGAAAATTGCATCCTCTTTAGTCCTTCCTTGTAGGCCCTATCCTGCCTTCAACAGACTGACTGACGGACGAACATACAATAGCTAGGTCGTCTTAGAATGTTATAAGGACCACCATCTCTTTGGTGGTAGGTATAAAAATTACTTTGGGAAACTCTCAGATATCTTATAGAAATACAAATACTTTGGTTAATAATTATGTTAATTTTTTAACCAAAGCGGAAAATCTGATAAAAAAATAATTTTTTTCAGTTCTCGTGAAATTATTCATATCATATTAAAAATTTTACCTATAATAAAGTCTATCTATACCTAAGAGAGTTGTGCGGAATCTTATATACCCTTCACCAGATTATACTTTAAAATAAAAATTTTAAATATTTTTAGGAAACAAAATTAAATTTGTTTTTCAAAATTTAAACATTTTTTTTTTCTAAATTGTTTTTCAAAATTTTTTAAGATTTTTTTTAAAAAATAATTTAAGAAAAACAAGTAAGAGAGCTATATTCGACTGTGCCGAATCTTATATACCCTTCACCAAATTATACTTTAAAATAAAAATTTTAAATATTTTTAGGTACTTTTTTTTTCAAAATTTAAAAAAAAATTTTTTTTCAAAATTGTTTTCAATTTTTTTTCGAAATTGTTTTGATTTAATTTTTTTGAATTTTTTTTTTTAAATTTTTTTTTAAATTTATTAGTGAAAAAAAAAAATTTAAAAAAAATTTTATTTTATGAAAAAAAATTTTTTTTGTTAAAAAAAAATTCGGTTTAAAAAATATTTTTCCCGATTTTGACCCATTATAGGTCCAAATTATTATAGCCTAATATACATAGTTGCAATGGATTTTGAAATATCTATCATTAGATATCCATATTGTCTATATTAATGACTTAGTAATCTAGATATAGATAAAAAATATTCCGAAAATCGAGGTTGTCCCGGTTTTTTCATTATATCTCAAGTATTTGTGGACCGATTTTCTCGATTTTAAATAGCGACCGAGTAGGAAGAATTCCCGATATATTGATGTATCAATAATGTTTATAAATTATTTGGGAGCTACGGAAAGCTGATTTTAACATACAGACGGACATGGCAATATCGACTTCGCACTTTTAAGTAAACAAAATAAATTTTTTTTTTCAAAATTTAAAAAAAATTTTTCAAAATTTTTTAATTTTTTTAAATTTTTTTTTTTTTTTTTAATTTATTAGTGAAAAAAATTTTTTTTGGTAAAAAAAAAAAAATTCGGGTTAAAAAATATTTTTCCTGATTTTGACACATTACAGGTCCAAATTACTATAGCTTTATATACATCGTTGCAATGGACTTTGAAATATCTATCATTAGACATCCATATTGTCTATATTAATGACTTAGTAATCCAGATATAGATAAAAAATAGGCCAAAAATCGAGGTTGTCCCGGCAGAAATCCCGATTTACTGATGTATCAATAATGTTTGTAAGTTATTTGGGGGCTACGGAAAGTTGATTTCAACATACAGACGGACATGGCTACATCGACTTCGCTATCTATGACGATCCAGAATATATATACTTTGTGGGGTCGCAAATGAAAATTGTGGAAATTACTTACACAGAGAAAACAGATTCGTGATAGCAACCGAATTTGTTGCCAATCGAATTATTCTACCGTAGTGACCAAATTTTACAGTTGTGGCTACAAAGTTTTAAAAGGGATAACAAAATTTTGGTTGCTTTCACCGAATTTCTTCTTTGTCAACCGACTTTCTGTTGATAGAACCGAAAAATTCTATGTGTGCAACCGAATCATTCGATTTGCAACAAATTCGGTTGCTATGACGAATCTGTTTTCTCTGTGTAAGTATAAAAAATTAAAAATAATTTATGATCAATGGCTTCTTTCGAGTGGGCGTAGTTTTTACTATAACATATATCAAATGAAAGGTATTGTAAATGCCTTTCAAACAGAGCTCAGTGGCTTAGAAACTTTTTATTCTGGAAATATATCGGTAGCTTGTGAACGATTGGAGATTTCTTAATGAAATTAAGAAACATGATCAGTTCTGAGGTGTTTTTGATTTGTATTTACATGGGTTCGTAATTGGAATGGGAGCTAAAAGTTGTACATCTCGGTCCAAAAATTAGATAGTACTTGAAAATATCTACAAAAATACGCTTATTTAATACTTGGCCAATTTTGGATGAAAAATTTAAAATTTATCTTAAAACAAGTAGGAAAGTATGGTCGGTCAAGCCCGACCCTACACTAAGTAAATGAGCAAAAATATTTTTCTTTCAAAATTTCAATAATTTATATTCGTTAGCGATTTTCGGAAGTGGGCCTTATATGGCAGCTATGACCAATTATGGACCGATCACCATGAAATTAGGTGGTGTGATTAATGTCTATATGAAAGTTATTTATGTTGGATTTTATGTGTATACCAACATTTTTAGGAGATTTATGATCGTTAAAGTGATTATCGGAAGCAGGCCTTATATAAGGGCTATGACTAATTATAGACCGATCATCATAAAATTTGGTGACATGAATTCTGTATATATAAAACTTATTTGGAGAAAAAATTGTGTAGATACAAATTAAACATTTATGAACGATAAAGTCCAATAAAAGGTGAAATAATGAACCGATTTCAGCCAGTTTCAATAGGGTTCGTCCTTGGGCAGAAAAAATTATATGGACCAAAGTTATATCTAGAAAGTGATTCTGAGTCGATCGGTATACTTTAAGGTGGGTGTTAGAATAATATTTTTGGGCGTTACAAACATCTGCACAAATCCAATATACCCTCCCCACTATGGTGGTGTAGGGTATAAATACTAACCCTCATTAACACGAAGTATGGTTATGTGTTAACTAATAGTTATACTGATAGTTTTTATACAAAAATAATTTAAACCGACAGTATAACTATTATTTAACACATAACCCAGAAGTCTGGTTAATATAAAAAAAAAATTTTTTTTGAATATTTTTTATCCGTATTAATCCGTGAATTTCGGTATTTAAATAACGGGAAAAGATCTTCCGCTCCATACAAGTTCTTAATTTTATTGTGATATCTGTTTGAATTTTACAATAATAAGAATTTTAAATTTTGTTCATGAAATATCACTAAAACATCAAATTTCAGGCTTTTATGTTAAATGTTATTCTGAACCATTCTTTACAATGTTAATTCTCAAGTCCTAAGGTCTTTAATAACACCAAATACTTGTACATAGTGCTTATATATGTCTTTCAGGAGACTCACAAACCTTGCGTTTTATTGAAATTTTTAAATATTTTCTAAACCACTGTGCGTAGTATAACGTAATAAAGAAACGACAATGTGCCAAATACTCAAATTCCGAAACATTAGTAGATTTTTAATAAATAAACCGAACATTATAAGAATATTTTTAACCGAGTTATTCTAGTTTTAACTAGCCGTTAAAAAAACTAGTTCTTGGTAATTATTTAAGTAACACTATCAAATAACATATTTCTGTTTTATTAGCAGTTGCCCTATGTCTATACCTGATAAATTTTTGTCATGATAAATGTCAAGATACAAATTTATCACGTATAGTCTCCATTTATTAGTATTATTGCTTCGTTATGACAAAATTGTTAGGTTTTCTGCTCAGAAAACTTTGTCTTGACAATAAACTTAATTACTTGTGATGATAAATGTTTGTCAAGTATAGACATATGTATATCTAATTGCCAAATAAATACTTCAATGATCGTTATGTATATTTCTAGTGAAATTAGCTAAATATGTATTTGATTTTAAACAATTTTTTTAAGCAAAACCTGTTTATTTTAAAGTTTTGTAATTAAGTAGTAATTGAAGAAAATAATTTACATTCATTATATAAAAAAAACACATTTAAAAACTAATTCAATTGATTTCTAAAAATACTCATACACAAATATCATCCAATATTTATAAAAAATAAATATTTATCTACATTTTTATTTGGGGGTTTTTTATAAATTAATACATAAATATATTGTATTAAAAGCAAAAAAAAAAAACTTTTAATTTATAAACAATCTCAGTCAATCATACATAATTGTTAATAACTGAAAACAAAAACAAAAATTATTGACTCACACAAATTTTGTTCTTGGATTTATCTTTAAATTTAACAATTTTAAATGCTGTATATATTATTTAAATAAATAAATAAAAGTTAATTACAATTATATGTAATAATAATAATAATAATACATAATTATAATTATAATAAATATATTTATATAATTTTATTTTGTGTGTTAAATTTACTCAGTCATACATAAAAATGAATTCATCACTTGTTTAATTTTATTTATTATTATTATTTTTTTTTTTTAAATTTAACAAACGGATTTTGTTTTTGGTATTTGTTGTTTTGTTTTGTTTTCATTTTTAATATAAAAATTAATTAAAATGTTCTAATTAATTACTAATTAATGTTATAATTAAATGGTTGCTAACATTAACAATTATTGTTTGAACACAAACAGCCCAGTTGGATCCCACTCACTGTCATCGTTGGGACCAAAACAATCATCAAAATACCATTCCATGGTTTGGTAGACATGATTTAAGGATTTTAACATTAAATGATCTTCATCAGGATACACCTGAAAATAAAATAAAGTATTCAATGTGTTTAGCGTTTTAAATAAAAACAAGTAACAAGTAAGGCTTTACGAAACTTCACCAAATTATACTTTTAAATAAAAAATTTAAATATTTTTAGGTAAACAAAATTATTTTTTAAAAATTGTTTAATTGTCAAAATTTAAAAAATAATAATTTTTTAAAAAAATTTTTTTTTTAATTAGTTTTTATTTTTTAATTTTTTCAAAATTTTTTTTTTAATTCGTAAATTTTTTTTTTTTTTAATTTACTAAAAAAAATGTATGACAAAAAATTAAAAAAAAAAAATCGTGTTAAAAAATATTTTTCCCGATATTGACCCATTGTGGGTCAATTACTATAGCCTTATATAGATCGCAATGGACTTTGAAATATCTGTCGTTAGATATCCATATTGT
Organism: Calliphora vomitoria; assembly: GCA_942486065.2. Classification (NCBI taxonomy): domain Eukaryota; kingdom Metazoa; phylum Arthropoda; class Insecta; order Diptera; family Calliphoridae; genus Calliphora; species Calliphora vomitoria. The sequence goes on from OW818032.2 coordinate 5,656,994, forward strand.
CTATATTAATGACTTAGTAATCCAGATATAGATCAAAAATAGGCCAAAAATCGAGGTTGGCTGGGATTTTTCCTTATATGTTAGCCATTTGTGGGCCGGAAGAATTTCCGATGTATTGATGTATGAATCAAGTTTGTAAGTTATTTGGGGTCTTCAGAAAATTGATTTCAACAGACAGACATACGGACATGGCTTAATCGACTCCGCTATCTACAAGGTGACGCAAAAGTAAATTTACGATGTTTTTTGGCTGTAATAAAAAAAAAATGAAAAACTTTGATTCTTCTTGTGGATTATTTTTATTTGGTCTTTTAATTTTTTTTACATCAAGTCGAGAATATGATGTCATGTAAATGGCCGCCGCCACAGTTGATTGTCATTTGAGCCCTTTTTATGGAATTTTCCATCACTTTTGCCAAAACTTCCGGCGATAGGTCCTCACATTCTTGACGGATATTGTCTTTAAGAGCTGCAAGAGTCTGAGGCTTGTTGACATAAACCCGCGACTTCAAAAAGCCCCACAAAAAGACGTCTGGAGCGGTCAAATCAGGCAATCTTGCTGGCCAGTGCAAATCGCCAAAACGGTAGTTTAGGCGCCCGGGAAATGCATCCTTCAGCATATCGGTTGTGGCACGTGCAGTGTGTGCCGTTGCACCGTCCTGTTGGAACCACATGTTTTCCAATCCCAATTCATCAAGTTGCGGCAAAAAGAACTCGTTGATCATTGCTCTGTAGCGCTCACCATTCACAGTAACCGTTTGGCCAGCGACGTCTTCGAAGAAAAATGGTCCGATGACTCCTCCATCGAAAACAGCACACCATACAGTGACTTTGACCGGGTGTAATGGCTCTTCGTGGGTTACACGCGGATTTTCAGTGCCCCAGAAGCGTAAATTTTGCTTATTTACGTACCCGCTAAGATGGAAATGGGCCTCATCACTCATGATTATTTTTGATGAAAAATCATCTTCCTCTTGGTGGTGATTAAGGATGGCTTGAGCGTATGTTAGACGCGATTGGCGGTCAGCAGCTAACCGCTGATGCACCGTCTGGACTTTGTACGGAAACATCTTCAAATCTTGTACAAAAATTCGCAGTAAAGACCGTCGACTGATACCCATTTGCGTGGCACGTCGTCTGGTCGATGTCGACGGCGCTTCCATGACATCCTCGGCTACAGCAGCAATATTCTCTGCAGAACAGCTATTCCGGGGTCTGCCACGCATGGCAGCATCTCGTGTTGTGGCAGTCTCTTCGAGGCAAGCGGCTAAACGTCGCAGTGTTTCACCAGTAGGCGTTGGACGGCCAGGAAATCTGCGACGAAATTCACGTTGTGCCAAAGTCACCGACCGATTATTGGTCAAATAAATAGTCAGCAATATTCCGCGTTCTGGAGCAGTGTAGCGTAACGTGTATTTCGCATGTGTTTACTACACAAATGTCAAAACAGAACTGACATTAGGGGCCAATCGCAAAATTTATAGCATTTTCTGATTGGAAGATTACTTTTGCGCCACCTTGTACTTTTAAATAAAAAAATTTAATATTTTTTTTTTCAAAATAGTTTTTCAAAATTTAAAAAACAATAACTTTTTTTTCAAAATTGTTTTCAAAAAATTTTTTTTTCCAAAAGTTTTTTAAGAAAACATTTTTTTTTAAATTTACTAAAAAAAAATTGATGACAAAAAAATTCGGGTTAAAAATCTTTTTCCCGATATTGACCCATTGTGGGTCCAAATTACTATAGCCTTATATAGATCGCAATGAACTTTGAAATGTCTATCATTAGATATCCATATTGTCTATATTAAAGACTTAGTAATCCAGATGTAGATCAAAAATAGGCCAAAAATCGAGGTTGGTCCGGTTTTTTACTTATATCTCAGCCATTTGTGGGCCGATTTTCTCGGATTTAAATAGCAACCGAGCCGTAAAAATTCCCTATATATTGATGTATGAAAGAAGTTTGTAAGATATTTTGGGTCTTCAGAAAATTGATTTCAACAGACAGACGGACATGGCTTAATCGTCTCCGGTATCTATAAGGATCCAGAATATATATACTTTATAGGGTCGGAAAATTATATTGTGGTAATTACAAACGGAATGACAAACTAATATACTTATACCCTTCTCACGAAGGTGAAGGGTATACAAATAGTTTATAGGATCAGTTTGACACTTTATATAAAACTGCAACCATAGATAAATACACATGGATAGGAAACTCTCCCGTCAAAGACCTAACTCTGTTGTCAACAAACTAAGTGGTGAGAATGTATTTGTGAAAAAACTATGTGAAAACAAAAACAACGCTCGTAGGTGTAATTTTTTGACAGTATTATTTTTATTTGAGTTTTTTTTTTACTTTCCGCTCTATGTATATTTGTCTATGAATGTAAATTTGAAAGTTTCCTATTAAATTATATTATATTTGAGAAGTTATTACAATTGTCTAGCTCCCCAAATGTTGAGTTTTGTACAGTTTGCTGATTTATTATTGGGTGTATGAGTTAATAATGCGGGATTTATAATAGAACGCGGTTTTTGTCTTTAATAACTTATATGTCATTTTGAAGGGTACATTTCTGTCATTCATTCTCACTTAGTTAGGCGCAATTTACATTAAGACTTTTCAGACGTTTTCTTGTCCCCCAATTCTTCTCTACCCCGCGCACCACCAATCATCGACAAACATGAAAATAAACGTCTGGGCAAACATGAAAAAAATTATCGTGTGAATTGCGTGTTAGTCTGCTTTTACACAGGGCAAGTTTTCTTGCCGCAAGTCTAAGTTTATAGGAGAGAGGGGTACACACTTCTCTTTTGTTTTCTCATTTTCACTATGGCGTCTATTTGCTTTTGACATACAAAATTGAACACAGACTAGCTGTGTGTAAACAGACGAGAAAGTTTAAAAGGGAATCGAGGAGACTTGCTTGAAGTAAACTTGCTGTGTGTAAAAGCAGTCTCATTGAACATTAAAGTGTAAACCATAGGGTTACATAGAAACGCAATTGTCAAAAAACATAAGTCTATTGTCAAAAACCTAACTCTTGCAACAACAAAATACCTATTATTCAATGTATATTGTTGTTGTTTCCAACATATGATTTGCTTTATTTTTGTTTGACAAACCAGAGATTGTATAAATAACAATTATTTTTGGTCTCTGGTAAAAATTTGTCTTACCTGATGCCTAAATTTAACTTCCTGATCAACTAAAGCTTTCACCAGCATCAGCGTATGATCCTGATGCACAAATGTATCAGCTGTGCCATGAATCAACATTAAATTTCTACCCTTAATGTTGCCAGCTTTCATTGTTAAATCGGCTTCTTGCAGCGCCCGCAAATAGTCGCCTTTGAGCGGTATATAACGTTCCGTGAAAAAGGAATCTTTAAAGGAAACAGAAAATAAAAATAAAAAAATGTTTTGCATGAAATAAACCGTAAGAAAATGAAACTTACAATGATAACCAAATGATGCTATAGGATTAACAGCGACACCACATTGCAATACCTGCTGAGAATCATCGATTAAAGTCATGGCTGTGGCGTAGCCACCATAACCCCAACCATAAGCACAGATACGTGAGGGATCAATAAATTTCAAATTGTCACGCAGGTAACTGCAAAACATACATACATACATATAAATAAATAAGAATTAAGTAAATGTAAACAATATTGAGATGAAAATGTATTTTTATCCAGAATATTGTTGTGTTTATGGCAATACTTACGTTAATACTGCTAATTGATCCTCTACTTCTACCGTACCAAGTTTACCGTGAACTTGGGTACGCAGCAGTTCACCTTGGTAGCCACTGCCACGTCCATCAATTTGCGCCACAATAAAGGAACGCTGACTACACAAATACCAATTCCAATTTACTTGAAAGCGTTCGTTAACCAATTGTGAACCGGGCGAAGCATCGCTAAGAAAAATTAAATTAAATTGAATTGTTTGTTTGTTTAGAAACACGAAGGGAAAAAACTTACATTTGCAAAATCAAGGGAAAAGCCACATCTTCGTCCTCTTTCATGCCGGGTGGCAGAAACAGTTTTACCTGAGCATGAAAACCATGACGTATTTCCACATTAAACGTTCTTATCTGGGGTAGAGCATACTGCAGCAGACGATGTCTTAAACTGTCGCCAGCATTCAGAACGATTGTCTTCAGATTGGTTTGGGTGTCTACCAAATAGACACTGGGCGATTCGGGACCCAAGCATTCCTGGACATAGTAGGAAAAATCTTTGCTAAAATAGACTTTATTGTAGAGACAATTTTTGGGTATAATGTAGACGCATTCCTCTTCGTCGTCGTCCACATCTTGGGGATCTTTGGCCGGACGGCCATTGTTCAGTTTAAATGTGCTGGGCGTATTGTCACACGTCAGACATGTGGGTTGCGATGAGGTGATGTAGGTGCGATTCGTTTTTGTAACATTCAACTTAAGGCTGATCTTGTAGAGGTGCCTTTCACCAGGTCGCTTCTCAGGAGCAGCCATAAAGTAGACAATTTCATTGGCCTCATCCCAACCAACAATTTCGGTTACCTCAAACCGACCCATTGTCAGGGGTACCGGTCTACGATCCACCGATGAAATAAAAACCACATGACGAAAATGCCCATGTTCACCATCTCGCACCGGAAGACGTTTGAGTAAATATCCACCATTGGGTATTTCATAAGTGGTTTGACCATTCGTTATATTCTGGAAGCTTTCATTAATATTTGTGCTATTGGATTGATTTTTCAATTGATTATTCAGTTTGGCCGAAAATATGGGCCGTTCCGCCGGCAAAACCCAACCATCATTGACCGTTACTTCGGTGTGTGCGATGTTGCAAAGGAATTCGGGTGCTCTACAAAGCACCGTATGGGCTTTGGTTTGTGCGCGATTTGTAACGGTGACCGAGAGATCAATGGGCGTGGCCCATGTTAGGCCACCAATATAGCTGCCATTAGCCAGTTCAGGTGGAAGTTTGATTTGTGTGGGGAAGATGTATTTGAGGACGGATAGATTAACGACATTAACAGTTATATTAGGATTAGCAGAGCCTGCCTTGGGGTAACGTTGTGTGAGAACAGCTGGATATTTTAAATCATCACCCATCCAAGTGTATCTGCAACAATAAATTGATAAAGTGATAAATGTTGCTTTAATTTAATAAGAATTTTATGAAAAAAAAACCACTAACTTGTATTCGCTGACATCACTGTCATTAAATGTAAGAAATGCCAAATATAAAGCATCCGGTGAAAATGCCATACTACCGCCACGACTATCCAATTCCGGTACATTTTCATATGTCCAATCTGGTATGCCATTGTAAACAATGCCAGCTTGACCTGTTTACAAATTATAATAATTATAATAATACAAACATACACACATACATAAGTATAAATACACAATTTGGTTAGTTTTGAAATTGCTTGCAAAATATTTTATCAGAGCTATAAATAATACTTAAAATAAGTCTTCAAAATTATTAAGTTAAAGTTAAAAGCTAAATGCATTATATTGTTGAATGTTCATTGTACTTTTTGAAATATCGCTCATTTACAGCAACGTCGTCATAACTCAAAAAATGTAAATTTTCAGGAGACGTATTTTTTGTTTTTAAACCGATATACTTCTTTTTTTAATTTGTTATAACAAAATATGTCTCTTATCTAGATAACTTAAACAGTAACACACAACTAAAATAATACGTCATTGCAAGTAATAGACAATAGGTTATGTCAGTTATTAAAACAACTTACATATGTACTATGAAATGGTGCTATTAACTCTAAATATATGTTTTCTGAATTATGACGTTGTTGCAGCAAATGAGCGATATATAAACAAAACTAACTCTATCACAAACTCTATATAGGTAAATAGTGTAAAATGAAAAGAAACATAAACATGACTATAAGTCGGTAAATAGTGGTCCAAATGTTCTGTGACCACTTATTAGGGTTGTCATTCGAATAAAATTTAATCGAATAATAAAGCAAAAAATATATTTTTTATGCGAAAAAGTTATTCGATTAATAATTGTCGATTAGTCGAATAAATTTATTTTCAAGTTAAAAAAACTAGTTTATTTTAACAAAAATTTGGACAAAACTCTCTCAATAGTTAATAGTTTTATTCTAAAACTTTTATTAGAAACGACTTTCTACATTCATACAGAACATTGTGAAACCTTAACCTAAAAACGAAAATTTGTAACTACTAAAGTTCTAGGATAGGTCAAAGTATTTTGATTTTTGGTAACCAACATCACGTTAACCAACATAAATAAGCAATTTTTAAATTTATGAAAGGTTTTTAAAACAAATTTTGTTTCATAAACTCTTGATAAATTGTTTAAAATTGACACATAATTGTGAAAAACCTAAGTGGTGAGAATGTATTAATGAATAAAACTGTATTTTTTTTTCTTTAGTTTTTTTTTTTTATATATGCTTTATATTTATATTTTCACAAGGTATCCTATCAGTCATATTGTCATAATGTCCTAATATATCACGACTCGGCGGCTCGGCTTAACCGACTCTTAAGGCTGGGTTAGCCGACCGTTGATGTAATGTAACCAGAATGTTGACTTAACGTAACGTGTCATATGTTTTTGACATAAACAAACAAAACAAAATATAGCCGGAACTATATTTGTTGTATAAACTTTCATTGGCCTGTACCAATAAAATCAATTGTTCATTTTAATAAAGACAAATTTAATACGTTTTGTTTAATTTAAGTTTATCTTGAATATGTCGCGCTTGTCGCTGATTGAAATTGTCAAAATTTAAACAGCTGTTTGAAAGCGATTTTATATTTTTTTCTGTGATTTTATAAAACCGTATTTATTTACACATAATGTATTCATCATCATTTATTGTATTATACTTTATACTAAAGGCCATTATTATAACTTGCCTTTATGTTCGTAATAGTAAAAGTTAACTTTAAGGGTACCTTTTTTATATAATGCTTAAAGTCAACTTCTACTATATCGAACATAAAGGCAAGTTTTAATAATGGGCCAAAGTATAGTTAATTTGTGTATACAAAATATTAATTTATTATTTTGAAACTTAAATACTTTCGACGATTATTAGTATACATTTTATAAATGCTTGTATGAATTAATTTGTATAATAAGTAAATATTATCATGTTTTGTTTTTTATTTATGTATTTATATTATTGAAATATTTAAAACATTTTTAGAACATTGAAAATATTTTTAAGCGTTCTGTGCAAAATAAGTATTTTTATACAAGACTTTTAAAATCAACAAGTTGACAACACTTGAAAAGCAATAAAAACCATTGTGAAATATTAGGACCAAGGCGAATTCATACAAGGTGGTGGCAGTTCTACAAAAACAACAATTGGTCTTAACAAATGTCAAAAAACAAAAATTAAAAATTAAACAAATATGTATTAAAACTTAATATAGTGTAGATAATTGAATAGTGAGGGCTTTATTTATTTGTGTAAAAAATAAATATTTTGTTAAGAAGCTTAGAATATGTAGATATTTAAATATAAACAAAAGCTTTGACAACTGTTAGAACCAGGGTTTAATATTTAGTTAAACGTTTTTTACATTTGACTACCGACTACGCAATAAATATGAATCGTTTTCATATTAATGTCCACATATACTGAAAATATACAAACTATAAACCAATGCCATATATGCACAAGCTTCATAGTAGAAATATTTGTCGCAGTTTTTCCATAAATATTTTGCCTTACAAAATATTTTACGTTGCAGCTAGAAGACAAAATGAAAATTTTTCATTTCTAAAACATTTGCTGCCCAAATATATTTATATTTTTGGTTAGCAAAAACAAATATATTGCTTGTGTATAATATACAAAAAATTTACTACAAAAACATGCAAACAAATTGCAGCGTGAAAACCATAAACTGCAAACGATATGCGCAGTAAAAAATTCAAACAATGGAAATATGGAAGATGCTAAATGTAGACTGCCAAACCATACGAAGTTGAAAAATGTAAAATACGAAATTGTGCGAAGTTAAAAATGTTTAAAACGAAAATGTGCATTTATACAATATTTCAGCCACATATATGGAAATATTTTGCCGCATATAGTCACTGAGTAGAAAAATGTGAAAAAAACTATGAACAACAAGTGTGCGTTGATTTGGGTGTACAAAATAAAAATTTATATTGAATCGTGTGTTAAAGAATTTAAGTGCAACAAAATAGAAGCTTTATTTTTTGAGGTATGTAATTGTATTATGAAAGATAGGAATGCAGTGAAAATATATTAAATAAGATTCTGGGCAAAGGATAGCGGACGATATTATTTTATTGAATTTTTTGATTAAATGATTTTTGTAATACGAATTCAAATGTATTCCTGCTGTTTGTAATAGGAGTCCAGAAAAATTAGTAACATAAAATTTTTTATGTAAAGTGGCTAAAAAAAGATAGATAATGCAACAACAAAATGTAACAACAGACAAGCAAAACAGCCAATGAATACAATGTAAAAAAAATAACAGGATCTACAAAAAAAAAAAAATAGTATGTTGCATAAAAATGCAATGTAGATAGGTAGATTAATGTATCCTTTCGTAAAATTTGTAACAGGAGAACAAACAAATAAATAAGCAGCATAGAAAAATAATTGTGCAAGAACAATTTGATGTGTAAGATATAAATGCAAAAAGGCACAGGCATGAGTACAACAGGACCAAAAGGAAATTAACTGTATAAAACTGCTGTATGTGTGTACATGTGTTCTGTAACTGCATAATGCAACAACAATTTTCGCAAAAACCATAAACAAACACATAAATAGGTTCAATGATGATCGTGAGTGTAGCAGAAGAAAAAAAGGATAAAAAGAAATGATAGAAATTTAAGTAAGGTCCAGAAAATATAATTATGCAATGAAGAAAATTTTACTATAGTACATACATAATTATGTATGACTTGTATTATGAAAGATCAACTTTGTGTTTTTAAATGCACATTCATATGTATCCATTCGTAATATTTGTAACAGGATTTATGCAACGAAGGCACAATAATTTTTTACATAGCCACGAGTGCAGCAGGAGAAAAAGGAAATACAAGAACAACTACTTATACATTCAAGTAATTGTGATATATAACTGTTGTATGTGTGTCCTCTAGCTGCAAAAAGCAAAAACAACTCGTGCAAAAAAAGAAAGAAATGCATAGTAAAGGAACAACAATTCAGTGCACATGACAAAAATTCCTCGAGCTAAAAATAAACCAAAATGCGTAATAAAAAATGATCTGTAACGGTACTCAACAAAAATCAGTTCTACACAAACAATGCAATAATAATATCATCCGCTATCCTTTGCCCATAACCTTCTTTAATGTACTTTTACTGCATTCCTATCGTTCACAATATAAGTAGGTACATACCACAGGTTCTTCATTGTATAATTATATTTTTTTCAGCATTCTGTACTTTATTATTTTACTCCTGTTACAAACGCTCAGCCAATCATACTCATTTGCATTTGAGATTGCAGAGGTTGTTGTTGATTTTCTACATACACAGTAAAAAAAACAACAAAATGCAAGTAATTGCAACGGTTCCTACTCTACTCCTCCATATGTATAGAAATTCCTTTACTATGCATTTGTTTCTTTTTTTGCACGAGTTGTTTTTGCTTTTTGCAGCTAGAGGACACACATACAACAGTTGTATATCACAATTACTTGAGTGTATAAGTAGTTGTTCTTGTATTTCCTTTTTCTCCTGCTGCACTCGTGGCTATGTAAAAAATTGTTGTGCCTTCGTTGCATAATTTGTTCTCTGTTGCTTATTTGTTTTTTTTGTTCTCCTGTTACAAATATTACGAATGGATACATATGAATGTGCGTTTAAAAACACAAAGTCGATCTTTCAGAATACAAGTCATACGTAATTATGTATGTACATATATATTCTGGACCTTACTTAAATTTCTATCATTCCTCTTTATCCTTTTTTCTCCTGCTACACTCACGATCATCATTGAACCTATTTATGTGTTTGTTTATGGTTTTTGCGTAAATTGTTGTAGCATTATGCAGTTACAGAACACATGTACACACATACAGCAGTTTTATACAGTTAATTTCCTTTTGATCCTGTTGTACTCATGCCTGTGCCTTTTTGAATTTATATCATACACATCAAATTGTTCTTGCACAATTATTTTCTATGCTGCTTATTTATTTGTTTGTTCTCCTGTTACAAATTTTACGAAAGGATACATTTGAGTGTACAAACACTTAATTTGATAGATTTCATTCAGAAAAAGTAATCTATATATCTGCATTGCATTTTTATGCAACATACTATTTTTTTGTAGATCCTGTTAGTTTTTATTACATTGTATTCATTGGCTGTTTTGCTTTTTTAGCCACTTTACATACAAAATTGTATGTTACTAATTTTTCTGGACTCCTATTACAAGCAGCAGGAATACATTTGAATTCGTATTACAAAAATCATTTAATCAAAAAATTCAATAAAATAATATCGTCCGCTATCCTTTGCTCAGAATCTTATTTAATATATTTTCACTGCATTCCTATCTTTCATAATACAATTACATACCTCAAAAAATAATGCTTGTATTTTATTGCACTTAAATTCTTAAACACACGATTCAATATAAATTTTTATTTTGTACACCCAAATCAACGCACACTTGTTGTTCATAGTTTTTTTCACATTTTTCTACTCAGTGACTATATGCGGCAAAATATTTCCATATATGTGGCTGAAATATTGTATAAATGCACATTTTCGTTTTAAACATTTTTAACTTCGCACAATTTCGTATTTTACATTTTTCAACTTCGTATGGTTTGGCAGTCTACATTTAGCATCTTCCATATTTCCATTGTTTGAATTTTTTACTGCGCATATCGTTCGCAGTTTATGGTTTTCACGCTGCAATTTGTTTGCATGTTTGATGTTTTTGTAGTAAATTTTTTGTATATTATACACAAGCAATATATTTGTTTTTGCTAACCAAAAATATAAATATATTTGGGCAGCAAATGTTTTAGAAATGAAAAATTTTCATTTTGTCTTCTAGCTGCAACGTAAAATATTTTGTATGGCAAAATATTTTTGGAAAAACTGCGAGAAATATTTCTACTATGAAGCTTGTGCATATATGGAATTCGTAAATAGTATTTATATTTTTAGTATGTATGTGAGGAAATATTATTTTGTTAAATATTTGTTGCAGTTTTCATTTAAAATTATGAAATATTTTGCAATTTTTTGACTAATATAGTAGTAATTTTAAACTCTGGTTAGAACCAAAAAGCGAAAAAAAAAAGTTATCAGCTGATTGACTGACTCCACCTTGTATAAATTCGCCTTGATTAGGACATTATGACATAATAAGATACCTTGTGAATGACCAATTATTAAAATGCACTGGATTATTAATATTTAATGCTATACATTATTAATTTTGTACTTTTATTCATTGTTAATAAACAAATTATTAAAAATGTTCTGGTTTTTTACTTGTTAATTGTTCGAATATTCGAAGAAATTTTAAAAATTAATCGATCATTCATATAATTAAAATCGATTAAAATAAAACTCGAATAATTGACAACCTTGTCACTTATACAAGATTAATTTTTAAACTAATGTTTAATATACATAATTTGTTATTGTAAAAGTAATAATAAATACATAACTTTATCTATATATGCAAAAGAGTAACGTTACTGACTCAATGACTGATTCATCATCGCATAGCCCAAACAACTGAAGCTAGAATCATGAAATTTTAACTCTCCAAAACGATCCGTTAAGAAAGGATTTTTAGAAATTAAAACGTTTAGGGGGTAAAAAAAAGGGTAAAAACGGGTAAATTCGGTAACCTTATATCTTCAAAACTATTTAAAAAATAAGCTGACAGGTGTTTCATACTTTTTCGAAATTCGAACCTTTTAGGGGAGAAAACTGGTAAACGGGTAAAAACTATATTTTGGTACTTTTTTGGCACCCTATGTATCTTTTAAACTAATAAACATAGAAACAAATTTTAAATCGTATTCTTTACTTATCAAAAAATAAAAAATATAAGTATGGTACTTTTTGGAAATTCGAACCCTTAAGGGATAAAAATTGTGTTTATTTTTGGTACTTTTTCTTAAAATATGTTTTTTTTTATAATTTGAGATTTTAATCGTTTGAGACATGTCTTTAGCATAAACAATTTTGGCAAAGTGGAATATTTTTAAATTTCAAACTTGAGGGGTGTTCAAGGAGGAAAAGGGAAATTGGTACTTTTCTTCTAATGGTACTTTTTTAATATTTTAAATTATTTCACTTATCGACATTAAAGTAAGCTGATATGTATCTGAGTGAAGTTAGAGTTAAGAATAGGGGATAATATGTAGGTACCAAAATGTGAGAACTGAATTATAGGTACTTTTTTATTCTTCTAATGGTACTTTTTGAATTTTCTATAACAATGGACTTAGGAACATGAAATTAAGCATATATGGTCCTAACTGAGTGAGAATTCTAGGGGAAGACTTTTTGGTACCTTTTCTTTATTCGAATGGTACTTTTTGTAATGAATTAATAAACATGAAACTAGAGACACGTTATCCTGAATTAGTATTAATTCACAAACGGAGACTTAATAGTACTATTTATTCCATCCAATTGGGGTGGCGAAGCGCACCGGGTCAGCTAGTTAAGGTATAAATTAATAGGGACTAGGATTATCAATTATTCGAGTGATAGATTTTTGATAGAAACTGAAGTAAAAATTTATATAGACATTTAAAATAATACGCGATATTTTTAGGGAACATTTTATGGTATAATAATGTATTATTGCTTAAAGAATATAGTTTAAATTATCATTTTCCTTCGGCAAAGGTTTTTTTTATATAATCAGAAACTTAAAGTTCTTACGATCTATGGGATCTCGTGATAATAAATATTTAGTAAAAATTTCCTAAAACTTATTTCGATGATTAAACAAAAAAATTTAAATACATTTTTAGGTATATCTAAAAATGTTTATAAGGAAATTTTTACTAAATGTTTATTATCTAGAGATCCCCTTATGGTCTCATTCTGAATTTTGTACGTGTTTCTAACCATACAAGGGCTTATAATTGAGGAAAAACTTAAGAAAATTAAGATACGTTTTTTAATATATCCTTCGTTCAAGGAACATTTTTTAGTTCAATATCCGGTGAGCAAAATAAAAGGATTTTTAGAAAATACAATATTGTTACGAAATTGCATTATATTTATAAACATGTCCATCAGTAGAAGCTTCTACTTATCAACAATTTTGATATCACGCAGTTGTTAGCATTGTTTGTAAGTATGGCAACACTAAATGTTTAACCTGCTAACATAAACATTGAAGCTGCTAAAAGCTCTAGAATTCGAACATTCTAGTTTGTCCGTTATGATCATTCATGAAACTACTCGAAGGAAGATGGCGCTATGTATAAATAGTGGCAGAGGTTGCAGTCGGTAGTTTAGTTTATCATAGGTGCTGTTAGAGTTAACATCAAATCTTTTGTACATTATAAAGTGTAATTTAAGTGTGTATATTTCTGTGAATTATTAACGTGTATTTCGATAAGAACACTGAGCGACTCTTTAAACTGTTGTTGTGTAAATTTTAATGAATTTCAAAAGTATCCGGTTTATTTAAAGGAAATAAACCACCGTTTTTAAAAGGTAAAAATGTAACAATATATTGAAACTGCATTACTATGAGACTAATATTGTAGAAATTTAATAAGTGATTAAAAAGTTGTATACATCCCTCTTACATACAATATGAACTTTAAACCTCGATAAAAGACAAACCAAAGCGATTTAGAAATTGTTTGAACAACTTCAAATTTTCTATGACCATAAAGACCAGTATACCAAGTAGTACATTTCAAAATTTATTTAATTAAAATTTTCTTAAATATTATTAAATAATAAACATTTTATTTTTCTTATTTCATTCTAGGTAAGTCAACGTTTTAACAACAATCTATTTCATATATACAGAAATCAAAATAATGTACGAGTACATTAATTATACTGCTGCAAATTCCGCAAGGCTGGCCCTATTCTAATTGCAAAAATATATACATATATACTTCAAATTTCAGACAAATCGGACAATAGGCTTTTAAAAAACCAGGTTCTATTGAAATTTGCATTGAAACTGTTTAGCAATCAGACAAATCGGACAATAGGCTTTTTAAAAACCAGGTTCTATTAAAATTAGCATTCAAAATATTCTACAATTAGGCAATATATATCAAATGAAAGATGTTTTAAACACCTTTCCAACGAAGTATAACTAAAATTTCGGGAAAAACTGCTTTCTAACCTCAGAAAATCTGAAAAAAAATCTTGTACGAAAACCTTTATAAGTAAATATCTACAATATTTATGCTAATTCCGATGAAATAATACAATTTTCCACAAAAATTCTAATTTCAATTGAATTTTTCAACAGTTTTGAAAATTCTTTCAACACTCACCTGTTGTTGTAATGCGACACACAAGTTCTCCCTGAACTTTAGGTTTATAGTAGATGTCATTTTCATGGACAAAAGCAATGGCTTGATTTTGGGCCAAAGCTTTTGACAAACCATTATTTAAAGTTGAAATTGAGGCATCTTGATTTTGTTGCTGCAGCTGTATGGGTGGCGGAGGTTTAACTAAATTCGCTACACTTGCCCCACTGCCTAGGCTATTCAATAGAGGACTACTGCTAGTGGGCGTGGGCACTGGAGTTGAGGGTGTGTTAGTGGAGGTGGAATTTGTGGTGGCCGCACCACCACCACCAGTAATACTTGCAATTAAATGGTTGTTGTAAGGAGCCCATACAACAAATTGCAGGCGTGGTGCTTCTGCTATATTTTCAGTTGGTCCCAAGGGAAATGTATTTGCTGTTAGTACCTCATAGACATGATGCCTGCCGCATTAGAGTTTTAAAATAGATAAAATGGCAAATTATTTATCAAATATGTATGTATATGCACGTCATAAGTTGTTTTCTTTTAGCTAAATATTTAATAAACTGCTTTGAGTTGTTTTGTTTGAATTTGTGCGAAATAATAATGTTATAAACAAATTAAGAGGCCTGTTTAGTGTTTTCAATGCATTTAAATTATTTCCGTTTGAAATATAAAAATTGTTTTTGAGCGCTATTGTTATTACAATAAACACTTTTAAATATTTACATTTAATTGAACACTAAGTAAATAATATTATTTAAAAGCTGTTTAAAATATTAAGGAAAGAGTAGCACAAGTGATAGTGTCGTATTCGGCTGTGCCGAATCTTATATACCCTTCATCAAAGATACTTTATGAAATTTTGAAAAACTTTTTTTGGTGAAAAAAAATTGGGTGAAAAATAGGTGAACTAGGTGAAATAGGTGAATAGGTGGACCAAATTCTCGGTTTTTAGTTGGACTATAGCGTATATATATTGATGTATCATCCATGTAAGATATTTGGTGGCTTAGGAAAGTTCGGGCATGGCTATATCTATAACGATTCATAATATATACCCTCATATTCATAATCAATTTTAAATTTTATAAAAGGTTTATAAAACAAAATTTGTTTTATAAACCTGTAATAAAATTAAAAATTGATTATGAATAAGCCCTATATTCTTTATGGGGATGCAAATGAAAAATGTGGAACTTACAAACGGAATGACAAACTAGCCTTGCCACTCATGGTGAAGGGTATAAAAAAACGGAACAGAACAGAATACTTTTAAATTTGTTTGTTATTTTTTTCTACAAAGAGTTTTCTTTCTCTTTGTTTCTTTTGCAATAAAATTCGAAATTCATTAAAAATTTATCATTTATTTATTTCTATTTCTATTTGAATTTAAATTTCAATTTTATTTGTTTTTTTACCTTGAGCCCTCCGCATTACTATCGGACTGCAGCAACACATATTTAAGATCTGGTGCTACTAAATATGTTTCAGCATTTAGTTGGCGCTGAAAGTTGAAAAAGAAAAAAATAAATACATTTAAATACATTATTTATAATTTAGGCATCTTTTCAATTATACTTACAAATGTTGAATTGGTCATAAAAACTCGTGTTGTATAATTATCTAAATTTACTATTGATAGACCTCCACTGGGATCACGAAATACTAATTCAGTGTCTGAAAGGAAATTAAAAAAAAAGCAAAGGATTTTTAGAGTATTAATTAAAAAAATAAGGTATTTATTTCAAAACACTAAATTGTCTACTTAACAGATTAAAGGGATTTTCAATAAGAAATTGCTTAGGGCCACGGGGAAACTGGAATCATGCAAAAGCATGTTTTTTCCTGTATGTATATTTATCAGTTTCAGAACATTTTAAGAATATTGTTAGTGAATATTTTGCCGTTAAGAGCATATTTTTCCATTTATTAATTTTTACAGCATATTTAGAAAACAGAATAAAAGCATAGAACGGAAGGAGAGAGCCATAAAATGGAAAAAATTACTCTTTTCACACATACGGGTGATACAATAACAAAATACATGCAATACATTCTCATGAATTAGGTTTTTGACAACAGACATAAGTTTTTGGCTCTCAGTTACTTATCTAGTTGTCATCTATGATTTAGACTTTCAAGGGCATACTTGGCATTTTTAGAGCATATTTTGACTTTTCAAAACATATGTTTATATTTATTATTGTTACCCTCTAACCCCCAACAGTGCTTCAAGGCATGCATTAGAAAGCATCAATTATCTCAAAAAGTACTTTAGTTACAGATTTGTTAACATTTCCCTCGAAGGTCGAAATGCATTCTGACTTTTAGTTTTTGTTCTGTCAGTTGTTTTGTGAGTCATAATTTTAGCACGTGAAATTTTGTATGTGATTTTTTTTTTAAAATCAAAGTTTTACTAACTTTTAGTCGGCCGATCTTTTCGAAATATTTTTTTTATTCTTCTTTCAGTCTATGTGTTTGTAAATGTTAAAAAACTTACAAAAACTGTAATGAGAACGCAAAAACTAAGGGGTGCCTCAGGGCACTGTTGCCGCTAAATTTATCGGCGTTATTTATTATATAAAAAATGATAGGAATTGCAGATAGAGACCGCAGACGGATTAAATGATCTGCCTTGACTCATGATCAGTTGGTTCTCCACAAGAAGATCCACAGCCAGGAAGTTCAAAAGTTGGCGAAAAAGCAAAACATCCAGTTAATGACGTCCGTTATGACAACATCGATGACTTTCCAATCTGGTTAAGCAAAAACGATGGTGCAAACTATGGAAAAAGTCAGAAACACAGTGGCCCATAATAAAAAGACGTACAATTTAACAACCCTAGACTGATTCAAGCAAAAAAAATTAATTCGATAAGCCCTTGAAATTTGTATAATAAATTTTAATTCAGAAATATTAACCTTTGGACTTATGCCCATCTACAGAAAGCACCACCATAGTGGGGAGGGTATATAGCTTTTGTGCTAATGTTTGTAACGTTCAAAATATTAATCTAACACCCACCTTAAACTGTAACGATCGACTCAGAATCACTTTCTGAGTTGATTTAATGATGTCCCTCAGTCTGGGTGGCTGAAATCTGTCTATTATTTCACTTATCCCCCATAAGGTCATACATTTTTACGGAAGTATATGACACATAATTTCATGATAATCAGTACATAATTACTCATAGCTCCTATATAAGCCCACTTCTTAAAATCACTTTAACGAGCATAAATATCTTAAAAATTTTGGAATCCAAATGTAAGTTCCATATGGGCAATTACATGAGTATGTCAACCACGAGTGAAAAAACTAAAACCCTTGAAACTTTCTTTAAGATAAAAAAAGAAAATTTGAAAAAACTTAAAAAAAAAAAATTTAAACGTTTTAAGTTTTTTCAAATTTCCTTTTTTTTAAGTTTTTTAAAATTTTTTTTAAATTTATTAGTGAAAAAATTTTTTTAATTCGGGTTAAAAAATATTTTTCCCGATTTTGACCAATTGTAGGTCCAACTTAGTATTGCCTTATATACATCGTTGCAATGGACTTTGAAATATCTATCTTAGATATCCATATTGTCTATATTTATGACTTAGTAATCCAGATATAGATCAAAAATAGGCCAAAAATCGAGTCTGTCCCGGTTTTTTCCTTATATCTAAGCCATTTGTGTTCCAACAGAGCCGGAAGAATTTCCGACATATTGATGTATCAA
Organism: Calliphora vomitoria; assembly: GCA_942486065.2. Lineage (NCBI taxonomy): Eukaryota > Metazoa > Arthropoda > Insecta > Diptera > Calliphoridae > Calliphora > Calliphora vomitoria. The sequence continues at coordinate 5,675,265 of OW818032.2, forward strand.
TCATGATTGTAAGTTATTTGGCGGCTATGGAAAGTTGATTTCAACAAACAGACAGACATGGCTATCGACTTCGCTATCTATAACGATCCAGAATATATATACTTTGTGGGGTCGTAAATGAAAAATGTAGAAATTACAAACCGAATGACAAACTTATATAAGTATACCCTTGCCACTCATGGTGAAGGGTATAAAAATAATTTTGAAAAGATAATTTAATTACGAGTATTTTTATAAAATTTTTAGTGGGAATTTGGAAAGAAATATTATAAAATCGATGTGATTTTGTAGTTTTTTAATGATAAACATATAATTTTGTTTAAAAAATCATTTTCTGAAAGCTTTGTCCAGTATTTTTTGTTTGTACATAATTTTTCAATCGTTGAGAAGATTTATTATGACTCTTTTCTGGTCGACCTCAGTGTGGGACATGAGAGAAGAAAAAAATAGTGATATTGCAATTTTGCATAGACATGCAAGTGGTAAAGCTTATCAGCAGATAAAGTCAAATGTGTCATATTACAAAAGTAAATTTTCATATCATACAAATTTAGATTGAAGATACGTTATTTTGATTTTAGGAAACAACAATTCAAAATAACATAAGACGCGTAGCATAATGTGTACTTTAGTAAATAAATTTTTTTATCTGAAATATATTTATGGCTGCATGTTAATCCAGATTTGAAAATTTTATTTCTATATCTCAAGTAGTTTCCATTCTTCTGCTATAAACATATGAAATGTTATGTTACGTTATTTTGCATTTTAGGTGACGTTATGTATGTACATAACCTAGCGTTTACACATGCAACCCAGCAGTTATAGGAGACAGTCCCGAACTAGTGATTTTACCCATCATTTAGGGTGGGAACTAGTTACTTCAAAAGCTACGTGACTAGTTATTTTAACACGTGTATATCCTAAGCAGGGGGTCAATTGACCCTTTTGACATCAATGAGACTGTCTAATGGCTGGTCCAAAGTAGTCAACGCATTGGATTCACACACTGGTTAACAATAAAGTCGGTTCTTTTTAAAAACAACTTTAATATAAAAACCGCTTTTTATTATTTTCTAACTATAGTCAAAATTAAAGCATGTTTTAAATAGAACCGACTTTAACTGGGTGTCACCTCAAATGTAGAAAATGTTTTCATACATTATACAACAAAATATAGACAAGTGGCATCACTGAACAGCTGACTTAGAAAATTAAACAAAAAAAACAAAAAGTGACAAACAATAAATGTAACCGGGAAGCTAAAGAAAAAACAGTTTGTGGTGGAAAAATAGATAAGGAAAGATTAATATCAAATGTATTCTATTTTGGTACTAATTTTATTAATTCAATATTCAATAATTGCAAAATCTCTTCCAATATCTTGCAACTTAAACATTTTTGACTTATTGTCGAACTTTTTTACATGGCGAAGAACAGCTGTTGCTGTTGTTAAATGAGTTAAAAACAACTTTAGCTAGTTTTATATTTACAGTCGACTTTAACGTCAGAAGTATACTTTAACTTGTCTATGGTAGACATAAAGTCCACTCTTAAGTAAAGACGACTTTATTTCTCTTAAAATATACTTTATTTTTGACTATGATTATGGACCAGTGTGTTTGCTAAAAATGCGATCTTCATTTATGCTTCTCAAATGGCAAAAATGGTTTTTATGAGTATAATTGTAGAAAGTAAAACATATTTTCTTACTTTTTGTATCGTTTTCATTTAAAATTGTATAGTAATTAATATTTACATCTTATTACTTTTTACATCTAAACCGGCAACAATGCCCTGAGGCACTCTTCACCTTTTTGCACCTGGTTCTCAAACTTAATTTGTAAATTAGTTTCTGATGGCTGTTCCTAGTTTATTGGGTCATAGTTACCCTAAGAAAAATTATTCGAAAATTTTTTTTAGTTTTTTAATGTTTGCTGATCCAGTTAATAACGTCCGTTATGACAACATCGACGACTTTCCAATCTGGTTAGGCAAAAACTATGGTGCAAACTATGGAAAAAGTCAGAAACACAATGTGTTTGCTCAAAATGTGTCTTCCTTTATGCTACTCAAATGCCAAAAATTGTTTTTATGAGTATCATTGTAGAAAGTAAAACATATTTTTTTACTTTTTGTATCGTTTTCATTTAAAATTGTATCATAATTAATGTTTACATCTTATTGTTTTTTACACCTAAACCGGCAACAATGCCCTGAGGCACTCTTCACCTTTTTGCACCTGATTCTCAAACTTAATTTGCAAATTAGTTTCTGATGGCTGTTCTGAGTTTATTGGATCATAGTTACCTTAAAAAAAATTATTTGACAATTTTTTTTTTTAGCTTTTTAATGTTTGCGGGTTAGAGGGCTAAGAAAAACATCGACCAGGCCTGCTGAAATCTGACCAGACCATCATGTGGAATTTGTATCAAACACAACTGACTCGTTTGAAGCGAGCATTGACCGACAAAAATGCCCAGAATAAGTGGCCAGACTTGAAACCGTAAACTTGCATCATGACAACGCTCGGCCACATGTTGCAATAACTGTAAAAAAGTGGTTGGGAAGTTTTCACTTCACTTTGGAACAGAGTATCCGATATTGGTTTGATTCTTTCTTTTGGCTCGGAATCCTTATGTTGTCAGAAAGATGGGAAAATATCATAGTTAACAATGGCAAATACTTTGAATAAATTTATGTTGTAGAAATATTTCAAAATAAAAGCTAAAAATTTGAAAAAATCCCGCATTTTTAAGTCATACAAACGATAAAATATACTTTGGCGATAGGTATAACTATAAGATTCGGTGCAGCCGAATGTAGATTTTCTTTTCATCTTACATTTTTTATTGCAAACATGATTGTATCAACCATATATATGGTTACAGTAAACATGTATATGTTTGTGACAACCATTTATATGATGAATTAATGAATTATTCATCATATAAATGGTTGTCACAAACATATACATGTTTACTGTAACCATATATATGGTTGATACAATCATGTGAATCGTAAATTAACCATATTATTGTTACCACAATCATATATATAGTTACTGCTACTATACTATTGTTAAAAACGTTGAAATGGTTACAGTAAACATGCACAAATGTTGAAATGGTTACAGAAACAATGGTCAACTATATTTTTTCTGCGTGTAGACAATAATAGTGACTTAATAAACAAATTTAATTAAATTTTAATAAAGAATAATATTGTTTGGCTTTAAAATTTATGGAGGTTTTGATTTGGGAGCATATTGTTTTAAAATTGCATATTTTTCACTTTTTTTTAGGACATATCTCTGGTTTCCCTGCTTATTATTATAATTTTTAGATATTTGAGTGAGTGTTTTACACCGACATAAAATACAATAAATATATTATTACTATTAATCATTATTATTTTTTTAAAAACTTACCACTGTGCCAAGTGCCATTGAATGGTTTCAATTGAAAGCGTTTACCTAAAATATCACTAATTGTTAATCTGCTGCCACGTATGCGTAGGCCTTCATCCTCTAATTTTTATGTAAGAAAATAAAAGAAAGAAAAAAAAGTACCACAAAATGTATGAGTTTGGCAAGTGAAAACACACAAATTGTACAAATTATACGTTTTAATAATATTAAAGAAATATTAAGTATATTTGTATCGGTTTGTTCACTTACCTGGCGATAATAAAAATATGGAGAATATAATTAAACTAAAAACGGCTGCTATGACCAGTAACGCTATAAAAATACCACGCCAATTACGCCTTTCGGGGGAAATGGCCACCAGTTCCTGTAAAAATACAAAGAAACAGAACAACAAACAACATCAATAACAATTATTTAGTATTGTTTTTTTTTGTTTTGTTTTTATGATTATTCATTATTTATTATTATACATTATTTTATTTTTATATACTTATTTAATTGTTTTCTTTTTTTTTGGAGGCTATTGGAGGCCAATGAACATGTATGTGGGCTGTAAAAATACATCGTTTATTGTCTTTAATGTTATTGAATAAAATTCAAATCTTTATTCAATGGAATTTCAATACTTTTATTGAAAATTCAAATCTGAAAAGAAATCATATTTGTACAACTGAACTTTATGAAACAGTTTATTGAGCGCCATATTTTATTAGCTCCCAAAGCTTTAGTAAACTTCAAGAATAAAGTAAACGTCATTTATTTATAATGGTCAAATCTGAATTAGACATTGAACTTTTATTACTTGGCTACCGTTATGCCAAAAATACCCTTTCAGCTAGACTTCTGTTATTCTAAAATTCTTCTGAAATCATTTTTAATTATTTAATTATAAAAATTGTATTTGTTGTTTACCATAATTAAATTTATTGAAATCTACACAATTTTTAATTGAAATTAAAAATAACAGATAGATATACATAGATCGGAAACTCTCCTGCCAAAGACCTAACTCAGTTGTTAAAAACCTAAGTGATGAGAATGCATTAGTAAAAAAAGCTATGTGAAAACAAAAACAAGTAAGAGAGCTAATTCGGCTCTGGCGAATCTTATATACCCTTCACCAAATTATACTTTAAAATAAAATTAAAAAATTTTTTTTTTTTAATTTAAAAATTTAGTTTTTTTTTATTTTTTTAGTGGAAAAAGTTTATGACAAAAAAATGTTTTTTGTGAAAAAAAAATTCGGGTTAAAAAATATTTTTCCCGAATTTGACCCATTGTTGGTCCAACTTACTATAGCCTTATATAAATCATTGCAATGGACTTTGAAATATCTCTCATTAGATATCCATATTGTGTATATTTATGATTTAGTAATCGATATATAGATAAAAAATAGGCCAAAAATAGAGGTTGTCTCGAATTTTTGCTCATATCTCCGTTATATATGGGCGGATTTTGCTGATTTTAAAAAGAAAACTTCTCGAAAGCATGTCTGACAGAATTATTGAAGATGTAGATCCCGAAGATATCTGGGCTCTTTAGAAAGTTGATTTCAACAGACAGACAGGCATGGGTTAATCGACTCCGCTATCCATAAGGATCCAGAATATATATACTTTATAGGGTTGGAAAATTATATTGTGGAAATTACAAACTTATATATACCCTTCTCACGAAGGTGAAGGGTATAACAACACTCGTATGTACATATGATTATTTTGAGTATCTTTTTTTAGTTTATGATCTATGACTGTAACTTAAATTAAAAAAAAAAAATAATATACTCCTGGGAAAATGTTCCCATTTAGAAAGCCGTTTCTAGTTTTTATAATTTTTATTTATGACCCCATAATGTGTCCTTATAGTCGCGTTATTTTTGAAGTTCTTCGTTCTCAGTGAAAGTGATTTATAAATCACTGTTCATCTAAACAATGACCGTAGAACACGGCTTGTCTATGTCAAGCAAAATAACAATGTTCCATTATGTATTATTTTCATTTTTATCCCAACATCAAAAAATATGAGAAGTATATTGATTTTGTCATTCCGTCTGGAACACATCAAAATATTTGTAGCAGAGCCATGTTCATAAATATATTTTGGGTTCATATTAAAGATTCTAAGACGGTCTAACTATGTCCGATTCGGAACAGCCGACTATAACATTCTTACTTGTTAAATCTGCTCTTATGTTAACCAAAATCTGATACTTATTTACTGTTTAAAAAACAGGTAAATAACAGACAATATTGTAAGAGAACTGATGTTACTTAACATTTCACTTTATGCATTTACCAGAATGTTCAAAACATTAACAGTTTTGAAGTATCCCTGCAGTTAAGCAAGTAGTCAAAATATCCCTTATAGACAGTAATCGTCACAAATGTCTTATCATTTATATATTTTGGTCATTTGACACGTATGCGCTCTTTGTAGTGCAGAGAGAAGGCAATTGATTACTTTATACATCCCAGGTAATCTAGCGTGAAGACAATTGTCACTTAAGTGTCTCTAAGTAATATGGAGGGTAGTCACTTTAAATATTTTGTGAGTAATTCGTTCAATCTGGATTTATACAAATTGTATTGATATAGTTCTCATGAAGTTAATTTTTATTTTTGCTTAAGTATACTGATATCCCACGTAACATATCATGAAGTCAATAGTCACTTAAGTGTCTCACTTTAAAGTCACTTTAAACGTTTATTTTCCACTGCACTTTAGAAAGTAGTTATTTTACCCACCAGAAGCAATCCATTGGAGAGTTGTCGAAGAAACGTTTGTTTACAAGCTATCGTTTATTGAACAGCCTATGATATGTCTATTAAGCTGACTATTTTAGGTCAATATGTTAAAATAACATGATCTGCTGATCATGTTACTATTACGTAGCTAGTAAGGTAACGGACGCTATTTAACCAATATGTGAATCCAGTGCGTAGACTACTTTGGACCAGCTATTAGACAGTCTCATTGTAATTGACCCCCAGCTTAGCTACTGAAGTAACTAATTCCCACCCTAAATGATGGGTAAAATCACTAGTTCGGGACTGCCTCCTAGAACTGCTGGGATATGTCACATTAAAAGTATATGTTTCTTGCTATACATATTCAGTAACAGTTGTTATCAGTGAATGTTGAGAAATATAAAAGAACCAGTATGCTGGAATATGTGAAAGAACGACTTAAATTTTTCACATCACGGTGAATAAATCACAGGTATGAAAATATCACTCATCTCTACAGCAAAGTCGATATAGAAATGTCCGTTTGTCTGTTAAAATCAATATTCCAAACCCCCCCAAATAACTTACAAACATAAACACTATATAAATTTTCTGGGTATGATTCTGATTAGGTTGTTATTGAAGATTTTTGGCTGAGGTATGAAAACATTATTAAAAAAAAGGTTTTATCATTTCTTCTGAGGGCCATCCTAATGTGCACCCTTTTAAAGGCCATTAACCCTGGCATTGATAAATAAATCTGCCGTTTTTTTTATTGTTGTAAATTGTATATATAAAATTTGATTGTTTTTAAACATTTATTCATCATTTATTCATACATCTAATATAACCACCTGTCAATGTCGTTTTGGAATTAAAATAAAATGAAATGTGAAAAATGTTTGCAAAAACAACATACCAAAACAAGTAAGAGAGCTATATTCGGCTGTGCCGAATCTTATATGCCCTTCACCAAATTATACTTTAAAATAAAAATTTAAAATATTTTTAGGTAAACAAAAATTTTTTTTTTTTTTAATTTTTTCCAAATTTTGTTTTTAATTAAAAAAAAAAAAAAATTTTTAAATTTATTAGTGAACAAAAATTTGTTTGGTAAAAAAAATGGGGTTAAAAAATATTTTTCCCGATTTTGAACCATTGTAGGTCCAAATTACTATAGCCTTATATACATCATTGCAATGGACTTTGAAATATCTATTATTAGATATCCATATTGTCTATAATCCAGATATAGATCAAAAATCGAGGTTGTCCCTGTTTTTTCCTTATGTCTCAGTCATTTGTGGGCCGATTTTCTCGATTTGAAATAGCGACAGAGCCGGAAGAATTCCCGATATATTGATGTATCAATCATGTTTGTAAGTTATTTGGGGGCTACGGAAAGTTGATTTCAACATACACGCGGACATGGATATGTCGATGTCGCTATCTATAACGATCCAGAATATATAATTTATAGTTACGCAAATGAAAAATGTAGAAATTACAAGCGCAATAACAAACTTATATACATATAATGAAAACGTAGATACTGGCCAATAAATAAAGTAGTGGAGGATAAATTAAAGAATGTAAATTCTAATAAATCATTTTAAATCATTTTTAAAAAGGTTTTTATGTGAAAATCTGTATAACGTGTTAACATTATCGAGACATGAAAATATTAAATTTGTTTGACTTACTTGACAGCAATAAAAAGTGTCAAGGTTAGAGAAGAAATATAAGCATTGTTATTTTTTACTCTTCGGACACTTTCCAAAATTTGTTTTAACAAATTCTTCATAAAATGTGGACACTTTTTTTTTTTTAATCAATCTAAAGACAAATCCATCAAATTTCATAAAAACATAATATTTAAAAACAACGCAAGGTCGTTGAAAAAATTACAACTTAAAACACGTGTATATCAATATTTTAAATTAAAAATTTATGTACGAATGAGTGGATGAATGGATACCTATCAATTTATCATGGTCATCATAATTTTATATACATATGTACCTTTGTATGTAATTGTACTACTACATATGTTTGTTTTCTATTTTTTATGTAATAATTACATAGAAATTACACAGTGTAACAAAATTTTTTAATATATTTCTTTAAAAAAGGGAGCAGAAAAAATACAACAATTTATTCCAGAAAAGAAAATGCGTCCTTATTCTTTTTTTTTATGGAAATTTTACTTTTATAAATTTGTTTTGTTTGCTTGCTAGTTTTTGCTAGATTTGAAAATTCTGAATACAAAATGTAAACAAAACATTGGGAAATAGTCATAGGAAAACTACCAGGCAAACGAACATAAGAAAAAAGTCCAAGTAGAAAGGTTAATCTAAAAAAAAATGGCACAATAATGCAAACAAACTCAAATTATAATATCATTCCTGGAAACATTTAATTTTACTTTTATTTACATACATACATATTTGTTTTCAAATAAAATAATAACAAGTAAGAGAGCTTTATTCGGCTGTGCCGAATCTTATGTACCCTTCACCAAATTATACTTTAAAATAAAAATTTTAAATATTTTTAGGTAAACAAAATAAATTTTTTGTTTCAAATTGTTTTTCAAAATTTAAAAAATTTTTTTTTTCGAAATTGTTTTCAATTTTTTTTTTTTTAATTTTTAAAATGTTTTTTAAATTTATTAGTGAAAAAAAATATTCGCGTTAAAAAATAATTTTCCCGATTTTGACCCATTGTAGGTCCAAATTACTATAGCCTTATATAAATCGTTGCAATGGACTTTGAAATATCTATCACTAGATATCCATATTGTCTATATTAATGACTAAGTAGTCCAGATATAGATAAAAAATATGCCAAAAATTGAGATTATCCCGGTTTTTTCCTTACATCTCAGCCATTTATGAGCCGATTTTCTCGATTTTAAATAGCGACCGAGTCGGTAGAATATCCGACATATTGATGTATCAATTATGTTTGTAAGTTATTTGGGGCTACGGAAAGTTGATTTCAACATACAGACGGACTGCCGGACATGGCTATATCGACTTCGCTATCTATAACGATCCAGAATATATATACTTTGTGGGGTCGCAAATGAAAAATGTAGAAATTACATACGGAATGACAAACTTATATATACCCTTGCCACTCATGGTGAAGGGTATAAAAACAATGAATTGTAAATTTATCATTAAAATTTCTATCCATAAATAGCATAGAATAAATACATAGAAAGGAATGAGAGAAAAATGTCAATAAAAATTGTTGAACAAATCTGCTCTTTTTTCACACATATGAGTGTTACAATAACAACATACATGTCAATACATTCTCATAAATTAGGTTATGCCCGTAATTTCAACGAATAGATATCTACGGTGTAAAATACCCAGCAGATAAATATACCCAAAAGGTAATTTCCCAGCAGTTCTACACCATTTCCAATTGTATTCCAGAAGTTTCTAATTGTATTTCAGAAAATTCTAATAGCAATACCAATGGAAATTTTTGAAATACAAATAGAAAATTCTGAAATGCAATGATGAATTTCTGAAATACAATTGGAAAGTTCTGAAATACAATTGGAAATGGTGTAGTGACTTTTTATCTATTATTTAGGGTGACTACTAGTTAAATACCTAGCTATGTTACTAATTATTTTAACACGTGCACGTCCTAGGATAGAGTCATTTGATTACAATGAGACTGTCTGATAGCTGGTCCGATAGTTAGTCGAGTCAGTTATCTTACTAGCTACTTAACTGGTACTTGATCAGCTAAATAACAAGTTATTTTAACATGCAAGCGTGGCTCCACTTAACCTTGCCATGATATTGTTATAACATTTGCGACACACTGTATTAGGTAGGTAATTTTCACCGGTCAAGCAAGTCTACTTTTTCGAAAAACTACTTATATGCTCCATTGAATTCACTACACACAAAGAACTAAATTATCTGAATATTTAGAAATAGTAAAACTGAATCTTTTTTGATCTTATATGTCCACAATTTTTGTTCTTTATGACACAAGAGCTACAACTTTGCCTCAGAGAGTAAATAAAAATTCCGAATATGGTTATATTTTTTCGTGTTGCACTGTGTAATACAATGAAAGCCATCAAAAAATCTATTGTATGCTTTTGTTAGAAAGTTTTCTATGTTTGTGACAACCATTTATATGATGAAGAACTTACCATATTATGTTGCTCTCATATCATAATCTGAGAACAACATATTGTGATAAAATTATTCATCATATAAATGGTTGTCACAAACATGTACATGTTTACTGTAACCATATATATGGTTGAAATATTCATGTGAATCGTAAATTAACCATATTGTTGTTACCACAATCATATATATAGTTACTGGACTATAATATTGTTAAAAATGTTGAAATGGTTACAGTAACAATGCACAACTATATTTTTTTTCTGCGTGTGATGATGACTGAGCGTAAGCTACTCCATTTTGATTTTGCAGAATTTAATGATATTATATCTTTGTAGTTTGTTAGTTTGAATTTTACTAAAAATATTTTTTTAAAAATTTACAATTCATCATCATTTTCCTTCATGATAGTTAAAAAGCACAATTTAAGTATTTCAAAAATTAATGGCCCATAATCATAGTCAAACAATAAAGTCGGTTCTTTTTAAAAACAACTTTAAAATAAGAACCCACTTTTTATTATTCTCTAACTATAGTCAAAATTAAAGTATGTTTTAAATTAAACCGACTTTAACTGGGTGTCACCTCAAATGTAGAAAATGTTTTCATATAATATACAACAAAATATAGACAAGTGGCATCGCTGAACAGCTGACTTAGAAAATTAAAAAAAACAAAAAGTGACAAACAATAAATGTAACCGGGAAACTAAAGAAAAAAACGGTTTGTGGTGGAAAAATAGAAAAGGAAAGATTAATAACAAATTTGTTCTATTTTGGTACTAATTTTATTGATTCAATATTAAATAATTGCAAAATCTCTGCCAATGTCTTGTAACTTAAACATTTTTGACTTTTTGTCGAACTTTTTTACATGGCGAATAACAGCTGATGCTGTTGTTAAATGAGTTAAAAACAACATCAGCTAGTTTTATATTTACAGTCGAGTTTAACGTCAGAAGTATACTTTAACTTGTCTATGGTAGACCTAAAGTCCACTCTTAAGTAAAGACGACTTTATTTCTCTTAAAATATACTTTATTTTTGACTATGATTATGGGCCAATACTTTACGAAATTTAACATTTGCATTTGGAGAATATGCATTCAGGAGAATGTTTTCAATACTTTCAAATTCGGAATATAATGTGAAATGTTTAAAGATATTTTTAGAGGTTTAGAGGACCTTAAAACATGTATTTAAATGTCCATAGGATTTTCGTATCAAGCTATAGGAAAGCTTTCATTTGACTCAAATTTTGTCTAAATAAATGGAACATTTATAACCAATAAAGTCCTTTTTCGGGAGGAAATTTGGAACGATTTCAGCATGTGGACGGATGGTTTAGTCAACCCAGATTGATTTTGAGTCGATCGGTATATTTTAAGCTGGGTGTTAGATTAATATTTTGGGGGTTACAAACATCAGCACAAACGCTTAATATAAAAATATAGATTTTATTTCATAATATTAATTTTATGTATTACCAAGGTTTTTTTTAATGAATTTTTTATACCCTTCACCATCGTGAGAAGGGTATATATATATAAGTTTGTAATTTCCACAATATAATTTCCGACCCTATAAAGTATATATATTCTGGGTCATTATAGATAGGGGAGTCGATTTAGCCATGTCTGTCTGTCTGTTGAAATCAATTTTCTGAAGACCCCAGACATCTTCGGGATCCAAACCTTCAATAATTCTGTCAGACATGCTTTCGAGAAGTTTCCTATTTAAAATCAGCAAAATCCATCCATAAATAACGGAGATATGAGCAAAAATCCGAGACAACCTCTATTTTTGGAATATTTTTGATCTATATTTCGATTACTAAGTCATAAATATATAGAATATAGGTATCTAATGATAGATATTTCAAAGTCAATCGCAACGATATATATAAGGCTATAGTAAGTTGGACCTACAATGGGTCAAAATCGGGAAAAATATTTTTAACCTGAATTTTTTTTCACCAAAAAGACATGTTTTTGTCATACATTTTTTCACTAATAAATTAAAAAAAATAAATTTTTATATTAAAAAATTTTTTTTAAAAAAATTGGAAAAAAATTTTTTTTTAATTTAATTTTATAGTATAATTTGGTGAAGGGTATATAAGATTCGGCACAGCCGAATATAGCTCTCTTACTTGACTTTTATTAAAAAAGGAAGAAAACTATTTTAAATTTTCGCAAAATTTTTAAAAATTTCACAAATTTGCATAGCTTGTGTTAAGATATTTAGCTAGTAAAATACAATTAATGTACACATTTTTTTAATTCCATTGTTTATTGGGTAATTTAATTTTTTTTTATTATTAAAATTATTGTACAATTCATCATGTACATATATATATATTTGATTGATTTCTCCCAAAAAAAAAAAAAAAAAAAAGAATTCATCCAACTTTATTTATTTTCTTTCTTCGTTTTGTTGATTATTTTTTTTATATTTCTTTCGTTGTATTGTGGTTATTTATAACATACGATATTTCATGTGGTACATGGCAACGTCGTACTCTTCTGCAAATACTGCTCGAACATAAAATTTTGGTTTATCTCTGGTTTGTTACCTTGACCTTCATCTGGTGGTTGGTTCATTTGAATACAAGAATATTATTATTTATTTGCTATATAGAAATTGAGACAATGGTATTTTATTTTTGTAAAAAAGTATTAAAAAAAATAATAAAAAAACAACAAGCAAACAAATCCATCACTAAATCATCAATTGAAGCGTGTTAATATTAGTTCGTTCATATGTATTTTATTGAATGAAATTTCGAATTTTTATTTATAGGAAAGTGTAATCAAATCATATATTTAATGATTAATGAGCTTAATTAAGATTGTTCATGCAAATTATAAAGGGTGTTTGTTTAAGCCCGATATAACTTATGAAAGGTCATACTGGACTCACTTTTTTACATTTATGATCAGTATACTCTGGCAAATCATTATTAAGAGATTGACACTTGAACAACGCTACCAAATTATCCAAAATTTACTTTAAAAATCAGTCGTCGATTTGTGCAACTTATAGACGACTGTTTTATCGCAAAATTGTGTTCAGCGATTAGGCTAATTCTTGGCTTAACGGTTTTCTTAATAAGCAAAATGATACCAACATACAGCAGACCCTACAGACTACATTATATTGCGAAAAATACTCCATTTGGTGCGGTAGAATTGGATGGTAGAATCATCGGACCTTATTTCTTCCGGAGCTTGAGTTATTGTCAATAGAGATCGTTTTTTTTTTTTTTTTTTGTAAATATTGATGACATTGAACCGGGCGAGGTGTTGTTTCAAATCAAGATTTGTCGATAACTTAATTTCGAGAAATGGGCCTGTCAATTGGCCTCCAAGGTCGTGTGATTTGACACCTTCCGATTATTTCCTGTGGGGCCACGTGAATCAGCAACAATTAATGCCTAGGATATACTGCCAGCAATGCTCGAAAACGTGGCCCAAAATTGGAAAATATCTGCTCATCTTTTTAGGCCAAGAACGAATCAATCCAATTTCGGATACTCTGTTGCAAAGTGAAGCGTATCCAAGAAAGAGCGTTCTGCATCGATCGAAAGAAATGGTAGCCGGACGGTCTAAACTATAAAGCATGTGAGGCAAATCCTCCCAAGCACATCATTCTAAGTACTTTTTAACAGAAATTTCAACATGTGGTCGACCGTTGTCATGATGGAATATTAAGGTTTCATGTCTGGCCGCATTTTCTGGGCATATTCTTCGGCCAACGCTCGCTTCAATTGAATCAGTTGCATTCGGTATAGGATCCTGTGATGGTCTGGTCAGATTTCAACAGCTCATAATATATAGGACCCATTTGCTACCACCAAATACAGAGCAATACCTTAGCGCCATGGATATTTGTCTTTGGCGTCGATTCGGCTGTTTGGCCGGGCTTCTTACGCTTCGGGTTATTGTAATGTATCCATTTTGTATCGCTAGTAATGATTCGCTGCAAAAAAGATTTTCTTTTAAAGCGTTCAAGCATCATTTCTGACATGCAAAATCGTATTTCAAGGTCCCTCGGCTTCAATTCGTTTGGTACCCAATTTTCCAGCTTTTGGATGAATCCTGCTGCTGGCAAACATTTTGAAATTGCTGCTTGAGTAGCTCCCAATGATCTTGCAAGTTCTTGTTGAGTTTTACAACAATCTTCATGGAGTAATGCCTGCAATTCGTGGTCACCAATTTTGTTTTAGCTGGCTTGGGCGATCTCTGTCTTCCTTGTCAAAATCATCACTACGTCGGAACCAATAGAACACATTCACCATAAGATTTGGTGAGCAATTCAGCGACACTTTTTATACCATACACCACCATAGTGGGGAGGGTATATTGGATTTGTGCAGATGTTTGCAACGGCCAAAAATATTAGTCGAACACCCACCTTAAAGTATACCGATCGACTCAGAAAGTGATGTCCGTCCGTCTGGCTGGTTGTCCATGTAAACCTTGTGCGCAGAGAACAGGTCGCAATTTTGAAGATATTTCGGCAAAATTTGGTACAAATAATTTTTTCTGCCCAAGGACCAAGCCTATTGAAACTGGCTTAAATCGGTTCATTATTTCACCTAGCCCCCATACTAATGTCCTACCGAAATTGGATTTTATCGGTCATAAATGTTTAATTTATATATGTATGTACACAAGTTTTTCTCCAAATAAGTTTTATATATACAGAATTCATGTCACCAAATTTTATGATGATCGGTCCATAATTAGTCATAGCTCCCATATAAGGCCTGCTTCCGATAATCACTTTAACGATCATAAATCTCCTAAAATTGTTGGTATACACATAAAATGCAACATAAATAACTCTCATATAGACATTAATCACACCACCTAATTTCATAGTGATCGGTTCATAATTGGTCATAGCTCTCATATAAGGCCCACTTCCGAAAATCGCTCACGAATAATAAATTATTGAAATTTTGAAAGAAAAATGTTTTTGCTCATTTACTTTGTGTAGGGTATTATATAGTCGGGCTTGACCGATCATACTTTCTTACTTGTTTTCAAATTAAAGAAGTAAAGCAAAACTTTCCACATTTTCGAAGCAAAAAAAAACTTTGATGTTTACACTATAATGTTCAATAACTAAGTGAGAATAAATGACAGATTGTACCCTTCTAAATTTCATATAAGTTCTTCACCCCTATCGGCAAAACATGTGAAATTTATGTTCCCATGAAATATCCATTTCCCTCGAAGGGGAATTTGCTATCGTGATATTCCCTTAAACTTTTCATTCACAATAGTTAACTTTGTTCGTAACAGATGTTTATTGTTTACAAAATTCCAGCTAAAAATTTCCCATGTAGGGGAATTTTTTCACGTGAACAAAGTTGATGAACGAAAAATGGGAAAAGGGAACACATTTCATGTGAAATATTCACCCCTATCGTGAAAAACATGTGAAATTCATGTTCCCATGAAATATCCATTTCCCTCGAAGGGGAAATTGCTATCGTGCAATTCTCATGAACTTTTCATTCACAATAGTTGATTTTGTTCGTAACAGCTGTCTATTGTTTACAAAATTCCATCTAAAAATTTCACAACATGGGGAATTTTTTCACGTGAACAAAGTTGATGAATGAAAAATGGGAAAAGGGAACACATTTCATGGGAAATGGGAAAAGGGAACACATTTCATGTGAAATATTGATAGGGGTGATTAAAAACAAAAGCCCCGTTCAAAAGATACGCCATCTATTGTAAATCTATCTATTAAAGTGTAAAAACTCAACATTTGGAAGAAAGACCTCGTAAAATAAGGACTGAGATCGAAAAATTCTTAACACACGCTTTTCATTAAAACTTTTGACCCAAGTATTATTTGATTTTTATTTTTTTTTATCAAGTTACCTTTGTATAGCATATCAGTTATTATGTTTAATGTCAATTATATTCATTTGTTGTTAATCTGATTAAAATGAGTGACCAGAAAAAAGTGCGTACTAAAATTATTAAATATTTTCAACAAAACCCAACATGGTCTTACAAAAAGTTGTCCAAAAAATCAAAGGTCTGCCGTCAAACTGTTTCCAATGTTATTCAACAGTACCGGGAGAACTTGTCCGTTGCTAGAAAACCTGGTTCAGGTAGAAGGAATAGTTCACATGATTAAGCCAACAAAGTAGAAAGCAAGAGCTCCCAACACATCCGGTAGGAAAGCAGCCCGGTTAGCTCAGTGCTCGGACTATTTGGTACGAAAAGTTAAAGCTAATGCAGGTTTAAAAACATACAAGGTTCAAAAAGTTCCTGACAGGAACGCTGCTAAAAATTTAGAGGCCAAAAACAGAGCACGGAAATTAAAGTCAAATTTTATAAAAAAATATTCTTGCTGCATAATGGATGACGAAACGTATGTTCAGGCAGATTTTTCGCAGCTTCCGGGTAAAAATTTTGATGTTGCTGATGGTCGAAGGAATGTTAAAGAAAATTTTAGGATCCAAAAGCACACAAAATTTCCCAAAAAGTTCTTGGTATTGCAAGCAATATGCAGTTGCGACAAAAAGGCAAACATTTGTTACCGAAATTTACATCACCGATGTTTACAAAAAAGGATGCTTCCATTCATAAGACTTCTTAGTGTGTCCACTTATTTTTGGCCTGATTTGGCACCCTGTCACTATAGTGAGAAAGGTCATGAGTGGTAAAAGAACCATAATGTGGTATTTGTACCAAGAGAGGCAAATTCTCCAAACTACCTGGAGCTAAGGCCAGTGGAGAGATATTGGGCTCTTGTTAAAAGAGAATTGAAGAGCACAAAAAGGGTGTCCAAAAGTGTGGTTGATTTTAAACGGAGATGGAAAACCTGTTCGAACAAAGTGACATAAAGCACTATAAAAACCATAATGAAAGGGTTTCCGAAAAAGGTTCAAAATTTCATCACTAGTGATTAGAACTATAAAAATATTTTTCTTTTTTGTAAATTGTAATAATAATTTCAATCAAATAAAAAAAAATCAAAACTGTAAGTTTAGTGGTTTAATTTTTATTAACATATATGTATGTTAAGAATTTTTCGATCTCAGTCCTTAGCTCCAAGACAATCATAGTTATAAAGTTTAAGAGATTCCTAAAAAATTATGAGCCTTGCGATATGTGTATAAGTGGCCTCAAATCACAAAATACGGACTTAAAATTAGTGAATGGCAAAATATTTCAAAGGAGACGGACGATTGATTTTTTTTTTCTTAATTGATTCAATGCGTAGACTCTGTGAAGTAGTAATAAAAAACAAGGGCTATCAGCAGACAATTTTTGTAAAAATTAAACCTAAGTTTCCATTGTTTTGTCAATACCATATACAAGGTGGCGCAAAAGTAAACTTCCGATGTTTTTTGGCTGTAATTAAAAAAAAAAAAAATGAAAAACTTTGATTCTTCTTGAGGATTATTTTTATTTGGTCTTTTATTTTTTTTTTACATCAAGTCGAGAATATGATGTCATATAAATGGCCGCCGCCACAGGTGATTGTCATTTGAGCCCTTTTTATGGCATTTTCCATCACTTTGGCCAAAACTTCCGGCGATAGGTCCTCACATTTTTGACGGATATTTTCTTTAAGAGCTGCAAGAGTCTGAGGCTTGTTGACATAAACCCGCGACTTGAAAAAGCCCCACAAAAAGACGTCTGGAGCGGTCAAATCAGGCAATCTTGCTGGCCAGTGCAAATCGTCAAAACGGGAGTTTAGGCGCCCGGGAAATGCATCCTTCAGCATATCGGTTGTGGCACGTGCACTGTGTGCCGTTGCACCGTCCTGTTGGAACCACATGTTTTCCAATCCCAATTCATCAAGTTGCGTCAAAAAGAACTCGATGATCACTGCTCTGTAGCGCTCACCATTCACAGTAACCGTTTGGCCCGCGACGTCTTCGAAGAAAAAAGGTCCGATGACTCCTTCAGCGAAAACAGCACACCATACAATGACTTTGAGTGGGTGTAATGGCTCTTCGTGGGTTACACGCGGATTTTCAGTGCCCCAGAAGCATAAATTTTGCTTATTTACGTACCCGCTAAGATGGAAATGGGCCTCATCACTCATGATTATTTTTGATGAAAAATCATCTTCTTCTTGGTGGCTTGAGCGTATGTTAGTCTCGATTGGCGGTCAGCAGCTAACAGCTGATGCACCGTCTGAACTATTTACGGAAACATCTTGAAATCTTGTACCAAAATTCGCTGTAAAGACCGTCGACTGATACCCATTTGCGTGGCACGTCGTCTGGTCGATGTCGACGGCGCTTCCATGACATCCTCGACTACAGCAGCAATATTCACAACAACTAAAAATACAAATTTCTTAAGAATTTTATTGGTTTGTGAATATTTGAAAAAGTTTCCTTAGTATTGTCAAAACACTTACATATATATCACATTCTTTAAAACCATACGAGTCTTTATTTAATTTTCAATTTCTTCTTGCCATTATTACAACTTGTAAAACAAATTTTTAATAACTCATTAAGTTTAAAAGCTGCCTTGCCTTGCCTGCATGTGCATGTTTTCATGTAATTAAACACACACTTTCAAATATTGCATTTGAATTTTTCATTAAAACAGTTTATAATTTGCAAACAAATTGGTAGCACAACGAGCGAGACCACCCTTGTGCATTAACAATTTAAATTGTTCAACCATAATTTTTATTAGATTTTCATTTTCACCTTTAAAAAATGTTGAAAAGTTTTTCGTTTTCAAAACAGAAAAGTACAATATATTTTAAAATATATACATACATACATACATACGTATAAACACAGTTTCTTGGCTTCGGTCCAAATCGTTTACTTGATAAACAAAACTGCACAAATAATACAATGCTATGGAATATATAGAATGGAAAGTAAAGAAATTCATTTGACTGTTTACAAAAGCTGAAGAAAAAGTAAAATTCATACAATCTCATAAATGTAACATGCACGTAGCAATGAACTGATGTGAAATGTATGAAAAACTTTTGAAAGTACATACGAGTATATTTGTATAAATATGTACATAATTCTACAATACAGTCATCAGTATGCTCAGATGATGGCCTCCAGTCTTGGCCAACAGAGCAAAAGAAGAATTTTCTTTTGATTTTCAAATAAAGCAGCCGCTAACACCGTTGTCGCCTGTCAGGTTATTGTCATTTCTTATGTGTTGTATGTATGGCCGAGTGTAAGATTAAAATTCAATTGTTTTTCTTTTTTTTTTGAGTTTTGCATAAAATCAACTTAAAGGTTATTTACAATAGTATAATAGTCTCAAAGGATTTAATGAATGGACCCAATAAACAATTTGAATCTGATTTGGGTTTCATAGTAAAAACACAATGGCAGCGGCATTGATTTTAAAGTTCATGTGAGTCCCTTTGCTGGAATCCTACTTAACTCAGGAACTAAGTAATACATTATTTAGTTAAACAAAGACAATGGTAGTAGTTATCAATCAAACCCATTAATTTTGATGTATTATGACTTAAAAATGCGGGATTTTTTTAAATGTTTAGCTTTTATTTTAAAACATTAGCTATGACCTTTTCCCGTCTTTCTGGCAACATGTGGATTTTGAGCCAAAAGAACTGCTCATCTTTTGAAGCCAAGAACGAATCTGTTCCAAACTTGAGCGTATGCCAGAGAGAGCGTTCTGCATTGACTATAAAGCGGGTGAGGCAAAACTTCGCAACCACTTCATTCTAAATACTTTTTAACAGGTATTGCAACATGTGACCGAACGTTATCATAATGGAATATTACGGTTTCATGTCTGCCCGCATAATCTGGGCGTTTTTCGCCAATGCCCACTTCCAACGAATCAGTTTCGTTCGGTATAGGTTCCCTGTCATGGTCTGTTCAGATTTCAGAAGCTCATAATAGATAGGACCCTTTTGGTCCCACCAAATACAGAGCATTACCTTAGCGCCATGGATATTTGTCGATTCGGCTGGTTGGCCGGACTTCACATACGAACTCTTAAGCTCTTAAGTTATTGTAATGAATCAATTTTTCAACGCCAGTAATGATTCGGTGCAAAAACTAATGTCTTTTATAGCGTTCAAGCATTATTTGGGACATGCAAAATGTATTTAAAGGTCTCTCGGCGTCAATTCGTATGGTACCCAATTTGCCTGCTTTTGGATGAATCCTGGTGCTCACAAACGTTTTGAAATTACTGCTTGAGTAGCTCCCAAAAATTTTACAAGCTCTTGTTGAGTTTGACAACAATCTTCATGGAGTAATACGTCCAATTCATGGTCTTCAAACTTTCTTGGCTGGCCTGGGCGATCTCTGTCTTCTTTGTAAAAATCACAACTTCTTGACCGCACAAACCATCTCTCGCACGTTGAAACTGATGGCAGACATTCACAATAAGCTTTGGTGATCAGTCGGTGTGATTCAGCGGCACCTAATAGGGTTTTTACACTTACGTACATTTTTGGAAACGTATGGAAGATGTTGAAAACATGAAACATTTGTTCACACTTGTAACATCTAGCATCATCTAAATTGCCAAAATATTAAAAATCACATTGTTTTCAATAATACGCGGTAAATTTAAGCTGGTTTTATTTATTACTATAAAATTAAAACTTTTTAATAAACAAACACTTGTATTTCAAACAAATAAAATGTCGCCCTCATTTTCATCAAAATGTTTGTTTACATTTTTTTTTTTAATTTCATAGACATTTTATTAGTGGTGACACTAAAATTATGGAGATGACATTAAAATAATCGAAAGATGTTAGGTGGAACAACATGAGATAGGAACATACTGTAAAGATGTTGAGCACTCAGCCCTGTGTAATTCTTATGGGAAGATGTTAACATCTTTGCAAATTGATGTTATATGTGCTCAAGTGTAAAAAGACTATAATATATTATATTTATGATATTTTTGGTTTACGTGGTAGTTCACTGGCCGCGAACAGTCAAGTAGAGTTAATCCGTTCGGATTTTTGCTCATATTAAAATTTAAAATTTTTCTTTAAGAAAAATCTTTAAATCTCATGATTTCAGTTTTTTAATGTAAATATTATTCTCAAAAGTTTTTACCATACATGTTTTTCTTTAATCCCCTAGGACTACGTTTTTCAATAACACTAAATACTTGTACTTAATCTTTTAAGAAACTCAGAAACCTTTCCTTCTTTTTTACTTTAATGGCTATGTTAATCTTAAAAATTGCCGCATTGACTATTTTAACAATTGAAAACATAAAAAAAGAACCATTAAGTTCGATTTTAACATCACACATTAGCCTAAAAAAAGCATTGCGAGTGGGTTACAAAGTAACAAGTGGTAGTAATAAATGGCTAACATATTTGAGGCTCCCAAAATTTAGACAAGATTTGAGTTTGCCGAGTATTAAAGTGTTCCCAACCAAATAAAATCAGTTTGACAGCTGACAGTTAGTAGTTATGGAGCATTCAACGAGAAAAAAGCGTTTATTGTTCATTGTTGAATTATATTTCAGGAATAATGAATGTTTGAGGACCACATTTCGAGTAAAATCATCTAAAGTGCCCTTTTACAATGCAGAAACTCAATGGCAGTGTGTTGGCGAGGGATTGAATAGGTAGAGTGTGTAGTACACAGTTTTGGGCGAGTTTAAAAGAGAATGAGAAAAATATCTGCCTTTCAATTTCTGCATTGTTAAAGCGATGAAGTTGGATGGCTTTGTTAATCGTCAAAACTTATTTACGAAAAATAAATTTATTCACAATGTTTCACTGTTTGGTACAGATTTAGGACTGCAGGCATTTTAAACCATACTGATACCAAAATGAGGCTGATCAAACAGTGTCTTTTACTGGTGCTCGACATCGGGACAGAGTTCTATCGGCCAAAATTGGATGATAATGATGTGGACGACATGTGGTTTCAGCAAGACCTCGAGCCATATATCTGGAGAAATAATACAATTAATGCAAGAGACATTTGCTGTACCTTGTTTCTATATTGTAAATGAGAAACTTTTCAATGGAAATATTTATAAAGCTCTTGTTAAATACAGGGCGAGTAAGGCTATAATCGTAAAAAAGGGGTGTGGTTTCGGTAAACAGTATTGGTCCCTAGATCGTGTTATTTAAAGTCAAAAGTCTATATCCTATGGATTGAAGGAGGAATTTTAACATTATATCAACGAATTATGCAAAATGGTCATATAAAATTTCGAGAAAAGAATGCGTATATGCCACCACAACCTTATAGGAGATTTGTCTGTTGAGCCATTCCATACATAACAACATATTGTTACGTTTTTACCTTTTAAAAACGGGGTTATTTCCTTTAAATAAATCGGATACTTTTGATTGCAAATAAAAGTAGTTTTAGTACTTTAAAATTGTAACAACTCTTTATTTATTTAAAATGTACAATAACAACTGTTCAAATAGTCACTCAGTGTCTTAATACACGTTTATCAATTCGCAGAAATACACACACACTCTCTATAATGTACAAGTAAACACGTACAAGACAGTTGATGTTAACTCTAATAGCGCCAATGATAAACTCAACTGACTACTGCAACCCCAATCACTATTTATACACACTGCCATCTTCATCCGAGTAGTGTTGTTTTATTGAATAAGTAAGAATTAACACAAAATAGGTTTTAAAATAATACAATAAAAGGAATATAAAACATTATTATATTCTAAATTTCTTATAAATTTACTTTTTATGAGTTTAAAATCATTTTATCATTTTCAAATGGCAGGCAACTAGCAGCCTAACCTAAATAAAATCATCGATCATCACGTTAAAGTAGCATATTGGGTGTATGTGTTAAAAATGTGAGATTTTTCAAATTTTTAGATTTTATTTTGAAACATTTGTATAATATAAATTTATTGAAAGTTGTGCCCATTGTTAGCTATGACCTTTTTCTATCTTTTTGGCTACATATGGATTTCAAAAGAACTTGAGACAAAGAATGAATCAAGCCAATATGGGACATTCTGCTCCAAAGTGAAGCGTATTCCAGAGACAGCGTTCTGCATCGATCGAAACAAATAGTAGTCGAACGTGCACGGCCTGGAGGGGTGAGGCAATACTTCCCAACCACTTCACGGTAAATTCTTTTTAACATGTATTGCAACATGTGGCCTAACGTTGTCATGATGGAACGTTGATGTGATGGTCTGGTCAGATTTCAGCAGCTCATAATATATAACAGCCTTTAGCTCTCACCAAATACAGAGAATTACCTTAGCGCCATGGATATTTGGCTTTGGCGTCGATTCGGCTGGTTGGCCGGGTTTCACGAACGATCTCTCAAGTATCGCGTTTTTGTAATGGATCCATTTGATATCGCAAGTAATGAATCCTGGTGCTTGCAAACTTTTTGAAATTGCTGAAAAATCTCCCAAAGATTTTGCAAACTCTTGTTGAGTTTGACTATCTTCGTGGAGTAGTGCCTCCAATTCTTGGTCTTCAGACTTTTTGGCTGGCCCGGGCGATCTTTGTCTGCCGTGTCAAACTCACCACTTCTGAAACGCATAAACTATCACTCGCACGTTGAAACCGATGAAGCATATTTCAGTATGTTTCATACAATTTTTGACAAATAAAGAACGCTCAATTCTCTTATTTAGGTATGGCTGTAAATGTTTGAAATGAATCTTAGCCATATATTCCAATAATGTTTCCATACACTTAAGATGTAACTACGTATTATATTTAATTCATTTTAATAATTTCTAATTTATATTTTATCAAAAATAAATTTACTTTGTTATTAAAATATTTGTGTTCATTTAAATTTTGTTTTAAGAATATCAACAAAATATGCATGTACATAATAAAATACATTTAATAATTGATATAAATTGACAGCATCGTTAAACAATATTTCCTTAAAATGTCCTTAAGAGCATTAAAATGTCTAAGAAAATGCTACAAAAATGCAAACTCAAATATTTACACAAGAAAATTTCGTGATTAAATATTTAAAGATTTTTTGATAAAAGAAATCTTTATAGAAAATTTTATTTTAAATTACCAAACACTTCAATTGTCTTAAAAGTAAAACTGCAGATATGTATATACATATTACATGTATGCACAATATATTAAGGTGGTTGTTCTTTTGTATAAAATATTGTTACGTTTTTACCTTTTAAAAATGGTGGTTTATATCCTTTAAAGAAACCGGATTGTGAATAAAGGCAGTTTAGTAGTTTAAAATTGTAACAACTCTTTATTTTATTAAAATTTATGCAAAAATTAATATTTAACAAGTAAAAGAGCTATATTCGGCTGTGCGGAATCTTACTTACCAAATTAAACTTTGAAATAAAATTTAAAAAAAAATTTAATTTTTTTAAACAATTTAAAATTTTTTTTTTTTGAATAATTTTTTCCAATTTTTTTAGTTTAAATTTTATTTTTTAATTAATTAGTGAAAAAAATATATGACAAAAATGTTTTTTGTGAAAAAAAATTTGGGTTTAAAAAATATTTTTCCCGATTTTGACCCATTGTAGGTCCAACTTACTGTAGCCTTATATACATCGTTGCAATGGACTTTGAAATATCTATCATTAGATATTCCATATTAGTAATCGAGATATAGATAAAAAATAGGCCAAAAATAGAGGTTGTCTCGGATTTTTGCTCATATCTCCATTATTTATGGACGGATTTTGCTGATTTTAAATAGGAAACTTCTCGAAAGCATGTCTGACAGAATTATTGAAGATTTGGATCTCGAAGATATCTGGGGTCTTCAGAAAATTGATTTCAACAGACAGACAGAGGGAAATGGCTAAATCGACTCCGCTATCTATACGGATCCAGAATATATATACTTTATAGGGTCGACAAAGGAATGACAAACTTATATATACCCTTCTCACGAAGGTGAAAGGTATAATAACAATTTTTTTGAAAAACTTAAAAAATCGAATTCTTTCTGTTGTAAACATGTTTCAAAACTTCAGTGCCATGAGTTAACATTAACCGAGTTCTGAGTTCGGCAATTTCCCAACATAATTTGTATACAAAAAATCCACCCTAATGTTTTAACTATAATTGTTGTATATGTTCTTTAATACATACATACTTTTAGGTATAGTTATGTGTATAAGAGGTAAATTTACAGAAAGTAAGCCAAGTGAAACTAAAAGTGGTAGATGTAGGAAGAAATTATCAAAAACTGTAAATGCATTAGTTTACACATTCTCAAAAAACCTTCAAGTAGTCGTACGTATAAAAGTTTAATTGACAACTGAAACCTATTATGACACTCAGTCAGTTAGTTTTGGTAGTTGGTGTGATAGGCTAAATGACAGCCAGGCAAGAAGGCAGTCAAGCAGTCAGTTATTTAGTTTAGTTAAGTAAACTAAAAATACAATTTTCTTTTACCAACAAATTCCAACCTCAGTGACAATGTATTCAAGCAAGCATCTAAGTGAAGGTACGTTCACATTTCTCAAATATTTGATGGAATAAGTTTTAAAAATATTTTTAGAAAATTTTGGCAACAGCAACCATATTTTGTTAATTAAAGCTGGTTTAAAATAAATAAATATAGTAAATATTTGTTGTTCACTTTTAATTCTTCAAATATTTGAACAATGTTAACATGTACATGTTTGGTTAACGTGATTTGAAGTAAATCTAAGAACAAGGAAAAGTTTGTAGACGCGTTTTGAATTTACAAATATGCTAGATACTTACAAAAATCTATATTTGTTTAAAGAACATTTTAATTATATTTAAACAGATAACGAAAATAGCTTGTCCACAAATTCAAATGCAATTTCCAATAAAAAACGTCAAATTTCAAAACCCTGGTTTCGATTTTAAAAAAATTTAAACCCGATCGGTTTGATTTTTTTCAGTTTTGGAATAATTTATTAAATATTAAGATATTGTTACGTTTTAACCTTTTTAAAACGTTGATTTATTTCCTTTAAATAAACCGGATTGCAAATAAATGCAGTTTTAGTAGTTTAAAATTGTAACAACTTTTTATTTATTTAAAATGTACAACAACAACAGTCTAAATGGTCACTCAGTGTCTTTATACACGTTTATTAATTCGCAGAAATGCACACACATTCTATTACGTACAACCTTTAATGCACAAGACAGTTGATGTTAACTCTAACAGCGCCAATGATAAACTCCACTCACGACTGCAGCCTATGCCACCATTTATACACACGCCATCTCTCGAGAATCTTCTACAATGCTCTTTACGGACAAAACGTATGTTCGAATTCCAGAGCCTTCGATGTCATTGCCAGCAGCCCAAACATTTAGTGTTGCCATACTTACAAACAATGCCAATAACAACATGCTACTGATGGACGTTTAAATATGATGAATGCTGCAGGCAGTCGTTACAGACCGTTGAATTCAAATCGTCATTGCACATTCGTAACAATATTATAGAAATTAAATAAGTTAATAATATTGATAAATGCTTTGGATACACTACATATGGGCATTTCCATGTCACCTCTACTTTCAAAACATTGTTGTTTAAACTATAGAGCGAAATAAGGGCATATCGTATGTGACATAAAACGGAAGTGATTTTGAGGTGAGAGGTGTTTTTTTGCAACTAACATATTCATGGAATTGCCCATATGCCCAATTTAAACTATGCGCGTCCGTCCGGCTGTCTGGCAGCCCATTTTCAATAGGATCGATTAATAATAGACCATAACTCCCATATAAGACCCGCTTCCGAAAATCACTTTAGCGTGCAATTAAAATGTAACCGAAAGAAGGCTTCACCGACCTTACTTTCTTACTTATTTGCCCTTAAAATCAAAAGACATAATTACTCCATAAACGATTGGCCTTTAGAAACCGCGGTTTTATTTTCAGTATAAAACAAGTAAGAGAGCTATATTCGGCTCTGCTGAATCTTATATATCCTTTACCAAATTATACTTTAAAATAAAATTTAAAAAAAAATTTGTTTTTAATTTAATTTTTTTTTAATTTATTAGTGAAAAAAATGTATGACAAAAAAATGTTTTTTGTGAAAAAAATTCGGGTTGAAAAATATTTTTTTTCCCGATTTTGACCCATTGTAGGTCCTACTTACTATACTTATATACATCGTTGCAATGGACTTTGAAATATGTATCATTAGATATCCATATTGTCTATATTTATGACGTAGTAATCGAGATATAGATCAAAAATAGGCCAAAAATAGAGGTTGTCTCGGATTTTTGCTCATATCTTCGTTATTTATGGACAAATTTTGCTGATTTTAAATGGGAAACTTCTCGGAAGGATGTGGAAGATTTGGATCCCGAAGATATCTGGGGTCTTCAGCAAAATGGATTTCAACAGACAGACGGATATGGCTTAATCGAGTCTGCTATCTATAAGAATCCAGAATATATTTACTTTATAGAGTCGGAAAATTTTTTTGTGGAAATTACAAACAGAATGACAAATTTATATATACCATTCGCGCGAAGGTGAAGGGTATAAAAAATAAATGGCTTGAAAAAAATTTTATAAAATTATTTTTGCTTATGTGGCTTGTTGTGATCTATGCTATACCAGTTTAACGTTTTGTTGATCAAAATTTATTTATTCTACTCAACTTTTTCTTCTAGTGTATTGCACACAATAATGCACATACACTAAAACAAATGTTCCAGCAAATGCATGCATGTCCTAGTTTGTCTTGTAAGTAATTTCGCAAAATTTAATATATGCAGAATTGTGTCAAAAGTTTTTTTGCTGTTATTGTTTTGTTCTATTTTTAGTTATTTATAAGGTAGAGCAATGAATTTGGTTTTATTACTTACACTCGTTCGTATACATTTCAACCTTAAAATTGAAATGAATTTCTCTATTACTTCGAATATATATGAGTGTTAATAAATAATGTGGTTTGCTATTAAGATGTGTTGCTGTTAAATAGTGATTTATTTTTATTTTGTTTAAGTTAAAGCTTAGAGTCAACAACGTCGACGATAAGCCGAAATGAATATTGATTTGCAAGGCTTAAAAACAAAGTTCAAATGAAAAATGTTGAAAAGTAGTTTAAGTGGTTTATGTTGTTAAAATTAATCGAATATGTCAGAGAGATTTAGTAAAAAAAAAGTATAAAAATTATTTGCATAATAGCCAAAGGTAAAAGTTTAGTTATTTATAGAAGGTTTTTTTGTTTAGAAGTTAACATTATTTCTTTTATAAATTTGACCTTAATTTTAGTTCAATATAAAAGTATATTCTATCAGTAATATAATTTGGGTTGTTAGAACGGAAGGATTGAAATGTCTATGAAAAAATTTAAAGAAAATTGCTTTATATTCTCACATACATATATGTGATACACTAACAAAATACAGGGTAATGCATTCTCATGAATTAGGTTTTTGAAAACAGACTTAGATTTTTGGCTAGCAGTTACTTATCTAGTTGTCATCTATGAATCACTGCTTGAGCAGCAACATGTTGGCAAAAGAACAATCTTGCAGTTTCGTATTTCGTTCCATACGTGAGCGCTCGTATCTGAGAGAGAGTAAAAGCCTGGGTTTTGAAGGGCACTGCTCTGAAAATAGCAAGTTTCTTTATAAAAAAAATGTTGTGTATCACAGTATTTTCAACAGCAAATCTTTTAAAATCTTGCTACTGATTTCATACGGTAACGCTAATTTTGATTATTTCGGTAACGGTAGCTTAACGGTTACGGTATTTTGACTTATTTCGGTAAGTGTAAATTAAATTAATACCTTTAGTTAGACCAAAATTATGTTTTCGAAAATTAAAAACAATTTGTCATATGTGGTATTATATTGGGTATATGACTTAAAAATCCGTATCAAATATATTTCAAAAATATTCTCTAGATTGTTAATATAAAGCAAACATCTGCCATCCATTTTTATTCATTTATTAGCAAAACAAAATAAAAATGTATTTATTTTTCATGAAGTTTGCCATATCTTCCAGAAACTATGGCAACTTCAAACATAAACCTCACTATAAAATTTAAAGGCAAGATGATTTTCCCTTTAGCTTATTGGTCACTTTAGCTTAAAGTAAACTTATAACAATGAAATACTTCTTATCTGTCCGACAATATCATGCTTTTAACTATTGGTAAGTTGTAATAATGGGCCTTAGTTCTTTAACATTATTGCAGGCGTGCCCAACAGTTGCTTATGGAAGAGCAAACACCAATACATTTAAAGAAAAACTAATTTTAATGCATTTTTTTTTGTTGTAAAAACCAAAACATACAAAGAATAAAGAAAAAAATACACACTTTTTTAAACAATACCATACGATAAACAAAAACAAAATCTACATTGATGATCGCTGTCGTCAATGTTTACCAGCAAAGCATACGAAAGTGTTGTTGCTTTGCACTTGCGTGTAGACAGTGAAGATCGACAAAAAAACAAACAAGAATAAGTTGTTTGTGTATTTCATATTGCTAGTGCTGAGTGCTCCATTGAGTATAGAAACACACAGCCTATAGCTAAGAGCGATTCTGCTATACGTTTTATCGCTGTTGTTGTTATTATTGTCACTGTTTTTTGTTTTATAAGAGATGTGCAAATGTTGTGATTAATAATACGAGAGTCACGTGTGAGTCAGGGCTGGACGTGGCTATATCCTTGTATTATAATTAAATAAACAGTAATAAACTTCTACCAATTACTTTTCTTCATTTCTGTTAAGTTTAGTTTTCGAAGTTTTTTCTTGTGGTTAATACGAAGTCATCCGATAGCAGGCAATTTAGCTTAATAAACAAATCATGTTAGTGAGCGCGATCGCGGGAATTTTAAAATTTTGTATCATAAGCCAGTTATCACTCACGTCCACATGTATAGTTTTATTTATTGTCTCATTTTAATATTGTGTTATATATATCTCAATGCAATGCATTTAAACTTTGCAGGAACCAGCTCCACCCTCGTATACCTTTCCGATTTTAGTGGAACGTGTAGTTTGTTTTTAGAGTTTAGTGTGCATACTTATGGTAGTTATATAGAAATAGTTAATAATTATTTTATATGGTGGATAATTGACTTCCCCCTTCTATATTCCTAAAATTTTGTTACAATATGCGGATTGGTCTAAGAGCTACACACGTAAAATTTTGCGGGCGTCGCTATTGTTGTTGTTGAGATATTAATAAATCCGTAAAAAAGGGCATTTGACCCCACTGTGCGTCGGTAGTAAAATATTTGTATATTATAGCATATTAGCGTTATATATATTTTTTTATTAAATAAGTTATAGTTATATATATTCGTATGTACATGTATATACATTAGGGTGGCCCTTAATAAACGAAAGTTGGATTTGCGGTCATATTAACCCCAAGTGATTCCATTTTTGTGCTGTTTTTATAAATACTAGTTTTCTTGTTATATATTTCTTAAGTTGCATCAAAATCGGCCCAAAAATAAATAACATTTCACAATCTTTAAATTAGGAATTCCAAATATTGAAAAATTTAACCTTTGACCTTCACGATTTAAAGTTTAACGTTTTTAAAATTTTAGTAAAACTTTCAGAATATATTTAGTATTATCTGGACTATAATATTCTGATTGGGTTTTACATAAAATTCTTAACAGTAAGGAAATTGAGCTCATTCGCCAAAATATGACCATATAATTTGTTTTTCTCGGAAATTTCAAAATTTAAATCGCAGGTACGGAGGTACGGCTATAAGAGATATTTTCATAATTTTTTCATATTTTTGTTCCCTATTATATTCTCAATAAATTCCAATGAGATGATCAAACAATTTTGAAATTAGTTAAACAAAATTTTTAAAAATTTGAAAATGGAGTTAAACAAATTTAATTTGTTTGTTCATACCTGCGAATAGGTTACCGGTATCCCACGAAGACAAAAACTCATATACAAGTAAATCTATATAAATATATAAATGTCTTTGTAAGTTTGTTTGTTTGTTTGAGCATCACGCCCAAACGGCTGAACCGAATTTATTGAAATTTGGAACATAGATAGATGCTTACTTGAAAGCGTCAATAGGCTATAACTTTTTTCTATACTTGGTCCAGAAAGGGATAAACATTGGGAAAACCGATTTTTTTTTATAAAATTCTTACCGGGTCAATCTAGTATGGATATATTTTAAGTAAAAATGAGCTTTTATTTTAATATTTCTCAAAATATGTTAATTTTGTTTCTATATTTCTTGTTCTAGTGGCCTGAGATACGTTAATGGCCTGGGGAATTTTTAATAACTTTAACATTTTTTGACTAATTTCTGTTTTTTATGTTTCATTAGAACGACAATTACGTACACATTTCTATTCTTTTAAATTAAATTGCAAGAGTAATTTTGTAATGGCAACATTTTTAAAAAAACTGAAAAAAATTTTTTTTTCTTAACACCAACCGATTTACCTAAAGTTTTTTTTAGGATTTTTTTTTTACCAATGTTCACCAAACTGGGGGGTGAGACTAGCAAAAAATCCAACTTTCGTTTATTAAGAGCCACCCTAATGTACATATATATGTACATAAGTATTTATGACTTGAACATATAGTCGGTGCGCCGATAAAATATCTTATGTATTTTTTAACAACTTTTAAAAGTTTTTTGTATATAAAAGATCTATACAAATATAAGTACATTAATCCTTTTAATAACATCAGAATCTATGGACATATTTGAACATAATTTGGTGAGTAAATGCTGAATTAAAAAGGGTTTCAGATGGTCCAAAAGAAAATTTAGAAAAATTACATACGTTTTTGATTTTTTTTGCAATTTCTGTAGTACTTGGTACAACAAGGAATATATGTATGTATATGTACATTTACAATTCTGTTCTTTAGTTATCATGCTACCAAACATAAGCAACATTGTAACATTCCATCATCCTTCTCATCATCGTCATGATGATGACATTAAATGAACAAAGTGCATTTTGTTTTTATCTATACACACACACACACACAAAAACACTCAAACGAACACATGTTCATTTACTCTGACATGCGACCCAGTTATCAGGACCTTCTAAATCACTGCTGCAGCAACAGCCCCACGTTCGTTTTTGCCACACGTTAGTTGAACTAAAAACTTCATAAAAACGTCATTAAGTAACTCGACCACGACAATTTGAAAGAAGAATGAAAAGAATTGAAATCAACAAAAAAAAAAAAAAAAACAAAAAACATTTTTATTTAATTGTTTTAGTTTTGTGAATACACTTTGAAAGAAGTAGCAGCAGAAGAGAAGAAAACAAAACTGATTCAGAAATGTAGCATTATTGTTAAAGTTTTGTTTGAAATCTTAATAGAAAACCATTATTAAAAGCGAATGTTTTCTTAGAAATAGAGAAGGATTGGTTTGAGTTAATTTAAAGTTTAAACAAATCTTGTTTATTTGCAATATGTTACAAATTATTTTAAATTAATCCTTATAATTACCACAGATCCCCATGCATGAATTATGCAACTCAATTCTTTCCTCATCCACCATAACCTCAAAATCAAGCCGCTTTTTATTAGAAAATATTATAGTGACATAATTGTTTAACCTTCCGGCTAAATTTATACTACATATAAGTATGTTGCATTTTATACAAGTTTGCATGTGTTTGTATCTTTAAAAAGCTAATTAATTATATTTTAATCACTCACTTGTGCGTGTTAATTAAATTGGCAAATATTTATGAATTTAATATTTGAGCATGATTTTTTTTTTTGCACAATAAGTATTAACCACTTCATAAATTATTAAATAATATTGGCAGATGTGTGCATAAATTTCAACAACAATCATAAATGTCAACAATCTGCTGCTTTGTTTATAGATTGTGTCTTTAACCACAAAAAATACATCCATACATACATATATCTTTATTATAACCTTCACCATGAGTGTGGCTGGGTATATACTAGGGTAAAGCTTATTATGCACTTTTTCAATATTCAATGCTCCCAATGTCTAACATTTT
This sequence comes from Calliphora vomitoria, assembly GCA_942486065.2. Classification (NCBI taxonomy): domain Eukaryota; kingdom Metazoa; phylum Arthropoda; class Insecta; order Diptera; family Calliphoridae; genus Calliphora; species Calliphora vomitoria. The sequence continues at coordinate 5,708,566 of OW818032.2, forward strand.
TCTGCGTCTTCTTAAAACCAACAGCAGAACCTTTGAGCAAAATCGGACAACATTTAGAGATAACGTAACTTTTTTCTAATTAGGACTTGACAAATTTGTACCCATTTGTCCTTGTTATCCCAGAATGATTTTTATTGCTATATTTACTAAACATTTCACATTATTACAACTTGCCTTTATGTTTGCAATAGTAAAAGTTAACTGTAAAGCTAGCTTTTTCTATTACTTAAAGTTACCTTTTACTATTTCGAACATAAAGGCAAGTTGTAATAATGGCCCTTAAACATCAAAATTCATCAAAAATTCATTAGAAAATTACATTTGCATTATGAATGGACTTTGAAATGAATATGTTGTTTTTAGATAGTTGTGTATTGTTACTGTAACCATTTCAACATTTGTGCATGTTTACTGTCACCATTTCAAAAGGTTTAACAATATTATAGTCACAGTAACTATATATATGATTGTGGTAACAATAATATGGTTAATTTACGATTCATATGATTGTATCAACCATATATATGGTTACAGTAAACATGTATGTATATGTTTGTGACAACCATTTAAATGATGAATAATTTTATCATAATATGTTGTTCTCAGATTATGATATCCATAAGCCGAGAGGAACATAATATGATAGTCCTTCATCATATAAATGGTTCAGAAGTGGTGATTTTAACACGGAAGACAAAGATCTTCTAGGCCAGCCAAAAAAATTTGAACACCAAGAATTGGAGGCATTACGCCATGAAGATTATTGTAGAACTTAATAATAACAGCTTGCTAAATCACTGGGAGCTACTCAAGCTTCATTCAAATGCAAGGAAATTGGGTACAATACGAATTGAGCCAAAAGACCTTGAAAGACTGTTTTGCATGTCTGAAATGATGATTGAACGCTATAAAAGAAAATAAATTTTGCACCGAATCTTTACTTGCGATGAATAATGGATCCATTACGATAATCCGAAGCGTAAGAGATCGTATGTGAAGTCCGGAAAATCAGTCGAATCGAGCAAAAGTGTCCTATCTATTATGAACTGCTGAAATCTTGCCTGACCATCACAGGAAACCTGTACCAATCGCCACTTATCCGTTTGAAGCGAGTATTGGCCAAAATGCGGCCAGTCATGAAACCGTAATATTCTATCATGACAGCGCTCGGTTACATCCCAGCAGTTAAGCATGTGGTCAATGTATCCCTTATAGACAGTAATCGTCACAAATGTCTTGTCACTTGGCTGACTCCAATTTATATATTTTGGTCACTTGACACGTATGTGTTCTTTTTAATGGAGAGATAAGACAATTGGTTACTTTATACATCCCAGGTAATCTAGCGTGAAGACAATTGTCACTTAAGTGTCTCTAAGTAATCTGGAGTGTAGTCACTTTAAACGTGTTGTATGATAATTCGTTCAAACTGGTTTTATACAAATTGTGTTGATATAATTCTCATACAGTTAATTTTTATTTTTGCTTAAGTATACTGATATCCCATGTAACATAGCATGAAGTCAATAATCACTTTAGTGTCTCTTAGTAACCTATAGTGAAGTCACTCTAAACGTTTATTTTGCACTGCACTTTAGAAAGTAGTTATTTTACCCACCAGAAGCAATCCTTTGGATAGCTGCGAAGAAAGGTTTGTTTACAAGCAATCGTTTATTGGACTGCCTATGATATGTCTTTTAGCTGACTATTTGAGGTTAATTAGCACCTCGTTCTTGTTAAAATAACTAGTTATGTAGCTGATCAAGTTACCAGTTAGCTAGCTAGTAAGATAACTGACGTTATTTAACCAGTAAGTTAATCCAATGCGTTGACTACTGTGGACATGCTATTAGACAGTTTCATTGTAGTCAATAAGGGTCAATTGACCCCCTGCTTAGGACATGCATGTGTTAAAATAACTAATCACGTAGCTATTGAAGTAACTAGTTCCCACCCTAAATGATGGGCAAAATCACTAGTTGGGGACTAGAACTGCTGGGATGTTGCAATACCTGTTGAAGTGGTTGGGAAGTTCTACCTCACCCGCTTTATAGTCCAGACCATGCCCCGTCCGACTATTATTTGTTTCGATCGATACAGAAAGCTATGGGATACGCTTCACTTTGGAACAGAATATCCAAAACTAGCATGAATCATTCATGGCATAAAAAGATGAGCAGTTCTTTTGGCTCGGATTCCATATATTGCCAGAAAAATGGGAAAAGGTCATAGCTGACAATGGACAATACGTTGAATAAATTTATATTGTACAAACCTTTCAAAATAAAAGCTAAAAAATTTAAAAATCCCACATTTTTAAGTTATACTCCAATACAAAAATGAAATACAAAAAATATTTTTAACCGAAATTTTAATTAAAATTTTTTTGGAAAACTTGGTGCTTTGACTCCAAACTCAACTCAACTCAACTCAAAAGTGCAACCATAGAGAAATTATACATAAAGCGGAAACCACAGATTATTACAGATATGAAACAACTGAGAGGTATCAAAAAAGTAATATCGAACCGTATGGTTATTTTGACGTTCTACAACCACTTTCCAATGGTTGTGGTTTGCAGAGCGAGATAAAAAATACAATTTTCAATACAACGACTGTGATATATATTTGTCTCACTTTTCAAACCACAACCATTTTGACATTCTCTTTTGTTTTTCATCTATTGTCATATTACTGGAACCAGCTGATTCTTATCTGTGTAATCTGTGGCGGAAACTCTCCTTTCAAAGACCTAACTCAGTTGACAGAAGCCTATGTGGTGGGAATGTATTAGTAAAAAATCTATGTGAAACAGTTACTCGTGTAACTTTTTTGAGTAATGTTTTTGTTTAAGTTTTTTTCTAGTTTTCACTATACTTATGTACTTATTTGCTTTATAAGTGCAACATCTAAACCATAGCATAACATAGAAACCTCAAAAACCTAACTCTTGCAACAACAAAATACATGTTAGCCAATGTATTTTGTTGTTGTATCAGACATACTTATGATTTGTTGTATTATTATTAGAACAATTCAATTACTTAAACTAAATTATGAATGTTTATTTTGGACTTAACATTCAAATTACTTCAAAATCCTTTAAAATAGTAAATAAATCTATATAATTGTTAAACATTTTTCATTTTCCTTTACTTTATTTAACATTATTTACCAATAAATACAAATTTGTTTTTTATTAATGGATTATTTGGCCATTTATTAGCATAAAACAAAACAATACATTTTTTATAGTCTAGACAAAAAAGTCGATTTATTTCTTATACCATTTAAATGATTCTCTAGGGGTTGTTGGCAACACAATACCGGAGGGTTCTTGTTTGGTATTTTTAAAAAGGATAACGAATTTTTCATTTTTAAAACACAAAAGAACCATAGAATATTATTAAAAGCATTTGCAACTTAACGAATAATGTATGCAAGACATAACTACTTATATTAAAAAATATACTCATATGTACGAGTAAACACAAGTATTTTCTTTATTATTCTTATTATTATTTGGTTTTCAAATATAGTACATATTAAATTAAAAGAGTTTTTTTTTAAGAACCCCACAGCAATTTGAGATAAGATTTAATTCATTTAATTTCTTACACTAAACCAAATATTTTTTCTTTACAATCCTTCATATTTAAAGGAAAACAATCCTAGGATGATTTTATAATAAATATCAATCGTGACATACCATACGCGACAGATATTTCTCTTATAGTATTAAAAAATATATTGTGTATTCTGAAAATAAATGAAAAATAGAAAAGCAATCAGACTCAAATTCATTTCTTAACACATAATAATTGGGCACTTAGTTTTCGCCGTTACCTTAGCCTACTACACGCAAACATGGTTCGGTTACGATAACTATACGGTGTTCTTTGTAACCTTATATTGTTGTCGTTCATATATAATTGTTATTTTAATTTAATTTCAATAATATTTGAGATACTGTATACATTTTTATGTTCATTGCAATTATAAATTTGAGTATGGTTTACTGAAACATAATCATTTTTCAAACAAATAAAGACTGGTAAATAGTCAAACATATTATATTTAGTCAATTCACAAAGTCTCTTATAATGTCATATTGTCATAATGTTATAATATTTCACAATGGTTTTTATTGCTTTTCAAGCAAAAAATGTCCTAAAATAATACTACTTTCTATGATATGATTATTGTGTCATCGTAACCAACCAGCAAAGACCAACGTCGAATGCCCAAGAGTCGGTTAAGCCGAGCCGCCGAGTCATGATATATTAGGACATTATGACTATATGACTGATAAGAGACCTTGTGAATTGACCAATTATGTACAACCATTTAAACTTACAAATAATCATTAATTGTTCTCACCATTTGTAGAATGCTTTTGCATTAGTGTTTATTTTTGGTATTTTGTCTCATTCGCTTTATAATTTTATTTGTATGACTTAAACATGCGGGATTTACAATGGATGGCGTATCTTTTGAATGCGGTTTTTGTTTTTAATAACTTATATGTCATTTTGAAGGGTAGATATCTGTTATTTATTCTCACTTAGTTATTGAACATTATAATGAAACAAAGATTTTTGTTGCTTCGAAAATGTCGAATTTTGTGCCAACAAAGCGTCATATGCAGGAAGTTTCGCTTTAGTTCGATTGGTTACTGAAGCTTTTGGTGAATGTGTTTCATCGGTTTCAATGTGCGAGAGATGGTTTGTGTGGTTCAGGAGACACGGATGACAAAGGTCGCCCAGGCCACCCAAAAAAGTTTGAAGCTACTCAATTAGCATGTCCGAAATGATACTTAAACGCTAAAAAAAGAAAATAATTTTTGCAACGAATCATTACTTTAGATGAAAAATGGATCCATTACGACAACCAAAAGCGTAAGAGAGTTTGATGCCCGGCCAACCAGCCGAATCAACACAAAGGCCATATATCCATGGCGCTAAAGTAATTCTCTGTATTTGGTGGGAGTAAAAGGATCCTATCTATTATGAGCTGCTGAAATCTGTTTAGAATGAAGTGGTTGGAAAGTTTTTGCCTCATCCTCCTTATTGTCCAGACCGTGCCTCGTCCGACTACTTGTTTCGCTTTATGCAGATCCCTCTCACTAGGATATGCTTCACTTTGGAACAGAGTATCCAATATATATATCCGTTAATAGTTGATAAAATTATTAAAAAACATTAAAGTGAAAAAAGCCAAACTTTTTTTTGGGTTATAGAAAAACGCTAAATATAGCGCGAATGTGACTAGATTGGCAACGCAGACTTCGGGTCATATTATGATTGCTTTGAATCATAATATGATCCAATAAAGGGTTTTTCAATAAGAGAGCTACAAAAGTTTTTTTTAAATAAAACAAAAACGGTTTTGGATATCAATGAAATTCTTTATTCCTGTGAAAGTACGATCGATGCCATTATGTATGGTTCATTATGTACAAATCGGCCGATACTGCTGCAATTTCACGTTCGATATTCGTACGAAGTTCATCAATCGTCGCTGGCTTGTTGGCATAGACCATAGACTTGACGTAGCCCCACAGGAAATAGTCTAACTGCGTCAAATCGCACGACCGAGACGGCCAATCGACTGCACCATTTCGTGAGAGAACACGTTCTCCAAACTTGGTTTCCAATAAATTGATTGGGATATTCGCTGCGTGACTTGTGGCGCCGTCCTGTTGAAACCACATGTCTTCCAAGTCCATATCATCCAATTGGGGCCAAAAATATTCTGTTATCATTGAACGGTAGCGATTCCCATTCACAGTAACGTGCCGGTCTTGATCATCACGGAAGAAGTACGGCCCAATAACGCCGCTGGCCCGTAAACCGCACCAAACCGTATTTTTTCGGGATGCAATGATGACTCATGGATTACGTGTGGATTGCTGTCTGAATAACGCATATTTTGCTTATTGTCGAAGCCATTCAGCCAGAAATGAGCCTCATCGCTGAAGATGATTTTTCGATGAAAATCCGAATCATTTTCAAGTTGTTGCTCTGCCCAATTCACGAACATACGACGCTTTTGGTGGTCAAGCGGCTTCAGTTCTTGTGTCAATTTGATATTGTAAGGATGTAGGCCAAAATCTTTTCGCAAACGCCACAACGACGTCACAGAGATGCCCAAAGCTTGAGAACGACGTGTGAGAGACACATTTGGGCTTTCTTCAACTGAAGCCTCATCGGCAGCAATATTCTCGACACTACGGGCACTTCTTTGTCTAACTGGCACGGGAAAATTTTGTACTATCCTGTGGATTCAAATTTTTTTCCACTAGACGCTCAATTGTTGATCTGGTTGGACGATTACGACGACCATAAATTGGACGTAGCGTTCTTCGAATTTCGGTAGTTAATTTTAATAATTTCGACTCGTTGTTGGCTCGTATATCTTTCCATCATGAAATGGCAAACCTTACTAAAGAGAAATGTCAAAAGAGCGGAAAAAATATGGCGTCGTTTGCTGTCCCTATCGGTTTATTTTTGTAGCGTCCCTGTTTTTTTTTTTTTTTTTTTAGACGTTTATTATAATATTGTTCCTGCCTTTAAATCTAGGCCTTACAATAAGTAATTAAATCTTATAACTAAACAATTATTGTTCTCTCATTGGAGAATCATATTTTGTATATTAGATAAGTGGTTAATCAGCTCTACGCAGCCTTGATCTGTCTTGAGTTACTGTAAGTAGTCTTGCGAGCGGGTTCGGATGGTGATGTAATTTTAACAAATAAGCATCACGAGTTTTTCTAAATTCGTCCTTGACCAATGGCACATCTAAGTCTCTGTGGATGTTCTCATTTCTTATGTACCATGGAGCTCCCGTCATGGTTCTAAGAATTTTGGATTGTGCCCTCTGTATGAGATCTATACTGGTATTGCTTGCTGTTCCTCATAGTTGGATTCCGTATGTCCAGATTGGTTTTAAGACTGTCTTATATAGGATGACTTTGCAGTTAAGGCTTAATTTCGATTGATGGTGGATTAGCCAGTGTAAGTTAGAAGCTTTCAGTTTCATGTGGAGCCGCTTGGCTTCTATGTGCCGACGCCAAGTAAGACGTCTATCTAAATGAATGCCAAGGTATGTAACGTGATCAGACTGAGGGATGTTCACACCGTTCAGGGTCACTGGTGGACAACTTCCTCTCCTAAGTGAAAACGTTATGTGCTTGCTTTTGATTTCATTTACTTGTATTCTCCAATTTCTTAACCACGTCTCTACGTGCCTGAGATAATTATCAAGGTTTGTAGATGCTACATTTAAGTCCACATGAGAACTAAGAATTGCAGTGTCGTCTGCAAAGGTGGAAATGGTTAATTCTTCGTCCCTGTTGAAAAACCCTTTATGACAATGAGATTACTACTAGATTTGATCATAGTATGATATTTTATGATACTAATAGTGATCATAATGAGTTTGGAATACAATAATAATTGCTCTTAGATTATGTTTACCATAACCATGTTTTTTTGTCTGCGTTTACATTTTAACTAATTAAATTAAAAATGTTAAATTGTTATTTTTGCTCTTAAAACATTGTAATAAGCTCTAAAGTTTCAAGGGTTTTTATTTGTTCGGTTGTGGTTGACACATATGGAATTGCTTGTATGTTTGATTTTAGTGTGAATCAAAAGTTGCTCTTTAATAACACATTTATTCTCCTAAAACAAGTCCTTAGTATGTTACCAATGCTTAAACTAATTTAAATTGCTCAAACAGAACACAATACTTGTATGATAAAGCTGAAGGCGCCAATTTGGCGACAAATTCAAATACCAGCAGCTGTTGATGTTGACAAAGAAGGAAGAAATAAAAACAGAAAATATAACAAAAAAACAAATTCCTTTTAAAAATAAATTAACTCATACTGCAACAAACAATAACAACAATTTGAACAAAGAAAACAAAAAATAAAAAAACTAAATTATACATCCCATACATTCATCTCTCTTTCTCTCTCTCTTTCTATGCTTGCTTGTACCAACCTTGGCTGGTATATATATTTTTTTTATTAAAAAAAGAAGGATAACTATACAATAATAATAAATACTTGGGCAAATAACCAACTGCATATCGTTAAATGAAATGAAAAAGGATCTAACTGATCAATTAGTCTAAACTTGTTTTTAAAATCCGTATATTGAAAATTTAAAATATAAAGTGTTTATCTGAAAATCATCTAGTTTAAACTCAAAATAAACTAAATGGTGTTAAAGCTGGTCACCTTGAAATATTAAATTTAATTTCACTTAATTTGACAAACATAAAGTAAAACGTTAGCAAAAACTACCTTATTTCACTTGATATCTATACATCATCCTCAAAGGATTTTCAAATCAATTCAAGGTTTAGTATTGTTTACTGATATTCAAGAAAACCATAGAAATACTCTGCTCAATTATTGATTAAACATTTGTATTTCTTAAATTCAGCCAACCATATCGAGGTTGTGGTATTGTAATATACAGTGCATGTAACTACATTAGACTGGTTCCGTTTGAAACGAATTTTTCTATATAAATTTTTAGTTTAACATAATGATAAACGGATTTTATGAAGCAGATGTCTAATCTGAGGCTTCTCTTTTATTTTAGGGACAATTCCATTTGTATTTTCATCTTGAAGAGATGATTTTCCTAAGAAAATAGTTTGTTTGGATGGTTTGCATTAGTATAGTAAGAACTTAGTCTACTGCATAAACTGAATAACTTCGGCGTATCCATATCAGTAGCCCGTTCAATATGAATTGAAAGTACAGACACAGTAAACGATTTGGTCGTACTTGTCCTGCATTTAACAAGAGGTTTATAAGTATTTCGAATGAAAACTTTCTCACATACAATATAGAAACGAGGTACAGGATTTCAGGTTAATTCTCTGACATAGTTTTAGATATCGGAATGGATCTAAAACTAACCTTCCGAAACTATTCTTGTGCCATTTCTAAGACCCAGATATCTGTGATAAGTCAGTTTTAAGCTGGAATAGTCACTGTGTCCTTTCATCAGGAAGGACATTAAGCTGCTTAATACCAGTCAACGGGACTTTAGTAGAGGTCTAAAACCTAAAATTATCTACTGGTTTGAGTTTATTATAAAGCCAATTTTTTTATTAAAGCAAATTTCACCTTTGCATATATTGGGAAAGGATGAGTCCTTTAACTTTACAATTCGCTTTGGAATTGTGTTGGATACCGGTGCAGTATGAGTTGTTTGTTTGGACAATAAGGGGTTCAACGTACTTTATCGGAACCTCTTTTTTGGTATCTCTAATTAAAATGTCAGAAAAAAGACCGGATACTGGATTGCAGTTGGAGAGCTATTAGGTAGGTTCTGACACTCTCACGATTGTCAAATTACATGTTATTTAGAATTCGCCAAAGTTGTTGCATTTTGGAAAAAAATAACCGGGTTCTTTGTTTAATTTATCCCAGTTCTGGCAGCATAAATTTTTCGAAGATCCTTTAGATCAAATATATTTTATAATTTTCATGTAAAAAGCATACAAATTTAAATGATTTTCTTTTCGTATGGAGTAACACAATTATCCCCCTGTTTATTGAAGTCGCCAGTAAAGAACATTTTTGAAATTTGTAATACAAATTGTAAGAAAACGTTACTGGTTTTGATTTAGTCTAACTACATCAATTCACTTCAGTATACTTTTAAGGTTTGAACTCGCCAAGATTTTGCGATTGCAATTAAAAGAACACCTCTCTTAGGAGTTTAGGTCACAATCGCAAATCTTATGAGAGATGCGAGTGTCAGAACATGCCCGTATATATGGGCTCAGACTAGCAAAGCGATTAAGCTCGCCGTCCAGAAGTAAATTCCATAAATCGTTACACAGTGGTTTAGAAACGATTTTTTTTTTTGGAAATAATTCGGTATCTCGGGAACCATTTGAGATATTATTACGAAATTTCACATGTTGGAGCTCAGGTATTTTCGAGTTGATTTGCAGATGTTCAGCTTCCTAGCGCTAATGGGGGCCAGTGCGTTGCTCCTCAAAGTTGGTCACCTCGGGTCTTAATTTTTTTTAAAAAATCGTCAAATCGGAAAGAGCTGAAATTTTAAATGTAAATAACTCTTAAGAAGATCTACAAAAAATACGCTTACATGTGTAGGTTATCTCTATTAGTTGAAGAGATATTTAGGTTTATTAATTTCTTTTTTTTTAATTTTGCTCGATCTTTTTATGGTTTTTTAGATGTGGCGGACCTACGGAGGGTCGAATTTTTTTTTATAAAATATAACCCTATATTGGTGATAAAATTCTAAATAAAATAAAAAAAACTTCCCAACAGTTATCTTGTCCCTATAAAAAGTTAAACGCATACAAAGTTGGAACATGTAAAAAGTGCCATATTTTTTCAGTTTTTTCCCAAAAAGGCCCATATATTTTTTCTTTTGTACAAACAAATTTTCTTCGGGACTATATACAATTTTTATATGATCCAGAAAGAGAATTTAATGCAAAAGCGTGTAAAGTAAATTCTGGCTCACTTAAGTGGACACAACACCCTTCAGATCTATCCAAACTTGGTCAATTTTTAACAAAAATTTCAGATTTGAGTAAAAAATTCTAAAAACGCAAAGCACAGATCCTCTAAAAAACTTCATATTTGTATAACCCTATATGTTTCTTAAATATCTAAAAAGTTTTTTTACTATCACACGGTAAATAACGTCACAGTAGGCACTTTTCTAAAAAAAAACTCAGTTTTTGGAACACATTTTCCCCGGTTTAGGAATTTCAGTATATGGAAATAAAAACTGTCAAAAATTATAATGTCGTTGATTTAAGGATAATTGAGTCTATATTAGTTCCAAATTTTGTTATGATATCTTTAACCGTTAAAATTTTACATTAATTCAAATTTTATATTTTTCTTCATGGAAAATCACCATATTATAATTTTTTAATTTTTCAAAGAGGCAACGCACTGGACCCCATTAGCGCTAGGAAGCTGAACAACTGCAATCTCGAAAATACCTCAACTCTAACCATTTGGAATTTCGTAACAATATCTCAAATAGTTCCCGAGATACCGAATTATTTCCAAAAAAAAAGAAGGTCAACTTTAGAATTTCTACGGGATTGTTTAATAAACATTCTGGTCTTAGATAGCACAAATACACTCTGGGTAAGTTGCCACGGGACTATGAAGGACGACATATGTGTGACTACTGTAAAATATCATGGAGGGTCCAATTTTTATAGTCTATCATTGCATAGGATTTTGAGCTTCTTTCGAAAACTCAACCAGTTGTAGTGAACTGTAGGTCCGCACAATAGATCATTTGGGTTGTGGGGCGTGGCTCCAATATAAAGAATAGCATGTAAATATAGGCCTGGAGACTTAACAAACAATTAAGAGAGCTATATTCAGCTGTGCCGAATTTTATATACCCTTCACCATATTATACTTTAAAATAAAAATTTTAAATTGTTTTTCAAAATTAAAAAAAAAAGTTGTTTTTTTTTAATTTTAATTTTTTTTTTTTTAAATTATACTTTAAAATAAAAATTTTAAATTGTTTTTCAAAATTTAAAAAAATTTTTTGTTTTTAAATTTTTTTTCGAAGTTGTTTTTTTTTAATTTTTAATTTTTTTTTAAATTATACTTTAAAATAAAAATTTTAAATTGTTTTTCAAAATTTAAAAAATTTTTTTTTCAAAATTGTTTTCAATTTTTTTTTTTTTGAAATTGTTTTTTTTTATTTTATTTTTTAAATTATAGTGAAAAGTAATTTATGACAAAATTTTTTTTTTGTTATAAAAAAAGTTCGAGTTGTAATATATTTGTCCCGATTTCGACCCATTGTAGGTCCAAATTACTATATACATCGTTGCAATGGACTTTGAAATATCTATCATTAGATATCCATATTGTCTATATTAATGATTTAGTAATCCAGATATAGATAAAAAATAGGACAAAAATCGAGGTTGTCCCGGTTTTTTCCTTATATGTCTGCCATTTGTGGGCCGATTTTCTCGATTTTAAATATCAGTTATGTTTGTAGTTATTTGGGGGCTACGGAAAGTGGATTTCAACATACATACGGACATGGCTATATCGACTTCGCTATCTATAACGATCGAGAATATATATAATGGGGTCACAAATGAAAAATGTAGAAATTACAAACGGAATGACAAACTTTTATATACCCCTGCCACTCCTGGTGAAGGGTATAATAAGAATCTTGATGTTATTTTTCCTCTTTTCTAATGGTTCTTTTTGATTTTCATTTAAAACCCAAGCTACAAAGATTTTCGATAAATAAAAAAATAAAACATTGCACATGTGGATTTTTAATGCTGATGGCCAGAAATTTGTGATAATTTTTAATCTTATGCATTAAAATCATTTGCTAAATTTATTTTGACGGCCCCCCTAATGAACATACATATGTACGTATGTATGTGATTGTGAGTGTATTAGAATTTGTGTAAATACATATTTTTATTAGAAATATACACAGAAATTTCATTTTGTACAGAAACTTAACAAAACAATGAAAATTTTGTACGTGCTGTTGATGATGATGATGATGTCTATGCCAATTGCTGAGCTCCTGTTAAACTTCATACATACATGTGTTTGTCGTCTAAAATGAATATAAATGTATTTACATACAGAATTATTTAAATGTATTTACAGGATATTGCTGTGTAGTTAAGGGGTGCTGCTGGCTAGTCTTTTGTTATTAATGTTGCTTCAAAAAATAGACAAAATAACTTCACAACTCTCAATGTTTTTATACAACATATACTATGTACTATTGTACACTTGCACTTTGTACTCATTATTGTACCTTCTGCTTAAGTATTTCAGCAGAAGAGCAGAAGTAACAGGAGAGTGTTTATTTACATTGATATTTATCTATGTATATTGTTGGCATTTGTGTAAATGTCTGTGTATTTCAGTTAGTAAATGATTATTGCTGTGGTTATGTGTATTAGGGTGGCCCTAATTTTGCACTTCTTGGATTCTCGAAGCTCTTACCCTACGTATAAAATTGTTTTGCATTATATAAAAAGCAAATGCTGCAAATCTGATAACGTTTAGAGTTTTGTATCAAAATAGCAATTTTTTCCAAAAAAAGTTGAAATTAAAATCTGATTAAAAATAATTTTTGTATTTCTTTTAAGGTATTTACAGGTGACAAATTTTATGTGTTAAAACTTTTCAAATTTAAAATATTATTGAATCCATTTGTCAAGAAATGACTTTGACCCAAAATTCGAAACTCTAAACGTTATCCGATTTGACTTAAATTGTGAACAAATTCTAAAATGGCCATTATAAGGACCAGCCTAATGTGTATAAACAATTGTGCGTATGTGTGATGATTGTATGTCACTGTATACAATATGACAAGGACAATGTCTGTATATCATCATAAAATTAGCTTTATATCATTTGTGTCCTTTTGTTTCAACAAAGAAAATGAGACAAAGAACTGAACAAGAAAAGGGAAACCTTTTGTGTTTATCAACAAACAATACGAGTAAGTAAAGAACATGTTGAAAATACTGAAACTTTCCCTAGAAATATTTTGTTATTTCAATGCCTTTGACTTAAAGGATGAACTTTGTTGGTTTAGTTTGTTTATTTTTTTTTTTATTTATTTGGTAAAGGCCATTTGGTATATTTTGTTTTTTAGGTAGGTGGTTACATAAAATGTTTTGTTTAATTTCCTTAAACATTCCTGTGTGTATTTAGACATTTCAAGTATTTATTACAAAAGACACAGTTGTACACAACTCTATTTCCTCCAATGGTTGAGCTGAGTTTTAATCGATTTTTTACTTTCTTTTTGTGGCAATTTCATTATAATAAATAAATTATTAATCAATCATATGTGAAAATCATGTATGAACTATTGTTAATTGATTTAATTAATTAATTAACGCAAAACTTACTGGAGCTTTATTTATTCAATATATAAATATTTTCACTTTATGGTTAGTGCTGTTGTCTTTTATGAACACACACACACACTCTCTCTCTCTCTCACACAACCTCCCTCCCACACAACCTTGGAAAGTTGCTTACTAAAATGAATTTCAATTTTCCTATTTTCATTATAAATATGTTGAGTAAAAGCGTTTGCTTTGATTGCTCTGTTGGTAATATTAATTATGTCAACATTCCCCAAGGTACTTTACCACCAAATCATAGTGTTCGCTATATACAAAAAGAAAAATCGAAAAAAATCCATTAATATTTATGTCGCAGCTCCAAATTACTTACTATGATTGCAAGTATTTTTAAAATAGAGTTTTTTAGAAAACTCTTATTAAATAAGAATTTTTAAAATAAACTAAAATCTATTATCAATATGTGGTAGTACGTACTCTCAAATCGAAGTAATGTGTGTGCTGTAATTGGATGCGCCATCTTGAATTTTTATACCCTTCATCATGATCGGCAGGGGTATATATGAGTTGGTCATTCCATTTGTAATTTCTACATTTTTCATTTGCGACCCCACAAAGTATATATATTCTGGATCGTTATAGATAGCGATGTCGATATAGCCATGTTCGTCTGTATGTTGAAATCAACTTTCCGTAGCCTCCAAATAACTTACAAACACAATTGATACAACAATATATCGGGATTTCTACCGGCTCGATCGCTATTTAAAACCGAGAAAATCGTCCCACAAATGGCTGAGATATAAGGAAAGACCTCTACAACATTGATTTTTGGCCTATTTTTTATCTATATCTGGATTACTAAGTCATTACTATAGACCAAGGGTGCCCAAGCCCTATACTCTTGGTGCTAATTTGTTTTTGTAAATGCTCTTAGCTATAGGCTGTGTGTTTCTATACTCAATACAGCACTCAGCACTAGCAATATGAAATACACAAACAACTTTGTCTTGTTAGTTTTTTTGTCGTTCTTCACTGTATACACGCAAGTGTAAAGCAACAACACTTTCGTATGCTTTGCTGGTAAACATTGTCGACAGCGATCATCGATGTAGATTTTGTTTCTGTTTATCGTATGGTATCGTTTAAAAAAGTGTGTATTTTTTTCTTTATTCTTTGTATGTTTTGGGTTTTACAACAAAAAAAAAAATTGCATTAAAATTAGTTTTTCTTTAAATGTATTGGTGTTTGCCCTTCCATAAGGAACTTTTGGGCACCCCTGCTATAGACAATAAGATAATGATAGATATTTCAAAGTCCCTTGCAACGATATTAATAAGGCTATAGTAATTTGGACCTACAATGGGTCAAAATTGGGAAAAACTTTTTTTTTTTCATAAATTTTTAATTTTTAAAAGTTAAAAAAAAAAATTTGGAAAAAAATACAACAAAAATTTAAAAAAAAAAAAATTAATTTTGTTAATCTAAAAATGTTTATTTTCAAGTATAATTTGGTGAAGAGTATATAGGATTCAGCATAGCCGAATATAGTTCTCTTACTTGTTTATAATCAACGACTCAAAAACAACCCACTATTTCCAAGAAATATTAAGAAAACGATAAATTTAAACAAATTCTTAATAGTGATAAATATATTCTAATATTACCTTCATATATGTTACTTTAAAATAAACATTTGGTATCGTTTGGTGTGTTTCGATTTATTTATCACTGTTTCAACTTAAGTATTGTTTATACACAAAACGAGATTTATTCAGAATTATTTCCAAAAATCGTGGTAGTCGATGTCAGTTCTGTTTTGACATTTGTGTAGTAAACACATGCGAAATACACGTTAATAAACAATGTTACGCTACACTGCTCCAGAACGCGGAATATTGCTGACTATTTATTTGACCAATAATCGGTCGGTGACTTTGGCACAACGTGAATTTCGTCCCAGATTTCCTGGCCGTCCAACGCCTACTGGTGAAACACTGCGACGTTTAGCCGCTCGCATCGAAGAGACTGGCACAACACGAGATGCTGCCAGGCGTGGCAGACCCCGGTGTAGCCGTTCTGCAGAGAATATTGCTGCTGTAGCCGAGGATGTCATGGAAGCGCCGTCGACATTGACCAGACGACGTGCCACGCAAATGGGTATTAGTCGATGGTCTTTACAGCGAATTTTGGTACAAGATTTCAAGATGTTTCCGTACAAAGTCCAGACGGTGCATCAGCTGTTAGCTGCTGACCGCCAATCGCGTCTAACATACGCTCAAGCCATCCTTAATCACCACCAAGAGGAAGATGATTTTTCATCAAAAATAATCATGAGTGATGAGGCCCATTTCCATCTTAGCGGGTACGTAAATAAGCAAAATTTACGCTTCTGGGGCACTGAAAATCCGCGTGTGACCCACGATGAGCCATTACACCCGCTCAAAGTCAATGTATGGTGTGCTGTTTTCGCTGGAGGAGTCATCGGAGTTTTTTTCTTCGAAGACGTCGCGGGCCAAACGGTTACTGTGAATGGTGAGCGCTACAGAGCAATGATCAACGAGTTCTTTTTGCCGCACCTTGATGAATTGGAATTGGATAACATGTGGTTCCAACAGGACGGTGCAACGGCACACACTATACGTGCCACAACCGATATGCTGAAGGATGCATTTCCCGGGCGCCTAAACTCCCGTTTTGGCGATTTGCACTGGCCAGCAAGATTGCTTGATTTGACCGCTCCAGACGTCTTTTTGTGGGGCTTTTTGAAGTCGCGGGTTTAGGTCAACAAGCCTCAGACTCTTGCAGCTCTTAAAGACAATATCCGTCAAAAATGTGAGGACCTATCGCCGGAAGTTTTGGCCAAAGTGATGGAAAATGCCATTAAAAGGGCTCAAATGACAATTAACTGTGGCGGCGGCCATTTACATGACATCATATTCTCGACTTGATGTAAAAAAAATTAAAAGACCAAATAAAAATAATCCACAAGAAGAATCAAAGTTTTTCATTTTTTTTTTTAATTACAGCCAAAAAACATCGGAAGTTTACTTTTGCGCCACCTTGTATATGTCGGTAATATTCACTTTGGCTTGATTCGTTCATGGCCTCAAAAGATGATCAGTTATTTGGCTCGGAATCGACATGTTGCCAGAAAGATGGGAAAATGTCATAGCTAACAAAGGCCATTACTTTGAATAAATTTATATTCTACAAATTTTTCAATGTTTCAAATTCAAATCTAAAAATTTAAAAAAAAAATCCCGCAATTTTCAATTATACTGCCAATATTATGATTCATAGATCATAATATAATAGCAGCATAACTATAATATGATTGTGTCCAACCATATTATGATCCCAGTTCAATCATAATATGTTTATGCAAAAATATGATGGCGTATATAATCATATTATGGTTGTACCCCAATAATATTATGCTTGATCTTAACCATAATTATTTTTAAACTCATTAAATGAAATGATTATATTATGATTGTGGCCATTGCCAATGTTGTGGAGTATTTGCCGTGTCATGATTATAAATAAAACATTTTTTTCTTCATTGTTATCATAATTTAGTTGTACTTAGTAAGAGTTTTTACAAACACGAAATCGTTCAAGATTAAGCTTATTGCCAACCACTTACCGACAATAATTTATTTATAAAATATGAAACAAAACTTTGTACAATAGAAAACAAGTTATTATTGAATTAAAATGTATTTAATCTTATAATCCTTTTCGACAAACATTTGTGACTGCTTAAAACAGAGGATAGTTTCCGCAACTAAGTCGTTGCCATGTATATTCTCAGCATGTAATGCAGCGAAAGGCATTGAGCTCTCAAATGAGCTCTCTTGTTTTTGTTTTCACATGTACGCAAGCACATAGCATGTATAAAAACAATCAAAACCAGTCAGTCTCGCATGAGCATTGATAGAAGCAGGTTGTTTTACGCTTTTCGCTTTTTATGCTTGTTTATTTCAGTTATTGTTTTTGTTTTTTTCTCAACTTTTTACTCAACTCATACAACTACAATATCTAAAAACTGTAGTGGTGTGAGTCTGCCTTTCGCCGATGTAATGCCATAGGAAATTTGCAAAACTTTCAACCTAAATGTTCCACAAATTAAATTTTTGTTAAAACTTTTAAATTTAGCCAATAACAATAAACAACTATGCAATAAAAATCAATCAATTTATCTAAGTAATATTAAGCAAACTACCAGCTACCTCCCAGACTTATAAAAAAATTGAATAAACTATGCTCAATTGTAATTTGCATATGCTGACATATGCAAAAATAACATTTGCTGTGATTGTATGTGTACACTAGACCTGCTCATAAACAAATTGATTTGCTTTTGCTTTTTATCAGCTTAAACTAAGTTCAGCATAAATTTGAGATCAATCGTTAAAAACGTGCCGGAAATCGATTGTAAATAGGACAAACTATGGTACTTGTTGTGATTCTTGAACCAGTTTGCTATTTATATAATATAAATTTGCATAGAAATAAATGTCTTATACCTGGTTAGACAGATATGTATGTAAGAAATTAAAAAATAGTACAATTGTTTACACAATTTTACAACTTTCAAACGATTACCGGGTTCTCGTTATCCAATTGACCTCAAATTTCATCAGAAAGCAAATCTATTTTTGAAGTGCAGGTCTAGTAAGAATAGACACACACAAATGATACAACTTTACATGAATAATAATTCACAAGTACCAGCTCTCCTCTAACTCTTAACTGAAAATGCAAATAGAAGGAAACATTAACATATTGTATCATCATTTTTTGTTTGTATTTTTTATATATATTTTCAACACACTGACAGCTGTCATTATTTGTAAAAAATTGTTGTAAGTATACCTAGAGAGAAGTATATGACTGTGTATGTGTATGTGTGCTGTAATGTATAAATATTCGAAAGAAGTAACAATAATAAATATAAAGAAAATGTCAATATGATAATATCCTGTTTGTATGTATGTGAGTGAGTTTGTATAGTGAATGTCTAATGCAATGGCAAAAGGAAGTGACATATTATAAAAGCATGTTGTATATGAGTATTATTGCTGTTAAAACTCTGTTTTTCTATAACAATACACAAACATACACTTACACCTACACTTTCACTTACACTTACACCTGTTATTATCATTTATAAACATTTCTATTGTGTAGCGGTGAGAGTGTGACTCACACACACACTATGGCTGTGAGCGTGTTAGTGTTTTAGTATTTGCGAGTAACAGGAAGTAAAAATAAGTCACACGCAATCCAATAATTTACAAAATAAAAGAAAACAAAAAAAATGCTTTTGTGTTTCTGTGTGTAAGTATGTGTTTCTTTATGGTGTTTATCATCACTTTGCATCAAGTGCCGGCTTGTTAGAAAACGTTTGTGAAAGGTGTCAATTTATATTGTTGAGAAATTTCATTTGAAAGATAACAAATAACAAATAACAGATAGAGATACGAGTACAACGAAATTATATGTTTTTCTTTGCGTTTTCTATTTTCTCAAGTATGTATTTCTATATTTGTAGTTTTGTTATCGTAATTGGAGGACATGCTATAGAGAAATAAATTTATATTTAAATATAAATACAAATAAAAATAACTGTTATAAAAGAGAGAGATTACATCTTGTGTCAATTGTATTCAATACACACATAGCTACTTATATACGTATACGTAATATTTATTTAGAAATTATAATATAAATCATACGTCCTGTACGAGTTTGGCATAATAAATGAAAAAAATATATATTTTCTCACCATAATTTGTTTAGAATTATTAAACATTTTGTTTATGAATAGATGCTTGCATGTGGAAGTTACTGGCAATATCAATCGATAAATTTCAATACACATATTTAAAATTTCTCGAAAGTGTTTTTTTTAAAAAAAAAAAAAACACTTCATATCAGGCTTTATTCATGAGCGAATGCTATTTATTATATTCCATCAGCAATTTAAAGAGTAGTGATAAAAAATCAGCAAGACATTTTATACTACACTACTAATTACACAGGGCAACAAAATCGAAACAATTTTAAAGGCTTTTTAAACCACTATACAATTTTCATGTATTGTAGTACAAATATGGTACAAATTTTAAATTCTATGGAGGTTTTTTTTAAAAAAAATTTTAAGTAAAATTGTAAATTTTTTAAACGTTTCTCCACATAATTAATGAGAACTCAAAAACGCTTACTTCGATATTATTAAAATAAACTAAGGAAAAGTTAAGTTTACATAACCTTTAATCCCTTTATATATTACTTTTTAATCGGCTCAGTAGTTTCGGAGTTATAATAACAAATAAAAGCAAAAAATATATTTTTTAAGTGAAAATAGCAATTTTTTTTTTAAAAAAAAAATCACGAAAAATCGAAAACGGCAGCAATTAATCAGGTTTATTGCTTTATCGCAGAGCCACATATAATAGCAACAAAATGAGATATCGGTTATAAAAATCAATGAATTCTTTTAAAATTTATTCACAATTAACAGAATTCGCTCATTTTCAGAAATTTTAGTTTTTTGTTTGATATACATAAAATTTAGTAGTTAATGGTCTTCATTCGATTGATTGAATTTTGAAAACATTTTGCCCATGCTATGTACAAATTTTTATGTATATATTGTGTTTCAATCGGCTCAGTAGTTTCGGAGTTATAATAACAAATTAAAGCAAAAAATATATTTTTTAAGTGAAAATAACAAATTTTTTTGTTTAAAAAAAATCATGAAAAATCAAAAACTTCAGAAATTAATCAGGTTTATTACTTTATCGCAAAGCCACATATAATAGCAACAAAATGAGATATCGATCATAAAAATCGATTAATTCTCTTCGAATTTATTCACAATTAACAGAAGTCGCTCATTTTTACAAAATTTTAGTTTTTTGTTTGATTTACATAAAA
The DNA here is from genome assembly GCA_942486065.2 of Calliphora vomitoria. Classification (NCBI taxonomy): domain Eukaryota; kingdom Metazoa; phylum Arthropoda; class Insecta; order Diptera; family Calliphoridae; genus Calliphora; species Calliphora vomitoria. The sequence continues at coordinate 5,729,431 of OW818032.2, forward strand.
CTGACGAGTTTATGTTCTTCTTTCGATTGATTTAATTTTGAAAACATATTCCCCATGCTATGTACAAACTTTCACATATATATTGCGTTTAAATCGGCTCAGTAGTTACGGAGTTATAATAACAAATTAAAGCATAAAATATATTTTTTATGTGAAAATAGCAAATTTTTTTGTTTTAAAAAAAATCATGAAAAATCAAAAACTTCAGAAATTAATCAGGTTTATTGCTTTATCGCAGAGCTACATATAATAGCAACAAAATGAGATATCGATCATAAAAATCGATTAATTTTTTTCGAATTTATTTACAATTAAGAGAATTCGCTCATTTTCACAAAATTTTAGTTTTTTGTTTGATATACATAAAATTTAGTAGTTAATGTTCCTGTTTCGATTGATTGAATTTTGAAAACATTTTCTCCATGCTATGTACAAATTTTCACGTATATAATGCGTTTCAATGGGCTCAGTAGTTTCGGAGTTATAATAACAAATTAAAGCAAAAAATATATTTTTTAAGTGAAAATAACAAATTTTTTTGTTTAAAAAAAATCATGAAAAATCAAAAACTTCAGAAATTAATCAGGTTTATTACTTTATCGCAAAGCCACATATAATAGCAACAAAATGAGATATCGATCATAAAAATCGATTAATTCTTTTCGAATTTATTCACAATTAGGTGAATTCGCTCATTTGCACAAAATTTTACGTGCTGCTAGTGGCCAGCCAAAAAAAATTGCAGAAGATAAAGAATTGGAGGCTTTACTCCATGAAAATTGTTGTAAAACTCAACAAGAGCTTGCAAAATAATTGGGAGCTACTCAAGCAGCAATTTCAAAACCTTTTAAAGTCATACAAAAATTTCGGTTTGAAAATAATATTTGAAATTTTTTTTTTTTTTTTTCAAATTTGAAATATAACGAAATTAGTACTGTATATTTTCTCTTTGATTAATACACACAAAATGTTTATATTAAAACAGAGTATTGGAAAGAATTGATTGACAATCTAATTATTGTCAAACATTTGGTGTTTTCTAAAGTCCAGTATTTATTAAGAAAATGGTTTAAATATTTTATTGTAAAGTTTTATTTATAATTTATTGTTAACTGACATATAGAAGTTTATCAAATCATCAAATTTGTATTCCAATCACTTGCACACATCATTACATTTTCAAGGACACTTCATTCAAATGACAAAGATGTATTATTCATGTCATTGTTGTTTTTTTTTTTTTTCTTTTTCTAAGTGTATGTATAGATATTGTGATTTATATTGAAGACAAAAATCTTAGTTGTCAAATCACGGTCTAATGTAAATGAGTTAATTTGTTTTTAATAGAATACTCAATAAATATTTATATATACAAATATATATATGATAGTTAGGGCACATAAACGATATTTCTAAAGCTGAAATTTTTAAATTTTGAACAGGAATTAGAGTTGTTCTGCCATAGACAATCTTATACACTAGTTAATGAAATAAAAATGCAAAATATTGTTACGTTTTAACCTTTTTAAAACGTTAGTTTATTTTCTTTACATAAACCGGATACTTTTGACTGCAAATAAAAGCCGTTTAGTAGTTTAAAATTTATTTATTTAAAATGTACAACAACAACAGTTCAAATAGTCACTCATTGTCTATAAACACGTTTATCAATTCGCAGAAATGCACACACACTTTATAATGTACAAACTTAAATGTACAAGATAGTTGATGTTAACTCTAACAGCGCCTATGATAAACTCCTTCACGACTTCAACCTCTACCACTATTTATACACACGCCATCTTTCGGGAATCTTCTACAATGCTCTTAACGGACAAACTAGTATGTTCGAATTCTAGAGCTTTCGATGTCAATGTTAGCAGCTTAAACATTTAGTGTTGCCATACTTACAAACAATGCCAGTAACCGCATGCCATCAACATTGTCTATAAGTAGAAGCTTCTACTGATGGACGTGTTTATAAATATGGTGAATGCTGCAGGCAGTCATTACAGACCGTTAAATTCAAATCGATATTACAAAATCGTAACAATATTTTTGGAATTTTAGTTGAATACAAATGTATAATTGTATTTAATCGACAAAAGCTATTTGGTATATATTTATATTTCCTTTTTACTGGGGAATGGTTCTGATATAATGTGTAGTTAATACAAATTTAATTCAATTTATTGACACTGTAGTCAAGATTGTATCACATCTTTCATGTTTTAATTTGAATTGCTTGGAAATGTTTATTGGGTATTGATAAGTAATATTTTTGTTTATCATCGCTACACATCATTACAATGACTTTAAACAATTTATTTTAAATACTATCAAAGGAAATGTAATACATTATTTCTGATAGACTATAATTAAGTTACATATTAAGTATCTACTTTATAAAAAATTAAAAACAACATAATTACACTAGAAAAAAATCAGTGAACATCTCGTCTTAGTATTCGATTTTTAAAATAAACATATTTATTGAATTTAGCTTTAAACTTTATATTAAGTGCTTAACACTCTCTATATAAAGACAAAAATGGCTGCATTAAGATTTTTCTTTGATTATTTACAATATTACTTTTACATTTTTATAAGTTTAGGTTGTTTAACGAATCAATAATATTTTTAATGATTTTAATAAACATTTACAAAATAATGATGAAAGAAATAGTTCTAGAACTGTTCCTAAGAATGTGTATTTGCTTCCCTAGAACTAATTCCGACAGTGACAATTTCAAACAAAAATCATTGATTAAAGTACAGGTTCCAGAAGCGTTGCATATATGTTCTAATTATACATCTCTTCTTTAAAATCAGTTCTGGAGATTACCATTTCAAATAAAAATCACTGGTCCCAACTCCAAACTAGAACGAGTACTGGCCAAATGCATGCTTTCTACAACTAATACAGTTATTCCTGAAATTTCACTATTTTTGCTAAGTGTAATGAACGTATAAATAAACATAATAAAAAATCAGCTTAATTGACTGCCATTTAAAAATGTTTAACTCTAGAAGTGGAGTAAAATAAAGAAATAAAAACATGAAGAGAATAAACGTTAAAACCAAAACACTAAAGGTCATTCCTACTTAAACAAGCAACTGTGGGGAATTTTAAATACATATTTTACAGTCTTTGATACGCACGCTTTTACACATACACCCACCCACACACACACACACATAAACTTGAATACTTACGAACACAACCTTTTCACCCAAAAATAACTGTAAAGTAATAAAATCAAATTTTATTATAACGGTTTAAAAGTTTTCAAGTGTGTGTGTGTGCGTGTAAGTGTATTTAAGCAACAACAAGAAGAGTCAGCCAATATAAGTAGTTGAATGTGAAGGCGGGAAAAGAGAGAGAGAGAGATAGGGAGAAGATAACTGTTATTTAACAATTATAGTTAAAATTCAGCACATCACATCGTGTTTGTGTGTAAATATTATGTAATGGTGGGTACGAACAAAACGATTTATCTGTTTTTTTTTAATGTGGTTTTTCTTTGCATGTGTGATTTTAATGTATGAATTTGTTTTTTTATATAAAGGATTCACATTTATACTTATATGTATTTACATACAAAACCCAACAAACACAAAATCATAATGATACTATTTTCAGTTGATAACAAACGTAATTCTCAAAGGTTTCTCAAATATAAGAAAAAATTATAACTAAAGTTAAACATGATATTTTCTAATATTGCCTACGGAAATGGTTAGGAAACAAGTAAGAGAACTATATTCGGCTGTGCCGAATCATATATACCCTTCACCAAATTATACTTTAAAATAAAATTAAAAAAAAAAATTTTTTTTTTCAAAATTTTTCTTTTAAATTTTTTCCAAACTTTTTTTTAATTTAAAAAAATTAAAAATTTTTTTTTTTCAAAATTAAAAAAATTTTTTTTTTTTTTAATTTATTAGTGAAAAAATATTATGAAAAAAAAAATTCGGGTTACAAAATATTTTTCCCGATTTTGACCCATTGTATAGCCTTATACATCGTTGATCTCAAATTGATCCCAATAAGAAATTCAAACTTTTGTTTATGTTTGAAAAACGTTTAATGCTGGATATCAAAAGAAAACAATAAAAACGCTATGTTTTTCTTCAAAGTTTTGGAGTGTTTATAAATAAAGCTTTGTGTTTGTAAGTATGATTGATTTTAAATCAAACCCTAAGTGATTTTATTCATAATTTGATAAATATATTGAATTGTCTCTAAGGGGTTGCAAATGTTGTAATGTTCAAATGTTGATAAATATACACATGTGGAACATAAATTTTAAAATTCAACTTAATTTTTATCTATAAGTTAGCTTATGCCCATTATAGTTGGGCCTTGCGAAATCTTTTTAATCAAGTCAAAATAACACAATTTGCCCAACGTTTGACATTAAATTCAAAATGATTTGGAATCAAACACTTTACTAAATATCAAACGTTTGACAGTAACATGTTAAAACTTGCTATTTCCAAATAAAATTATGGAACGTAAATCTGTTTTTATTGGGTGTATGACTTAAAAATGCGGTTTTTTAATCCCTTATTGAAGAATTGGAGGCATTACTCCATGAAGATTGTCAACAGGAGTTTACAAAATCATTGGGATCTACTCAATCAGCTATTTCAAAACGTTTGCCTTTCCAGAAGCAGGTAAATTGTGTACCATACGAATTGAAGCCGAGAGACCTTGAAATACGATTTTGCATGTCCGAAATGAGGCTTGAAAGCTATAAAAGAAAATCATTTTTGCACCGAATCATTTCTTACGATGAAAAATGGATCCTTTACGATAATCCGAAGCGTAAGAGATGGTATGTGAAGCCCGGCCAACCACCTGAATCGAAACCAAACCCAAATATCAATGACGCTAAGGTAGTTATCTGTATTTGGTGGAAGCAAAAGGGTCCTATATATTATGAGCTGATGAAATCTGAACAGACCATCACTGGGAACATGTACCGAATGCAACTGATTCGTTTGAAGCGAGCATTGGCCAAAAATCGACCAGAATATGAGGTCAGATAAGAAACCGTAATATTCCATCATGACAACGTACGGTCACACGTTGCAATACCTGTTAAAAAGTATTTAGAATGAAGTGGTTGTGAAGTTTTGCCTCTCTCGCTTTATATTCTTTTCAATTTAACAGTTAAAATTTTTAAAAATTATGTTTAAAGTCAATTTAAATATATTTAAAACTACAAAATTAATAACTTTATAAGAATAATTTAAAAAATATTAGTTAGAAATTAAAATTTGTCAAGTTTTTTCATTTTTAAATCAACCTTAAATTTAAGTTTGAGAATTATGTTGGATATAAAATGACTTTGTGTTTTCTTTAATGAAGGTGTTTGATTTTAGTTTTATAACAAACACAAAGTTATTTGATAATAAACATAATTCTCAAAGTTTTCTCAAACCTTAATTTGAATGTGTTCGATAAACATTTCATAAAAAAGGTATTTATTTTCCATTTTAAAAAATACATTTCAATAGTTTTTTTCAATAGCATATTTTTATGCTTGAGATAACTTTGATAATTAGATTTAATATCAATTGAAACAAGTAAGAGAGCTATATTCGGCTGTGCCGAATCTTATATACCCTTCACCAAATTATACTTTAAAATAAAAATTTTAAATATTTTTAGGTAAACAAGATTATTTTTTTTTTTTCAAAATTTAATTTTTTTTTTTTTTTCAAAATTGTTTTTAATTTTTTTTCAATTTTTTTTTTTAAATTTATATATATTTTTTTTTTTTTTAATTTACTATTGAAAAAAAAAAATTAAAAAAAAAATTTTTTTCTGGTAAAAAAAAATATTGGGGTTAAAAAATAATTTTCCCGATTTTGACTCATTGTTGGTCTAAATTACTATAGCCTTATATAAATCGTTGCAATGGACTTTGAAATATCCATATTGTCTATATTAATGACTTAGTAATCCAGATATAGATAAAAAATAAGCGGGTTTTTCCTTATATCTCAGCCATTTGTGGGCCGATATTCTCGATTTTACAAAGCGACTGAGCCGGAAGAATTCCCAATATATTGATGTATCAATTATGTTTGTAAGTTATTTGGGGGCTACGGAAAAATGATTTCAACATACAGACGGACATGGCTATATCGACTTCGCTATATATAACGATCCAGAATATATATACTTTATGAAGCATTTGATTTTGTGTTTGCTGGGTATAAATGTGTGTTGTGTATGTATAACAAAGTGAGTATGAGCGTATGTGTGGTTTTGCATTTAATTTTGTATTTAAGCTCAATTTAATCATTATCCACTTTGTACGTATGAGAACCCACATAAACAGTACTTTTTTTTGAAGTATACACTTAGGATTATAATAATAGGTATAGGAAAAACTAGATTACTAGAATATTTTTAATTTTACTGGAAGAAAACTATTTTTTGTTGCATTTCTTGGTAAATCAGAAATTTAGAAATCAGCTTGCTATCTTAAAAAAACATGCCTAAATTAAGAAACTTCGCTTGCAAATGAAACTACCTTATTGTGTTAAAATTTTTCTTTTTGTCATACACAAATTGTATAAAATTAATTACGTGGAATTATTTTAAACAAATTTGTTTTCAAACATCAAAATGTCTGTCTACAAATTGTTGGAGTATGATTAAATTAATTACCTTTAAATTGCCATTTTCTATGTGATACGTTTTTCTCATGAGAAGACACTAAAATGTAAGCATTAATAAAAATCTCTACTCACGTACATATATTTTTTTCATCAAGTTTGGTTAAATTTGTGTATGTTAGTATTAAGAAATGGTTAATTACTTTAATTTATTATTAAAACAATGTTTATTCTAATGTTTTGTACATAATTTTACATACTTTATTTGTTTAAAGATTTGGTAATAAATTAATTTTATTGCTTAGTCGGACAGTTTTTTTTCCCACAATTTCTTAAAAGACAGGAAAACGTTAATCAGCTGCACCACAAATCAGAGACATATATTTATATGAAATACATACATACATACTTTCTTTCTTTTAAAAATAATTAGTTTTTAAACTTAAAGTTTTGTGTTTAGATTTGTTTAATGAAAAATGTGTATATTTTTCAATAAAAAATAAACATGGAAATTTTTTAATAAAATTTTCCATTTTATTTGTTTTCATTTCTTGTTGTATTAATTTGCCTTAAAATGTCTAAACTATTTACATTTGTATCTACATTTTATAAACGAATCTGAAAATAAAATTCACTCATACATACAGTCGAATAGAAACCCAACAAACACTAAATCAATCATTAGAACAATGATGTTATTTTCATTTGATATCAAACATAATTCTCAATGATTTCTCAAATCATAATAGAGTTTGGAAAACTTTTCTCAACGATTTCTCAAATATTGATAAAGTCTTGAACATTTTAATAAAAGTTTTGGTTGTTTTGATAAAATCATTTTCAAACCTAAAAAAATAATTTTTGATATTATTCTCAAATCATTCTCAAACCAATCCTAGATTAAAATTTAAATTTAAGTTTGAGAATGATTTGCGTAAAACATTTTATATCAAATTGAGAAAATTTTCAATTGTCCAAGAAAATAAATAAATTAGCTTTGATTATGAATTTTATATCTAATTGAGAAAATACTAAAACGATTTTTCAAATAAACTTAAAACTGAATTGTGAAATTAAGTTTTGAGAAACCTTTGAGCTTGTTATCAAATTGAAGTAATGTATTTTGTCAATAGTTTAACTTTGTGTCTGTTGGGATATAATGTTTTAAATGTCTATAAAATCTTTTCTTTTTTGCATGACATATACAGAGAAAAACAATGTCAGAAAATTGCAACAAAACATTTAAAAGAACATATTAAACAGAATGTTAACTTAAAGTTTTCTGCAGAAATTTTTTATGTTTTTAATTAAAAAACTGACTTTCAAAGTTTAAATACTGAAAATGTTACAATAGGTATTTAAGTTTTATTAATGGTAAGATGATTTTTGAAACAAGGGATTTTCGGAATTATTGATTGAGGAATATCCCGACCAAATTTTAAAAGGAGCTGAAGCTTAAAACGGTCGAAAATAGCCACCGTTTTTGCTATAAATTCTTAAGATATTTCATAAAATATTCGGAATTTCTCTTTTTAAATTGTTAATGTTTTACCGTGCTGGGGGTCAAATTCTCTCACTCGTAATCGAAATAAAACTCGTTCGTAATCGAGTACAATCATTATAATTTTCTATATATTCTATTCGACATGGAATAAGATAATCCCAAAAATTAAAAAAAACTCGCACGTTCGAATAAGTATTCGATCGTGTTCGACTGCGGTAATTAGCCCCCTGGTCTCTATCATTGAATTTGTAGTGGAAAAAATGGAATATTTTTAAGGAAAAATTAGAAAATCACATCTTATGATTAAAGATCTGAAATCAGGTATGAAACTTGAACTGTTCTGTAATGAGAGATTAAACAAATTTATTATATCTCAACTCACAGAATCAACATTGTTACGTACTGGTAGTATCTAAGACCACAATGATCAGCAAACAATCCGACCGTATCTAATACGATGATAAGGAATTAAGCTAGTCCCAACTATCCAAATTGAAAAAGAATACCCCTTAAACCTTCCCTCAAGCACTATCTAGCGCAAATAAAGACGAAGAAAATTTACGCCTGTAAAATTGTTGGATATATCCCCAATGGAATGGGCATTTGTTGACGTTTCTTTTGAACTCGGTTTTTGTTTTTAATAACTTATATGTCATTTTGAAAGGTATATATCTGTCATTTATTCTCACTTAGTTACAGAACATTAGTGTAAACAACAACGTTTTTTTAGCTTCGAAAATGTCGAATTTTATACCAACAAAGCGTCATATGCGGGAAGTTTTGCTTTACTACTTTAATTTGAATAAAAAGTGCCGCTGAAGCAAACCGATTGCTCACCAATTGCTTATGGTGAATGTGTTTCGCACGTTGGAAGTGCGAGAGATGGTTTGTGCGGTTCAGAATTGGTGATTTAGACACGGAAATCAAAAAATTGCCCAGGCCAGTCAAAAAAGTTTGAAGACCAAGAATTGGAGGCATTACTCCATGAAAATGTTTGCAAGCAGAAGGATTCAACCAAAAGCAGGGAAATTGTGTACCATACGAATTGAAACCGCGAGACGCTACAAAAGTAAATAATTTTTGGACCGAATCATTACTTGTGATGAAAAATGGATCCATTACGATAATCCGAAGCGTAAGATATCGTATCTAAAGCCCAGCCAGACTACATGTTATATTTTTCTTAAGTTTCATCAAAATCGCCCCAAAAATAAATAACATTTCGCTTGAAATTTATAACAGTAAGGAAATAGAGTTCATTCGCCAAAAAATAGCCAAATATTTGTTTTTCTCGAAAATTTCAAAATTTAAATCGCAGCCACGGAAAAACTATAAGAGATATTTTGATGATTTTTTCATATTTTTATTCCCTATTATATTCTCTATAAATCCCAATGAGATGACCAAAAAATTCTGAAATTTGTTTAACAAAATTTTTAAAAATTTTAAAATAGAGTTTTGAAACTGCAGTTAAACATTTTTTATTTCTTTTGGTCATATCTGCGAATAGGTTAAATATGGATATATTTTAAGTAAAAATGAGCTTTTATTTTAATATTGATCAAAATATGTTAATTTTGTGCCTACATTTCATATTCAAGTGGCCTGAGATACGTTAATGGCCTGCGGAATTTTTAATAACTTTAACATTTTTTGACCAATTTCTGTTTTTTATGTGTCATTAGAACGACAATTACGTACACATTTCTATTATTTTAAATTAAATTGCAAAAGTAATTTTTGAATGGCAAAATTTTTACAAAAACTGAAAAAAATTAATTTTTTCCCCTTGTAAATGCATCTCAAAACATCAGAGGGCTTGCCGATTTACCTACAATTTTTTCAGGATGATTTTCTTTACCAATGTTCACCAAACAGGGGGTGAGACTGGCAAAAGTCCAATTTTCGTTTATTAAGGGCCACCCTAAACGTCATATCTATTATGAGCTACTGAAATCTGACCAGACCATCACAGGGAACATGTACCGAACGCAGCTAATTCTATTGAAGCGAACATTGGTCGAAAAATTACCAGAATATGAGGGCAGACATGAAACCGTAATATTTCATCATGACAACGCTAGTTCACATGTTGCAATACTTTTTAAAGAGTATTTAGAATGAAGTGGTTGGGAAGTTTGACTCACCCGCTTTATAGTTCAGACCGTGTACCGTCCGACTACTATTTGTATTTATCAATGCAGAACGCTTTCTCTGGGATACGCTTAACTTTGAAACAGAGTATACGAAATTGGCTTGATTCGTTCTTGGCTACAAAAGATCAGCAGTTCTTTTGGCTCGGAATCCATATTGTTACGTTTTTACCTTTTAAAAACGGAGTTTATTTCCTTTAAATAAACCGGATACTTTTGATTGCAAATAAAACCAGTTTTTGTAGTTTAAAATTTGTAACAACTCTTTGTTTATTTAGAATGTACAACAACAGCAGAATTAAATAGTCACTCAGTATCTTTATACACGTATATCAATTCGCAGAAATACTCACACACACTCTATAACGTACAAGTATACACGTACAAGACAGTTGATGTTAACTCTAACAGCGACAATGATCAACTCAACTCACGACTGTAGTCTCTGCCACTATTTATAGAAACGCCATCTCTCGGGAATCTTCTACAATGCTCATAACGGACAAAACTCGTATGTTCGAATTCCAGAGCCTTCGATGTCATTGCCAGCAGCCCAAACATTTAGTGTTGCCATACTTACAAGCAATGTCAATGATGGACGTGCCTTCAAACATGATGAATGCTGCAGGCAGTCATTACAGACTGTTAAATTCAAATCGTCATTGCACATTCGTAACAATATGTTTCCATAAAGATGGGAAAAGGTCGTAGTAAACAATTGTAGGAAATTCAAAGGGCCACATTTTGAAAGTTGCGTGTAAAACAGTCGTTGTAGCCAAATTTTTATTACAAATTTATTTTGTTTACTTTCTACCATTTATATGTAAACTTACTTACTTTACATTTTATTTTGGTAGTTTTCTAAAACAAATATTTGCAATTCTTAGTTTTTGTTTGAAATATTTGTCTTAAAAGCCTTGAAATGCTTTGAAATGGTCACATTTTATACTTTTACAAATTGCATTTGCTCAACATGAACTTTTATGACCAAAACTATGTAAGTCTGTAGTTAAGTTAAGTTTTAAAATGTGTACAACACAAGTTTTAACCCAAAAAAGGATGCCAATCTATTATACAGTGGGTTTAAAATGCTTTTAATTTTTATTGTTTTAATTAAGTTGAGTAAGAAACACGCAAAGCCCTGCATACATGTAGCAAATTCAAGGACATTGTAATAAAAACCTAAAAAATTGGCTTGAACTTTACAGAAAACTAAATGACAGTAATTACGCTATTTTGTTAAGATCAATTAATAGTTTTAAAAGGCATCAAGTTTATAGGCATTATATTTATGGTGTATTGTGATTTATGTCACATGTTTTGTTATTAATTACGTTTCCTTTTACGCCTGTAAAATTAGTTTTTTTTATTACTGTTTTACTTACTGGTAAGTAAATTGTATCACTTTTTAATGGTTCATAATTGTGCAGACAACTACAATTTAATGTCCTTACCACAACAACAATAACTACAAGTATAATATTATAAATCTGTAACACCAACTAACAAAATGATAAACAACATTAAACACTCACACCTCTCTCGCCCTTACTCAAGAAAATTATGGCTCAATAATGTTAAAATAATTTACTACAGGCCATAAAAAAAGAGACAAGAACAAGGAAACAGCAGCAACAACAACAAAAACAACAACATGCCCTGTAGTTGTACATGATTTGTCTTTAAACATTTTTAACAGGCCCTTTTGCCGTTTTAAACTCTGTTGAGTGTAATAAAACATTGTTGCTACTGTGGAAGGGGAAAACGAGCAAAATATTAACAAAAAAATCATAAAAGCACTTTATGCGCGAAAGGACATAATTTTCGCCGTAAATAAAACTTGAACATTAAAAAAAAACTAACGAAGAAATGTATCCATCCACTCGTTCATTCGTTCATTCAGTCACTTACTTTGTCCAAGTGCTGCGAAAAACTCTACAGTTGAGCAATTTAAAATATTTTCTGGTTTTCTTGTTTTGCAGCTTGTTCGTTGTTTTTGTTAACAACACAAAACAACTGACAAAAACTTTTGACAGGTTTTTTTTTGTTGTTGCAAAATTTGTTCGTTGTTTTTCTTTTTTAATTTTAGAAAATGACTTTAAACAGGAGTTTGTAGAAAGAGGTGGTGTTTATTTTAATAGGACTATTAAAAACAAACATTTTCCCAAAAAAGTTTTATACAAAATTGCAATTTTACATCTCGGGTCTCTTTAATTTATTTATATTCTGTAGATAAAAAACTGGCCTTTTTATACCCTACACCACCATAGTGGGGAGGGTATAATGTGTTTGTGCAAATGTTTTTAACACCCACCTTAAAATATACCGATCGATTCAGAATCACTATCTGAGTCGATTAAACCGTATCCGTCTGATAGCTCCAAAATTTGCTCATTTACACAATTTATAGTTTAGTTTGTTACTTCTTTATTTCTAAAAATTCATCCAACATAATTCTCCAAGGTTTTACAAGCCTAAAAAGAATTTCGTATATGAATGTGGTATGAGCTAGATTAAAGAAACAATGCTTGAAATATTGTTACGTTTTAACTTTTTTAAAACGTTGATTTATTTCCTTTAAATAAACCGGATTGCAAATAAATGCAGTTTTAGTAGTTTAAAATTGTAACAACTTTTTATTTATTTAAAATGTACAACAACAACGGTCTAAATCAGCGAAAGGCATTGAGCTCTCAAATGAGCTCTCTTGTTTTTGTTTTCACATGTACGCAAGCACACACATTGTATAAAAACAATCAAAACCAGTCAGTCTCGCATGAGCATTGATGGAAGCAGGTTGTTTTACGCTTTTCGATTTTATGCTTGTTTATTTCAGTTATTGTTTTTTTCTCAACTTTTTACTCAACTCATACAACTACAATATCTAAAAACTGTAGTGGTGTGAGTCTGCCTTTCGCTGGTCTAAATAGTCAATCAGTGTATTTATACCAATGATGAACGCAACTCACGACTGCAACCTCTGCTACTATTTATACACACGCCATCTTTCGGGAATCTTCTACAATGCTCTTAACGGACAACCAAGTATGTTCGAATTCTAGAGCTTTCGATCTTAAACATTTAGTGCTGCCATACTTATAAACAATGCTAACAACCGCATGCTATCAACATTGTTGATAAGTAGAAGCTTCTACTGATGGACGTGTTTATAAACATGATGAATCCTGCAGGCAGTCCTTACAGATCGTTAAATTCAAATCGCTATTGCAAAATCGTAACAATATTATATTGTCTCAATTTAATAACTAAGGTTGAAATTTGAGTTTAAAAAAACCTTAGGAAAAATTAAAAAAAAATTATCATTTGATATCGAACATAATGCCCTAAGGTTTCTCAAACCTAAGCAGAGTTTTGAACTTCGAGTTCAATTTAAGTTTTATTAAGAAATTAATGTTTTAAAAATTAATTCACAAGGTCTCTTATCAGTCATATTGTCATAATGTTCTAATATATCATGACTCGACGGCTCGGCTTAACCGGCTCTAAGGCTTTCGACGTTGGTCTCTGCTGGTACGTTATGATAACACAATAAACATAGCAGAAAGTATTATTATTTTACAACGCTTTTTGCTTGAAAAGCAATAAAAACCATTGTGAAATATTAGGATATTATGACAATATGACACGATAAGAGACCTTGTGAATTGACCAATTATCTCCATTTAATATCAAATGTTATTTGTAAATCTTGCTCAAATTTTTCTCGAACCGAAAAAGTGGTTTAAGTTTTACATTTAAATCAATTTGAGGTTGGCTTATTTAAAAAAAAATAATATTTTCTAAACTTAATATCAGGTGTTATTCTCAACTCATTCTCAAACATAGAATTAAATTTGAGTTAATAGAGAAAATATTTTGAAATAATTCAATTCTCAAAGGTTTCTCTAACCTAAACAGAATTTTGAATTTAATATCAAATGATATTCGCTAATCATTCTCAGAGCAGAAAATGTAATTTTCAAAGGTTTCTCAAACCTAAAAGGATTTAACATTTACATTATATGTGAGCTGGATTTGAAAAATAATATTTTCTCAATTTGATATCAAGTGTTATTAATTTTCTCAATTCTAAAAATAAATTTGAATTTAAACAAAAAAACTTTTAAAAAATGGACAAAACATAAAAAGCATAAATAAAATGTTTCTAAATTCTAAACAGAGTTTTGAATTTCACTTGAGTTTGATTAAAAATTAATAGTTAATAATAGTTATATTTTTTTCAAATCGATATCAAACGTTATTCCTTAATTATTCTCAAACGTAATTAACAAATTCAAGTTAATTTATAAAAAGTTTGAAACAACTTTTATTTTTAAATCATGTTCAATTCAGAAACTAAATGTGAGTTTTGAAACAATTATTAATTCTTGATCAAATATTTGAAAAATAAAATTTAATCAAATTTAATTCTCAAATGTTTTTTATTAAATTTTGGATTTTACAAAATTCAATTTCAATATTATCCGCAAATCATTTTTATACCAAATATTTAATTTTAATTCCATTATTTGTTTAAAAGCATAGGGTAAAATTAGAGGCGCAACTGAGAGTAAGCAGAGAGTAATAATAATTACTCTCTTCACACATACTTGTGATATGTGAATTCAACATACTTGTGAGAGAATTAAACACATCAAAATACTTTATTATACTTGTACACAATTCTTGGCAAATTTTGTTGATACTTTGCACGACATTTTTATTTCCGAAACACGTTAATTTTGCTCAAATGAAAAAAATTATTTTTTTATTAATTTTTGACACTTAATTTTATGTGTTGTAAAATTTAATTTATGGAACAGAGTTTCAATTTTTGGTATTGAAAATAGAAGAAAATTTTAATAAATTAAAATGTAAACATTTTTATAGAACTCTGTGTGTCTGGTGAAAATTAAAAAGGCACCAATACAACCTCAAAACTATGTACTAATTCATTCTCACGACTAAGGTTTTTGACAACAGACTTAGGTTTTTTCCCTCCCAGTAACGCTTCTATGGATATATTATTCTATGGTTATGAATTGAAGAGCAATGAAATCAAATCATAATATTTATGTTGAAACTTTTTTCTGTGTATAGAATATTCCTTGAAATTAAAAATATTGTTACGAAATTGCACTATAAATTTGAATTTAATGGTCTGTAATGACTGCTTCATCGTGCTTATAAACATTTCCAGTGCTCGAAACTTCTACATATCCAGAATGTTGCTAACACGCTGTTATAAACATTGTTTGTAAGTATAACAACCTTCACGGTTAAAGCTGCTAACATTAACATAGTTGCAAAAAGCTGTATAAATAGAACATTCTAGTTTTGGCCGTTAGATAGATAATTCATGTAACTACTAGAAGATGGCGCTGTGTATATAAATAGTAACAGCAGGTTGCAAACAGTCAGTTTCTCATAGGCGGAGCTGTTAGAGTTAACATCAACTGCATTACCAGAGTATTCTTGTATATTATAAAGTGTGTGTATTAAAAGGGAATGACTATTTAAATTGTTGTGTAAATTTAAACAAATAAAGAGTTGTTACAATTTTTAAACTACTGATGACTTTTATTTGCAATTAAAATAATTAGGTTTATTAAAAGGAAATAAACCACCGTCTTTAAGATGTAAAAACGTAACAATATTTAACCAAAATATTATTTCTTAAATTGATAAAAAAAATTTATAATCTTTGGTGAAGATAGGTAGCTGAGAGCCAAAAACCTGAGTCTGTTGTCAGAATCCTAATTCATGAGCATGAATTACTTGTCTGAAAAGAGAGTTATTTCGTTTGATTTATTGCAATGAGCAAGAATTTTATGTTAAATCTTTTTCAATTTTATAACAAAACTTCATGTTTGCTGGGATTGTGTTCAATAATTAATTTTATATATGTCTAGAAGAGACTGCACGCAGAAAAAATATAGTTGTGCATGTTTACTGTAACTATTTCAAAATTTTTAACAATATTATAGTCACAGTAACTATTTATATGATTGTGGTAACCATTATATGGTTAACTTACGATTCACATGATTGTATCAACCATATATATGGTTACAGTAAACAAGTATATGTTTGTGACATCGATTTTTATGATGATTAATTTTATCATATTATGTTGCTCTCAGATTATGATATGAGATCAACATAATATGGCAAGTCCTTCATCATATAAATGGTTGTCACAAACATATTCTTGTTTACTGTAACCATATATATGGTTGATACAATCATGTGAATCGTAAATTAACCATATTATTGATACCACAATCATATATATAGTTACTGTGACTACAATATTGTTAAAAATGTTGAAATGGTTACAGTAAACATGCAGAACTATATTTTTTTTCTGCCTGTTAAAATAACGGTTTCACTTTTATTTCTATGGTAAATTCTCATTCGCAGCTATTTCAAAATAATTTTTTGTGTAATATCACTGAGAGATTGATTTATTAGAGAACATTTTAGGCTAGTAGTGGTGAGAAACAGAAAAGAAACTAACACAAATAATCTAGATGATTATCATTTTATAACTCTTATAAATCACAATTTGAGTTTTTTGGTATATTTTGTTCATATTATTTTCCGACTCTGATTTCTAGTAAATTTAAATCTTCTAATTTAATATGCTCACTTATTAAGTTTCCACATTAAATTTATATAATTTATAAATTAATTAGCAAAAACATAAAGACAACAGTAATTACAAGAGTGTGTTCAGCATTAAGACAATTTAAGGGGTTTAATTTTTTAAAAAACAATGTTTCATCCTATTATTAAGTATTATGCTCTATGAAAACATGCCATTAAAATACGTGGGCACAATGACACAATATAAGTTTTACTAGAGGGTTTCAAAAAGTAACTTTTTTTGAAAAAAAAAAAAAACAGTTTTCCTTTTAATTTTGGTTTGTTAATAAATTGCGTTGTATTGTCATTTTGCTTTGTTTTTTGTTTAAGATACTTTTACATTGCCGCTGTTTAAATAAAATTTATGGTTTTTTGCCAAAAGGCAAATAATTGATTTGGGTAAAAAAATGTTTGTATAAGTAAAGAGCGAAAAAATATATCATTTTCTTTAGCTGGGTGTTGGTATTTGTATATTTTCACTTATAAATACATACATACATCTATTCTACATGTGTGAACTAGAAAATATCCTTAAATAAATTATAATCCCTTAGAAGTTAGGAAAGTATACATACATCTGTAGTTTATTTGTTTAGTACCATTTGTTTGTTTTTATTTATACCCTACATTATCAGTTATGTTGACTGAGGTTTTGTCTATAAGTTTGTTCATTCCCAGAAATATTTAACAGAGTTCTAAATTACAATATTTATATTCTGGATTATTGTTAAATTTAATGGCTTTAGCTATGTCCTGTCTGTGTGAAACACTCTACGATAATTGTTATTAAAAATCAAAACCTTCAGTCTTCAAACAAATTTTACATTTCAACAGTAATTTTCAACATCAATAGTGTTTACTGTTTAGCTTGTTGTTGTCGTGGGTAAATGAGTTTAATGTGTGTTGTAGTTGTAGCATGTTGTCTTTCTTTAACAGCTTTTAGTTTAATTGTTGTATGTAAATGGCCATCAACGTTGAGACGAGTGTAATTTATGTAGTTTTAGTTATAAGTATAGGGTATTTGAGATTCGACATCACCGAATATTTTATTGTAACTTATTTCATAAATTTCTTTATATGAAATAGTATATTCTTTATATTAATTCAATAATGTTTTGGGTGGTCCAACATACTTATAGATTCATAATACGAGAGCAGTTTGAAAGTAATTTTTTACATGTGCATTTGAAAAATAGCATTTTTCAAGAGGCTGTTTTATATTTTTTACTGTGGTTTAGTTATTTTTATTTATCATTCAACAAACGCAAAAGAACTAAAGATCCGAAGAAAAAGTACCAAAGTTACCTGATGTCTATAGCAAAGTCAGCTATAGATCCATCATTACATGTGATTGTTGGTGTTGGCTGACTCCAATTTATATATTTTGGTCATTTGACACGTATGTGCTCTTTGTAGAGCAGAGATAAGACAATTGGTTACTTTATACATCCCAGGTAATCTAGCGTGAAGACAATTGTCACTTATGTGTCTCTAAGTAATCTGGAGTGTAGTCACTTTAAATGTGTTGTGTGATAATTCGTTCAAACTGGTTTTATACAAATTGTGTTGATATATAGTTCTCATACAGTTAATTTTTATTTTTGCTTAAATATACTGATATCCCATGTAACATAGCATGAAGTCAATAGTCACTTTAGTGTCTCTTAGTAACCTATAGTGAAGTCACTTTAAACGTTTATTTTGTACTGCACTTTAGAAAGTAGTTATTTTACTCACCAGAAGCAATCCATTGGAGAGATGTCGAAGAACAGTTTGTTTACAAGCTATCGTTTATTAGACTGCCTATGATATTTTTTTTTTTTTTAGCTGACTATTTGAGGTCAATTAGCACTCGTACATGTTAAAATAACTAGTTATGTAGGGTAAGGTAACTGACGCTTTTTAACCAGTATGTGAATCAAATGCGTTGATTACTTTGGACCAGCTATTAGACAGCCTCATTGTAGTCAATTAGGGTCAATTGACCCCCTGCTTAAGACAAGCACGTGTTAAAATAACTAGTCACGTAGCTATTGAAGTAACTAGTTCCCACCCTAAATGATGGGTAAAATCACTAGTTCGGGACTGTCTCCCAGAACTGCTGGGTAGTTTTATTATTTGCTCGTTCTTGTAGAACTGCCTTTGCCTTCAACAATTATTATATCTTTCTCTATTCGGAAGAGCTGCCCTAGGAAACTTATTTTGGCTCTTTGAAACTTCAAATTGTCTGTATACTCAGTGGACTATAGTCTAGTAAGACCACATAACTTTTCTATTGTTTCGTATATAATTACTAGTCTGCCATCGTATTGTTAGCATTTCTAACATATATTTCGGTGTGTTAACAAAATAAATCAAGCAAAAAAGCGCCTATTGAAACAAAATTCGATTACTCACAGTGTGTGTGTGCCTTCAGAAATTTTGTAGTTTATTAAAAGTCTATTTTTTTATCACTCAAAGAAGTTTAAACAAGAAATTTTTTATTTTCCCCAGAGATATTTGCCTAAATAAATGGCCCCCTTATACATGTCATGTTCATTGTACTATTTTTGCTATTTTTTATATTTTTATTTTATAATCTAAAACCCACATCTCAATCAAATATTAAAATATTGACAAACAAACACACACAGATAAGTATACATACATACTTATAAGGGTGGAGCTAATATTGGAATTATTAGATTTTCGTTCTGTGTTCTCTGTCATATAAAAACCAAATGCAGAAAATTTTAGAAAAAAAAAGGTTAACATTATATTAAAAGTGTCTAGTTTTGGAATAAAGAATTCCAAAAAAATAAATTTTGAAAATAAATCCAATTAAAAATAGTTTTTATATTTCATTTACCCATAAAAGTGTGAATATAAAATATTAGTGAATGGTCATTGTTTGTCCCCTTTTACAAGGCAGAAATTGAAAGGCAGACAGACGAAGATTGATAGCGAGGGTAATAGTAGAAATAGTACTTTTTTTAAAAATAGTAGTGGAAAAACTACTTTTTTAAAATAGTAGTAGAAATACTACTTTTTTAAAAATAGTATTAGAAATACTACTTTTTAAAATAGTAGTAGAAATACTACTCTTTTAAAAATAGTAGTAGAAATACTACATTTTTAAAATAGTAGTATTTCTACTACTTTTTTTAAAAGCAGTAGTATTTCTACTACTTTTTTTAAAAATAGTAGTAGAAATACTACTATTTTAAAATAGTAGTAGAAATACTACATTTTTAAAATAGTAGTAGAAATACTAGTTTTAGTAGAAATACTACTTTTTTAAAATAGTAGTAGAAATACTACTTTTTTTAAAAATAGTAGTAGAAATATTACTTTTTTTAAAAATAGTAGTAGATATACTACTTTTCTAAAAAAGTAGTAGAAATACTACTTTTTTGAAAAAAGTAGTAGAAATACTACTTTTTTTGAAAAAAGTAGTAGAAATACTACTTTTTATATAGTAGTAGAAATACTACTTTTTATATAGTAGTAGAAATTCTACTTTTTTAAAAAAGTAGTAGAAATACTACCTTTTTTGAAAAAAGTAGTAGAAATACTACTTTTTTAAAATAGTAGTAGAAATACTACTTTTTTAAAATAGTGGTAGAAGTACTACTTTTTTACTTTTAAATAAATTAAAATAGTAGAAGAAATACTACTTTTTTTCAAAATAGTAGTAGAAATACTAGACATTTTTTGTTTCTCTTTTCCACTCTTCGCTATTTTCATGTTGTTGCTTCATATAATTTTTCTCACATCAATGTTTAAATGCATTTGACAATGTAAATATTCTCACAGCAAAAAAGAACGAAAAAAGGAAACGAAAAATTTCTGTCTGTCTATTAATTTCGCGTTTTTAAAAGGTTTAGGCAAGTTCAAAAGAGAATGAGAAAAATGTCTGCCTTTTAATTTCTGCATTGTTAAAGGGGACTTTGCTATGACCTTTTTCCATCTTTAATGCGACATATGGATATCGAGCCAAAAGAACTGCCCATATGTTAAGGCCAAGAACGAATAAAGCTAATATCGTATACTCTGTTCCAAAGTGAAGCGTATCCCATAGGGAGCGTTCTGCATCGATCGACACAAATAGTAGTCGGATGTTGAGGATGGTGAGGCACAACTTTCCAACTACTTCATTCTAAATACTTTTTAACAGGTAATGCATAATGTGGCTGAGCAAATGCTCGCTTCAAACGAATCAGTTGTGTTCGGTTCAGGTTCACTGTGATGGTCTGACTGGATTTCAGCAGCTCATAATAGATAAAACCCTTTTGCTCACATCAAATACAGAGAATTACCTTCATTTTGGACATTCAATTAGTATGGTACCAAATTTCCTTACTTTTTAATGAATCCTGCTGGTCGCAAACGTTTTGAAATTGCTGCTTGAGTAGTTTAAATGATTTTGCAAGCTCTTGTTGAGTTTGACAACAATCCTTATGTAGTATTGCCTCCAATTCATGGACTTCAAACATTTTTGGCTGGACTGGGCGAACTTTGTTATCCGTTTCTGAACCTCACAAACCATCTCTCGCACGTTGAAACAGATTAAAAACATTTTTTTCAAATTAAAGAAGTAAAGCAAAACTTCCCGCATTTGAAGCTTTCTTGGTACAAAAAAAACTTCATGTATCCCAAGTTAAAATTCTTTTCCAACGAAATTTCATAACATCGATTCTAACAACTTCTAAATGAGGTTATACTTGTAGTGCGGGCCGATTTTAAATGGTCATAAATTTGTTAAATTTATTTATTATCTAATATTAAATTACAAAATGTCTCTTTGTGTTGCTAATCTACGATTTGGTAATATTAGCTTTCTAAGGCATAGTTAAACCTTTTATATTGTTACGTTTTTACCTTTTTAAAAACGGGGGTTTATTTCCTTTAAATAAACCGGATCCTTTTTGATTGCAAATAAAAGCAGTTTAAGTAGTTTAAAATTGTAACAACTCTTTATTTATTTAGAATGTTCAACAACAACAGAATTAAATAGTCACTCAGTGTCTTTATACACGTATATCAATTCGCAGAAATACACACACACACTTTATATAATGTACAAGTGTACACGTACAAGACAGTAGATGTTAACTCTAACAGCGCCAATGATGAACTCAACTCACGACTGCAACCTCTGCCACTATTTATACACACGTCATCTTTCGGGAATCTTCTACAATGATCTCAACGGACAAACTAGTACATTCGAATTCTAGAGCTTTCGATGTTAATGTTATCAGCTTAAACATTTAGTGTTGTCATACTTACAAGCAATGCTAATAACCGCATGCTACTGATGGACGTGCTTATAAACACGATGAATGTTGCAGGCAGTCGTTACAGACCGTTAAATTCAAATCGTTATTGTACATTCGTAACAATATCTAGATTCAAATTTGTGTAAAACATCAAGGTTAGACCTCTACACTAAAACTTATTAAAAATATGAAATTGATTTGTTAAGATCAATTTATATATTCTATTGAAACGTGACTAGTTATTACAAACATAATGGCCCATAATCATAGTCAAACAATAAAGTCGGTTCTTTTTAAAAACTACTTTAAAATAAAAACCCGCTTTTTATTATTTCCCAACTATAGTCAAAATTAGAGTATGTTTTAAATTGAACCGACTTTAACTGGGTGTCACCTCAAATGTAGAAAATCTTATCATACAATAAACAACAAAATATAGACAAGTGGCATCGCTGAACAGCTGACTAAGAAAATTTAAAAAAAAAAACAAAAAGTGACAAACAATAAATGTAACCGGGAAGCTAAAGAAAAAAAGTTTGTGGTGGAAAAATAGAACAGGAAAGATTAATATCAAATGTATTCTATTTTGGTACTAATTTTATTGATTCAATATTCAATAATTGCAAAGTCTCTGCCAATATCTTGTAACTTAAACATTTTTGACTTTTTGTCGAACTTTTTTACATGGCGAAGAACAGCTGATGCTGTTGTTAAATGAGTTAAAAACAACTTCAGCTAGTTTTATATTTACAGTCGACTTTAAAGTAGAAGTATACTTTAACTTGTCTATGGTAGACCTAAAGTCCACTCTTAAGTAAAGATGACATTATTTCTCTTAAAATATATTTTATTTTCGACTATAATTATGGGCCAATATATTTTTTGATTTGGACATGATATTAGATTTTTTTTTTTAAAATAACCCTTTA
Source organism: Calliphora vomitoria (assembly GCA_942486065.2). NCBI lineage: Eukaryota > Metazoa > Arthropoda > Insecta > Diptera > Calliphoridae > Calliphora > Calliphora vomitoria. Next base: position 5,752,562 of record OW818032.2, read on the forward strand.
ATGAACGTAATGTTTTTGATATCAATTATTTTTTTTCCGATTTTGCTCAAATTTTCTGCACTTGGTTTAATTTAAGACCTTGGTAGCTCTTGCAAATCTAAAAAGTTCAATATAAGGACCACCTTAATATAAATAAAGAAATACACATACAAGCACCAAAGTAAATAATGAATGCGGGTCAATTTTCAAAACAAAGTTTGCAGTTTTTTCATCATCTGTGTGTTCGAGTATTTTATACTCATATATATTCTCTGTCTATAACACTGGCCAACAAATGAAATGAAAATAGAGCAATTTAAATATGGTCCAGGAATCTTCAGCCATAAATGGACGGTTTTATATACTGCACAGTGGGATCTATCGAAAAATAAATGGTAATAAATATGTACCTTTAAAACTACTGTTTCGATAGATACTGAACGCTCTATCTGGGATACGGTTCACTTTGGAACAGAGTATCCAATATTGGCTTAATTTTTTCTTGGCCTCGAAAGATGAGTAGTACTTTTGGCTCGGAATCCATATGTTGCCAGAAAGATGGGAAAAGGTCATAGCTAACAATGGCCAATACTTTGATTAAAATTATATTGTACAAATGTTTCAAAATAAAAGCTAACAAATTTTAAAAACTCCCACAGATTTGAAAACTATATTATTGAACTATATTATATCTTGAACTTTAAGAGATATTTTTAGCTTTAATATTTTTTATCAGTTTTTCTATTAAGAATGCGAAGAAATTATATCTGCATTAACTGATATGTATCCAATATTGAAATCTGTTATCGTTTCGTCTTATTCAATTTTGAATTTATTGTTGCATAGTGTAATCGATTATTCATTCATAGTTCAAATGTTACGCCTTAAAACGAAATAAACAATCCAGTAAGTTTACTTGAGTTATAAATTGCACCTTACTGTTGTTGTTCTTCATGATCTATAAAATAATCCAAAAACTGCATTTCATCATTTAAAATATTGATTTTTATTAAAGCTTTAAAATAATTCATCTTAATAACTTTCTTGTAAGCAATTTTTATTTTAAACTTTAAACAGAATTTTCAAAATGACCCGTAATTAAAGAAATATTTGTTAGAATTTTCAACTAAAACAACAAACGACTAACTGGTACTTGACAAAAACAACATCAACAAAAACTAAAAAAGAAAAAAAAAAAAAAACTAAAGGCGTTGCCTAAAGCCTTGACCAGAACAACAAGAAATTCCACGAACAATTTTTCAAACATTTTGTTTTTTTTTTTTTGTTTTTTTCGTAGCTAGTAGTATTTTTGCTGTGAATTCCATATAAATTGATATAAAGTTTTTTAATCCTTTTTGTAAGAAAAAAAAGAACTTCTAAGTAAACAGAAGAGACAGACAGACAATAGCGTGCAGCCCTCTTTTCATTGTTGATTAATACTAATTACTCAAGATTACGGAACAAAATGCCAAAATAATGAGAAAAAGATTTTGTCTATGAATCACGTACAAAAAACCAACAACCGATAACGTTTATTAATGTTAAGGAACATTTTGTTTGCTAAGAAGAGGAAAGAAAAGCTTTTAAATCGCCAGATAAAAACTTATTTACTGTCAAGTAAGAATTTAATGCAAATGGAGTAAGAAATAATTGTAAGTCTCGATTTTAACAAATAGAGGCATTTAATTTGAGTGCATGTAACTAGTGATTTTACCCATCATTTAGGGTGAGAACTAGTTACTTCAATAGCTACGTGACTAGTTATTTTAACACATACATGTTCTAAGCAGGAGTTCAATTGACCCTTTTTGACTACAATGAGACTGTCTAATAGCTGGTCCAAAGTCGTCAACGCGTTGGATTCACATACTGGTTTAATAGCGTCAGTTACATTACTAGCTACCTTAGTGGTAACTTCATCAGCTACATAACTAGTTATTTTATCATGTACGAGTGCCAATTGTCCTCAAATAGTCTGCTAAAAAGACATTTCATATGCAGTCCAATAAACGATAGCTTGTAAACAAGCCTTTCTTTGACAACTCTCCAATGGATTGCTTCTGGTGGGTAAAATAACTAATATCTAAAGTGCAGTACAAAATAAACGTTTAAAGTGACTTCACTATAGGTTACTAAGAGACACTAAAGTTTAATTGACTTAATGCTATGTTACTTGGGAAATCAGTATACTTAAGTAAACTTTATGACAATTAAATCAACACAATTTATATAAAACCAGTTTGAATGAATTATCACACAACACGTTTAAAGTGACTACACTACAGATTACTTAGAGACACTTAAGTGACAATTGTCTTCACGCTAGATTACCTGGGATGTATAAAATAACCAATTGTCTTCTCTCTGCACTACAAAGAGCACATACGTGTCAAGTGGCGAAAATATAGTCAGCCAAGTGTTAAGACATTTGTGACGATTACTGTCTATAAGGGATACCTTGACTACTTGCTTAACTGCGGGGAACTGAATGAAATATTTGTATTTTTAAGCTCTATTACGCTGTATTGTTTACATTCGCGTTGTGTACGTGTAAATTGACGAAAATCTTCGTAACCTGAACAATATGAACTCCAACCAATGAACTACCAAGCGCAACTGAGAGTAAAATATATGAAAAATATTTACTCTCTCCCAAAGTTTATGGTTGATACAACAACAAAATACTTTTAGTTCAGAGATGCCCAAAGCTAAAACTGTATTTGTGTTGGTGAGCGAAAGAGAGCTCCACTGAAAGAGATGTTTAGTGAACTAAATAAAAGATGTCAATATTTTAAACGCTTTATTTTTTAACAATAATCAAGTCAACAATATTTATCAAATTGTCTGGCGACATATTATCATAGCTCATTAATTGAGAGTTTTATATTAATAATTTTCGACAAATTTGAAAATATTTAAAATGTGTAAAAAATTTTTTTTTGCTTATTTTATTACGTTGTTTTGATTAAAATCATTTCAAATCTGAAAAACATTGTTTACAGAAGTAAATTGAGGTGAAAAACCAGACAACACTTCAGTGATATTTTAAAGTTGTAAATATATTAAACAATTCAAATATTTCTTTCAGTGATCATGAAAAAAAATTTAAAAAAAAAAAATTAAAAACCAGTAAGAGAGCTATATTCGGCTGTGCCGAATCTTATATACCCTTTACCAAATTATAGTTTAAAATAAAATTCAAAAAATTTTTTTTATTTTTTTTTTTCAAAATAGTTTTTTAAAAGTTTTTTTCAATTTTAAATTTTTTTTTTTTTAATTTATTAGTGAAAAAAATTTATGACAAAAAAATAATTTTTGTGAAAAAAAATTCGGGTTAAAAAATATTTTTTCCGATTTTGACCCATTGTAGGTCCAACTTTGTACAGCCTTATATACATCGTTGCAATGTACTTTGAAATATCTATCATTAGATATCCATATTGTCTATATTTATGACTTAGTAATCGAGATATGGATAAAAAAAATAGGCCAAAAATAGAAATTGTCTCATATCTCCGTTATTTATGGACGGATTATGCTGATTTTAAATAGGAAACTTTTCGATAGCATGTCTGACAGAATTATTGAGGATTTGGATCCCAAAGATATCCGGTGTCTTCAGAAAATTGATTTCAACAGACAGACAGACGGACATGGCTAAATCGACTCCGCTATCTATAAGGATTCAGAATATATATACTTTATAGGGTCGGAAAATTATATTGTGGAAATTACAAACGGAATGACAAATATATATATACCCTTCTCACGAAGGTGAAGGGTATAAAACTAGTAATATACCCGCTTAGCATGTTCATTCGTCGCTGTCTCAGTGACTACTAAACCAAAGAGAATAAGAATATGTGTGTGGTTAACTTGCACAATTGTGCTATGAAATGGGCACCAATGTTTTAGTTACTTGTATTTTATTGTCAATGACTACTACATGTCTTCAGCATTACTTAGAAGTAGTCGTATATTGAATTATTATATATTAACTGTTATATAACTGCTTACTTTCCAGTCATTTGCTAGAGCACATTCTGTTGCTACTGATAACGACTTATGTGAGACCTAACTAGCAAAGGGTTATTTAAGTCGCTACTTGGCAATGACAGTTATTGGTGGTAGTTTTGTTTTCTCGTTTCCCTTACATTACTGCATTTGAGAAGTGCTTTATTTGAAGTTCATGAACACAATATTTAATTTATTAGGTGTTACTGGGTCAATATAAGTATCATTTTAATCTAACAATCACAATGTTTTTGAGGTTAACCCTCTAAGGCTTAAGCATGCCTCAAGGCACTCATCGTAAAATGCCAATTAAGGCAAATATAACTGATATTTCATTTCAAAAACTTTTAAAATAAAACATTTTAAAATAATTTAAGTATGTTATTTAGCAACTGTTATATGAGTTTTTGAAATGAAAAATCAGTTATATTTGCATTTATTGGCATTTTAGCGATGAGTGCCTTTAGGCATGCTTAAGCATTAGAGGGTTAAGATCAATAATATTTCATATTCATCAACCATAGACCATTAAAAAAAATATGTAATAATACAAATGCAGTAGTTAATAAATTGAAATAATAGTTTATTTTTTCAATATTTAGAAAATCAATATAAATGGTTTTTTAATCTACTATTTTATGGCCAAAATATATGTATTGGAATTGCTTTCACCATTTTCTCCTTCAAAAGAAAATGGATCAATAATAAAAAAAAAAACTAATTGAGAACAGCACACATTCAATTTGGCTGTACGACAACAAATATTGTTTCCATATTTATTATGGCATAATAAAATTTCCGACACACTCCTCCTGACTACGACACCATAACGGATAAAATTTCTCAATAAACTTGAAGCCAAATAAACAAGAAATAATATAAATAAATATTTCTTTTAAAAAAGTAAGAGGAAACAAACACACTTACCTCCTCTTTTGGCACCAGCGTAACCTTCTTCATGGGTGCACTATTATTGACAACAACCGTTTCACGTTTCAATGATGGACGTTTTAAAGCTGAATTGGGTTTTTGTATCTCAACCATAGTGTTACTTGCTCAGGAACAAGAAAAAGGGCTATAGGGAAGATATGTAGGAAATAAGGAAGGAAAGAGCAGCAGGAAAGTAGAGAGGGAATGATTGAAAGGAAATGGTAATTATTAGCTAAGCGTAATAAAAGGAAGTAAGAGTATAAGAACAGGAGGCAGGGGGAGAAATGTTTTCTTTTTTTATTATTTAAATAGACAGTTTAGTGAATTTATCCGAGTTGATTTCTTAGGAATCGTGGAGCAGCAAGGAATTTTGATAGGAATGTTTCAAGTGTCGTTGCTTTAATGTTTATTTAGTTTTGTTTTTAAAGCGAAATTTAAGTTTTTGCGTTTTGTTTTGTAATATTTAATGAATTTAAGGATTTAATTTCTTTAGTTTAACAAAGCCATTTAATAAAAATCTTTTCGTTGATACACCAGCCATTTTAAGGGCTTAATTTTTAACATTTTTTTTTGTTTGTTTGCAAAGCAGTTTCTTTAAATATTTATTTTTTTTATTTTACTTCTGCTTTCTTCAAGGATTATTTTTTTCTTTATGCAGTTTATTTCACAAATATTTAGACGAGGCATGAGTAGAATCTGCTGTTTTTTTTTAGATTTTTTTTTTTAGATTGTTGTAATAAAAACGTTTATTCTTCTTATATCTATATGAGTTTAAAGTATTTTGTTTAAGGTTATTTTTTATTTTTGAACATCTTTTATTAAATAATGTTATTCAGCTGTTGTTTCTTTTCTTTCTTTTTTTTTTGGAGGGAAACTGTATCTGCTGTCTGGAGTTTTGGAGCTGTGCGTTTTATGTGGTGTTGATTTTCAAATCAATTGTGCGAATTTTACATTTTCAAATGTTGTTGATCCTTCTTTTCTTTATCTTTTTTTTTTTCATTTTTCGCTTGTGTGGCTTATTATGCCATTATAGCCCGTTTCTTTTCTTATATTTTGCCCTTTTTTTTAAAAAAAAAAAAAAAAATCTAAAATCTTTAGCATTTATTTGAATTTTCACAAAGAATACAGAAATTGCACATTTACTATAATCCTGTTTGAATGGGATTTTTACCACAATACTTACAAGTAACAGTTGTTTATCAATTTTTCTCGCTACTAAGTGATTTTTAGTGTGAATTTATTGTAGCATAGCATACCGAAAGAAATACCGACTTTTAAAGTTTATAATGACTATTGCATACCCTATACATTACTAAGAAGTAGTTTAGTAATATCATGCTTGTAATCAAGCACACACGTATAACAACTGTACGTATTCACCTCTATCGGCAAAACATGTGAAATTTATGTTCCCATGAAATATCCATTTCCCTCGAAGGGGAATTTGCTATCGTGATATTCCCTTAAAATTTTCATTCACAATAGTTAACTTTGTTCGTATCAGATGTTTATTGTTTACAAAATTCCATCTAAAAATTTCCCATGTTGTGGAATTTTTTCACGTGAACAAAGTTGATGAATGAAAAATGGGAAAAGGGAACACATTTCATGTGAAATATTGATTCGCGATAGGAGTGATTAATACCAATAATCTGTATAATTCCACTTCTTCTTTCTGTCATTACGCCACTTTACACTCCTAATGAAACAGAAGATATCCACTATCTAGACACATTAATATATGACCTTGTTACCCCGGGTAGTGACATATAATATGATCCACAGCCTGTAACTCCTCTACGAAATCAAACATCCTACTATAGTTCGGAGTGCCGTTGCTATATCCCTAATTGACCTAGTCCTATCCAAGTTTAATAGCAGGTTGGTACTTCAACCTGGACAGGAGTCCCCTCAGCTCAACCAGGATTGTTTAGTCCTATACATTCTTTAATTTTAACCTATGATATGATATTTCATCAATATGCCCTATAAGGATAACCCCGAAACAACAAATTTATCAGATATACTTGGGTGTATGACTTAAAAATGAGAGATTTTTAAAAATTTTTAGCTTTTATTTTCAAACATTTGTACAACATAAATGTATTCAAAGTAATGGCCATTGTTAGCTATGACCTTTTCCCATATTTCTGGCAACATATGGATTCCGAGCCAAAAGAACAGCTCATAAGGACTGAGATTGTAAAATTCTTAAAACACGTTTTTCATTAAAACTTTTAACCCAAGTATTATTTGATTTTTAACAATCAAAGGTCTAAACAATCAAAGGTTTGCTATCAAACTGTTTCCGATGTTATTAGACAGTACCGGGATAACTTGTCCGTTGATAGAAAACATGGTTCAGGTAGAAGGAATGATCCACATGATGTTTCTAAAGCGAAAATAATTGAAAGCATTTTCAAAAGAGCTCCCAACACATCCGGTAGAAAAGCAGCCCGTTTAGGTCAGTACTCGGACTATTTGGTACGAAAAGTTAAAGCCAATCCAGGTTTAAAAGCCTACAAGGCTAGAAAAGTTCCTGAAAGGAACTCTGCTAAAAATTTAGAGGCCAAAGACAGAGCTCGGAAATTGAAGTCAAATTTTATACAAAAAATATACCTGCTGCATAATCGATGACGAAATGTACCTATGGAAAATTTTTCGTAGCTTCTGGTTCAATTTTTGTATGTTGCAGATGCATCGAGGGAATGTTAAAGAAAAGTTTAGGACCCAATAGCAGACAAAATTTCCCAAAAAGTTCTTAGTATGGCAAGCAATATGCAGTTGCGGCAAAAAAGCCAAACATTTGTTACAAAGAGCTCTATAAATACCGAAATTTACATCAAGGAATGTTTACAAAAAATAATGTTTCCATTCATAAGACTTCTTAATGTGTCCAGTTAATTTTATGGTAAGAAAGGTCTTGAGTGGTACAAGAACAATAATGTGTTATTTGTACAAAGAGAGGTAATTTCTCCAAACTGCCTGGAGCTGAGTCCAGTGGAGAGATATTGGGCTATTGTTAAAAGAGAATTGAAGAGCACAACAAAGGTGTCCAAAAGTGTGGTAGATTTTAAACGGAGATGGACAACCTGTTCGAACAAAGAGATAAAAACCATAATGGAAGGGTTTTCGAAAAAGGTTAAAAATTTCATCATTAGTGATTAGAACTATAAAAATAATTTTTTGTTTGTAAATTGTAACAATAATTTCAATCAAATAAAAAAAGATTCAAAACTGTAAGTTTAGTGGTTTCATTTTTGTTAAAAGTTGTTCAATCTCAGTCCTTATTTTGAGGCCAACAACGAGTCAAGCCAATTTCGGATACTCTGTTCAAAAGTGAAGCGTATCCCAGAGAGAGCTTTCTGCATCGATCGATACAAATAGTAATCGAGCGGTTCACGGTCTAGACTGTAAAGCGGGTGAGGCAAAACTTCACAACCACTTCTTTCTAAATAGTTTTTAACAGGTGTTGCAACAGGTGGCCGAGTGCCGTCATGATGGAATATTAAGGATTCATGTCTGGCCGCATATACTGGGTGTTTTTCGGCCAATGATCGCTTCAAACTAATCAGTTACGTTCGGTTCAAGTTTCCTGTGATAGTCAGACAAGATTTCAGCAGTTCATAATAGACAGGACCCTTTTGCTCCCACCAAATACAGAGCATTACCTTAGCGCCATGGATATTTGGCTTTGGTGTCGATTCGGCTGGTTGGCCGAGCTTCACATACGATCTCCTACGCTTCGGGTTATTGTAACGAATTAATTTTTCATCGCAAGTAATGATTCGGTGCAAGACTGATTTTCCTTTATAGCATTCAAGCATCCTTTCGGACATGCAAAATCTTATTTCAAGATATCTCGCCTTCAATTCGTATGGTACCCAATTTCAATGCTTTTGGATAAATCCCGCTGCTTGAAAACGTTTTGAAATTGTTACATGAGTAGCTCACAATGATTTTGCAAGCCCTTATTGAGTTTGACAACAATCTTCATGGTGTATTGCATCCAATTCTTAGTCTTCAAACATTTTTAGCTGGCTTGGGCGATCTTTGTCTTCCGCGTTAAAATCACCACTTCTGAACTGCACAAACCATCTCTCGCACTTTGAAACCGACGCAACACATTCACCATAAGCTTTTGTAAGCAATCAAAGTGCTTCAGCGGCACTTTTTTACAAAAAAAACAAGAAAGAGAGGTATATTCGCCTGTGGCGAATCTTATATACCCTTCACCAATTTATACTTTAAAATAAAAATTTTAAATATTTTTAGGTAAACAAAATTAAATTTTTTTTTTTTCAAAATTTAAAAAAATTTTTTTTTCAAATTTTTAAACATTTTTTTTTTTCGAAATTGTTTTTAAAATTTAATAGTGAAAATTTTTAAAAAAAATTCGGGTTAACAAATATTTTTCCCGATTTTGATCCATTGTAGGTCCAAATTATTATAGCCTTATATACATCGTTGCAATGGACTTTGAAATATCTATCATTAGATATCCATATTGTCTATATTAATGACTTAGTAATCCAGATATAGATCAAAAAAAGACCAAAAATCGAGGTTGTCTCGGTTTTTTCTTTATATTTCAGCCATTTGTGGTCCGATTTTCTCGATTTTAAATAGCAACCGAGCCGACAGAATTCCCGATATATTGATGTATCAATTATGTTTGTAAGTTATTTGGGGGCTACGGAAAGTTGATTTCAACATACAGACGGAATGACAAACTTATATATACCCTTGCCACGCATGGTGAAGGGTATAAAAAGAAGTAAAGCCAAACTTTCCGCGTATGAAACGTTGTTGGCACAAAATTCGACATTTTCGAAGCAAAAAAGAAAAAAACGTTGTTGTTTGCACTATAATGTTCAATAACTAAGTGAGAATAAATGACAGATATGTAGCCTTCAAAATGACATATAAATTATTAAAAACAAAAACCGCGTTTAAAAGATACACCATCTATTATAATAGATTATATTATAAATCCCGCATTTTTAAGTCATACACCCAGTATGAATTGTGCCCGTCAAATATTTGGGGCCTTTAGAAAGCTGATTTCAACTAACATATTGTTACGAATCAGCAATAGCGATATAAATTTAACGGTCCGTAACGACTGCCTGCTACATTCATCATGTTTATGAACACGTCCATTAGTAGAAGCTTCTACTTATCATCATTTGTGTTATCAACTGTTGATGGCATGCGGTTACTGGCATTGTTTGTAAGTATGCCAATACTAAATGTTTGAGCTGCTAACATTTACAGCGAAATCTCTAGAATTCGAATGTTCTAGTTGTCCGTTAAGATTATTGTAGAAGGTTTACGAAAGATGGCGTGTGTATAAAAATAGGTGGCAGTCGTGAGTTGAGTTGATCATTGTCACTGTTAGAGTTAACATCAACTGTCGTGTACATGTCCATATTTGAACTGTTGTTGGTGTACATTTAAATAAATAAAGAGTTGTTACAAATTTTAAACTACTAAAGTATCCGGTTTATTTAACGGAAATAAACCCCGTTTTTTAAAAGTAAAAACGTAACAATATGGACATCGTTATATAAATTTTCCTACCTATAAGGATGCAGAATATACATACAGTATACGTTATCGCAAATGATTACTGAAGTGATTGCCCTTACTACGTGGTAAATTTTGGTTAATTTTCTTTAAATGAACTTGACTTTAATGCTATTTTGTATACAAAGAATACATTATTTTAAGCAAAAGTCCTGTAAATCCAATATAATAGTTTGCTTAAGGGACTTATTAGAATTTAGTAGGCTCACACACAAAAATATGTAAATCAATTTAAAAAAAATATGTGTAAAATGCGTGCTAATGAGGTGTTTACTTTAACAAAACATCATGGCTGTTAGTTAAATATAAAATAAAAGTATCATTGTCAGACAACAAACAATAGAAAAATATCACAGGACTAAAAGAAAGGACATAATTACAAATTTACTAAGTACTAAAGGTATTTTCTTTTCAATACAAGAAGTATTAAATTTAAGGTAAATTAATGTTAAAACACTACAATACTACTCTTTTTCCCAATCCACTTAGGGTAGGGAGACAATGCCAGTTTTAAATAAATGAATAAAGTATTGTCGTAACAATAAAAAAACACAAAGGTGTGGTAATTTTATCTACTAAAAAAAGTTTTAATATTATTTCAACAAGCAGCCAACAAACAAATACACATTCAAACAAAAACTCTAAACAAAATGGAATGAAATGAAATTTGTAACGTATAAAGGAAGCGGAAATTTATTACACTTAAGACCTTGTACATCCTTCCTAGCTACAATGCAGCTTCAAAATAAAATTTAAATTTTAAACTTTTCGCGTGAAGAATACTTACATATGTAAGTATTAATAAAATCAAACAAGCATGTAAATAAATATATAAATGATTTATGTAAAAAACAATTTAAAAGCAACGCCACAAAAGCTTCATAAACACAATTCAAAATCTCTTAAATAAAGACTGATTTTTCATATCACAGTATTCTTGTCTTTAACAAAAATTACCATTCATTATGTGCTACAATACGAATACAAAAGAATGGAATGGAAAATAAATATTTTTTCTACTCATTGATAAGCTTTCATTATTCAAAAAATGGAAGAGTGAAAGCGATGGGGGAGAGAAAGAAAAATGAACACCAAAGACCGCCATAATCACTGTCATTATATTTTTTTTTTGTAAATAGTGTAATAAAATAACAATACACAAGATACACACATACACTCACACACATATTTATACAATACATACATACATATTTTTACTATTCATCCCAACAGGCTGAGATTTTTTCCCACTAACAATCAAAATAAATTATGCGTAAAAACCTACATCAACAAAACAATAACTTTTGAAATGTATTCATTCCGTGGGTAGTTTATTCATTACAGAGCTAAAATAATTGAAAAAACATATTTATATGTTGAAATATTTATTCAAAATCTCACAAAGTGTATAAAATTCTAAAGAAATTTATCTATGGCTTGTTATTTGTTTGTTTAAAACAGGCTCACATCTAAAATACATAACCAACATACATGAATTTCACCCAAAATCTTTATTATTGTGCTAAATACTCTGGTATTGAAAAAGAGTAAAATCGGGGAGGTAGAAAAAGGTAATTATGTGAAAATTTATTAAGTAATTAACCAAATTGTTAAAAAATCTTTTAGACTTTGAATTTGCACGAATTTTGTAGGAATATAAAGCGGCAAATCTACACGTTCACAGAAAAAATAACAATTTTATTATCCTTAATTTAAGGGTATTTATTTCACGTTTCTCAGACTTTCAAATTTAGAATTTTTATTCAATTATAAAACATTCTATTCACAGATCAAATACATACGATGCTCTGCAGGAGTTAAAGCGTAACAAATGAAAGAACAAATATTAATAAATACCTGAAAATTGTAAGAACTTGGCTCTAGATCAGCGAAAGGCAGACTCACACCACTACAGTTTTTAGATATTGTAGTTGTATGAGTTGAGTAAAAATTTGAGAAAAAAACAAAAACAATAACTGAAATAAACAAGCATAAAAAGCGAAAAGCGTAAAACAACCTGCTTCTATCAATGCTCATGCGAGACTGACTGGTTTTGATTGTTTTTATACAATGTGTGTGCTTGCGTACATGTGAAAAGAAAAACAAGAGAGCTCATTTGAGAGCTCACTGCGTTTCGCTGCTCTAGATACTCAGAACTAAATTATTTCAAGTTGAAATAGAGAAAATTCCAATGGAAATTAAGCGAATTGTGAAATATTTTTGAAGAACGGAGTTTTAAAGTGGGATATTTTTGAATCTAGTTGAGATATTGACTTGAAATTTTTTTTGTAAGACCAAAAATTAACTTGTCTAAGCAAAAAAAAAAAAAAAAAAAATAGTTCGGAATTAATGTGGATCAAATTGTTCCTAATATTTGCAATCCTATTATAATTTTGATACAATTTTTAGTTTTAGAAACTAAGTAAATATGTAATAAAATCTTTATTTATTGCCAAAACTCAATGATATTTTCAACGTTTTTTAAACTTGTCATTCTAAATAACAAAGTGTAAAAAAACTTGTCAAAAGGTCAAAGGGCATCACGCAATTTCTAAAAATTGGAGCGACAATCCCAAAAATGGTATTTTTTACAATTTTGCCCATAGGGTCCACATTTCCTTCGAGGCTGGGAAAATACTTTGGGAATAAATAGGGATCACATCAAAGTTTCCAAAGGTGCATTCCGTTTTTTGCTCCCAGCTTTGGGATTTTAGAACATGTGGCCCAAAGTTGAAATTTTGATAAAAAATAGGTCAAATTCGGAAAGGCGTAGGGCCGACATATTCGAAAAACAAGACATGTCCTTTCTACCAAAATTTTCTCCATGAAGAAACCTTATGGAAACATATAAAATTGTTATATGTTCTTAAATAAAGTTTCTTTTTTTTTTTTTAAAAAAAAGAGTTAAGTCAACTTTTCGTACAAAAAACTGCCAAATTTTACTATTTTTTTAATTTTTAAATTGTTTTTGTATCCATAATTGATATTGCCTTGAAATCTCTTGTATGCTATTGGTAATTTGTCGAACTAACAGGTAAATTCAAGTCCATTCGGTCCAAAAGTAAGCCCTATATTTTTAAAAAAGCAGACCAAGGCACGGCATAATTTTAAAAGTTCAATTTTGAAATGCCTATAACTCGGAAATTATAAGAGATAAATAGCATACGCAAGGATGTTTTTCCAAGACCTAGCCAAGTGCTTTCCAAAAATATACAAATCATTGAAATCGGATGGGAAACAAAAAATGGCACGGGTTTAAAAATATAATAGCGCCACCCCTGGAGTATTTATAAAGTTTAGAAATGCCAGATTTATTTCCAAAAAATTTTGATTGCCCCACTGTGTCCTGTGGGTTCCACTCAATTGCAATTTTAGCTGTGTCATCTGAAGGCCTGCGTAGCGTGTGACCAATCCAGCGACATTTGCGGTTCAATATACAATATGGACTGGCCGCTGATTTCTTTGTCTCCAGAGTTCCGTATTACATATAGTGTTAGGCCAGAAAACTTTGAAAAATCTTCGGAGACATCAATTAACAAACACTTGGGAGTTTAAGTCGTTTTCTGTCGTATTCCAAGTCTCGCATGCATAGAGGAGCATAGACTTGACACAAGATTTAAAGAGACCGATCTTGGTGTTCTTGGATAAGGCAGAAGATTTCCATACTGACCTTTGGGTACCAAATGCTTGGTTGGCTTTTGAGATTTGGTACGCTACATCTTTGCTGGAGCCACCTGTGTTTGTTAAGATGCTGCCTAGGTAGCAAAATTTTCTTTCTTATTTTGTATTGAAAACAATATTATTCAAATTTATTTGTTGTTTTCAATATAAAATAAGAAAGAAAATGTTCGTTCGTATTTAGTGAGCCAGGCCCTTAATTTCGGTTTTCAATTTCTTTTTCCAATATTAAATTGGATTTCTCAATATCAATTTGTTTTTGCTCAATTTTAATTTGAAATGGTATTGTTCCACTACAATACTAAAATTTATGGAAATAAATTTGTATCATTTCAATAAGTACCAAAAAAGAAAAACGGGAAAACCTTTTTTATTCGATATTATCAAGCTAACTTTGTTCAAGCATTGGTTTCTGTAGTCATACAAAAATGGTACTGGAGTGCGAAGCTGTAGATAAATCGAATCCAAATCAAGCTGTGATCAATCATATTTCATTACGAAAAATCGATTTTTAATATAAAAAACTCAAATATCTTCAAATCTGTATTTAAAATATGAATACAGATGTGAATCGTTTAAGATATATCAGAATCACAAAATATGTATGAGTATTTTGAAAATTTAAAATTTTCGGGTGTTCAAGAGTGCCTTTTCTCCTAATGGTACTTTTTTCATATTATAAATTATTAAGCTTGTAGACATAAAAATTAGCTGATGTGCATCAGAGCGAAGTTAGAATCAATCAAGGGGGAGAACTAATGGTACTTTTGCGTTTTTCTAATGGTACTTTTAAATTGTTTTTATAACAAGTAAGAGAGCTATATTCGGCTGTCCCGAATCTTACATACCCTTCACCAAATTATACTTTAAAATACAATTTGAGAAATTCTTATTTAATAAAAAAAAAAAAATTTTTTTTTAAAGTTTTTTCAAAATTTTGAAAAAAAAAATTTTTAATTTAAATTTTTTCTTTTTTTTAATTTATTAGTGAAAAAAGAGTTTTTTGTGAAAAAAATTCGGGTTAAAAAATATTTTTCCCTATTTTGACTCATTGTAGGTCCCACTTACTATAGCCTTATATACATCGTTGCAATGGACTTTGAAATATCTATCATTAGGTATCCATATTGTCTATATTTATGACTTAGTAATCGAGATATAGATACAAAATAGGCAAAAAAAAAAAATAGGGGTTCTCTCGGATTTTTGCGCTCAAATCTCCGTTATTAATGGACGGATTTTGCTGATTATAAATAGGATACTTCTCGAAAGGATGTCTGACAGAATTACTGAAGATTTGGATCCCGAAGATATTTGGGGTCTTCAGAAAATTGATTTGAACAGACAAGCAGACAGACGGACATGGCTAAATCGACTCCGCTATCTATAAGGATCCAGATTATATATACTGTATAGGGTCGGAAAATTATATTGTGGATATTACAAACGGAATGACAAATTTATATACTTATACCCTTCTCACGAAGGTGAGAACAAAATACTTGTAAGAGTAAATAACGTCAAGCAAATATGTACTAAAAAAAGTGGTTACGGTTAAGAAATCTGACTGACTTTTGGGGGAAAAATGTGGGTGTGTATGCTTGTGTATTTGAATGGGCATCAATGTTGAGACGATGTGTTTAATTTCAATTAATAGTGGAGGGTAGATTTGGCACAGTCGAATAATAAAGATTTTTCAAATAATGATAGAAACTTTGAAACTAACTAAAATTTAATTTTTAAAACAACCCTCGTATAATTGATATAGTAAAAACACATCGCAACGTAGCAAAAAATAATCAACAAATATGCTCTTTCTGAAGAAAAGTTATCATAAAATCAATAAAACAAAAGTTACTTCAAGAATCGTACAATTATGCGGCCATTTCAGGGAAATCAACTGTAATGCCGCTGCCAATAAAACACAGTTAAGAGAAATTGTTTTCAAATTATTGTAATTCTCATTATATTTATATGAACTAATAACTTTTTATGAATTTAGTAATGTTGTAATTTATTGAGAGGATAATCTACTTGTTTTTAGTACATATTATTACTTGTAGTACTTAGTTTAATGTTGAATAATTTATAAATATTATCATAAAAGTACATTTGCAAAAAAAAAAAACTAATAATATTTATGCATTTGACAGAAGTAGCCATTAATTAGTATTACAATAGATTTTATGCCAACCTGAAAATTACTATCGTTCGCACTATTTACACTAAGAGCAAACCTTTAATACCAAATATGTATTTAAGTTTTTCTCACTGTAATCTGCTATTTTCAATCACCGCATAAAATGTTTAATATACGAGCATAATAAATAGTTAATTTTTGTTTCCATTTGTCATTTTAACACCAACGGCATGCATGCATTTGTTTCTGCATGATTTATTTATTCATTATTTCAGAGATTTATTTAATGTTCAAAAAATAATCTAATCAGTTTAGCAAAAATTAAATCAAATGAAAAAAAATATATATATATATATTCAAACATGCATCATGAGGCATGGCTAACTGAAACATTTTTATCTTTTTTTTTTTTTATTTAGTTTTAGTTTATTATTTTCTAATTTCATTAAATAACAACAAACGAATTCATCAACTTTATTTTGAACATACATAAATACAAACATAAAATACATGCGTGCTTTTCGGCAAAATATGCGAATTAAATGAAATTTTAATTTATTTTCTATTTCACTAGTACATATTTATTTAGTTTTTCTCGCATGTTAATTATTTTTGAAGAGTCTGTTTGTACAACATTTGCTACAAGCCAAATATGTTCAAATTATGCAGTTTTTTTTTTTGTTTCTTGTGTTTCTGTGTGTTGCATATAAATTATAACTAAAAAGTATTTAATGCATAAATAAGGACATGTTTCCTTTAAGGCCATGACAAAACCACAGTGTGAAATTATAAGAATATTGGCACACAGGCGAGGGGTTTTGTAAATGGTATACCTACATTTTTACACAGAGAAAACAGATTCGTGATAGCAACCGAATTTGTTGCCAAATGATTCTACCTTAGGGACCAAATAGTAGTAGAAATACTACTTTTTTAAAATAGTAGTAGAAATACTACTTTTTTAAAAAATAGTAGTAGAAATACTATTTTTTTTAAAAATAGTAGTAGAAATACTACTTTTTTAAAATAGTAGTAGAAATACTACTATTTTTTTAAAAATAGTTGTAGAAATACTACTTTTATAAAATAGTAGTAGAAATACTACTTTTTTTAAAAATAGTAGTAGAAATACTACTTTTTTTAAAAATAGTAGCAATACTACTTTTTTAAAATAGTAGTAGAAATACTACTTTTTTAAAATGTAGTAGAAATACTACTTTTTTTAAAAATAGTAGTAGAAATACTACTTTTTTAAAATAGTAGTAGAAATACTACTTTTTTTAAAAATTGTAGTAGAAATACTACTTTTTTAAAATGGTAGTAGAAATACTACTTTTTTTAAAAATAGTAGTAGAAATACAACTTTTTTTAAAAATAGTAGTAGAAATACTACTTTTTTTAAAAATAGTAGTAGAAATACTACTTTTTTCAAAAATAGTAGTAGAAATACAACTTTTTTAAAAATAGTAGTAGAAATACTACTTTTTTAAAATAGTAGTAGAAATACTACTTTTTTTAAAAATAGTAGTAGAAATACTACTTTTTTCAAAAATAGTAGTAGAAATACAACTTTTTTAAAAATAGTAGTAGAAATACTACTTTTTTAAAATAGTAGAAATACTACTTTTTTAAAAATAGTAGAAATACTACTTTTTTAAAAATAGTAGTAGAAATTCTACTTTTTTAAAAATAGTAGTAGAAATACTACTTTTTTTAAAAATAGTAGAAATACTACTTTTTTAAAAATAGTAGTAGAAATACTACTTTTTTAAAATAGTAGTAGAAATACTACTTTTTTTTAAAATTCAATAAATTCAACATTTTTTTAAATGTTAAAAATCATATTTCTCTTTCTAATGAAGCAATATTTATATCGCGATATGATATAATTATTATAGTATTGGGCGTATGACTTAAACCTGCGGGACTTTTTTGTTTCAAATAATTAGCTTTTATTTTGAAACATTTGTTCAATATTCAAAGTATTGGCCATTGTTAGCTATGACCTTTTCCCAACTTTCTCGCAACTTATGGATTCCCAGCCAAAAGAAATGCTGATCTTTTGAGGCCAACAACGAATCAAGCCAATTTCGGATACTGTGTTCCAAAGTGAAGCGTATCCCAGAGAGAGCGTTCTGCATCGATAGATTCAAATAGTAGTTGGACGGGGCAAGGTCTGAAAAATAAGACAGGTAAGCCGAAACATCTCAACCACTTCGTTATTAATTGTTTTTAACAGGTATGATGGAATATTACGGTTTCATGTCTGGCCGCATATTCTGAGCATTTTTCTGCCAACTTTCAAGAGTTTGAACATCTCTTCCAATTATCCAGCTTTTTCCTTCTTCATCCGGCTTTCAACTAAACGTTCAGGGTTGTTTGTCACTTCCTTTTTAGGAATTGTCGTTACATTAGCAACCATTCAACATACAGAAAATTCGCTAGCACGGTAATATTCGTGCTGAAATGGTCATATTCGGCATAGTCTCTGAAACTCTTTCGAGCTCGGGTAGTGGTTGATTGCATTCCGGTAAGTGTGAATTATTAGAAACTAATACAATCCCGCCGATTTTCAGCCAAACTAAGTAAAATGATAAGAAGGCCATTCGGACATAGTTTTATGAATCTCGCAATTATTGATCTCAAGATATTTAGAAATAACGATTTACTTTATGTGGGAAGTTCCTCACCCCCTGTTCCGACCCTTCCCATTTTTTGGTAAACTTCATGCCGTGATCTATAATTGATTTATATAAAGTTTAAAGACATTCACATTTATAATACTCCAGATATTCGAAAATAACTATTTACTTTGTATGATAGGTGCCACGCCCACTAATCCAATCCCGACCATTTTCAGCCAAACTTCGTACAATGATAAGAAATTGATTTATACAAATGCCTTTATGATTATAGTTCTTTAGATATTCGAAATTAACAATTTACATTGCATGGGAGGTACCACGCCCACTAATACAATACCGGACATTTCCACCCAAACTATGTGAAATATGAGACAAAATTTAAAGACTTCCACAATTACAGTTCTCCAGATATTCGGAAATAACTATTTATTTTGTATGGGAGGTGCTACACCCCCTGTTCCGATCCGTCCCTTTTTTTGTGAAACATTACAAAGTTCGCGGTGCGAAAATGTGGCGGAAATGGTACAATAATCCCAATTACCAGGAGGTACAAAAACATCTACTTCATACTTGTCAGGGTGGGAAGTTAGTAAGGTCGAGGGTATTGCGTTGGTACCTATCAACGCATGAAATATGCGTTGGTTCATTCATTAAGCTACGTACACACGGTTGTCAGATTGTACAATATTGACAGAAAAATGTTCAGAAAATGTCTTACAACCGTGTGAACTTACAATTTTTGTCTTACAACGTTGTCAGAAGAAGTATTTGTCAGTATATTCTAAGACAATACTGTTGTCAGACATCTGACAATCGTGCCATTGCCAGATAATTGTAAGATCATTGTCAGAAACTTTTTATTGTCATATGTGCGAAGTTTATGCATCTGACAATGGCATCATTGTCAGATAAATAATTTCTATTGGCAACACTGTGCATATGTATTTAAAATAAACAAAAGTGAAGCAACCGTGTGAGCTGACAATTTTTGTTGGCAGATAAATTTATTGTTTGACAATTGTCTGACAATGAAATTGTAAGGTTTTCTTACAATCGTCTAAACTGACAATTTACCTTTTGCAAATAATATTTCATTGGCAGTACATTGCGAGCACATTGCCAGATCTGACAACATTGTAAAATCTGACAACCGTGTGTACGTAGCTTTAGTTACGCAAGGTTGTGTTCAGAGAATAGTTAAAAAAAATTTTGGCTCAATATAGAGATGGGGGGATATTTAAGATTCAGTACTGCAGAATTTATAATTTATACTTGTTTTAGATTATAGGAACTCTTTCATGCTTTTAGTTCAAGTGCATTTATTGGCTTAGTTTGTTTATCAATTAATGGAATTCTGCAAATTGAGATTGTTTAATTATATCTTGTTGGAAAGATGATTCGATTTGTTTACTACTGTAAATATTCTTTGTTTTTTGTAAAGAAATTAGGACACAGTTAAAAAACTGAAACAGTGCATTAAAATTATATATTTTGTTGGTACAAATTTGTATCTCAATTTGCAGAATTCCATTAATATTAATTTTGCTTTTTGTTATTTGTATTTAAATTTATTTGCACATTTTTTTTTAACAACTTTTCTGCGAAAATTTTATGTTTTAATTTTTTTTTTTTGCGTAACTTTAATAAACAAATTTATTTTTTTATGCATTTGTACTTATATTTGGCAGAAAAAAAAATGTATTTATAAAAATCAGAGCTATAGTGTGTTCCATAATGCATTTTGTTGTTTCGCATTATCCTTGAAACTATTTTCGAAAAAATATAAAGTAGAAAAAACAAAAAAAAAAAAAGCAAAATGTTTTTGTTCTCATTCTTGTTTTTATGAATGATTTGGCAGTTTCCTGCCAATGTAATGGTTACTTGTGTTCAAAAGTGTATGAGAGAAAAATATGAAAATGGTGATGGAGGGAACAAGACATGGATGGTTAAATACTTAAAAGTAAAATGAAAATAGTAGTTGAGAACGTATTTAGTCTATACACATTTTTTTATTTTGATTAAATTACAAAAGGTAAGGAGTACATTACTAAGTGTTATTTATGTATATAATATGTATCGGAGACAATCTATTAAAAACTTACAACTATGTAATATCAGATTTTTTTTATAATTGATTGAAAATTATTGAATACCTAGCAGTAGTTTAGTGGTTTTACATTATTAGTCTTCATAATTTTAAATATGAGCGATGAATACTTTGAATATTTAAGATTCTATTTATGAATGAACATTTTTTTTGAGGTTTCATTACATAGAAACATGCTCAAACCAAAGTGTGTGGCTGGTTGTAAGAATTTTCATATGCATAAGAATGAAAGTAAACAGCCGAGGGCAAGTGATTGAGAAGCAAAGAATAGCCAAGAAAATGTAGAGTAGAGTAGAATAGAATAAAGTAAATGAAAAACAAAAGGGAAATAAGGAAACACAAGGGTTTTATTATTGCAACTACGACAACGAGATGCACTTGATAATAGTTAAATAGAAAATCTACACAAAAGTGTAGAAAAAAAGTTCTAAATGGGTATGAAAAGATGTAAATAAGTAGTGAAAGTTAAAAATTAGTAAATGATGATACATGCTCGTGTTCGTGCTCGTACATCGTAATATGTAGATACGAGTGTAAGTAAACAACAAAATAACGATCATTAAGACACCTTCTTCTTGACACTCTCTCTAACCAAACAAACATACGATTTCGTTGCACAATAACAATTTAACACTTCTGACATTAAACCGGAAATGAAGAAAAGTATTCAAACTTTAAAAATACAATAAAGTACATGCATCCAACCCACAGTTTTAAAGGTAGAAATTGTCAGTTTAAAGCTAAGCTATATTGTACATCACTTTACGGAGAACTACTTACGGAGAACTACTTCTAAAGGCTGTAGTGCAAATTCATCCGATCTATACACATAGTTCGAGTAAAGATATAAAGATATTCGTTAGTCGCAATAATTTTCAATTGAGACTAGTCGCAATGTATCAAATTGATATCAATAAAGAAAACGACGCGTTTCAAAATAATCTCCGCACTATTTATTTCGTAAATATTAAATTCAAAGTATTTAAAAAAGTAGTCAAAATAAAATTTCAGTAAAAATATATTTTTATCAAAAAATAGTTTAAAATTTAGGGCATTTAAAAAAATTTACAATAAAAAAATGTTTGCTTGTATCAGCCAGATCAGTTGCGACTAACGGAGGGTTAATAATTTAAGTCAGACCGCAATTACCGGTAACATTAAAATACCGTTAAACCCTTAATGGAATTGTCCAAAATACTGTAAATGATATGATCCAAATTAAATGTTTGAATAAAATTTTTTCGAATCTATTATAACTGGTTTGGCTATTGATTAGGGTATTCAATTAATCGGGTTCCTAATTTAATCGGTTAATCCAGCAAATAATTAATCGGGGTTTAGATTTAATCGGTTAAATTTAAATTATTCGATTAACCGAATAATTTCTAATTTAATTTTTAATTGAAAATAAAACCATTCATTTTGTGTACTTATTTAAGCATTTCAACAAAAAAAATATGGTATTTGAGAACCTTTTTATATACACATGTGAGTTTTTTTAGGACTTTAGTGAAATTTTCTGAAATATCTTTTAAGAGAAGAATATAATTTATGAAAATGTATTAACTTAAAGACAAAGTATGAATCTTACTTCTAAATTATCAGAATATTTGAATTATATGAAAGAGTTGCTTACCTAAAACATTTTAAAATTTAGATTGTATTGAAGAAATAACCAAATATAAAAAATCAACAAAAAAATAAAAAATATCAAAAAAATATGGTATTTTAGAACTTTAGTGAGATCTTCTGAAATAATCTTTTAAGACAAAAATGTAATTTGAAAGGTTTCCTTTAAAACGATTTTTCATTAGTTTTAATAAAACTTCACTGATTGTAGATGTTGGAGAAATCGAAAGTAAGGCATGAGGAAGACTATACAATTTCTTAGTTCTTTTTTCAGTTTTTTTTTATAAAATCGTCTATTATAGCTTGGAGTCCTTTTTGGATTTTTTAGATTTTAAATACTTTTAATAGTTTCGTTAAGTTCTGATACAAGACTCGTTTCAGCAATGTCTTCAGTTTTGTCTATTATCATGTCTTCCTCCGACTCATTAGGACAAAGTTCATCATGGAACATTCCAATTTCCTTAGTTTCAGTTTTTGAGCTATACTTCTAAAAAGTATTGCTAGTAGTTAATGTTCATGACTTAAGCAATAAAATTTGTGTGTTTAAAACTATATTTCTATATTAAGTACAAAAGAAAAGAAAAGAAATTTTGGTTAATCGGTTAATCGACACAAATTAATCGGTTTATTTGTTATGTGAAAATCGGCAATTTTAAATTATTGGAACAGTTAATCGACAAAAATTAATCGGTTAACCGATTAACGGTTAATCGATTGAATTCTCTATAAAATACCGTAACCGTTAAACCCTTAACGGAATTGTTCAAAATACCGTTAACGATATGATCCTAATTACATTTTTGGATCAAATCTTTTTGAATCGATATGGGAAAATTAAAAAAAAAATTTTTTTTTTTATAAAAATGTTGAAAAAAAATTTGAAACAAATTTTATGGGAATTTTTTTTTAAAATGTTGAATTATTTTTTTTTTTGATGTGGTTGTGAAAAAAATTTTATAACAAAAAATTTTTTTTTATGAAAAAAAAAAAAAATTCGGTGTAAAAATATATAATCATGTATTCTTATACCCTTAGATGTTTTTTATTATGATTTTCTAAAAAAAAAAAAAATTTTCTTGAAAAATTAAATTTATATTTCATATGTTTTAGAACCCACATATGCCGAGTGGGTATTTTTATACCCAATCCACAAAATCGTACTTGTAGCTTAGGAATGTGGTATTAATCACTTGGTTATTTTTTTTTACTGATAGAGGACATCCAAGACTACTAGACACAAGGAGGGCATTGAGGAATTCCACTCCCCCAGTTTTCTAGTGCCACTTTCTAGTGCTCAACTAGTGCACTAGTTCCCCACAAAGGCATGACCTAATACTACCAAAAAAATTATTTTAAGTTGTTCGATTCTTACTTTATCTTTATTCAAAAGAAGATTTTTAATATCGCACTCCTAGAATTTTTCTAAAAATGCTCTATTTATACTTGTTTATTGTAACCATATATATTGTTGATACAATCATGTGAATCGTAAATTAACCATATTATCGTTACCACAATCATATAAATAGTTACTGTGACTATAATATTGTTAAAAAACTTATAAAAATGTTGAGATGATTACAGTAATCATGCACAACTATATTTTTTTCTGCATGTAGCGGTATCGGCTGCCAATATTGATTTATAAAATCAAAATTTGACATAAAAAAATAAAACGGAATATTTTGCATTTTTCTGCGAAATTTAAGAAAAAAATTCCCGATGATTTATAAAGTCCTGCCTGAAATGAATACTTTTTTTCAGTGCTTTTATAAATTTTAGGGATGCACAAATAGAAATACTAACAACATTCCATAATTGAAACGATTATTTCAAAAACCAGGCAAGCAACAAAATATCCAAAAATGTGTTATTGGGCGATTACTGCAGAAAGATGTCAAAAAGTTATAAATGTTGTAGGTCTCAATAAATTAAAGATTTACAAGCTCTAAAACCCCACTTTCTTAAATATGAAAAATTTTATGAAAATAGTTTTCATTGGTCTACAATGCACTGCAGAACGAATAGTTAAATCAAAACGAATATATGTATACATATATGAATATGATTTTAAACTCTTTAAAAAATTCATTTGTCATTTTACTTTTGAAGTACCTAATAAAATTAGAATATTTCGTATGAAATCTACAATAGTGTTGGTTGTTTGTTTGTTTCAAAAACCAGTCAAGTGCAAACTTTATATTATTTTGTAAATACATGTTAATACAGATAAAACAAAGTTTTATATTTTTAACAAACAGTTACACAAATGGATAACTTTCACTGGAAACAAAATATCAATTTTGTAAAAAGTAATTTTTAGGTTGCTAAGATGTTTCCTTTGATTTACTCAAAATTAATAATTTGTTGCTTGAGTGGTTCTTGAAATAAACGATTCAATTTTCCTACTTTGTTTCAGAATATTCTGAATATTTGCATGAAAAAAAAAAACACTTTTAGAGGCAGTAAGGAGCCGTAGCTAAGTATAACATTTTACAGCAGTCTGCTCGATGTGCCAATGTTTTAAATTTTACATAAAAAGTATAATTTACGCAAAAACTGTTTCCCCGCCGGATTGTAGGTGTGTATGATAATAATCATACCACTTGCTTTACAATAATAATAACAACAGAAATACACACCTTCATTTTCAAGTGTAAAAGAAACAATTAAATAAACAAACATCTGTTTTCATTTTGTATCTGAGTGTGTAACTTTTCCTTAGTTTTTTTCTTTCAAACTCACAACAAACAAATTTGCATAAAATCATTATTTATTTGTTTAAGAATTTACACACAATGTACTTTTTTTTTTGTTCATTATTAAATTTCAAATTTATGTAACACATGGATGAAATCAACAACAACAACAATTTTAAACATTAAAACTTGCAAATACAATATATTCCATTCTCATATGACGCATTTAATTCACAGTAACAACAATCCAACAGCCCAAGTCTTCCTTGTTTTTTTTTTTTTTTTAAGTTTTATAAACAGGAAAATCATTTCGTTTGTTTTACCTTTAAACATTCATCTTTTTTAAATGTTGTTTAAAAAATATTCTTAAATATATTTAAACAATAACAATTTTATAACAAAATAAAACAAGGCCGTTTTTAATATTATTTTTTTTCACATTAACAGCAGACCACAAACTACCAAAAAAAGAACAACAGCTGTTACTAAAACTAAAATAATTTTTATATTCGATTTTTTAAATTGCGCGCCATTTACATTTACATTTGTTTTTGTTTTCCTTGTTTTTATTAAGTTGCTGGATTACAAACAATCACTCACACACGGATAAATTGTTCGTTCTAAAATAAAACATTTCCCGCTTCATGCGACGAGACACCGTTAAAACGTTGTAAACTCTTTGAAGGTAAACATTTGACTGAAAATGTCTGGTTTGGAGTAGCTCAGAAAGCTTTAAACGACTGTCAAACCAGCCAACAACAAATTTCAAACAAGGTGTCCTAGAGGTCTTGACAGTTTACTATCAATTTATTTATTGTTGTTTTCTTTTGTGGCTGTTACTTGAAAAGACCTCTAGAATTTATGGAAACAGCTTTTGCAGTAATACATAATTAAAATATGTATAAAGCTTTCGGTAGCCACATCTGTTAAGAAAGTTTTTAAAAGTTCCTTGAAGCTTTCGGTTAAAATAAATTACTGTGTAGCAAAAGGTGGTGTTGAACTGTAATAAAGCTTTTTATTTGGTTTATAGAATAAAAGTAAAGTATAAAGCTAAAGAGCTTAATTTTGCATAAATTCTAACGGTAATTCTATATAGCAGAAAACATAACCTTCATGAAACTGTTATATTTACAGTTCTATAACAATTTTTAAAGTAAATTGATTTTACAAAGGTTGTGGTTTCTACTACATAAATTAAAGTTAGAATTTTTAAAAATTGTTTTAATAAGAAGAATACACATTATAAACGTAAGTAAATTTCGTTTAATTTACAAAACATATAAAGAAATATGAAGTTGTTTTCCATATTCTATTTCTAAATATATGCGGCCGTATCTATAATGAAAAACAAGTAAGAGAGCTATATTCGGCTATGACGAATTTTCTATACCATTCATCAAATTATACTTTAAAATAAACAAAATGAATTTTTTTTTTTTTCTAAATTTAAAAATTTTTTTTTTTTTCAAAAATAAAAAAAAAAAATTTTTTTCAAAAATATATTTAACATTTTTTTTAATTTTTTTAATTTACTAGTGAAAAAAATTTTTTTTGGTAAAAAAAAAATTCGACTTAAAAAATATTTTTCCCGATTTTGACCCATTGAAGGTCCACATTACTATAATCTTATATAGATCGGTGCAATGGAAATGAAATATCTATCATTAGATATCCATATTGTCTATATTAATGACTTAGTAATACAGATATAGATAAAACATAGGCCAAAAATCGAGGTTGTCCTGGTTTTTTCCTTATATGTCTGCCATTTGTGGGCCGATTTTCTCGATTTTAAATAGCAACCGAGCCGGAAGAATTCTCAATATATTGACGTATGAATGAAGTTTGTAAGTTATTTAAGCGCCTTCATTGTGGAAATTACAAACGGAATGACAAACTTATATATACCCTTCTCACGAAGGTAAAAGGTATAATTAAGCCACTGTGTATACATCACACACAACTAGCAGACCGATTAAGCCTAGAAGAGAGTTTGCAAAGAGTTTATTTATAATGCACTTTTGTCTGTCAATAAATAATTTGAAAATCAACTCTGAAAAATGTGATGCATTGCCAATTTTGATGAATTTGTTGATATTTCTATTTAAGTTTTTTCTTTGATTGTCCGTTAACATGCGTATAGCGAGTGCATAAGAAAAACAATTGTTCAATTCACAAGGTCTTTTATCAGTCATATTGTCATAATGTCCTAATAATATATGACACGGCGGCTCGGCTTAACCTACTCTTAGGCATTCGGCGTTGGTCTCCGCTGGTTCGTTATGATAACACAATAAACATAGCATGGAAAGTAGTATTATTTTAGGACATTTTGTGCTTGAAAAGCAATAAAAACCATTGTGAAATATTAGGACATTATAACAATATGACAATGATAAGAGACCTTGTGAATTGACAAATTATAAATAAATCGTATATTAAGTTCATGCTAAATTTTGGTTATAAATACGGCTGATGATGTTTACAGTAGATATTGTAGATGATAGATCTCTATCATGTCAGGGAAGAAAATGTAGTCCAGTTTGACATTTGTCTTAACATATTTGTCCAATTCACAACAGGTGTTGTATGGATGTATGTTGTATAATATTTGATTTTGTTTAAAAAACTTTATTGCTTTACATTGTACAACAATACAAAGTGGGATGTGAATTGAACAATTATTTTTTTATTTATTTATTTATTAAAAAATTTTCAGCTTTTAATTAATAATGAAAAAAATTAATGTTTGCATCCACATTCATAATAAAATTTTTATTTTATTTTTTTTGTTTCTTTTCATTTACAACAAATTTTGTTTTTTAAACTATTGATAAAGTAAAAATTTCATTTCGAAAAGAAAATTTTGAAATTCAGGTTTTTAAAAATAAGGTAGGAAAGTTATAAAACATATATTTCTTCCAAAAATATTGTTTTAATAACTTCAATTCAAAAAAGTACATTTCCCTCAAAAATTACTTTATTTTTCAATAGCAAAATATTCCCTATATTAACTCAGTTGTTTTATAGGAACAATCCTTTATTTGAAAAGAAACGCATTTCCAAAATGAATTTTTTGCAATTATTAATTTGTTTCTTAAAATACCCTTTATTAAAAAAATTAACTTAAAAGTACTTTTTTCTTAAAAACTAAATTTGTCCAAAAAGTACTTTAAATACAAAAACTTTTTAAATATGTTTTTTTTTTACACAAAAATACTCTTCATTCGAAACGAAGAAACCTTTTTTCCAAAAGGTCATTTTTACTCAACATAAAATTTTGCGTGGAAAAAATCCCAATTGCTTTCAAAAACGATTCATTAAAATTTACTTTGTTCCAGAAGAAGTACCTTAATTCAAATGTTAACTTTTTTTAAGGAAGTACTTTTATCATCAAAATAATCATCTGCTAAATTTAAAAAAATTTTCGTAGAAGTTCTTATTTCGTAGACAAATCTCAATTGATTTGAAAATCCTGCTTGCCCAAAATGCCAAATTTCAAAAGTTGGTTCACTTGACATGAAATGCTCCATATTCTTTATTCGAAAATAAATCTTTTTACAAAAAGTACTTTTTTCGCAAAATAATTTTTTTGAAGAACAACTTTTTTTCTAAAAAGTTTTCAATATCGACAAGTTCTTTACAATTTTTTAAAAATTGCAACTTTTTTAAACCACCAAAAAGTACATTTATTTTTATTTTTTCCAAAATCATTTTCTTAAAATTAAATTTTTTTCTAAAAGTACCTTAAAGAAAAATGTTTCTCCAAAAAGTACTTTTTTTCAAAAAGCAATTTTTTCACGCAAGAATTTTTTTCTCAATAGTAATATCATTTTATATATTTGGCAAATAAAAAAGTACTTTTATTTTTTTTTTTGTTTGAAAATTATTTCCATTTTTGAAGAAAAGTACTCCATATCAAATACATTCATCGTTTTAAAACTGTTGCTTTACAAAAATGTCGGTCTTGTTAATTAAAAAAAAGTTTTTTTTTTAAAAAGTACTTTTCTGAAAAAAAATTCTTAAAATAGTATTTTTTTCGAATTCAATCTTTTTTAAAAGTTTTCGAAAAATATATTTTTTATGAAAAAGTTTTTTTTTTTAATTAATAATGTTTTCGATATTTTACAAAAACTTTGCTTATTTAAAAAAGTAACATTTGGTATCGAAAGTACTTTTTTACAAAAAGTTCCTGTAATTACAAGGCGTATTTTTGGCTATGTATAAATAATACTTTTCTTAAAATTTATATATTTTTGAACATTTTGTTAAATGTACAATTTTTGAAAATAATACATTTCTCCTTAAAGTACATTTATTACCAAAAGGTATTGCAAAATGTTTTTGCACAAAGTACTTTATTTTTTTTTTGTACTCCTTGAATTCTATCTAGAACAATTTATTTCATATAATTATTATCATAAAGTTCTACATAATAATGAAATATTATTATAAAAATTTAATTTTAGATTTTTCGAAATAATTTTTTCTTCAAAATTCCATTTTTTGGAATAAAAAGTTCAATTAAGAAAGTAATTTATCAAAAATTTCTTTTCTCCAAAAATAATTTTATGAAAAATCTTTTCTCAAAGAATTAGAATTTCAAAAGAATATCTTCTTTAAAAGATGAGCAGTGCCTTTGTCTCAAGTAAGAATTAAAATTCCTGAAAAGTTACTTACTTGAACTCTTGAACTAGTTATACTTCTAGTACAAAAATATGTAGTGCGGCAGTATGTACTTAAATTCAGTAACTATTTTTAACCTTGTTAACAGTTTGGTTCCGTAAACCATTAAAACATTTTCACCTGTAATACATTGAATATTACTTGAACCGAGTAAGTAATTTTCATGTGAGAATGAGATTTAGTTCACTTAAATCAGCATAAATTTCTTATTCTCACATGCTTGCTTGTGAAAATGGTTGAATGGCATGGCTGTGTAGTCTTAAATGATTGTATGGTCGGTCGTATGAGTACAAGAATTGTTTTTCATTATCCTTTCAGGAAAATTTTGTTAATTGAGTTTAGTTTGCCATAAAATTATTGTTCAAATTGTTTGCAATGTTGTTCATTTATGTTGTTGCTCTTGTTGGTTGTGTGCGAGTGTTGTTGTTTTTTGTTGTGGTTGTAATTATTCGCTTCGTTAAATCACCACAACGTTTTGCGAGTATTGAGCTGCTGTGAAGTATAAACGAATGTACTTAGTTGTTATAGTAGTGATGTTAGTTGTAGCAGTATTAGTAACACCACTATCCTTTTTCACATTCTGCCTGGGTGTTGGTGTTGGTAAGAATAAAGTTTTCTTTTTCCCCAGTTTTTTGGTGCAGAGTATAAATGTCAACATTTTGTGTTGCCATTTTTTTTTTTTAAGTAAATTTTGTGAATTTATGTGGGAGTTTGTATTTATACAAATATGTAAGGGTACATTTTGGGTAGATGTGTAAGGGAACAACCCAGTTGGCCATTTCTTCAATACATCCTCAATGTTAGGAGCAAGACAATGTACAAACAAATCTTCAACGACTTTTCGAACAAATGCCGCGAATAAGTTGAGACAAGACTGTCGCTCTACGTGTCGTCAATTGTGTTTGATGTAAGACATGTCCTACATAAATCGTCTACGACGACTTGGCCAACTGGGAATTTTAAATGCACATTTGTGTGTTTACATTAGTATTGTGTTAATTGTTGTTGACTTTTTGTCGATTAAATTTAATGGTTTTCAGTATGAATTTATATGTAATAAAAAACCTACAACAATATTTATATTACATGTCTGGGTTACAACCATTAAAATTTTTATTAGGGTAGACTTTAAAATATAAAAAAAAGTTTATTATTAAAACAAAAACAACTTTCTCCTTTTTCAAAAAGTTTTTACGGAAACAGAGTTATGTTTAAATAATTTTAAAATTTTCTGAAATTAAATTTTTTTGGAGTTTTTTTTTTTATAAAATTACATTACCCTAATAATTATGTATAAAACCGCCTTTCTCTCTATGCTCGCATTTCATGTGGTTGCAAGCGAAATTAAATTATTTTAACTGTCACATACTCTCACAGGTGTGTGATATAGTTCAAGTGAGTGTATGTGTATGTTCCCTGCAGTCCATGAGTCTCTATGCCCAGCAATGCTGGAGACAGCTTTTAGATAAAATATGGTTGCGACAAGGTTGCGTCAAATATACTAAGTAATCATATATGTTTGTTGCAAATAACTTTATTGTTAAATACATTTTATTTCAATAATAACTTCGTTTTATTTTGTTGTTTACCCTCATGTGTTGTTTACCACACATAAGCTATATATAAGTGTTTTACACTAGGAATATACTCCTTTTTGCCGAAATTATCCCTGGAGTCAACCTATGTCAACATTCTTTCTCTATCGACAATTCCACTAGTTAAAATGTCGACAACTTTGCTTCAAGCTTCAATAGAAATACGTTAGAGACAACAGTTCTAGTGTATTTCTGGTGACATTGCCAACGAACGCGTCAATAGTTTTTTTTATTATGCTGTGCTGTCAATATGTATAGCAAATAATTACCTAAGTGATACAGTCCACTGGTGGATAATCAATGACAAGCTAATGTTAAATGTTAATAGAAGATTACATTGGCTGGGCTACATATGGTAGTAGTTCCACTGACAATGTCACCAGTAAATCACTACAAATTCACTTTTGGCATTCCCTGTAGGGTGTGATTTACTATTAATAACACATTTCGGTTATGAGTACGCTTTTGCAGAAACAGTTCAATTGACGAAAAAAGATACTGTTCCTAGTGCAATATACATAGAAATTATCCTTGTGTGTCGAAAACCACTCACGAGTATAAATGTCTCGTTGTTCAAATATATTCGTTTTCTGCAGTAATTGATGCGTCAGGAAATGTCATGAACATTTCGCTTTATAAAATGAGGCCCTTATTTTGTGTGGGATTCCACACAAGGGGGAACGCTTGTCACATATACACCCTAATATGGCCATGTCCACTAATAGGTTTAGAAATAATCCTGGAATCATTATATGATTGGACTGAATCATAATATGGTAAGACACAATCATAAAATGGTTGTAACATATGCAAATTTGTAAATTGCTACTCTTTATTATTACTTACTATTGGTTGGTTGGTCAATAATAGAATTATGTTGCCGTACGAGAACCCATAAAATATTTTGAGGTTAATGATGAATTATAGAGGTAGAACGTTTTGTTAATAAAATAAATTTGTTATTATTAAATATTTAAAGGATTTTATTTATTATCTTGTTACGGTTAATTGTTTTTTCCTCCATTATATAATATTTATATATAACAACATGTATTTTAATAAATTGTTTTGTCTCTTAATTTTAATTTTAAGTTTTTTTTTTTTAAATACATAAATATAATCTTGGTTACCTCATCAATTTTAATAGTCTCCTTTGGTAAATCATTTCGAAACTTTAATGTTGATCTCTTAAAATAATTGTACCACAGTTTATTTAATTTCCGAAATGTATTTAAGGTTTTAAAGTTATTCAAGAATGAACTATGTTTGTATTGTTATACTTAATAGCAAAACTCTGTTTCTGTTTTCTTTTTAACATTTTGCCCATTTCCTTATTTTCATTGCAGTTAATGGACAGCTTTTTAAATGAAAAAAATTTAAATGTTAAAATTTACATTTCACCATCAAAAATAAAAAGCAAATTTAAATTGTTGTTTTTGGTAATGTACAACATTATTATTATAAAACCAATTTGCATTAAATTGTGGTTAATTTTGTGTCTGCAAACCCCCAGACAGAACAACTTGTACAACATTAAATTTCAAATGTTAATACAATTTAATGTAATTTATAATAATTATTTACAAGCCCAACAGTTGTATGGTTTAGGGCAAAAATAACCACACATAAGAGTGTTGTTTTTGTTTTCACGTAGTTTTATTTACTAATACATTCTCACCACTTAAGTTTTTGACAACTGAGTAAGGTCTTTGACAGGAGAGTTTCCGCTCTATGTATATTTCTCTATGATATTAACTGAGAGTTGGATATTAATCATTTATATTAATAGAATATACTTTTTATACCCTTCACAATGAGTGGCAAGGGTATATATAAGTTTGTCATTCCGTTTGTACTTTCTACATTTTTCAATTGCGACCCCATTAAGTATATATATTCTGGATCGTTATAGATAGCGGAGTCGATATAGCCATGTCCGTCTGTATGTTGAAATCATCTTTTCGTAGCCCCCAACAAACTTACAAACATGATTGATACATCAATTTATCGGAAATTCTTCCGGTACGGTCGCTATTTAAAATCGAGAAAACCGGCCCACAAATGGCTCAGATATAAGGAAAAAACAAGGACAATCTTGATTTTTGTCTTATTTTTGATCTATATCTGAATTACTATGTCATTAACATAGACAATGTGAATATCTAATAATAGATATTTCAAAGTCCATTGCAACGATATATATAAGGCTATAGTAATTTGAACCTACAATGGGTCAAAATCGGTAAAAATATTTTTCAACCCGAATTTTTTTTTACCAAAAAATTTGTTTTTCATTAATAAACTTAAAAAAAGTTTTTAAAAAATTAAAAATTTTTTTTTTTTTAAATTAAAAAAAAAAATTTTGGAAAAAATTTAAAAAAGCAATTTCGAAAAAAAAAAATTTCAATTTTGAAAAAAAAAAATTTAATTTTGTTTACCTAAAAATATTTAAAATTTTTAATTTAAAGTATAATTTGGTGAAGGGTATATAAGATTCGGCACATCGGAATATAGCTCTCTTACTTGTTTTTGATTAAAATCATTTAAAATCAGAAGAAAATTATTCACAGAAGCAAATTGAGGGAAAAAATGAAACAACACTTCAATGATTTTTAAATGTTTCAATTAAACAATCCAAATATTTCGTTCAGTGGTCATGAAAAAAAATTAAAAATAGCAATTAAACACGCATAGAATGTGCATTCGTCGCTGTCTCAGTGACGACAAAATAAAAGATAATAAGAATATGTATTTTGTTAATCATCGCGAAATTACAACAATGGTCATATGTAGTTAATTTAGGGTTCAAATTTATTTAACAAAATATCTATGTATAGTAGGGTATTCAATTAATCGGGTTTCTGATTTAATCGAGCAAATAATTAATCGGGGTTTAGACTTAATCGGTTATTAATCGGTTAATTTTGAATTATTCGATTAACCGAGTAATTTCTATTTTAATTTTAAATTGAGAATAAAACAACAAATAAGTAATAGCAAAACAAAAATATGGTATCTGAGACCTTTTTTATGCACATGCGAGTTTTTTTAGGATTTTAGGGAGATCTTCTGAAATAACTTTTTTAAAAAAGAATATAATTGAAATAAACGATTTTTTTTCATTAGTTTTAATAAAACTTGACTTGGAAAGAACTCTCTCACTGATTAGATGTTGGAGAAATCAAAAGTAAGGCATGATAAAGAATATCCAATTTCTCATATAAAATCCTTTGGAGTCCATTTTGTATTTTTTTAGATTATGAATACTTTTAATAGTTTCTGATAAAAGACTCGTTTCAGTTATGTCTTTAGATTCATCTATTATCAAGTCGTCCTCCGACTCATTAGGACAAAGATAATCATAGTACATTCTAGAAAAAAGTTCATTTCCAAATTCCTTAGTTCAATTTTTGTGCTGTACTTATAAAAAACTATTGCTAGAAGTTATTGTTCATGAGTTAATACATAAAATTAGTGTGCTTAAAACTATATTTCTATATAAAGTGCAAAAAAAAAAAAACGATTAATCGGTTAATCGACACAAATTAATCGGTTTATTTGTTATTTGAAAATCGCCAATTTTAAATTATTCGAACAGTTAACCGATCAAAATTAATCGGTTAACCGATTGGCGGTTAATCGATTGAATACCCTAATGTATAGATATTTAAACTTTTTTTTTTTATTTAAAATTTTAAAATACATGAATAAGGTTATTATATATTTTTTTTTAGTTTCACATATTTGTTCCTTATTGATTTAAATATATAATTTTTTTTGCAAATACATACTATTGTATAAATATTGTACTGTATGTAAATTATTTTGAAAATATTAAAACATCAGCAGCACTTGCTGTGTGTTTCATATTTATGCAAAAAATATTTTTCCCATATAATTTTACAACCAATAATTCAATTAAATTGTTTATGCTTGAATGTCCACATAAAACAATCATTTGATGGTATGTGTTTTTTTTTTGACATGAAAGTGAGTGTTTTTTTTTTTTTTTTTTTTTTGAATAAAACAATAATAATTGAACAAAATATTTTTCAACATTGAGCAAAAACTCAATGTGCAAACACTTACCAAGTCTATTTTCACAAATTTTTCAAGAGTCACAAAAAACGTTATAAAATCTGTTGTTTTAAATATTATGGAAAATTGTTAATGCAGATTTTAAATTTATTTGCTATGATTTATAATGATAAATAATCACAGTTTGGAAGAAGTGCGTTGGTGGCTTATAAGTCCTTACTTATCACATTTTCTATTAATTATTTTGTTTTTTAGTGGACTAAGCACATACTTTTATAATATTTAAAGGCTCTATTGCAATCTTTCAATTCGTCCAAATTCAAAACAAACCCTGCTGTCACAGAATTCCATTCCGAAAGTAAGCAAAATTGAATTCAATTAAACTAAAATTGATGTTTCCTTATTGTTGGTTCAACATTTTCAAAAGCATTTTCAATACTCTATATTGGTATAACAAGTATGAGGAGTAATCATTACAAAGATCATGTAAATTCCCTCATTACATATACATATGTAAATGAAAACTAATTTAATTCCAATATTGTATTTCAATCAAACTGACCCTAAAATTAATTGAATGACCTTCAAATGACGCATATATACATTAGAGTGACAATCAGTTGTATGGAAAAAATTTTGAGTTCGATTTTTGAAGAGTGCCGGGTGGAATATTGTGACACTAGGTCTAAAAGATAAGTACTGAAAATTTGAGCCAAATCGGACAACGATTTCGGGACGCGCATCGAGGTCAAAGGTCAGATATATACAAAATTTTACTATTTATATGAAATAAATTTGTGAAACTCCTTAACTTTCTGCAATATGTTACAGAAATATGTAGATTTATTTATAGTAATGAAAATTACAGTCAAAAAAATATTTTTCAGATTAAACCTATATCTCCTTTG
Source organism: Calliphora vomitoria (assembly GCA_942486065.2). Lineage (NCBI taxonomy): Eukaryota > Metazoa > Arthropoda > Insecta > Diptera > Calliphoridae > Calliphora > Calliphora vomitoria. Next base: position 5,789,199 of record OW818032.2, read on the forward strand.
GGTCAAATTGACCCACAAACAGTATTATCGTTAAAATTCGGAAAAAATGCAAATTTTTCAGTTTTTGTAAAAATTTTGCTACTAAATAATTATTTTTGCAATCGAGTGAATAAGAATCGAAATGTGTACGTAATTGTCGTTCTAATGAGATATAAAAGATAAAAATTGGTTAAAAAATTTTAAAGTTATTAAAAATTCCCCAGACCATTAACGTGTCTCAGGCCACTTGAACAAGAAATCTAGGAACAAAATTAACACATTTTAAGAAATATTAAAATAAAAGCTAATTTTTACTTAAAATATATCCGTATTTACATTCGTATGAGTTTTTGTCTTTCTAGAATACCGTTAACCTATTCGCTGGGATGGCCAAAAAAAAAAAAATTTTTTTAACGGCAGTTTCAAACCTCCATTTTCAAATTTTTAAAAATTTTCTTAAACAAATATCAGAATTTTTTGATCATCACATTGGGATTTATTGAGATCATAATAGAGAATAAAAATATGAAAAAATTATGTCAATACCTCTTACAGTTTTTTCGTACATACGATTTAAATTTTGTGATTTTCGGGAAAAAATATTTTTTTGGTCATAATTTGGCGAATGAGAGCAATTTCCTTACTGTTACGAATTTTAAGTTAAACCTATACAGAATCTTATAGTTCAGATCATTTTTAATATACTCTGAAAGTTTTACTGAAATCGGACAACTTTAACCCTTAAATGGTGAAGGGCAAAGGTAAAATTTTGAAATATTTGGAATTTATAAATTAAAGATAGCGAAATATTATACATTTTTGAACAAATTTTAACGAAACTTGAGAAAAATATACCTTAAGGTCTTAAATATACAATAACAGTGCAAAAATGGAAATTAACCCTTAAAAGCACTTGGGGTCAAAATCACTCTATATTTGACTGTGGTTTTCGCGATTTTAAAAGTTCGGACCCCAAATTATATTAAGGGTTAATTTCCATTTTTGCACTGTTATTGTATATTATAGACTTTATGTTATATTTTTCTAAAGTTTCATTAAAATCGGCCCAATAATATATATCATTTCGGCATCTTTACATTAGAAATTCCAAATATTGAAAAATTTTACCTTTGACCTTCACGGTTTAAGGGTTAGCGTTTTCCGATTTTAGTAAAAATTTCAGAGTATATCTGAAATTATCTGAGTTATAAGATTCTGTATAGGTTTTACTTAAAATTTGTAACAGTAAGGAAATTGCTCTCGTTCGCCAAATTATGACCAAAAAAATATTTTTTCCCGAAAATCACAAAATTTAAATCGTATGTACGAAAAAACTGTAAGAGGTATTGACATAATTTTTTCATATTTTTATTCTCTATTATGATCTCAATAAATCCCAATGTGATGATCAAAAAATTCTGATATTTGTTTAAGAAAATTTTTAAAAATTTGAAAATGGAGGTTTGAAACTGCCGTTAAAAAAAATTATTTTTTTTGGCCATCCCTGCGAATAGGTTAACGGTATTCTAGAAAGACAAAAACTCATACGAATGTAAATACGGATATATTTTAAGTAAAAATTAGCTTTTATTTTAATATTTCTTAAAATGTGTTAATTTTGTTCCTAGATTTCTTGTTCAAGTGGCCTGAGACACGTTAATGGTCTGGGGAATTTTTAATAACTTTAAAATTTTTTAACCAATTTTTATCTTTTATATCTCATTAGAACGACAATTACGTACACATTTCGATTCTTATTCACTCGATTGCAAAAATAATTATTTAGTAGCAAAATTTTTACAAAAACTGAAAAATTTGCATTTTTTCCGAATTTTAACGATAATACTGTTTGTGGGTCAATTTGACCCAAAGGAGATATAGGTTTAATCTGAAAAATATTTTTTTGACTGTAATTTTCATTACTATAAATAAATCTACATATTTCTGTAACATATTGCAGAAAGTTAAGGAGTTTCACAAATTTATTTCATATAAATAGTAAAATTTTGTATATATCTGACCTTTGACCTCGATGCGCGTCCCGAAATCGTTGTCCGATTTGGCTCAAATTTTCAGTACTTATCTTTTAGACCTAGTGTCACAATATTCCACCCGGCACTCTTTGAAATCTAAAAAAAAGAAATCGGCTGTCACCCTAATGTACATGTGCGTTTGAAAGAGTAAATTGTTAACAAATAAAGTCATTAATTGACAGTTGGCAAATACAAGTCGTTAATTGATGTTTGTATTTGCAAATAAGAGTAAAAGCAATTGACTGACATTCGCTGGATTTAACATTTTGTTGAAACGTAATTGAATTTCGACTACTAACAGCATGCAAATTATTTGCTTTATTTAAGTTTAGACTTTTAAAGTAATTTGCAAGGATTTATTTGTTTAAATGTGATATAAGTAATTTGCTAATGTAAGCAGGGATTTACTAGAGATTTAGTATTTATATTAATACTCATTGTTTAAAATTAAAATTTTATATTTTTTCATTTAAAAAAACTGAGTTTTATACATTTAAAATTGTCTTTATGTAAATGTTAATTCTTGTGTGAATTTTGCATTTTTTTGTCCAGTTGTCAAAAAGTCAATTCATTTCATTTCAGTGTTTGCCAAATTCTTATGAAGGCAGCCTGCACAATCATATGAAGCTAGTATTTTGGCTACATATTTGTAGACCTTAGTTAGAAAACTATAAATTGCTATTTATTACCTGATGATGTTTGAGTAGGTTGTCAATTTTGATTGATGAACCAAGCAAAAAGGGACAAGCAAATAAAGATAAAATTCCAAAACATATTCTAGTATGAATACATCAGCTGTAGCCTGTAGATGGTGTGTATGTTTGGCCAATATTGATAGACTATGTAACTTAACTAGTACCCAATGGTCAACTAACAAACCAAGTTAACAAGTATGGTCTCTAAAAACCAACAAAAAAAAGCACATATTTTCTGGGTTTGACTTTTATTGCATATAGCTGAAAAGAAATTGAGGTTTGCTGAAGGTAGAAAAAAATTTTTCTATTAATTAAAGAGTTTTGAGAGAAGTCTGTTTAAAATGACAAAAAAAGTAATTAGAATCTTTTGAAAAGGGGTCAGTAGGTTTGTTGTTATTTTAAAACAAACATACTTTAGGGAGGAAACAAACATTTTTGAAAAACATTTTTGTCACAAACATATTCTTGTTTACTGTAACCATATATAATCATATATATACAATCATCATGTGAATCGTAAGTTAACCATATTATGGTTACCACAATCATGTATATAGTTACTGTGACTATAATATTGTTAAAAAACTTTTAAAAATGTGGAAATGGTTACTGTTAACATGCACAGCTATATATTTATACTCATTATAACAATCTTGTGTATTCACTCGCTAAAAATATAATTGAAACTAATTTAAATCAAGTATTATATATTTCAATCAATCTGTCCTTGAAATAAATTGAATGACCTTCAAATGAATCATATGTGTGCGTTTAAAAGAGTAAATTGTTGTCAAATAAAGTCATTAATTTACAGTTGACAATTACAATTCGTTAAGTGATGTTTGTCTTTGCAAACACATGTATGTAAATTCAATTAAGATAGAATATTAACATTTGTTGAAACTTAATTGAAGTTCCACTAATAAATGAATGTAAATACAAATAAAAAAAGTCGCCCCGACCCCACCGTGCTAGATTTTAATATTATTCTTTAAATTAAGCTTAGTTTGCTATTGTGCCATACAATACATTCAAAATATTGGTTTCACTTAATCCTAAATCCTTTCCCAAGTGACTTTTGTTTTGTAGTATTTTGTTTTTCTAAAGTCTTAAACTCTTCTTTTTGTTTTGCACAGCTTTCTTTTCATTCATTCTGGGAATTGTATTGTTTTTTTTAATTTTGTTTTGTATTTTTCTAACTAATTCACATGAATGAAGAATAAATGTAGATTTGTGCAACACAAAAGCTGTAAAAGGATTTGCTTTACACACACACAAACACATAAAAAAAATGATTTACACCTAAATACACAAGCTTTTCAGAATAAAGAAAAGAAAACACAAGCTTAAATACATTGTAGAAAAACACATAAGTATAGAACAAAAAACAAAACAAAACTAGCAAATGAAATAAAGAAAAACACAAACAACAGTCAAATTAAGAGCAAGAGTAGCAGCAGCAACAACAGCAAGCAACACAATTAAAAATACGTACAAAGTAAAGCATCATGCTATGAATACAAAATTACTCCCGCTCATGCTAATACACACTTGCCTTTGTGTAAATGTCTAGGAGAGAGATTGTTTAGTCCCTGCCAGCATTTTCTATCATAAAAGTTTCGGCCTCGTAACATCATAATATTTAAATTCGTCGCGTATGAAATCGTGTTCTTATCGATGTAGTAACACCAACCGGTAAGAAGTGTGCAACTACAGTCATACACCTAAGGGGATACATTTTAGTGACTTCTAGAAGTAACGAATATGACTATTCTGGATGTGTCAAAAAAGCTACAACGTACGGATTATTTCATTCCAGGAAGAATCAAAAAACTATCTTCTTAAAGTTACGTCTAGAAGTTACGAAAATGTATTAAATATGATTCCGATGAAAAGAATTTCCTCTCAAATTACACAGGTCAACAGCAAAAAAATGCTTGATTAACCACTATATAGATTTGATGCATCATGTCTACCTAAGTACAAAAGTGGTCAAATTTTTCAATATGAACATAGAAAAGTTGAGATTTACATAATCTTTAATTCGTTTATATCAATCGGCTCAGTAGTTTCAGAGTTATAATAATAAATTGAAGCAAAAAATATATTTTATACGTGAAAATAGCCAATTTTTTTTTGAAAATTTCACAAAATTTTAGTGAAAATTGGCGAATTCACTAAATTGTGAATAAATTCGAAAATAATCCATCAATTTTTATGAGCGATATCTCATTTCGTTCCTATTACATGTGCTTTTACAATAAAGCCATAAATCTGTATAATTTCTGCCGTTTTCGATTTTTCATGATTTTTTTAAAACAAAATAAATAGCTATTTTCACATATAAAATATATTTTTTGCTAAAATTTATTATTATAACTCCGAAACTACTGAGCCGATTGAAACGGAATATATAAACGTATTAAAGGTTATGTTAATTTAAATAATATCGGACTAACCGTTTTTGAGTTATCAATTATTTTGTTGAGAAACGTCTAAAAAAATTCACAATTTTACTTACATTTTTTTAAAAAAAACCTCTCCATAGAATTTCAAATTTGGACCATATTTGTATTATTAGAACCACAATATATCGAAATTGTGTAGTGGTTTAAAAAGCCTCGAAAATGTTTTCGATTTGTTATAACTTGCATATAATTATACCACTATCACTTAAGGTATATATTAAAATTACATAATAAATTCATAAACAAGCACCAAATTAATAAAATTAAATAACAATGTTTTCTATTACATATGACATATATCACCATTTCTTACTTTAAAAAAAAATGTATCACTCTTTTTAATAAAACTACAGAAATACTTATTAACATAGAAAAATTATAAAATTAAATACTATTAATTAAATAGCATCTGGTATAAACGAAAAAGTTACCTTTAGAAGAAAAATATTCTGCATGAATGTATTTTACTTTCGTATAACTGTTTCTCTTATTCTAGCAACTTGTGGTAGTAATCAAGAGTGTAACAATCGGAAGATCAATGTATGACACTAGTGCATTTGGTGTTGCAAAATTCAGAATCATCTTTTAAACTTCTAGAAGGGACTCAGTAGTCACAATTATCATAAAGACCCTTCCAAATGCTGGCAAGACACACGTGGTTTTGTGTAAATGTATAGGAGAGAGATTGTTTAGTTTGATGATGGTTTTGTGTAATAATTGTATTCACATTAGGGTGGCCCTTATGTTGCACTTTTTTTGATTTTCGGTGCTACTAAGGTCGAGATGGTCGTACCTTTTTTTATTATTAAAATAAAATGTCCAACCTCTAGTTTATTCGATTTTGCTTACATTAACAGCATTTGGTTTTTAGAACAATTTTCAATCTTGGAAACACCGAATATCGCAAATGTTCACAATAAGGTCCAGCCTAATTTACATGCTTTCAAAGTGTAGTTAGTTTATGTGTTTAAATCACACAGGAATAACACAGGAGAAGTATGCACAGTGGAATAGGTGATTATGATTTTACCATTCGACACTTGCCAAAAACTATACATTATATACTGAAATTTGGTAAGAACAACTGAGCTTTCTAGATCTGTTCTTACTACAAAATACTACTCATAACATTCAATAAATCAACTTTAACCTGTAAACTCCTAAAAATGTAATGTGAATGTTTAAATCAGAGACGGAATTAGCTCGTCCATACCCAAATTGTGATTTTTATTTTGTGATAAAAATAAATCACTCAACATATCAGGTTTAATATTGTTACGAATTTCCAAAAAACGATTTGAATTTAACGGTCTGTAACTACTGCCTGCAAACATTCATCATGTTTATAAACACGTCCATCAGTAGAAGCTTCTACTCATCAACAATATTATGCGGTTGATTAGCATTGTTTTTTTAAGTATGACAACACTAAATGTGTAAGCTGCATACATTAACATTCGAAAATACGAGTATTGACCGTTAAGAACAATCTAGGCTACTCACATGAAGATGGCAGTGTGTATAAATTGTGACTGCGGTTCCAGTAGTCAGTGAGTTTATCATAGACGCTGTTAGAGTTATCATCAACTGTCTTGTACATTTAAGTTTGTATATTATAAAGTGTGTGTGTTCATTTCTGCGTTTATTTTAAATAAATAAGGAGTTGTTACAAATTTTAAACTACTAAACGGCTTTTATTTGCAATCAAAAGTATCCGGTATATTTAAAGGAAATAAACCCCGTTTTAAAAAGGTTAAAACGTAACAATAATTTTACGTCTATATTCATAAACATTTGTAAAATGTTTCAAAAGTTTATAAACCTTTTATTCATTTAAATTATGGAGGTTAATTTGTAATGTTTAAAAATGATATCTTGAAATAGCTTATTTTAATATGTCCAAAATTCACATAACGCTTCCTTCCCTTTGTTGTTCCCGCGTCTTCTATATTCATTTTGAAAATGTTATTGCACATACAAATACATATATTCGTAAGTAGATATTCGTATATACGTACTTACTTTGTATTTAACAAGTTTTTGTTTTACATTTCATGGTTAAGCTCATTTTCCACAACCAACAACCAACAACAAAAGTACAATTGTCAGTATAAATATTTCCCAACTAATTCTCTTCTACTTATTTCTTTTGTTGTAGCGTTGCTTTAGGGTTTAAAATGTATAAATCTAATTCAGAAAATGAGCTGCTCTTAAGAACTTAGACACTGGTAGGAAAAAGGGCAACCAATAAAATATAATTATGTTAATTAAATCATAATAATTATAATAAAATAGCAATTCCATAGAAATGAGGCGATGGCTTTTTGGTTACTGTGTTTTGTGTGTTACTTTTGGCTTGTATTTATAATTATGTTAATAATGAAGTGCCTAAAGGAAAGAAATGGGTGTTAGTTAAATTATTATTATTATTAGTTTATTATAATATTGATACAAAACTTAAAATAATAATAATAAGGTATAATTGGGTACTTGTAGAATATACTTAAATGGTTCAAAAACGTTTACAATTTATTTAGGTTAATTTTAAATTTATTTATTGTTCTCAATATAAAATGAGTTCGCATTTACTGAAACAGGCAATAATTTAAAAAGATATTTTGTTAATTAGGATCAACATTTCTGCCAAAAGTGGATGTAGTTTGTAGCTTTTGAAAGCATATTGTCTAAATAATGTTGAATATATAGAAAATTTTCCATTTTAATTTGATTTTTATTTAAGAATTAATTTTTTAATTAACATTTTATTCATTACAATTTTAGTGATTTATTAAGGGTCCTCATGTAAAAGCTTAAATGCCTCGCAAACTGTGCAATCTATGCATTTTTACACTCTCGCAAATGAACTGTAAAAAATGTATGGAAATTCGTTTTCACAACTCCGATATGTTTGCGTGACAATTTAGACTCGTTTGTTCCAAAGATTTAACTTTCATTCAATAGTTTTAGAATTTCAATTTATACAATCTGAAAAACTTTTTTTTACAGCTTTTATTTTTAACAAATATAAATTTTCTGTGTAAACTTGCTCAAAATTGAAAAGGTGGGTTCATGAAACACGTCGCGCAAATTTGCACATTTACACAAATGGGAAACATAAGCGTTTAAATGAGTACCCTTATTGTTTAATTGGCATTTTTCAGAAAGTTTTCTTAGTCATTAAAGAACTTATTAGTGTTTCTTCCAACAAATTAAGCATTTTAATTGTAAATGTCTTAAAACATCCGTTACTTCACTTACACATATATTGAAAATAATTTTGAAGTTCCTAAAACTCTCATTTATCTATTTTCGTTTTAATTTTTTAAATTTCCTTTAATAAATAAATATGTATGTACTTAATAAGTTTAATATTTTTGTATAGAAATGTACTCACTTTCTCACTTAAAAATTTAATACTCGTTTATCTTCTCTCCGCGTTGCATTATGCAGCTCATTTTTATTGCTGTTACTACGATGCATTTTCCTAACCCACATACATGAGGTGTTCCAAGCACTTCAACTTTAATGCAAAAACCATTTAATTTATCTTTTGACTTACCTGTTAAAGAAAATATGAGAAAGAAAAAAAATTTTATTAGAAATTTACGTAAAAACATAAATGAAAATTATTGCATGGAAATAAAGTCTTATAAAAGAAAATTTAAGATGTATAAAGCAAGTTTTGCTTCTATATAAAGAGAATACTTACCCAGCAGTTTGAAAAGTGCCAATTGGAAACCTTACACTAGCTATATTACTACTTGCACAAGAAACTAGTTCGCTGTGGCTACTAAAGTGGTAGTTAAATGGTTATCATTTGCACTACATTTCGCTAGCGTATTCAGTAACAAACAATAGTCGGATATTCGCCTTAAGTTTTTGAAAATAAATTCAAGTAAAATAAAATCCTCTAAAATATACCACTTCGATGGCTACATGTAATGCTGAATGTGGCCGTTTGGTAAAGTCTTCTAAAATATACCACTTTGATGGCCACATGTAATGTTGAATGTGGCCGTTTGGTATTTTCGTTCTCTCTGATGATGAAAAAAAAGCAAAAATTGAGAGTAGACTCACATGTAATTCTTAATAACAAATTGAGAGCAGAACAAATAAGAGCTCTGTGGCTTAGTGATTAGCGCATTTGACTACAAAACCAGAGGTTATGTGTTCAACCCCGCTCTCTGAAAAATTTATTTTTTATTTTTTTTCTCAAATGCTGGAGTATTCGTACTATTGAATTTAATAGTGAAGTGTTATGCAGAGTGTGCCAATCGGCCACCTGCAATGACATCCCCGTGTTAAATTCACCAGTCAATAACGTTGCGAGTGGGTTGAAAATTCACTAGTGGTAGTTCTTAGTGGCTAACTAATTCGACGTAGCGGAACTAGTTCAATGAACTGCAGGGTAGTTAAGGGGTATAGAGTGACTAGGAATACTTATGACAATTTTTTAATATACTTAAATAATAATCCAATAGTTCAGTCATACATATCGCTCATTTGCTGCAACAACGTCATAACTCAAACTCCGTGTGTTTTGAACTGAGTTATGCAAAATATGAGCCGTTTTATAGTTTTTCATATAGTTTTATCAGTTTTCAAAAAAGTCAATTATTTTTAGCATGAGAGTGTTTTTTTGTTCTAAACATCAAAATCAAATTTCATGTTTTCTCGCTTATTTGTTGGGCTAAATACATATCAGAAGGATATTAACATCTACTATTTAAATCAGGTTTTATTTCTGAAATCTCATGATTTGTTGAAAATTTATTTAAGAAATAGTAAAATGTCATAAAACATTCAAAGCCGTTTTTCTCGAAACGACTTTTTTTGAATTATGACGTTTTTGCAGCAAATGACCGATATATTGTGAATAAGGGGTGGAAATAAAAATTGCCTTCAAACTTGGAAATTTAATTTATAATTTCTGTCCAACCCTCTATCTGTTCAAATCATTTTGTAAAGCCGCAAATTAATTTAGAGATATTTTTCGGTTGTTCTTCATTATTTGATAGGTAGACATTAAATATTTTAATGCAGGAAATTGTGACTGCTTTTCAAAAATTATATAATTTTTAATATTTTTTCACAAAATTGCTTATAGTTGAGTTGATTCTAAAATTGATCCAACTAAAATTAATTTTGTATTCCCATAAATTTTAAAATATAAAATATTGTTACGTTTTAACCTTTTTAAAACGTTGGTTTATTTCCTTTAAATAAACCGGATACCTTTGATTGCATATAAAAACAGTTTTAGTAGTTTAAAATTGTAACAACTCTTTATTTATTTAAAATGTATAACAACAAGAGTTCAAATAGTCACTCAGTGTGTTTATACACGTTTATCAATTCGCAGAAATGCACACACACTTTATAAATGTACAAGACAGTTGATGTTAACTCTAACAGAGCCTATGATAAACTCACTGACTACTGCAACCGCATTCACTATTTATACACACTGCCATCTTCATCCGAGTAGCCTAGACTGCTCTTAACGGTCAAAACTCGTAGTTTCGAATTCTAGAGCTTTTGATGTTAATGTTACAAGCTTAAACATTTAGTGTTGCCATACTTATAAACAAAGCTAATAACCGCATGCTATCAACATTGTTGATAAGTAGAAGCTTCTACTGATGGACGTGTTTATAAACATGATGAAAGTTGCAGGCAGTCGTTACAGACTGTTAAATTCAAATCGCTATTGCAAATTCGTAACAATATAAACATTTTCTGACATGATACCAAACAATCCAAAATTTAAAATTTTCAAAATTGTTGTTAAACGAAATTTCCAAAAATTAAAAAAAATTGTTTTCAATTCTAATAAACACTTAATGGGGATTAGCGTTTTTGTCATTATACCCTTCACCTTCGTGAGAAGGGTATATATAAATTTGTCATTCCGTTTGTAATTTCCACAATATAATTTTCCGACCCTATAAAGTATATATATTCTGGATCCTTATAGATAGCGGAGTCGATTAAGCCATGTCCGTCTGTCTGCCTGTCTGTCCGTTTGTCTGTCTGTTGAAATCAATTTTCTGAAGGCCCCAGATATCTGTGGGATCCAAATTTTCAATAATTCTGTCAGACATGCTTTCGAGAAGTTTCATATTTAAAATCGGAAAAATCCGTCTATAAATAACGGAGATATGAGCAAAAATCTGAGACAACCTCTATTTTTGTTGTCTATTTTTGATCTATATCTCGATTACTAAGTCATGAATATAGACAATATGGATATCTAATGATAGATATTTCAAAGCCCATTGCAACGATGTATATTAGACTATAGTAAGTTGGACTTACAATGGGTCAAAATCGGGAAAAATATTTTTTAACCCGAATTTTGTTCACAAAAAATTCTTTTTTCACTAATAAATTAAAAGAAATAAATTTTAAAATTAAAAAAAAAAAATTTTTAAAAATTGAAAAAAAAATTTTTTTAAAAAATAATTTTTTAAATTTTATTTTGAAGTATAATTTGGTGAAGGGTATATAAGATTCGGCACAGCCGAATATAGCTCTCTTACTTGTTTTGTTTAATTTGGGATTTGAGGAATTATAATGTGTTGTCGATCTCAGAAAATATTTATATTTAAACATCTATGGGTAAATGAAATACAAAAACTATTGGGTGACTTAAACTTGCGGGATTTACTGTAAGTAATCTTTTGAAAGCGGTTTTGTTTTTAGTAACTTATATGTCACCTTGAACATATCTGTCATTTATTTTCACTTAGTTATTGAACATTACAGTGTAAACCACAAAGTATTTTTTTTTTTTTTGCTTTAATTTGCTTCGCTTTACTTCTTTAATTTGAAAAAAATGCAGCTGAAGTACGCCGATTAATCAGCCAATCTTATGGTGAATGTTTTTCATCGGTGCGAGAGATGGTTTGGTTTCGTTTCAAAATTGGTGATTTTAACACGGAAGACAAAGATCACTCAGGCCAGACAAAAAAGTTTGAAGGACAAAAATTAGTCGCATTACTCCATAGAGATTGTTTTAAAACTCAACAAGAGCTTGCTAAATCATTGGCAGCTACTTAACCAACAATTTAAAAATGTTTGCAAGCTGCATTATTCATCCAAAAGCAGGGAAATTGGGTACCATACCTACAATGACGATTTTCCTATCTATTATGAGCTGCCGAAATCTGGCCTGGAACCGAACACAACTAATTTGTTTGAAACGAGCATTGGTCGAAAAACGCCCATAATATGCGGCTAGACATGAAATTCTAATATTTCATCACGACAACGCTCGGCGACATGTTGCAATACCTGTTAAAAAGTATTTAGAATGGAGTGTCCAACTACTATTTGTTTCGATCGATGAAGAACGCTCTCTCTGGGATACGCTTCACTTTGCAACAGAGTATCCGATATTGGCTTAGTTCGTTCTTGGACTCAAAATCTGCACAGTTCTTTTGGCTGTGTTACCAGGAAGATGGGACCTGTTCCCAGAAAGATGGGAAAGGATCATAGCTAACAATGGCCAATACTTTGAATAATTGTTAAGTTATACACCCGAATTGGCAAAAAAAAGCGGACGTGTGAGGTAATCCTCAGTCGCTGCCTGGGACTGTTAACATGTTAAGTTAAATATTAGAAAATTGGGTAAGAAATGTTTTTTTTAATAAATAATTTAATAAATAAATTATTTCCTTTAAATCCGCCAATTTAAAATGTGTATTTTTGATTCTCATTTAGCATTTAATTGAAAATAGTCACGTTAGTTTTTAACATTTTGTTTAAAAATGTAAAATTTGGGATATCTCTACTTTGATTAAAAACTCTAAACTACAAATAAAATAAGCAACCTCTAAATACTTTCGAAAAAGTGTTAAATAAGGGTCACCCTAATATATATGCACATATCGCACTGGTAACTCTAAAGAGATTCAACTCAAAATTTAAAAATGTTCAAATTTAATTTTTTAATACATTACAATGAATGTTTAAGACGGATACAACTGTATTTTTTTGGCGAAAGAGTAGAGAAAATGATGTAAAATTTTTACTGTGGATATGTATATTTTTTTTCATCTTTGAAAATAACTTAAGAAATTGTTTGTTTCTAGAATTCATTTGCACACTGTAAGCATTTAGAAGCATACATACAAACATACTTTTGCTACAAAATTATACAATTTGAACCCCATGTATTTAATGTTATTAAAGTTTTTACGAGTATGAACCAACTTCAGACGAGTATGATAATTTGTATGCAATACCAGGATATTGAATTTAGTAAATTGCAATCAAGGTTAAAATATGATTATACTTAAAACAATATCAAAAAAAAAAAAAAAAAAATTTCCCAAAAAAAAAAAAGATTTTGTATTAGTGTTGTTATAACAACTACTTGTATTGAAACATTCCAAAACTAGCTCAAGCTAGAATATCCTCATTACAAGCTTAGACAACCAACTTCTGTCTTGAATGTCCAACAACTTCTGAGCCGCACTGTACTAGTTTCATACATAGCTTTGGCAATTTTATGCTGCTGGATTGAAGAATTACAGCTTATCTTAGCAAATATAACTTCTTTCTCACATGTGTAACAACTTCTGAGCCGCACTGTACAAGTTTCTTAAATTACTTTGGCAATTTGATGTTGCTGTTTTGTATTTAATTACAACCAACATATTGTTGAATGTGTGAGTGAGTGTAAATGTGTGTTGAAATAAAGTTTTTCTATTACACTTGGAAGAATTTCATTAACAAGGTAATAAAAAACAAAATACACTATTTTCCTTCTTGTTTAGTTTTCTTTAAGAGAGAAAATGAAAAATTGCTCAAACAAAAAAACACATTGGGCGTACTTAATTTAGTTTAAATTTGATCAGTAAGTAAAAAAATCAATTTTGTTGCAAACTCTTTAAATTAAAAAAAAGGAATTTCTTTTTAAATCTATCAGGGCTTACTTAAGTTTTTGTTTCTAAAATTTTTCTTTTAACTTGTAATTTACTTTAATTAATTGTACATTTTTATTTTACTTACATTTGCAATAAATCCTAAAAAAAGTTTTATTTTTTATTTTTGGAAAACAAAGGTATAAATTAATCTTGTTTTTGTGTGTCAACAGCAAATTGACATTTTGAAAAAGTTTAAGGTATTTATGTAATTGGTACTTTGACTTGTGTAAATGTATTTAATGAATGCGTTTGTTTACAAATTTTACTTGTGAGATATGTTGACATTTGCAGATTTAAATTCAACATGTTATATCATGAATTTTGATTTTTCAAAGCGTATGTGTGATTTTTAATTGTTAATGATGTTGCTCATACGCACTGTGGTTTTTGTGAAAACTTACCAAAATACATGGAAATATATGTATAAGGTATGTTCCCAACTAAAATGAAAGTTTAGCTTGTTTAAGTAGATAATTTCTGAAAATTTTTAACCTGGCGTCAGTATTTGGTGAGCTGGATCAAAAAATAAAAATTTCCTCTTTAAATGTGATTTTAATTTATTTCATATTTCTCCCTTAAGAAACATATAAAATATTGGCATCATGTGAAAGGTCTCCCATGACTTTGCTTTTTATACCCTTCACCATGATGGGAAGGGTATATGTATATAAGTTTGTCATTCCGTTTGTAATTTCTACATTTTTCATTTGCGACCCCACAAAGTATGTATAATCTGGATCGTTATAGATAGCGAAGCCAATATAGCCATGTCCGTCTGTATGTTGAAATCAAGTTTCCGTACCCCCCAAATAACTTACAATCATGATTGACACATCAATAGATCGGGAATTCTCCCGGCTCGGTGGCTATTTAAAATCGAGAAATTCGGCCCATTAATGGCTTATATATGGGAAAATCCGGGACAACCTAGATTGTTGGCCTATTTTTGATTTATATCTGGATTACTAACTCATTACTATAGACAATATGTATATGTAATGATATATATTTCAAAGTTCATTGCAACGATGTATATAAAGCTATAGTAATTTGGACCTACAATGGGTCAAAATCGGGAAAAATATTTTTTAACCCGAATTTTTGTTACCAACAAAAATTTGTTTGTTCACTTATGAATTTAAAATTTTGAGGATTAAAAATTAAATTTCAAAATTTTTTTTTTCAAAATTTTGAAAAAAAAAAATTTTGTAATTTTGTTTACCTAAAAATATTTAAAATTTGTATTTTAAAGTATAATTAGTTTTATTATTGATGCATATTTTATTCTTTTTTTTTTTTCTTTTTGTTTTGCTATTATAATAATTTGCAACAAATATAATTCATTGGCCCAAATTAACAGTTAATAAACTACAATAAACTGTACTTAATGAGACTAACAAGCCATTTAAAATCATTATTCATTCTCTCATTTACTCATTCATTCATTTACTGTTGACACTGAAACAATTCAAAACGACAATAAATAACTTTTCTATGTAAATTTTTACTCTATATTGCATAATTTGTTGACTGTCGTAACATGAAATATTTTTCCTTAAATCATTTTCATGTTGACGTCAATCATTGAAATACAATGAGTGAATTTGTTTGTTTGTTTTCCTAAGTTGTTAATCAACCATCTAAACGTTTTTATATATAAAAAATAAACAACTAAAAATGTTTATAGGGATTTATGTTGGTGTTTGTGGAAAGAGTTTTTTTTTTCTGTATGATTGCGAGTGTATAAATTAAAAGGATCATTATAGTTTAAGAACGTGCTTGAGCTGGTGGCGAAGGATAAAATACTGCAAGAAGTACAAGAATAAGAATATTTGCATTAAAACAAAATTAATTTATGTAAACTACATTGCTGAACATGTAATTAATCATGGGCGTGCTTTTATAAATTAAGCAAAATTTTAATAGTCTTAGGGCCGTTTTCTCATTAGGTGATTATCTTTTTTCCCAACGAAAAACTGCAGATTAAAGAAATTTGGTTTTCTCAATGTCTTATTTGCTTCTATTCTGTCGCAAAGATAACCCGACCTCATCTGCCAATTATTTATTTATCGTACAGATAAATTCAATCAGCTGACTGCTGTTCATAGTTTTTGTAAACGAATTCAAATAGATTCTATAAAAAAAGTTTTAGAGGAATTAACATTAATTTGATGGAGGACGAACTCAAAGAACATGAGTTCCAAGTGAATGCTGAAAGAGTTTATCATGCCAGGCCTAACTACCTGGCAGACAAGGAGGATAGTTAATTTTTCATAAGATTCCGGCTGTCGATGGCCACATTAAACAGCTGATTTATGTAAACATGTTGTCACTTGAAGGCAGGGTTGCCAACTTTCACATCTATTTTGAGAGGTATTGCCAAGTGAAAATAATGTTTTTTGTCGGTATATTGAGAAAACCAAAATTGTTAACGGACAGTTTATCGGCCTAATAAATTTATGTCGACATTTAGTAACAGGCAGTTTGTCGATACATTGAGAAAACGGGCCTTAATGTGATGAATAATACCACAGTGTTACAAAAGTGAACGAAAAACAAGTAAGAGATCTATATTCGGCTGTGCCGAATCTTATATACCCTTCACCAAATTATATTTTAAAATAAAAATTTTAAATATTTTTAGATAAACAAAATTAATTTTTTTTTTTTTCAATATTTTTCAAAATTAATTTTTTTTTTTTTAAAATTGTTTTCAAAATTTAAAAATTTGTTATTTATTTTTCAAAATTTTTTTTTCGAAATTGTTATTTTTTTAACATTTTTTTTCAATTTTTTTTTATTTCTAAAATTTTTTTTTTTTAAATTAGTAAACAAAAATTATGAAAAAAAAATTCGAGTTAAAAAATATTTTTCCCGATTTTGACCAATTGCAGGTCCAAATTACTATAGCCTTATATACATCGTTGCCATGGACTTTGAAATATCAATCATTAGGTATCCATATTGTCTAATATTAATGACTTAGTAATCCAGATATAGATCAAAAATAGGCCAAAAATCGAGGTTGTCCCGGTTTTTTTCTTATATCTCAGCCATTTGTTGACCGATTTTCTCTATTTTAAATAGCGATCGAATCGGAAAAATGCCCGATATTTGGGGGCTATGGAAAGTTGATTTCAACATACAGACGATCATGGCTATATCGACTTCGCTATATATAACGATCCAGAATATACTATATACTTTGTGGGGTCGCAAATGAAAAATGTAGAAATTACAAACGGAATGACCCTAGTCACTCATGGTGAAGGATATAAAAATATGCAGTTATAGTTTTTCCCAATCTCTTTGTTTTAGTGAAATAACGGTATTCTTATAGTTAAAACATTAAACCATCAGAAATATAAAAACTAAACTTTTTAAACATATCTTTCTCGTCTTAGGAATTTCAGTATTTAGTTAAAGAAAATTGTAACAGTTATCAACCCATTTATTAAAAAAGAGAAAAGTTAAAAATTTAAAGGGAAGCTCAGATTGTCGAAATATTTCAAACATAAAATTTGTCTAATCGTTGTACTGTGCGTATGAGTTATAATTAATTACCATGAACATATTCATTCGCCCTGTGGGTTTATTTTTTTTGTACACACCACCAAAAATATGTCTTTAAATCTTATTAAATTTTAAATCTTTAAACACTTTGCTATCCTTAATAAAAATGCACTATATTTTGTATATTTTAAAACTTTCAAGACAGTCTACACTACAAATATAAAACAATTGGAATTATTATACAAGCACCAGAAAGAGCGGTGGTTACAGTAACATAAAACAATAAAATCCAATCAATCATGAAATTATGGTCGCCTATTAATCAGTGTAACAAAATTGAAGTAGTTGTTCAAGCATTAATACAAGTATGTATGTAATAATGGTAGCTAGCAAGTTCATGTCAGGATATTCATGCTCGTGAGTATTTTATTCCTTTTGTTTGTTCTTGATTTTTCAATAGTTTTTTCAGCATTTAATTTCTTATTGTAACAGAAAAGTCGTCGTTTAAATCATGATTGAGTAGAACAACACTGTTACATGTAGTCTGTAGTCATTAGTAACAGTTGATTGGTCATCATTCACTGATTCAGTCCACCGTTTTCAACTAAATAACCCTATATATATGAAACAATAAGTAGTTTTACAACCTTCTCTCAATATACTCAATACAGTATATACTATTGTACACGTACATAAACTAGATTCATTAGGGCGGCCTCGTTTGTATGGAGGAAAAATAAAATACAATTTTAGTTGTTTTGTGGAGACCGTTTCTCAAAATGTTTTGTTTAAATATTTTTGGACTTACGCTATAATTTTAGATATGAAAGCATCTTTCAAATAACTTTCACATATTTTCAATATTTAATATGTTTCCTTTGAGATAAATATGCAAAAAAATCATAAAAACCTTAAAAAGGACCTATTTATCCTTTTATTCAGGTCACTAAAGTGAGTTTTTAAAAACGTTATCTTAGAATGTATTAAAGTTTTATTTTATTTAATCCTCCACAACTGTTTTGGGGGGTCCACCCTAATATACGTGCATGTGTATCTAAGAATGCACACATGGCGGGTTAACAATTTCTGTGTGTGTCTGTGTGTTCTGTGCCATATTATAAAGGACTTTATAGGAAGTGAAATACTCGTACAACAGATGCCATTTTTAGTAGCAAAAATATCTAAAAGAAAAGGATTATTAATGAACATTGTTGTGCGGCACAAGAGGAAAAAAAAAGTTCATAATGAAAGAAAACACATTTAATATGCTTTTATTAAAAATGTATTTTTATTATAAATGTTTTTCAAAAGTTTTAACATACAATATTAAAATGAAAACTGCTTGTGTGAAATATTAAAAATTAAAATTTAAGCAAAAATAATAAAAGTAAGGTAAAAAAAAACAGAAATTGTTTACCAAACTGCTTTAATTTTGTTAAAGATTTATTATTTTGTTGATTTATGTAATTTTGTTTGCCTTTTAAATTTAAAAATCCACCCACCCAAATCCACCATCTAAAACCAACACTTGCATTTATTTGTTTTCTCTCAACCACTCTTGTTAAATAAAATTCAAAACAAATGTAAATACCACATTTGCAATTTATTTCAAACCATGATTTTCCGTAAAAGCAAAACAATACATTTAAAATTCTATGTTTTCTTACTGGTGTGGCGCAAAAAATACATTTGAATAATTCATGGAATTATTTGAGACCTCAGCAGTCAGTCTGACATTCAGTCATTAAATTTTGTTATTAAGTTTAGTCCCTCACTCAGTGGTAGCACCATCATTGTGATAATCAACAAAGCATCATCATCAACACAATGATAATAATCACAAATTTTTCTATATGCATACCATATATGGTATATATACAGTAGGGTGAACCTTATTTTGCATTGTATTGTAAAATTTGAGCAAAATCGGATAACATTTTATTTGAAGTTTTGTGTCAAAGTAGAAGAAAGTAGGATTAGACCGTGGGAGCATCGAAAATCTCAACAATCATGTATATGATTGCGGTGATCATGTGCAACAAGTTTTTCTCTGTGTGTACTATAAATTTCCAAAATAATTGAATTATCTTAATTCTAGAGCATTGTAGCACACCCTTTACATTGTAGACTCTATTCTTACTGTATCTTCATATTGAGCAGAATGGGTTTTCTTTAAAAATCAGCTTTCCTAAATGGTTTTTAAATATCTATTAATTTTCTTAGATATTTTACAATAAATAAAATATGTAGCTTCCACCGAAATCGAAAATAAAAAATGTAAATTTTTAAAATATAATTGCAGCTAATCTTAGTTGTTATCATGAGCTCTTAACTACTTTTAATGACATTTTCTCTTTAGTATTTATTGGTTATATAGGAGTATTAATATCATGATGAAAGCTTTCTATCAACAACAAATTAATACAAACAAACAAAAAGATATCTAACAAAGCTCGATTAACGGTATATTTGTCACTTAGTTTTGTTCATATACAAATGTCGCGTTCTTGTACCCATATAATAGTTTGCTATCAGTAATCCGCGAACGTTATAAACATGAGATATATTCGGCTGAGCCGAATCTTATATACCCTTCACCAAATTATACTTTAAAATACAACTTTTAAATATTTTCAGGTAAACAAAATTATATATTTTTTTTCAAAATTTAAAAAAAAAAAATTTATTCAATTTTTTTTTTTAAATATTTTTCCAATTATTTTTTTTTTTAATTTTTTTCAATATTATTATTTCTTTTAATTTTGTGAATTTTTTTTTTAAATTGATTTGTGAAAACAATTTTATATTAAAAAAATTGTTTTGCTTAAAAAATATTTTTCCTGATTTTGACCCACTGTAGGTCCAAATTACTATAGCCTTATATACATCGTTGCAATGGACTTTGAAATATCTATCATAAGATATCCATATTGTATACATTAATGACTAGTAATCCACATATAGATCAAAAATAGGCCAAAAATCGAAGTTGTCCCGGTTTTTTCCTTAAATCTCAGCCATTTGTGGGTCGATTTTCTCGATTTTGAATAGCAACCGAGCCGGAAGAATTCCAAATATGTTGATGTATCAATCATGTTTGTAAGTTATTTGGGGGCTACGGAAAGTTGATTTCAACATACAGACTAACATGGCTATATCGGCTTCGCTATCTATAACGATCCAGAATATATATACTTTGCAGCGTCGGATATGAGAGAAATTACAAACGGAATGACAAATCTACATATAAGTATATACCCTTGCCACTCATGGTGAAGGGTATAAAAAGTAACTGCATATCATAATCATACTAAACATTTTGTTTAGATTTTCAAAGTGTTCCGCGCAAACAAATGTTTTATTATGTTAACATGCATATTTAATATCTTGGAAATATTTAAGGAGATTGTCTAAAGCAGAGGTGCCCAAAAGCTTCTTATCGAAGAGCAAACACCAATACATTTAAAGAAAAACTAATTTTGATTCAATATTTTTTGTTGTAAAAACCACAACATACAAAGAACAATAAAAAAATACACACTTTTTTAAACGATACCATACGATAAACAAAAACAAAATCTACATTGATGATCGCTGTCGACAATGTTTACCAGCAAAGCATACGAAAGTGTTGTTGCTTTGCAATTGCGTGTATACAGTGAAGAACGACAAAAAAACTAACAAGACAAAGTTGTTTGTGTATTTCATATTGCTAGTGCTGAGTGCTGTATTGAGTATAGAAACACACAGCCTATAGCTAAGAGCATTTACAAAAACAAATGAGCACCAAGAGTATAGGGCTTGGGCACCCTTGGTCTAAAGTATAAAAAATATTGCGACGAAGCAGCTTAGAAAAAGCATATAAACAGTAATAAATCTGAATCTTCTACTTCTGACTTTAAAACCACCTTGTTAGTACACAGGGTAACAAAGTCGACCACCTCTGGTAAGGAGAATGTGGACAGATTTCAACGCATGAAACTTGGATGAAAAGCGTTCATAAGCAAAAAGAGAAATTTTAGTTTGTGTGCATGTATGGGTAAAAAAATAAAATATCCGCAACACACCAGCTTCGTTAAATGCTGTCAAGCAATTGAATGAAATATTTGTATTTTTTACGCTCTTGTTGTGTGTTTTGTTTACAATCATGTTGTGTACGTGTAAATTCACGAAAATCTTTGTATTCTGAACAATATTTACGCGCATCACTGATATAAACTAAGTAGGAAGGTAAAGAAATACATTTTTGTTAAGAACTTGCTTCACATATAAGATATTTTTAAATTGATATAGACATTTCGATCCTACATTAGGTAGTGATCGAAAATAGTGATCAGTTCTAATTCTGGAGTTTATAATAAAAAAAAATTATTGAAACTCTAATAAACAATAATAAATACAAGGTTTTTGGAATTTTGAGTGTTAATATCAACCTTGAATCTTCATTACAAACGTGACGGGAAAGTATGTCGCGTGCTAAATCATACTAAAGGTTGTTAAGAAAGCGATTGCAAATATTTTAACTTAATTTTGTTCCAAATCACAGATTCTTACATTATTCTAAAGGCTTTCGAAAACTTGTTCCATTTTTTGTCGCGTTATCCATCCCTTATTTATTGCTAATATATTGGAAACAACATCATGACAAAACCTTTCCTTTGAACTAAAATGCTATCAAAAAATGAATACATTGAAATTGACTGTTAAGATTTCTTTATTTTATCCATATATGTTCTTGGATTTTAGTTATTATACTAAAAAACTTGTTTGTCCTTTTTGGTTCCTGTATTCAGCTAAATTTTGTGCTTGCAAATAGATTTTTGTCCTAATCTGAAACCGAAATGTGTTGATGATAAAATATATAAAAATTATACAAACGTAAATGACTTAAAGAATTTCAAATACACAATTGCTGTAGTCGTTTTCTTTATTATTATTAATTAATATATTGAGGATTTCATGTCTAGTGAACCAACTTTTGAAATCGATGAATATACGTATATACTTTTGTGGGTCTGCGATGAATATTTAGATTTGTTACAAACGGAATGACAAAATAAATCAATCATATTTTTTGATGGTGGGTATAAAAACAGCAAATAAATTATTTATACATACATAATTTGAAAGTGAACAAATTAAAATGTAGATAATATATAATACTTTTTAGCAGTGAATACAAATTAAGTAAGTTCCTCTCTTTAAGATAAGCTTTTGATTATAAAACACTTTCAAACTATTTGCTAACAAAAATTAAAATTCTAGTCACATCTTTGCCAACAGCCATCGTTATTCAAAACAGTGTGAAAATTAAAATATTGCAAGAAAATTCTCATTTTACTTGCAGCAACCAATATGATTAATTATTAATTTTCTGCGCTAAATCTATGTATCAAGACTCGCTAAGAAGAGAATTTCTTGTAAATTATTCACAATTACTTTTTAAATCCATGAGAATCTAGCAAACAATCTGGCAGAGTATTAGAGTGTATGCTGTGAGTTTGTGTAATATATTCTAACCACAACAATGTCGTTGTTGTCAGCAGCTTCTGAGCGAAAATTCTGAAAATATGCTGAATAAGTAGAAAAGTTGTTGACAACAGCAAAAACTTCTCCACAACAAAAAAACACACATACAAGTAATAAAATTCATAAATATACGCACACTATCAGGCAAGAGATAAATGATGATGGTTAAAAATGTTGCAAAATTTGTTATATTAAATATTATAAATGTCAACAACATCAAAAAATAAAAAAGAAAAATAACAGCAACAATTTAAAAAATACAATGTATTAAATACACCACAGACATATTTACATCTATTTACTTTCCTGCTTTTCTGTCATAAAAACTATAAAACCTGAGCGTACATGTTTCTACAACAACAACAGCTTTTAACTAAAGAGAGAGAATTAACTAAGTTAAAACCCCAATGACAACAAATTAAGGGTTACCACTAGAGTGTCCAAAAAACCGGCAAATTCAAAAAACCGGTTTAACCGAAAACAGTGTTTTATAAAAAAACCGGTTTCGGTTTTCTCATTCTAAAAAAACCGGGTTCGGTTTTGTCATTCTAAAAACCGGTTAACCGGTTTTTTCTAAAAAATAAATGAATATTTTAAAAATGTTATCAAAATATTTTTAAGTTATATGTTCAAATAAGCTTTACAAAGTATTTCGTTAAAACCGGTTAACCGTCTTAAAAAAACCGGTTTGTCAAAAAACCGAAAAGTTAAAGAAAACCGAAACCGGTCGGTTTTACAAAGATGAAAAAACCGGTTGACCGGTTTTCGGTTTCGGTTTTGGATACTCTAGTTACCACTCACTCACTCGCTCACATGTTCACACATGATGCTTGCAGAATAAGCTGTCCTTTTTTTGGTTGTTGGTGAAAATTTAAACAAACTGGTTGTTAGTACAATGACACCAACCTTTTTAAATGTCATTTACGTTATAAAATAATTATATCAAAAAAAGTTTACCATACATACATACGTTAATTTAAATTTGTTGACATTAACATTAATTTGAAGCATAGTGGCAGGCAAGCAGACATAAACAACAAATTAGAAAAACTAGAACTAGAATTAACCCTTTTGACCACACCGACAACATTCAAGTTTTTAATTTAATTTTGTTTACTTATATATGTTTGTCTTATCGTTTATAATTTAAAATTTTTCAATTGCGCCCTAAAATTTTGTTCACTAATAATTTTTTTTTTTTTTTTAAACTAAAAAAATAAAACATTTTTAATTAAAGCAAGAGAGCTTTTTTCGGCTATGCCGAATCTTGCATACCTCACCAAATTATACTTTAAAATAAAATTTTTAAAACATTTTTTTTTTTTAAATTTTTAAAAAAAATTTTTTTTTCTAAAATTTTAAGAAAAATTTTTTCAATTGCTTTTTTAATATTTTTTTTTAAGTTTTTCAATTTTTTTTTTTTTAATTTTTACTTTAAAATAAAATTTTTAAAACATTTTCTTTTTTTTTTTAAATTTTTTTTTCTAAAATTTTAAGAAAATTTTTTTCGAAATTGCTTTTTTAATATTTTTTTTTTTTTTTAATTTTTCTTTAATATAAAAAAAAAAAATATTTTTAATTTATTAGTAAAAAAAAATTTATGACAAAAAAATTTTTTCGTGAAAAAAAAATTCGTGTTAAAATATATTTTTCCCGATTTTGACCCATTGTATGTCCAACATATAGCCTTATATACATCGTTACAATAGACTTTTAAATATCTATCATTAGATATCCATATTGTCTACTTATATTAACTATTTAGTAATCGAGATATACAGTATCGGCCATAACTAAAGCACCCCCTCAATGGTTTTTTCATATCATAATTTTTTTGATAAAAAAGGTCTTTTGGGATGTATTTTGTATATATTTTATCAACTTATATTGTTAATATTAATATAATGTTCATTTAGTACAGGATAATGTTATGAACAAATGATTAAAAATGATTAAACATAAAAAAAATACAAAACGCGATGGACAAATCAATGCACCCCCCTATAAGATGTTTAAAAATTTTACTATTTTTCTACATATGTATATGCATGTCAGTTAACAGGACTCACAACGGATGCATTTAAGAATTCCAGAAGATAAAAATAAAGGATGGCGTAGTCTGTATAACTTAAGTTTTATACAGTTTATTGTGAAAAAACTATGGATGGCTAGAAACAAGTACGGGCTTATCACGGCATGACTTGAGTAAAAAATATTCAATTAACAGATCAGTTATTTCCAGGCTTATTCCAAAGTTTTTGCAGAATGGTCGTATTTCACCGCATCAGCTAGTATTTCACAGCATCAGCTAGTCAAGTAAGAACATGTTTAAAATTATGCGTTAGCGAAATATTAATTCGTAGCAGAGGAGTAGAAGCAGTATTATTCAGCCTACGACCAGCAAAAAACCGTTTATATAAGCTAAGAACAAGAAAGCTAGACTGGAGTTTGCTAAAGCCCACATTAACTGGAGTGTCCAAAAATGGAAGACAGTACTGTTCTCTGACGAATCGAAATACAAATTAAAAAGTTCCGATGGAATAAGGCATGTACGCAGACGAAAAGGAGAAAGACTGAATCCTAAGTATTGCAAAAGAACAATTAAACTCGGACGGGGGCAATGTAATGTCCTAAGCACACCTACAAAGTCTTGTAAGACTTGGTTACAGAGCAATATGATTCAAGTTCTTTCAATCCTATTGCGAACTTGTGGGAGATTGTTAATATGAAAATAAGTCGTGAAAATTGCCGAAATAAGGATCAGCAATTTTCACGATTTATTTCAAGCCGTTATTTTACCCAGGGAAGGAATATCACAAGGCACCATGAAAAACTTTATATATTCTATGCCTAAGAGATGTGCGTGTGTCTTCCAAAACAAAGGATTTGCAATAAAATATAAATTAAAAAAAATGTATATTATATCCATGAAGGGGTGCTTTAGTTGTGTCCGTTTTATTTTCTAGCTTTTAATTTTTTTTGATTTAAACTTACCTCTTATAGAAAGATTAACTTAAAAAGTATTTTTTTAGCAATAGTAAATATATTAACAATTGAAAATAATACATAATGGAAATTTAAAACTTTGTTTTCTGTAAAAAAAATATAGTATGAAAAAAATTCACTGAGGAGGTGCTTTAGTTATGGCCGATACTGTAGATAAAAAATAAGCTAAAAATAGAGGTTGTCCCGATTTTTTCCTTATATCTCAGCCATTTGTGGCTATGGATATAATGGAATCACTCAATTATCAACAAATTTGGCCATCACAACTAATCTGAATATTGTAACTTTAAAAGAAAAGTTTGTAAAGAAATTCTGGAAAATTTTCCCGCGTAGAAAGACCGATTTGAAATTGGCGAATTCTGCAATAAAATATATTAAAAATATTAAAATAGATGAAATTTAAGTATTTGTTTTTTAATGTTTTTTAAAGATCGGTCTCCAAATTAAGTCATAACAGGTGCATACGTTAAAATATTTTTATTCGGATCAAAAACAATGTATTTTTGATTTTCGTTAAAAAAAATTTTGAAAATGTAAAATTTGGGATTTGAGATATGCATGAGTTTTTATTTGGTATCAAATTGTAATGTCAGAACATTTTTATATTTTTACATACATATATGGGTACATTAAATACAAATCTATTTAACTGAAGTTTTCTTTCACCATAAAATTTTTAATATTTTTTTTTAAATATCGAAACTGCAAATAAAATGTGGAACGTGTAGACGTAATCCGATTATGCTCAAATTTTCAGCATTTGATTTTTAAATGACGGAGAATAATTTTAGACCCTTGGAATATCGAAAATTCAAAAAGCTTAAAATAAGGTAAACCGTAAGCTTTCCAGCGCTATATATCATGTTTTAGGAGAGCTAATTTCGTTAAAAAAATTTTCGCCAATTTTTTGTTTCACCAAAAATTTTAGATGCACTTAGTAGGCAAATTACCCAAGTCATTAAAGAGTTAATTTCATTTTTACAGATTCCAGTTGGCAGCCAGTAAAAGCATTGTGTTTTATGGCTCAACTATAAGGGAAAGCCGTATAAAATGATTTTAGCTCTAAACTTTTCAACACAACGAGTAAAATTTAACAAAAAACACTGTAGTCCTCACTACTAAACAAAAGCAGAACAATACATTTATTGCACAGCACAAAAACTGAAAACAATTTCATAAAATAATGAAATATACAAATAAATGAACAAGTTCAACAATAAGTTGGGTGCTGTAGGTCAAGGTTTAAACTCACACCCACTTCCACATTTGTACGTACACTTACACTTGAATAAACAATAATTACAACAAATATACAACTACTGTACATGTGTTTAGTTCATGTTTTAAACAAAACAACCAGAGTTCATTAAATTTTATTTCTTCTTTTTTTTTTGTTTTTTTTTGCTATATCTACTCTTTTCACAAAATATCATATTTTTCATTTTTATTTTCCTGCTCATTGAAAATTCATTTGCCATGTAACATAACAACAACAACAAGAAAACGGCAAAAAAAAGTAAAAACAACATAAAGAATATTATTACAAGTGTGTTGTATGTATTTAGTATTTTTAATATAAAAAGCAAACAAAACAATACACACGTTCTAAATAGAAAGACTACCAATGATGATCATGATGTTTATAAATACAAATAGAAAAAAAAGAAACATAAAAATATTGCAAAAATATTATACATTTTAAATGAAGTTTTATATGAAGTGGAAATTATTTACACAACGGCAGGAGTAAAAACAAATGAATGAAGTTTTCCTTATTTGTTGAACTTTGAATTGTGTTCCCGCTGCTGCTGTTGTTTTATCTACATCTCCCTTTCATTTTTAAGTTTCCTATTTCTTGTTTAAAATGTTTTAAAGTTTGTTGAGAATTTGAGTTTAAGAAAAACTCCAGTTTAGTAATATTCTTTTGTTACTTTTCTTAAAAAAAGTTGGGTTTTATATTTCATTCCAACCAGGGAATGTAGAGCAGCAGAATTTCAGGAAAATAGTAAAAGTTTTGTTTAGTAACAAGACAAAAAAGTAAAATGTTCGTGATATCCAATAGATATAGTTAAGCTACCTTTTTGTTTATGTTAAAAAGTTACAGCGCCTTAGGAGTGTTGACACCTCGTCGTTTTTTTCAAATTTTATAAAATACAAAACATTAAGTTAGGGAGGCATATTATGGAACTTAAAAAATCTCAAATGTTATGATCATATCAGCTGCTATGTTTTATGGTTGAGGTAATACAAGGTGGCGCAAAAGTAAACTTCCGATGTTTTTTGGCTGTAATTAAAAAAAAATGAAAAATATTCCGCGTTCTGGAGCAGTGTAGCGTAACATTGTTTATTAACGTGTATTTCGCATGTGTTTACTACACAAATGTCAAAACAGAACTGGCATTAGGGGCCAATCGCAAAATTTATAGCATTTTCTGATAGGAGGATTACTTTTGCGCCACATGTTATCACAATATAAATAATTGGACGCAATCATATTATGGTTGTACTACTATTATGACACATGTTTATATTTTGATTACCAATAATACAAATAATAACAAGGGATTAAATGATGTTTATTATGATGTAACACATAAGTAATAAAATGTTCTCGGGTGGCGCTTATGGGCGTATGACTTAAAAATGAGAGATTTTTTTCAAGTTTGTAGCTTTGTGAAATATTTGTACAATATAAATTTATTCAAAGTATTGCCTATTGTTAGCTATGACATTTTCCCATCTTTCTGGCAAAAGAACGGCTCATCTTTTGAGGCCAAGACCGAATCAAGCCAATTACGGATACTCTGTTCTGAAGTGAAGCGTATTCCAGAGAGAGCGTTCTGCATCGATCGAATCAAATAGAAGTAGGATGGGCCACAGTCTGGACTATAAGAAGTATGCGCCAAAACTTCTGTACCACTTCTTTCTAAATAGTTTTTAACAGGTATTGCAACATGTGGCCTAGCGTTGTCAGGATGGAATATTACGGTTTCATGTCTGGCCGCATGTTCTGGGCGTCAATGCTCGCTTCAAACGAATCAGTTGCATTCCGTACATGTTCCTTGTGATGGTCTGGTCTAGCGCCATGGATATTTGGCTTTGGAGTCGATTTGGCTAGTTGCCCGGGTTTCACTTATGATCTCTTACGCTTCGGTTATCGTAATGGTTCCATTTTTCATCGCAAGTAATGATTAGGTACAAAAATTATTTTCTTTTGTACCTTTCAAGCAGGATTTCAGACATGCAAAATCGTTGAGTAGCTCTCAATGATTTCGCAAGCTCTTGTTGATCTTGACAACAATCTTAATGGAGTAATTCCTCCAATTCTTGGACTTCAAATTTGTTTGTCTGGCCTGGGCAACATTTTTCTTCCGTGTAGAAATCACCACTTCCGAACCGCAAAACCATACCTAACACGTTGAAATCGATGGAAAACATTCACCATAAGCTTTGGTGAGCACTCGGTGGGCTTCAGCGGCACTGTTTTATACCCTTCACCTTCGTGGCAAGGGTATATATATGTAAGTTTGTCATTCCGTTTGTAATTTCCACAATAAAATTTTCCGACCCTATAAAGTATATATATATTCTAGATCTTTATAGATAGCGGAGTTGATTAAGCCATGTCCGTCTGTCTGTCTGTTGAAATCAATTTTCTGAAGACCCCAGATATCTTCAGGATCCCAATCTTCAATAATTCTGTCAGACATGCTTTCGAGAAATTTCCTATTTAAAATCAGCAAAATCCGTCCATAAATAACAGAGATAAAAATCCGAGACAACCTCTATTTTTGACCTATTTTTTATCTATATCTCGATTACTAAGTCATAAATATAGAAAATATGGATATTTAATGGTAAACGTTTCAAAGTCCATTGCAACGATGTATATTAGGCTATAGTAGGTTGGACCTACAATGGGTCAAAATCGGGAAAAATAAACAAAAACAATAATTTTAAATTAAACAATTTTTTTTTTTTAAAATTGGAAAAAGCTTTAAAAAAAAAATTTCGAAAAAAAAATTCCTTAAAAAAATTATTTTTTTTTTTTTTCAATTTTTTTGTAAAGTATAATTTGGTGAAAAGTATATAAGATTCGGCACACGAATATAGCTTTCTAACTTGTTTCAAATTAAAGAATTAAAGCAAAGCATACTTTTCGCATATGACGCTTTGTTGTCACAAATGGCGAAAATGTCTTTCGAGGTAAAAAAAAACTTTGTTGTTTACACTAATGTTCAATAACTAAATGAGAATAAATGACAGATTTATACCCTTCAAAACGACATATAAGTTATTAAAAACAAATACCGCGTTCAGAAGATACGCCATCTATTGAAAATCCCGCATTTTTAAGTCATACACCCAATACAAAATAGTGTTTGAATATAATTTGATCATAATCACACAATTTTACAATAGCTTTGAACAGGATTTTTAGTTTTGGGTTAATGTGGGTTAAATACTTATGTCCAGAGAAAAAAGCAATAGAGTACATTATATTGTTACGTTTTTACCTTTTAAAAACGGGGTTTATTTCCTTTAAATAAACCGGATACTTTTGATTGCAAATAAAAACAGTTTTAGTAGTTTAAAATTGTAACAACCTCTTTATTTATATAAAATGTACAACAACAACTATTCAAATACTCACTCAGTGCCTTTATACACGTCTATCAATTCGCAGAAATGCACACACACTTTATAATGTACAAACTTAAATGTACAGGACAGTTGATGTTAACTCTAACAGCGCCTATGAGAAACTCAGTCACGACTGCAACTTCTGCCACTATTTATACACACGCCATCTTTTGGGAATCTTCTACAATACTCTTAACGGACAAACTAGTATGTTCGAATTCTAGAGCTTTCGATGTCAATGTTAGCAGTTTAAACATTTAGTGTTGTCATACTTACAAACAATGCTAATAACCGAATGCTATCAACATTGCTGATAAGAAGAAGCTTATACTGATGGACGTGTTTATAAACATGATTAATGTTGCAGGCAGTCGTTACGGACCGTTAAATTCAAATCGCTATTGCACATTCGTAACAATATTTATAATAATGTTTAGTGGAGAGTTCTAACTTTGCTGACAGTTTTGACTCCATCTAACCCTCAAGAGTGCCTCAAGGCATTCTTTACAGAACTTCAATTATTTTAAATTTAACTGTGACTTTAGTTACAGATATGTTTATATTTCTCTCCAAGGTCGGAACTTTTAGTTTTTATTATGTTAGCTGTTTTGCAAGTGATGTCATAATTTTAGCACGTGAAATTTTTTGTGTGATTTTTTTCTTGCGAGTTAGAGGGTTAAAAATCGTCACAAACGATGCATAATTAAATCAGTTATTATTTATTGATGAATAGAAGAACTAAAAATAATTAAAATATATTAATAGATCTATCAGAATATAAAGGAAATATAAATTAAGGCATCTTTTTTTCGTTCTGACAGTAACGAATAATTTCTTGCCGGTTGCTATTTTGGGTGTAAATTTTCAAAAGAGAAAAGTTTTTGCTTTCATCTCTACCTTGTAAGTTTTCTTTAATAAATTCGATAACAATCTTTTTCAATTCAGAATTTATAGTTTTATTTCTAAATGTTCAGAAAACGTTTATCTTTCTCAACATAGCTTACATACATTTCGTTAAACCCATACATGCATATTCAAACAATTTATATGTTTTTGTAAGGAGTCATGTGCAATTTATTTTTTTTTGTAGTTCTTGTTTTTGCTACTAACTTTTGGAAAGTTTTCATGCTTTTGTTTGCCCCACCAGCAATTTTCAATTTTGTCTATAAATTTTCGTAACACACATGTAAAATAAAAATTGGTTAAAGGTGGTCATGTGCAAAAAATTTGTTGTTTTCCATTTTGATAAAAGATAAAAGAAAAAAAAAAAACAATTAAAACCTAAACCCAGAAAAACAAAAAATTTCAAATAACAGCATTAAAACACAAAAACAAGGTTTGTTTGTGTAGATTTATTGCTGACATGACCAAAAGAGTTAGTTGTATTTATTACTACTAGGTATTATTTTAGAGTTTAAAATTGAGTTTTTAAATTGGTTATGCATGTTAAAATAGCTATGTGTGCTACAATTCAAATTTTCAAACAAGATTTAAGGATATATGTGTTTTTCACACAATTTCTGTCAGTGTTTTAACTATGTGCAGAAATATGTTTTTTTTTCTTATTGTCAATTTATTCTCATTTTCCTTTGGTTTCTAAGGCAAAGTTATTAAAAAAGAAAACATCACTTTAGGCCTTAGAAATATACATTACATAGACATATTTGTACATTTTTTATTTGTTTTTTTTTTTTTTTGGTGTTTTTATCATAAAATCCCTAAATAATACAAACACTTCAAACTAAAACCCCTTATGGCCACTTAAGAAACACATCAATAAATATTCTTTGGGTTAAGGCAACTTTATAAGGAAAACAAAATAAATCCACAAGTCACACTGAAATAAATCAATACACAGACAAATTACGTTAAAAAGGAGAGCAATATAAAATACCGAGAATTATCCCTTTTAATAATCTGTTTTTCTTTTTATATGGAAACCTAATGACAAGAAGTTTGTTCATTCATTCGTTTTTATGAAAACATAACAAACACTCAAATGTACCAAATAACCCAGCAGTTAAGCAAGTAGCCAATGTATCCCTTATAGACAGTAATTGTCACTTGGCTAACTCCACTTGATATATTTTGGACCATTTGACATGTATGTTCTCTTTGTACTGCAGAGAGAAGTCAATTGGTTACTTTATACATTCCAGGTAATCTAATGTGAATACAATTGTCACTTAAGTGCCTCTAAGTAATCTAGAGTGTAGTAGCTTTAAACTTTTATTTTGGACTACTCTTTTTTGTGAGTAATTCGTACAAATTGGTTTTATTGAACTTGTGTTGTATTAAGTATACTGGCATACCATGTAACCTACCATAAAGTCGATTGTCACTTTATTATGTCTAAGTAACCTAGAGTGTCCCTTCAAACATTTATTTTGTACTGCACTTTAGAAATAAGTTATTTTACCCACCAGAAGTAATCGATGGAAGGTTTGTTTACAAGCACTCCGTCATTGGACTGTCTATGAGACGTCCTTTTAACTGAATTTTTAAGGTCAATTAGCACCCGAACATGTTAGAATAACTAGCTGATCAAGGAAGCAGATAGTAACTGACTCGATGTAACCGGAACCAGCTTTGGACCAGCTTTCAGGCAGTCTCATTTTAATCCAAACGGGTGAATTGACACCCTGCTTAGGACATGCATGTGTTAAAATAACTAGTCACGTAGCTAGTTATCACCCTAAATTTTAGGTAAAATCATTTGTTCGGAACATTCGCCTAGATCTGCTGGGAAACTACCACACACACACACACATTCAACCATGCAAACATGACTGGATGTGTTCAGTAATAATATTATTATGATTATTTGCAGCATATGTTAAGGGGCATCATTTATTGAATTGGAAAAATATGAAACAAGTCAACTCATTTAAAATTTATGATTTTATAGGAAGTAGAATTGTAGGAAATGTTAAGGAAAAGTAAGAAACAACATAAACTTGTTGATTAAGCTTTAAATATTTTCAAAAGATGATAATGAAGAGAAAATGAGAAGAAATCAATAATTTAATATTACAGTTTTTATTTTTTAAATATTTATAATGAATGCCTTTTTCATACTCACATCCTTTATTATATATTATTTTTGAATATAATTCAATTTATTTGTATGTTGCAAAATATGTTTGCCTTTTATCGTTAGCTTAGTGTGCAAATGTGATAAGTCCATTTTCACAGGAGCCACAGAAAACTTGTTAAAATCCTGTATTTTAAATATTTTGGGACTTAGCTCATTTTCCAACATTTATTTTGACAAAATTTACTTAATACTTTATACACATAGGCTCATAATCATAGTCAAACACTAAAGTCGGTTATTTTTAAAAACAATTTTAAAACAAAAATCTGCTTGCTATCAACATTGTTGATAAGTAGAAGCTCCTGCTAATGGACGTGTTTATAAACATGATGAATGTTGCAGGCAGTCGTTACAGACTGTTAAATTCAAATCGCTATTGAACATTCGTAACAATACGATAGTTATTCATTCAAAGTCTGCTGGCAAACAATATACTTCTTTTTTAAAGTTTCTTATAGAATCACTCTTTCATAAACTGCTTTGTGGTTTTAAACTTTCATTGACTAAGTCATGTTACTAAATTATATAAACTCTTTTCCCTCATTTTTAAAACACATGACATAAAAGAAGAAAAAAAATAAAAAGAAATAGGAAGAAATTGTGTTACACGTTTAAAAAAAACGTGCTCATCCAGTTGATTTGCCAATTGAAAGTTTGAAGACAAATGTAAAGTGACAGCAAGAAATAACTTCATTATAAAAGCAGTTTTTTAAGTTTTTAAAGCAAAGCATTTGTATTAGAGTTTTATCAAAAAAATAAGTAAGGGAGATTCTAAATAAAATAAGTGTTAACATTAGTTTTACTATCATTTCTCTAAAATTTGGTTGGTTGGAAAAATATCCATGTTTTAAAGATTTTTCTAGAAAATTTAAAAAACCTCCGTTTTTTGTTTTGGTCCAAACCTGTAACTACTAATTTTAGAACTACAATCTTAAGATATATTATATTAAAATAAAGTAAACTTTATTTAGTTGAGTTGGAAATGAAGACAACTTGTTTTGCTTTCACACAAAACGGTAGCACCCTTATATACTTATGTAGAATTATTAAATAGATATTAAGTAAATATATTGAAAAGGAATTTGAAACTTTAACAAGTAAGAATACTATGTACGGCTATGTCGAATCTAAATACCCATCAACTAAAATTAGAACTACACAAATTACGCTTGGTTTTAAACAGATGACTCACAGCCTTACATCCTTTTTCACTTTTTCTTAAATAGTGTAGAAACAACAACAATCTTAGCATGCTTAATAATGTAAGAAATTGTTTTGTGAAAAACATCAACTTTTTTGAGATTGTCGCACATTATTGTTTATAACATTTTTTAAACTGAACCGATTTAGCTGACCGCGAAATCGGTATTGAAATTTTATTAAATTTTGGGCATGAGCGAGTTTTACACAGACATATGAACATAGCTAAATCGACTTTAAATTTCATGGGAATCAAGAATATATGTACATATTGTTACGAATTTGCAATAGCGATTTGAATTTAAAAGTCTGTAACGAGTGCCTGCAGCATTAATCATGTTTATAAACATCAGCTTCTACTTATCAACAATGTTGATAGCATGCGGTTATTAGCATTGTTTATAAGATTGGCAACACTAAATGTTTAAGCTGCTAACATTGACATCGAAAGCTCTAGAATTCGAACATACTAGTTTGTCCGTTAAGAGCATTGTAAAAGATTCCCGAAAGACGGCGTGTGTATAAATAGTAGCAGAGGTTGCAGTCGTGAGTGAGTTGAGTTAAGTTTGTACATTATAAAGTGTGTGTGCATTTCTGCGAATTGATAAACGTGTATAAAAAGCACTGAGTGACTATTTGAACTGTTGTTGTTGTACATTTTAAATAAATAAAGAGTTGTTACAAATTTTAAACTACTAAACGGCTTTTATTTGCAATCAAAAGTATCCGGTTTATTTAAAGGAAATAAGCCAACGTTTTAAAAAGGTTAAAACGTAACAGTATATGCTTTGTACATTTAACAATACAAATTAATTATAATATAATTATATTATTATATTCAATATAAAGTTTAATACTTAAATCGAATTTAACTTTAATACATATAGTTGTTTTAAATATCAATGTTAAAATACAGCCTGTAAAAGTTCAACTGTAATTTGTGCCATATACTTATTTTACCAAATAGTTTTCCACCGAAACATATAAGTTGAACATTATTAAAAAGAAAGTAGTTTATATACAACTATAAAATACACTGCGCTTATTTTCTCTTTATTTTCAGCAGTCATTTGTTTCCCTTCTCTAATTTGTTACATCCTTTTTATACCCTTTGCTACATAAAACGTTTTTGTAACTGTCAAACTGTCAAGCGCCTGCTTGCACTTGAAAAAGAATACACTGATGCAAAACCCAAATACATTCGTTCTATTCGCCATCAAGTGCAAAACGTTTGAAATAGAGATGAAACCTTTAGTACGTTTATACTTTTGTAGATTTATGTAGCTAAGAAAGTACAAATGTACCAAATTAAGAAAAAAAGTTAAAACTGTGATAATCCCAATTCTCACGGTGCAAGTCTTATTGTACTTAAGTTTTTAGGGGAGACAGACGATACAAAAGATACAAGTATTCTAAGCTTGAAATTTGTTTTGGTAATTTTAAGCTATTTTGACAATTATACAATAACAGCTTAATGCGTTTGAAAGTTCAAAGAAGATAATCAGCCCAATTATGAATAAAAAATTCCTAGGGAGTTTGTTCCCATTGAATTTGAATAGGAAAAATGGGAAAAGAGAAAAAACTCCCGGGGAATTATTATTCATAATTGGGCTGAATGTGATAAGTTTATCAATAAAACTTTCATCGTGAAAATTGGGACTAAGCATAGAATCGTAGTTCCCTGAGTATGTAACAAGAACTTTTGTAATGTGTTTAAGACAATTTCGATTTTATTGTGTAGGATGGAGTATTTTGAAAATGAAGAGGCATATGGTTCCACTAAAGAGAGTCAAGTCAAAATTTAAAAATTTTCAGTAGAGGCAAAAAAACTGTGTTTTTTTTAATACATTACGACGAAAGTTGAAGACGGATACAACTGTATTTTTGTCGAAAGAGTAGAGAAAATGATGTAAAAATTTTGCAGTGGGTAGATATGACCACTGTACATCGATTTCTTGCAAAAAGTGAAAATTGAAAAATTTTGAGTTGTATCCCTTTAGAGGAACCAGTGCGATATATAAAATGTAAATTATGACCCAAATATGATCAAACTTTTTGGTACAATTTATAATTCACATTTTGCATCCCTAATGCAAACTGCTTGAAACACTTTCGTTTTGGATGAGCAAAAAAGCATGTCTGTACTTAGATAGATGTGGGTGGGTATGTGAGTGAGCTGCAAATAACTCGTAATTCTTTTGTGTGTGTATTTAGATATGACTGTGTATCATCAATTCATGAGTTTGTGTGCATTTCTATGTCATCATATAGCAGCGTATTCATGTCAGAGTTGAGGTTTAACTTCATTGGCGTAAAAAGTGTTTGTTTTGTTGCGGACAAGACAAGCTTTAAAATGTACGAGCAAAGTTAACTTACCTTAATGCTTACAATGAAATGCCATCGACAGGAATAGAAAGAGTGACTGGATTGAGAATAAACTGCCAACTAACTAAGGAACACACGTAAGACATTGAAAAATGATTTTAAAACTGACTGTATCACAAGTCTAGAGTTGAAAGAGTTGTGTGGGTAGATTGGTAACAGTTACAGGTAACAATTGATTGATTTATCGTTTCGTTATTTTTCGTATACCAGTATTTGTACATATGTACTTTAAAATACTTAAGCAAACATGTCATAGATAACATTAGTGGTATTTGAGCAACATGGCAATTTTTTGAAGACTAATGTATGTATGTACGTTAGTTAGAGTGGCTCTTATTTAGCACGTTTTGGATTTATGAAGCTTCCAAGGCTTTCACTTGTTCTCCGTCTTCTTAAGAACAAGTGCTAAAGATTTAGCAAAATCGGATCATCTAAATACCTAAAAATTTCAAAACAAG
This sequence comes from Calliphora vomitoria, assembly GCA_942486065.2. Classification (NCBI taxonomy): domain Eukaryota; kingdom Metazoa; phylum Arthropoda; class Insecta; order Diptera; family Calliphoridae; genus Calliphora; species Calliphora vomitoria. Next base: position 5,827,139 of record OW818032.2, read on the forward strand.
GGCTTCCCATATGAACATATTGTTACGTTTTTACCTTTTAAAAACGGGGTTTATTTCCTTTTAATAAACCGGATACTTTTGATTGCAAATAAAAGCAGTTTTAGTAGTTTAAATTTGTTAACAACTCTTTATTTATTTAAAATGTACAACAACAACAGTTCAAATAATCACTCAGTGTCTTTATACACGTTTATCAATTCACAGAAATGCACACACACTTTATAATATACAAACTTAAATGTACAAGACAGTTGATGTTAACTCTAACAGCGCCTATGATAAACTCACTCACGACTGCAACCTCTGCTACTATTTATACACACGCCATCTTTCGTTAATCTTCTACAATGATTTTAACGGAAAACTAGAATATTCGAATTCTAGAGCTTTCGATGTTAGTGTTAGCAGCTTAAACATGCATTGTTGCCATACTTACAAGCAATGCTAATAACCGCATGCTATCAACATTGCTGATAAGTAGAAGCTTCTACTGATGGACGTGTTTATAAACATGATAAATGCTGCAGGCAGTCGTTACAGACCTTTAAATTCAAATCTTCTTTGCACATTCGTAACAATATCTTGTTGAAATATGCATATTAGAATGACTTCAAAACGTTGTCGATTTTCCTTATTTTTTCTTCTGTTTTTTCAGATTATTCGATTTTTCCATTGAGATTATTGAGAATAATATTTTTCTACCCACCATCAAAAAAGATGGGGTAACACATCGAAAAACCCACATTAGTAAATATATATTGGGTCCTCATAAGATTCTAAGACGATCTGGCTATGTCCGTCTGTCTGTTGAAAACACGATAGGGCTCAAACGAAAGGAGCTAGCTGGCAGAAATTCCACAGATACTCTCTGTTGATAAGGTTTGTTTTGTATTAAACAAAACAAACCTTATCAACACCCGGAATAGTGGTGGAGCTGTCATAAATATGTTGATTATGCGACAATCCTAATAATACTTTGCACATATTAGTTCTAAGTACTCTGAAGTTATATTGTAAAGTATGACGAAAATCGGGCATCATTTGTCTCTAGTCCCCATACAAGGTCCCCCTGAGAAAATGACTTGGACATTCATAATTGTGTTATAATAATTATTATCCTAATGAAATTGGACATAAACATGTTTTATATCTCTCTACTAACTTTGATGAGGATAGGTCCATAATTGACCCTACCCCCCCTATAACCCATATATCAGCAAAATATTTTATTATCACATATTGATGTGTAGGTATACAATATTCGTTACAGCCGAATATAATACTTACACTTGTTAATTCTGGCAAGTGAATCGGAGTTTGTATTGAATGTTCAACATGACTTTAGTGTTTTCATAAGAAAATTATCAGTTTGAAGTACTAAAATATTTGATTTCCCTATTTGTCTTTGGTGGATTATTTAGACTTATGATGGATTTTTATGGGGAAATCATTAAAAACGATGATGTGGATATTTTAAATATTTTTAAGTTAAAAATAAAAATGTTGTCTTTTATGTTGGAAAATCCAATAAATAATAATACTTGTTTTGTTAATTTATAACATATTTTTTTATGTTAAAACTAGCAAAGAATGACCACACAAAAATTTTACTTTTTACTTTTTATTTTACTAACAAAAATATACCATTAATATCCATAGCATTTGCTTAGGGCAATTGAACTACACTTCAAAATCAAATCATATTTGCACTATAGTGAACATGACAGATAAGTTTGTTTAAAGCAGGAACAAAAAGGAAAAGGCAACTTTTTGAGTTATTTCAGAGCCCATTTTAGTTCATATGAGACAGAGCTGTAAATGAATCATTCATTTTTGAACTAATTCGCGAATCATTCATACAACAAAATGAATTGAATAAAATTTAAGTCAATTCAAATGAATTTGGTAAAAATGAATTTCAATTCATTTGAATTGAATTGATTTTTAATTAATTCCAATGAATTTGGTAAAAATTAATTGAAATTAATTTATGCCTAATTCATTTGAATTGATTCAAATTTCATTCAATTCATTTTTGGGTTAAAATGAATTAATTCAAAATTTAGCTAATTCATAATGAATTCAAAAAAGAATGATTCATTTACAGCTCTGATATGAGAGAACTTTTGAAAGAGACATTAAAAGCCAATATGAATACTATTCAAAAAACCTTTAAAACTCAAATTCATAGCTTCTGGTCCATCCCAGCAATGGCTATGGCTGCAATAAATACTTACTTTACTAGTATTAGTGACCCAACTTAATATAAAGTTAATAAATGCAGTTAATAAATTTTATTTAATTTTAATCATTTGCACAAATATGTATCAATTTTATGGGAATTTTTAATCAGACATAATTTATCAAACTTCTATGGAATTTATGAGGGTATTGTGTGGAAATATGTGTGCGTTTGAGAGTAAAGGTTAATCAGTTAAACAGTACGAGTATCAGCATAATCATGTATGAACATCAGTGTCAGTGTCAGTATATTTCATTGTTAAATTATAAATATTTCTGTAAGTTGACATTGAAGTACTTTGTGGGATTACCCACACACATACAAACCTATATTAATTTACCCTGCAGTTTAGAACACTTAAATGTCATTATAGCTATTAGACCAATTTTCATGTACAACATAATCTAGCTTTGAAGAAGGTTCAATGGCTTTCTCTTTCACAAAATCACTAATTCGATATCTAAATTAACCCTAGCTCTGGCACCAATATTTTTCTACGAACCCTGGCACTATTTACATTTGTAAATGCGTTTAATTTCTTATATAATCATATTGTTAGGTATTCTATGAACCATTAGGGATACTGGTGTAGCCGTCCTTAATTTCACCACAGTAGGACCAGGCTTCAAATTGTACCATAAATATATAAATAATAGCTATTTTAAAATTCAAATATTTACTGAGCTAGGGTTAACCAGAGTGCCAGTGCTATGGTTAATTGCTTGACACGTATTAAATAAGTGTAGTGTATATAAACAAGAGTTTTATCCATTAGACCCCATATAACAAATACCTGCTAGAGTCATCTGTCAATTGTCATGTATGTACACGCAGAAAAAAAAATATAGTTGGGCATTGTTACTGTAACCATTTCAACATTTGTGCATGGCTACTGTAACCATTTCAACTTTTTTAACAATATTATAGTCACAGTAACTATACATATGATTGTGTTAACAATAATATGGTTAATTTACGATTCACGTGAATATTTCAACCATATATATGGTTACAGTAAACATGTATATGTTTGTGACAACCACTTATATGATGAAGGATTTACCATATGATGTTGCTCTTATATCATAATCTGAGAACAACATATTATGAAAGAATTATTCATCATATAAATGGTTGTCACAAACATATACATGTTTACTGTAACCATATATATAGTTGAAATATTCATGTGAATCGTAAATTAACCATATTATTGCTACCACAATCATATATATAGTTACTGTGACTATAATATTTTTAAAAATGTTGAAATGGTTACAGTAACCATGTACAAATGTTGAAATGGTTACAGTAACAATGCCCAACTATATTTTTTTTCTGCGTGTAGGTTGATGGATATCCAATATTGGTATTTATTAAGTTACATATTGGTCACTGGTTCCAAAGGTTGCAGGGTACAGGTGTGATTTCGACTAACCTACATAATTATGTACTTTTACATCAACGACATAATTATAAACATTCCCACAGAAATACCGACACGTTTATTTAAACATTGGTTTGTTTGTATTGGATTTTGATTGAAAACAATGTCACTATCATGACTAACAATGACAGCGATTTAGAATTGAAACAAAGAAAAAAGCAATTAAAATATTTATTGCAAACACGGATAAATATTGGTAAACTACATACATACAATGATTAAAATTTTAAAATGCAAACAAAATAAGTGGTAATGATATTTGTAATTGTATCATTCATTACACACTTTGATTTATTTATTTTATGTGTTAAGGCTCGCATATGCAATCTGTGACGCACAATGGGCTTCATTGAAATATAAATTATGATGAATATAACACTTTAAAACTACAGGGCCCATCAACACAAAATAGTTTTTTTCCTTCTCCATTACCCCTGTTGGGAGCATATAGCTTCCACATAGCATCTCCATCTTACACGATTTGTGGCAGTTGTTTTCGCGTCTTCGCATGTAAGATTGCACTGTTCTAGTTCTTGGAGTATCGAGCGTCTCCATGTATTCTTTGGCCGACCACGGCTTTTTGGTCCCTTGAGGATTGCACTATAGTGCCATTCATGTTATACTGTCAGGGTTAGTTTTGATAGTATGGCCGCTCCACCTAAGTTTTATTTGTCTTACTTAGTATGGGTTCCTCGTTGGTAAGGTGCAAGAGATCCGCGATGCTGATGATGTTAGGCCTGAATATTCCGCATATGATTCTGAGGCCCTTGTTGATGAATACCTGTAGCTTTTGCCTGATGGTGTTCGATACTAACCAGGTATCACTTCCGTACTTTAGACTTTACACATGCATTGCATATTTTAAGCTTGGTTCGTCTGAATATTTGTGAGCTTCTCCATAATGGTTGTAGTTTTTCGAATGCTGCTCTCGCTTTATTAAGCCTGTTATTTACGTCTGTTTCATCGAACTTATTCGTTGACACTGCACTGCCTAGATAACAGAAACTTTCTACTATTCAACTGGTGGACAAAAGTTATACAGAGGTGTCAAATTTTACGTTTCAAAAACTCAAAATCAGATGATAGGGCAGTTCTCTTAAAAATGGATAGCAAATATTTTGTACTATAATATCAGTGATGTGTTAAAGCAAAACGCTATATACAACGCGAATATGGTAGACAAAGTAATGTAATCAAAACAAACAAATAACCAAAACAAAACAATGAAAAGGGCAGTTCAAGACGAATTTATAGAAGGTGACGACAGAACTACAACATGTACAAAAACAACAGGTACTTTGTTTTTGTTAAAAGATAAGTGAACTGTCAAAGTTGCCTGTTGTTGTTTTTGCTTTTGGGATTGTTGTATTTTTCGCCACACCAAACACAAGTGAATTGACAGTTCACTCGTCTAAACAACTGAATATAAAAAATAATCAGCTGTTCTTCTGAGGTCACCTTCTACAAATTCGCCTTGGGGCAGTTTATAAAGAAAGAGACGAATAGAAAACGAGATTATTTTCTGTCTCGTGACACCTCTGTATACTCTGTGTTGGTGGATCTTGTAGCATGATGTTATCGGCGAAAAAGTTGTTAATTCTCACAGCTTTTGTTTTCTTGATATTTATTTCAAGTCCAATATTTCGTAAAAATCTTTCCAAATCTTCTACTTTTGCTTGCATGTTAAAGATCTTGTGCGAGAGTAGACAAATATCACCACAAAATAGTAATCATGATTAAAAGTTTAAAGCAGGGACCGTAAAAATTATGACATTTATAATAAAAATTATAACATTATTGTTATTTTCTGATTTGTATTCTTTTGTCAGAGATATTTATCTGACTTTGATATTTATTTTTTTTGACAGATACAAAAATTCGCTATTAAGTTTTATTTACATATATGTAAGAGTCTGATGCATATAAATGAAAACGATCAAAATGGTATGCTTGACTTGACTCTGCGATATTTTCTTGTGATGCCTTTTTTCTTTGAAATTTTAAGAGTATTTATTATTTTCGGTCCCTGGTTTTAAGAATTTTGATTTGTTTTCAAATATAAGATCGTTACATTTTTAAAAATTATTAGTTTTTGAATTAAAACAAAAACTTAAATAACAAATTTGGCATAATATCCTTTGACTACCCGAAGACAATGTGCATCTACATGTGACAGCTTGAGATGAAGAAATATGAAAAATGTTGTCCTGTCCTCGAACATTATTTCCATTATAAAATATTTCTTCTCGCGTTTCTTTATTTCTATTTTTATATTTTTATTTATATTATATTTCTGTCTTATATTTGTATTCTTGTCTTTTTGTCTTGACAGTGAAGATTTTCCAAGTAGTTTTCATGTAGTTTCTGCTGAGATTTTCCAGTGATATGTTTCGTTTTTTTTTTTTGTTTGTTTTTCTTCTTTGTCTGCTGATGACAGTTGATGTAATTGCAAAATAGACTAGTTGCTATTGTTGCTGACTGTGAGTGGATACAGTAAAAATAATAGCAAAACTTTGGTTTTGAAAAAAAAAAAATAAAATAATTAAACAAAAACAAATTGTTTAAGAAAACATCCTATAACTACATGGTTAAAAGTTATACATTAAGTTAAACATAAGTTTCTGAACTTTTTGTTTTTTCTGCAACATTGTTGTTTTTGTTTAATATAAATCAAACGTGTTGGAATGGCCTTTGCATTTTATATATTCTTCCATAAATCGAGATAGTCGTTGATTTCAGCTTATTACTCCACCATTTATGAATCTATTATGGAAATTTTCAACACTGAAATTATCAAACCTTAATCCTTGTTAGGGTCCCTAACATATTTGGGGCGTTCGATAAGTTGATTTGAATCAGGCTGGTTAAGCAATAGTTGCACTTGATTTACGATCTCTTAAAAATAATGAACAGAAACTGCCGTGAAAAAATTTGAATATAGGGCTTGTAGACATTTTACCCGCTATATTTTTCATTTCACAAAACTATCAATAAGAAGACACACACGGCAAATATTTACTCAGAAAAGCGTAACCACATTTTTTTAGCACAAATTTGTTTGTAAAATAAAACTAAATATTTGTTTTGAATCATCCAAAATAAGATACGTTTAGGAAATAAATAAAAGAATTCAAATATATTTTATTTAGTGGTTACGTCTTTTTCGTCAAATATTTGCCATGTGTGACCCTACCTTTATTATTTAAATTGTGGCACGGGCACTCTCAATATTTTATGTATAAATGTATAAACAAAGAATTACTTATTTTCATTAATTTCATCTTAAATATTATTCTTTTGCAGATAATAAACAAATGAAAGGATGGATGCATTTTAATTGGAGCTAATAAATGTACCCGGATGACTACTGGGGCCGTCCTTTTTGTGGAACTCTAGCAGTACTGACTAACCACAAGCATTCATCAAGTGTAACTAAGTAGATGGCATATAGACAAATTCTTGAAAAAAATGCAGATTGCAGCCGTTGCTTCAATTAATTTTATAATATTATTTTTTTTATATAATTTTGTTTATTAATAATTTTTAACAAATAATTATAATTATTACATATTAAAAAGGAATTTATAAAAGAGCAAAAAGTATTTCTTTATTTATAAAAAAAAAATTTTGGTAAACAAAAAAAATTGGGGTTCAAAAATATTTTTCCCGACTTTTACCCATTGTAGGTCCAAATTACTATAGGCTTAATGGAGCCTGGAATGGATTTTCTATCTATCATTAGATATCCATATTGTCTATATTAATGACTTAGTAATCCAGATGTCGATCAAAAATAGGCCAAAAATCGAGGTTGTCCCGGTGGGCCGATTTTCTCGATTTTAAATAGCAACCGGGCCGGAAGATTTCCCGATATATTGATGTCAACATACAGACGGACATGGCTATATCGCCTTCGCTATCTATAACGATCCAGAGTATATATACTTTATAGGGTTGGAAAATTATATTGTGGAAATTACAAACGGAATGACAAACTTATATACCCTTGCCACTCATGGTGAAGGGTATAAAAAAAACAAAATTTTTCTTTATGTATAATCAAATAATCAAAATTTTTAACAACACCCTTAAAATTATTAAAAACGAAACCGAAGTATTTTTTTTAGTTCACAAATATTTTTTGCACACACACACACGCACACACGTCCGTCCGTCTGTTTTTTAATTTCAAGAAATTGCCAAATGTTAAAATTCTGTTCTTAACACCAGGCGTACAGAATTTACAGCTGGCTGTCATTTTTAAAAAATGAAAAATATTAAAGCGACGCAATTTCCTACTGGGTTTGTACTAAAACCGGCAAATCTTCACATAATTTAAGGCGCAAATTTATTAACGAATTTATTTGCCCCTTAAAGTAGGTGAAGCTTTCCTCATTTTAGCACAAGGCCTGTAGGAAATGTTGTCGCATCACATTTTTATGTTTTTCAAAATGGCGGATTGCTAAAAGTTATGTGCGCCTGGTGTTAAGCACGAAATTTAAAGTTTTTAACTTTTGAGGAGAAAAAAATGTTAAAGAAGAAGAAGACAAAAAATTTATTTGTGTGTGTTGATGATGAAGATTAAATAAGAAAAAAATGTATTGATGATTTTTTTTTAAATTTAATGACAGATTAGGAAAAAATAAAGAAAAAATAACCAATGACTTATGAAAAAATATTAACAAAGCGTGCCATAATGTATGTATGTCTATTATTACTGTTATTTATGAGATTTGAATTAATTACACTAGGCAACATCTAAAAAATAACTTATATTTGTATTAATAAATATCAAAAAGAAAATTTGTTATTTTCGCCTTGTTTAAGGATATTCATAAAAAAATGTCATCGCTGTGTGCAAAAGTTATCAAATCATTGCTTATAAATCCACAGTGTCCCAGGTGTTTGTGACAATTTCCTTTATTATGTTTGTGGTTTATTCCGGATAACAGGGGTTTGGTAAGAGATGGATAAATAAAATTGTTATCAGGGATAAGAACAGACCAAACTTGAAGATCATTCATTGCTTATTAAATCTTGGTTTACTGACATCTAAAGAAAAACAAGTAAATACAAAGATAAAAAGGTTTTCTAATGTAAACTGAATTTATATCACATCCTCATACACATTTAATTACATAAAAATAAATGATTTTCATTATTTAAAGTGATGTAAACATTTTATTTACACACCTGAAACAAAGTTGTTGTCTAGTGTTGTTTTTCTTTTTGTATATGTATGAGGGTAATTTGTTATTATTACTAATTAGAGGTAATTTAAAAGAATTATTAAAACCATAATTAAAATGTTGTGTTTTTTTTTAATAAATAAAAGTCATTTCATAATGTATGTGTTGTTTTTATTTTATTTTTTTTTCTTTATTCTGTTTATAATCACTGTAAAATAAAAATAATGTGGTAAATAAATTAAAATAATGTGTATTGTTTTCAATTAGAAGGCATTGAAAAACAAAATAATTTATGATAATGATACATACATTTTTAGAGTAAAAAAAAATAAGATTTTAAGAAAAATCTATAACAATGAAAAAACTTAAAATTTATAGAGGTAATTAACAATTTATATTTATAAAAATGAATGTAAATAATTATGTATTTAAAAATTTTAAAAATCAGGGCGGATACTCCGAAAACTAAAATGTGTGCTAAATACATTGCAATTCAAACAGTTATCCTTTCGAATCGAATTAGAGATTAACCCCCCTGCATGAACATAAATTGAAAGTAGAGGCAGTTTGAAATTTTCTCCAATTAATATTCTTTAAATAAAATGTTTGTAAAGTGAGATCTGAAATATGTGATGCTTTAGTTTGATTGACTGATGTGATATATTCGACTTTACGTTACGTGTTATGATTTGATGAATTGGATGAGTTTATGATCGTTTTCCTGCAAAATTATAAAAGAGATTATATTAATATTTGTTTAAATATTATTGATTCATTAAGGATTTGAAGATGTTAATCTATCTATCAAATATATATCTATATATGTATATAAAAAGAGTATAACTGAGGGACTGACTGATTCAACATCGCCCAGCACAAACACCATAAGTAAGAAACATGCATTGTTACGATTTTGCAATAGCGATTTGGAATTTAACGGTCTGTAACGACTGCCTGCAGCATTCATCATGTTTATAAACACGTCCATCAGTAGAAGCTTCTACTTATCAACAATGTTGATAGCATGCGGTTATTAGCATTGTTTATAAGTAAATCTCTAGAATTCGAACTTACTAGGTTGTCCGTTAAGAGCATTGTAGAAGATTCTCGAAAGATGGCGTGTGTATAAATAGTGACAGAGGTTGCTGACGTGAGTGAGTTGAACATAGGCGCTGTTAGAGTTAACATCAACTGGCTTGTGCATTTAAGTTTATGCATTATAAAGTGTGTGTGCATTTCTGCGAATTGATACACTTGTATAAAGACACTGAGTGACTATTTAGACTGTTGTTGTACATTTGACTAATAAAGAGTTGTTACAAATTTTAAACTAATAAAACTGTTTTTTTTTGCAATCAAAAGTATTCGGTTTATTTAAAGGAAGTAAACCAACGTTTTAAAAAGGGTAAAACGTAACAATATGTTCACCTCTGCATATGTAGATGCACTGAAAATTCGATGGTTTAGGTGATAAAAACGAGTAAATTCGGTACATATATCTTCTAAACTATTACATCTACTTAAAAAATTAGTAAACAGTTGTTTGGTACTTTTTTGAAATTCGAACCCTTTAGGGGAGTAAATGGGTAAAAACTATGTTTTTTTTTGTACGAGTTTGGCACCCAATGTATATTTTAAACAAAAAACAATATAAATAAATTTTAAATCGCATTCGTTACTTATCGTATTATTTACTTACAAATTTGGTACTTTTTGGTAATTCGAACTGTTAAGTAGTAAAATATGAATATGTATCTATAAATTGACATAACTTATTATGAGCTTCTACTATGATACTAAAATTAATTTGAATACAATTTGTATTATCTCAAAGCGGACATAAAAGTACAAAAAATGAGTAAACAGGGGGGAAAATACATTTTATTCGAAATTATTGAACCAATGTTGATAAAATTATAAATATTTATACCTTCAGTCATACTAAAATCAACTAACAGGTTGTTATTTGGAACTCGATTGCGAAGGGGCAGATTGGTCCAAATCCGTGTTAACAGTTTGGTACCTTTTAAAAAACAAATTGTTTTCATTAGCACAATAACACTTATTTGAATCGTTTGAGACATGACTAGGTCTTGTCGGCAAAATTAATTAAAAGGTACTTGTTTAAGCCCAATAGAACATATGAAAGGGTTAAATGTCAAACGCTTTTTATACCCTTCACCTTCGTGAGAAGGGTATATATAAGTTTTTCATTCCGTTTGTAATTTCCACAATATAATTTTCCGACCCTATAGAGTATATATATTCTGGATCCTTATAGATAGCGGAGTCGATTAAGCCATGTCCGTCCGTCTGTCTGTTGAAATCAATTTTCTGAAGACCCCAGATATCTTCGGGATCCAAATCTTCAATAATTCTGTCAAACATGCTTTCGAGAAGTTTGCTATTTAAAATCAGCAAAATCGGTCCACAAATGTCTGAGATATAAGGAAAAAACCAGGACAACCTCGATTTTTTACCTATTTTTTGACCTATATCTGGATTACTAAGTCATTAATATAGACAATATGGATATCTAATGATAGATATTTCAAAGACCTTTGCAACGATGTATATAAGGCTACAGTAAGTTGGACCTACAATGGGTCAAAATCGGGAATATTCGCTAAATATTAAAAAAAATAAATTTAAAAAAAGAATTTAAATTTAAAAAATATTAAAAAATTTTACATAAAAAATTTAAAAAAAAAATTCGAAAACAAAATTTTTCCAAAAAATTAAAAAAAAACTGGAAAAAAAATAAATTTTGTTTACCTAAAAATATTTAAAATTTGTATTTTAAAGTATAATTTGGTGAAGGGTATATAAGATTCGGCGCAGCCGAATATAGCTCTTTTACTTGTTATATTTAAGATCAGTATACTCTGGCAAAGCATCATGCATAGATCGTCTATAAGTTGCAATTTGCTCAACTTATAGAATAATATTTTATCCCAAAATTGTGTTCAGCGATGACGTTAACTTTTGAATAATTTTGATAATAAACATAATTGCCACAGACCCTACAGACTCAATTACATCCAAGAAAATGCACCGTGAAGCCATTGGTTTATGCTGATAAACCATCAACTATTGGCGCCTTGGAGGCCTACAGGCCCAGCAATGCTCGAAAAAGTGGCACAAAATTGGAGAAAAGACAAAAATATGCACGAAAATCGGTGTTTAAAAATATCAGGAAAAATTAACAAAAAACTGCATTTTTGTCTTCTCTGCTGATATGCTTCTGAATGGTATAAGAATTAAGGATAGAGTGCTTAAATGAGAGAGAAAATGGAATTTTTCTTTCCTCTAATCGTACTTTTTGGATTATCGATAACAATTGACCTAGAAACATGAAATAAAGCATAAATGGTACAACTCAAATTAACCTGTCTGGAGATACACCGAGATTCTTTGGCGGAAATCTAAGCCGCAACACTCAGAGATTGTCTAGTTTATCGGGCCACCTAAAATTGCTCATGACTAAAAATCGTATTAATATAAGGACTGAGATCGTAAAATTCTTAACACACGTTTATCATTAAAACTTTTAATACAAGTATTATTTGATTTTTTTTTTTTTTTTTGATCAAATTTCCTTTGTAAAGCATGTCAGTTATTATGTTTAATGTCAATTATATTCATTTGTTGTTAATCTGATTAAAATGAGTGACCAGAAAAAAATGCTTACTAAAATTATTAAATATTTTCAACAAAACCCAACTTGGTCCTACAAAAAGTTGGACAAACAATCAAAGGTCTGCTATCAAACTGTCTCCTATGTCATTAAACTGTAACGGGAGAACTTGTTCGTTGATATAAAACCTGGTCCAGGTAGAAGGAATGGTCCACGTGATGTTCCTAAAGCCAAAAAAATAGAAATCATTTTCAAAAGAGTTCTCAACACATCCGGTAGGAAAGCAGCCTGGTTAGCTCAGTGCTCGGACTATTTGGTAGCATACAAGCATACAAAAAGTTCCTAACAGGAACTCTGTTACAAATTTGGAGGCCGAAGACAGAGCGAGGAAATTGAAAAGAAATATACCTGCTGCATAATGAATGACGGAATGTACGTATGGACAATTTTTCGCAGCTTTTGGGTCAATTTTTTTATGTTGCTGATGCTCGAGGGTATGTTAAAGAAAAGTTTAGGACCCAAAAGCAGACAAAATTTCCCAAAAAGTTCTTGGTATGGCAAACAATATGCAGTTGCGGCAAAAACGCCAAACATTTGTTACAAAGGGCTCTATAAATACTGAAATTTATATCAAGGAATGTTTACAAAAAAGGATGTTTCCATTCATAAGACTTCTTAATGTGTCCACTTAGCTTTGGCCTGATTTGGCATTTCTCACTATGGTAAGAAAGGTCTTGAGTGGTAAAAGAACAATAATGTGGTATTTGTACCAAGAGAGGCAATTCCTCCAAACTGCCTGGAGCTAAGTCCAGTGTATAGATAATGGGCTCTTGTTAAAAGAGAATTGAAGAGCACAAAAAAGGTGTCCAAAAGTGTGGTAGATTTTAAACGGAGATGGACAACCTGTGCAAACAAAGTGACATACAAACTATAAAAACCATAATGGAAGGGTTTTCGAAAAAGTCACTAAAATTTCATCATTAGTGATTAGAACTATAAAAATATTTTTTTTTTAATCAAATTGAAAAAGATTCAAAACTGTAAGTGTAGTGGTTTAATTTTTATTAACATACTAGCTTGACCCGGTGCGCTTTGCTACCCCTGTCGTAGTAAAAAAAATATGTTAGGATTAATAGAAAAATTTATAGCCTATTGACGCTTTCAAGTAAGGATCTATCTACGTTCCAAATTTCAATAAAATCGGTTCAGCCGTTTAGGCGTGATGCTCAAACAAACTTACAAAGACATTTATATATTTATATAGATTACGAAAAAATAAATTGAATTGAATATGTATGTTAAACATTTTCGATCTCAGTCCTTAGGATTGATTTTTTTGCTTTAAAAATCAGGAAAAGCTAATTTAGGAGATTTTAAAATTGAATATTTTTCAGAATTTTTTTTGTCCCAATAATTTCCTAGTCTTTAAATTTATATAAAGAAAACTAAAACTTTTAAAACTCATAATAACTGTCATTGTACAAAAAATTGAAACTGTGTCAATAATTCCCCTTTTATTTATTTATATATATTTTTTTTTTCCAAACCACTTTGCTATTGTTCATAGGATATAAGTGTCAAAATGTCATGTATAGAAATGATTCAATATAGATTTTCAGATTTACCAAGACTCGTACATAATACATTTATTTTTACTAAATTGCAACGTGTCTCAATTTGTGTTTAGTTTTATTATTTAGTTTTATTGCATTTCGTTGACATTATTGTGAGATTTTATACGTAAAACGCCAACAATACGAGCACAGACACAGTTGAACACCAGATGAATGACATTAATGGTGAAAGGAGAAAAGAGGAATGCTATCCAAACAGTAGCAGAAATTCAACATTTATTATCACTTTTTGCCATCGTAACTGAAAAATTTGTTGTGATTACTAAAGGAACAGTAAGGAAAATAGTGGAAAAGTTTAGGAAAATGCTACAACAGCGACAGCAATGAAATGAAATGTATTAGGTGTGTTGTACAAGCATATGGAGCTTGATATTTAAAAGTTAAATTGGTTCAAATGACTGATTTTAGTATTACTTACTTACATCTACTTAATTTCTGTCATTATACTAAATTAATCTTAATAAATAAATTTGATTTATTTGCACTGATTTATGATATATTTTTCTTTATTTCTTAAAGATTTTTTTTTTTAAACTGTAACCTTAAGTGGAAAAACTTTTAAATGACTTTTGTTTCCCTTTCGACAATTCTTTTATTTTACACTGAGAAATTTTTGCCCACAATAAACTTAACTTATTTAAGAATCTATGTTGCAGTGTAGTGGAATTGGAATGAAAAGGTAATAGTTTTGATTTTGTTAAAATCACTGGCTAAGCTGAGATTCGCACCTGTGTGAAATCTATTCTCAGGGTTTAGGGCGCGGAAATTATACACAAAATTACTAACTTGCGAAATGGAAGATAGTGAAATAAACATTCTAGAGTCCAACCGAAACTGTTTCTTCAGGCCGAAACATAATCGCTATTTTTTCTTCATAAAAGTTTCGTTTTTAGTATTCGGACAAATTTTTAAAGAATTCCAAATCCTGGAATTAAACCGATTCGGTAGGACTCTACAAAATTAGCATAGACCTTCGCCTCAATGTTCTAAATAAGATGCTAAAAGTCATCATAAATCACCTGACCGCAGCTCGTGATATAAGTATGACCTAAGAGGTCACAAAAAACTGTTCCTTGTGCCCCACGAGCTTAGGACAACCTATCAGTTATTACAGCTTGTATTAATCTAATTTAAGAAATTAAAAGTTGATAAGAAACGAAAAGAAATATGTAGTAAAAAGCAGATTTGGTAGTACTAATTAACTGATCCGTTTCTGTTTATTTGGTTCTGATCGGCATTCGCGACAATTTCGTACAGTGTACTTAAAATGCAGGTTTTTTTTTTTTTCCCTAATGTAACTGTTAAAATGTGTTTATATAAACGAAGACACAAAGTGGAGAGAGCGAGTGGGAGGGCAAAAATATCATACTCATGACTATCGTCACAATATACGTTGTATGTTTGTGTGAGTAGTAAGTTTTTTTTTGCTCCTAGTTGTTTTGCTGATGTCATAAATTTCATTGTTGTTATTTTTAAACATAAGTCAAAGTTTTTGCAGCAAAATATATTTTTTTTTTATGCTTGGTCTCTCAACAATTTTCTGTTTTTTTTTTTGGTTTTTTTCTGATTTTGCTTCTTGTACTGTTGACTTATAATGACCTTAGAGTATTTGTTGTAGGACACAAAATGTTGGCAATAAACAATGTCAAGTGTCTAGGTTGCACACAAAAACCCACAAAAATAAAGGAAAAAAATATATCATTATATATACGTATGTAAGTAAAAGAAGCCCTATTGTTATTTCTGTTCTACTCATTTGGAATTTCGTAGACATATGCAAATGAACTGAACAGGAAATGGGGAAATACATTCCTGCATTCATATATTTTAACATTAATTTACGTGTATGCGAACGGATACTGTCAAGTCAAATGAAACCTTAAAGTAAGTTTAATATTAAAAAAACTGATTTAGTTTAATGTTAAGAAAGGCAGATTTTTTTTAATAATTTGCCAAAAAAAACTAGATTAGTTTTTTCTAAAATAAATGTAAAAATGTGAAAATTACATTTTTTAACCCTCTAACCCGCAAGAGTGCCTCAAGGCATGCATTACAAAACACCAATTATATCAAAGAAAAATATATATATTTTTTTAATTTTACAGATTTGTTAATATTTCCGTCGAAGGTCGAAATGCATTCCGATTTTTAGTTTTTGTTATGTCATAATTTTAGCACGTGCAATTTTGTGTGTGATTTTTTTTTTTTTTTAAATCAAAGTTTTACTAACTTTTAGTCGCCCGATCTATTCGGAATACATATTTCTTAAAAGGTAAGATATTCTTCTTTCAGTCTATGAATTTGTAAATGTTAAACAATTAACAAAAAGTGTGTTGGAAACGCAAAAACTAAGGGGTGCCTAAGGGCACTGTTGCTGGTTGCGGCTAAATGTATCGGGGTGTTATATTGTATAGTTTTGTACTTTTTTGTTATATAAACAAAATTATAGGAATGACCGATAGAGACCGGTGACGGATTAAATTATCCGCCTTGACTCATGATCAATTGGTACACCACAAGAAGATCCATAGTTCAAAATTGGCGAAAAAGCCATAATGACAATATCGACCACTTTCCAATCTGGTTAGGCAAAAAAGATGGTGTATTTGCTCAAAATGCGATCTTCATTTATGCTTCTCAAATGCCAAAAATTGTTTTTATGAGTGAGAATGTGAAAATGTGATTTGCTTTCATCCGTATTATTTTTTAACTTTAGCAATGAATATTACAGAAATTTGTCGCGTTAAATGTACATGATGTCATTTCACAGTTGTCTCAGAAGAAAATTGCTTCAAAATTGGCTTTACCGCAAAATAATGCAATTAGCGCTGAATGTTTCCCTTGCATACATTGTATAGGAAATTTGTGGTCGTGTTAATTTAGTAGAAGTACTTGTAAAGGGTCTTTCATTAAGCGCTACCTATCTTTACATTTAAGTAAAACAAAGTCTGTGTGAGATATCATCGACATATTTTATTCGTTTGAAAGGATTATCGATGCCATTATGTATGGAATATAGCTAGTTGGCGCGTATTCGAAATTTCCAATTTTCCATGACTCTGGCGCATAAATCAGGCTGAACTTGACCGATGGCATTGGTTATGTTGGCTTTGAGCTCCGCATAGACCTGTGACTTAAGAAAACCGCACAAGAAAAAGTGTAACGTGGTCAAATCGCACGATCTTGGTGGCCAGTTCACATCACCTCCACATGAGAAGACCATGCTCTCAAATCGTTCTTACAGAATGTTCCATGTGGCATAAGCTGTTTGGCACGTAGTGGCCTCAAGTTGAAACCACATGTCATTGGTGTCCATATCATTCGTAGAAAGTAAAACATATTTTGTTTTTAATTTTTGTATCTTTTTAATGTTTAGATCTTATGGTTTTTACGCCTAAACCGGCAACAATGCCCTGAGGCACTCTTCACCGTTTTGCACCTGGTTCCTAAACTTAATTTGCAAATTAGTTCTTGATGGCTGTTCTGAGTTTATTGGGTCATAAAAAACAAAAAAACAATAATTCGACAACTTTACAAAGTATTTTTCATATGAAATATAATTATAAAACGAATTTAAAATGTCTAAGTTTAAAATAAGGTCAGTTAAAATGAAATCATAAAGCTAATTTTATTATTTCGGTAAATGTTTTTGAATGCTACTTACTGTTATTTCGTTAACGATATTTTAATGATAACGCCAATTTCTGTGTGATTAATGAGAAAACATTAATCATTAAAGTGCCCTGGACACTTGTATTTATAATCTGCATTTAAATATTAATTAAAACATTATGGCAATAATTAAATAAAAGTGTATTCATTAATGTATATAAAGGATTGAAATTGACCACATACGTGAATTTCAAATTAATTGACAACAAATTAAGTTTGTCAAACACATTTGTATGCATTTATGTATGTAATTGTTTGTGAGCGGAAACAACATTGACAAATGCTAGCAGGATATAAAAATATATTGATTTCGAAATAAACTTTATTTTATTACGGTCATAATGATCAAACAGACTGCTTGGCACATGATGATAGTTAAACAAGTAAGAAAGTAAAGTCGGTCAAGCCGCACCATGTAATAGCCTACACTCTTTTAAAATGTCAATAATTGTTTAAAAAATTGATTTACGGAAGTGGTACCGATCGTCATGAAATTAGGTCGCGTGATTAATTTCTATACGAAAATTATTTCTGTTAAATTTTATTTGTCTACCACAACTTTTAAGAAATTAACAATTATATGGGAGCTATGTCCATGCAGCAAATGTTATTGAAATATCTTCAAAATTTCGACCAGTACTTTTCGCACAAGTTTTACATGGACAGCCAGCCGGTTGATAAAGCCAGACTGACGGACATTGTTAAATCGTTTAAGGTGGGTGTTAGACTAATATTTTTGGGTGTTACAAACATGAGCAGAAACGCATAATACCTTCCCCACTGTGGTAGTGTAGGGTATAAAAACCAGGTACATCATATCATATGAATCATACTTGATACTAAGGAGAGCGTCCATAAAAACTGTATCGTATAAATTCATACTTGTATAATATGTGTACAAAATATGACTGGTGAAATGAGAATTATAAGAAAACCTATATGTTGTTGCACTTTTTATACAGATTTATATGAGTTTAAGGAAAATAAGAAATCAAATGGAAATAGCCGCTATCAAAAAAATATAAGCTGAAAATTTAAAAAAAAAATCGGATAACTTCAGATCGTTCATAGGCAGAAAGTGAAATTTTAGTTTGTGTGCATGTATGAGTAAAAAAAAATAAAATATCCGCAACACACTTCCCAGCAGTTAAGCATTTAGTCAATGTATCCCTTATAGACAGTAATCGTCACAAATGTCTTATCACTTGGCTGACTCCAATTTATATATTTTGATCATTTGACCCACATGTGCTTTTTGTAGTGCAGAGATAAGACAATTGGTAACTATATACATCCCAGGTAATCTAGCGTGTCACTTAAGTGTCTCTAAGTAATCTGGAGTGTAGTCACTTTAAACGTGTTGTGTGATAATTCGTTCAAACTGGTTTTATACAAATTGTGTTGATATAATTCTCATACAGTTTATTTTTATTTTTGCTTAAGTATACTGATATCCCATGTAACAAGCATGAAGTCAATAGTCACTTTAGTGTCTCTTAGTAACCTATAGTGAAGTCACTTTAAACTTTTATTTTGTACTGCACTTTAGAAATTAGTTATTTTACCCACCAGAAGCAATCTATTGGAGAGTTGTCGAAGAAAGGTTTTTTTACAAGCTATCGTTTATTGGACTACCTATGATATGTATTTTAGCTGACTATTTGAGGTCAATTAGCACCCGTACATGGTAAAATAACTAGTTATGTAGCTGATCAAGTTACCAGTTAGGTAGATAGTAAGGTAACTGACGTTTTTTAACCAGTATGTGAATCAAATGCGTTGATTACTTTGGACCAGCTATTAGACAGTCTCATTGTAGTCAATAAGGGTCAATTGACCCCCTGCTTAGGACATGCACGTGTTAAAATAACTAGTCACGTAGCTATTGAAGTAACTAATTCCCACCCTAAATGATGGGTAAAATCACTAGTTCGGCACTGTCTCCTAGAACTGCTAGGTTGCTTAGTTGAATTGTCAAGCAACTGAATAAAATGCATGCATTTTTTACGTTCTTGTTGTGAGTATTGTTTATGATCATGTTGCGCATTAATTGCCGAAAATATTCGTAATTTCAAAAATTATTTTAAAAATGTTTTTTGTATTTCTGTGGACTTTTGACAAAAGTAGAATTTTCACATTTTTCAGAAGAGCGTAAAAACTGTTGAATCGATTTATAATTATTTTATTATTTGTCCTTGAGGAACTTTATTATTATGTCAAAAGTCCACAGATTTCATTTACCCATTGATGTTTGAATATGTTTAAACATTTTCTGAGATAAATAAGCCATTATAATTTGATAAAAAAAAAACAAAATTGCATGGATATCTCAAATTCCAAATTGTACATTTTAAAATTTATTTAAAACGAAATTTCAAAAAGTAAAATTGTGTATTAAAAATTAAAATTTTAACAGTTGTACCTATTATGGGTTAGCTTGGGGAACGATTTTAAACTGTCGGATTTCCAGGAAATTTTTGTTTCCAGTCACAAATTTGTTAAAATTTTTTCTTATTTTTTATTTTATAATTGGTCAATTCACAAGGTCTCTTATCAGTAATAATTTTTTTTTTTGTAATAATGTCGTAATATATCACGACTCGGCGGCTCGGCTTAACCGACTCTTAGGCATTCTGTGTTGGTCTCTGCTGGATCGTTACGATAACACAATAAACATAGCATAGAAAGTAGTATTATTTTAGAACATTTTTTGCTTGAAAAGTAATAAAAACCATTGTGAAATATTAGGACATTATGACAATATGACATGATAAGAGACCTTGTGAATTGACCAAATATTTAATTTCAGATTGTTCATTGAGTTGCTAAGTTACGTCTTTGTAATTTTAAATTTCTATGACATCGTTAAAATATGCGTTTTTAATCCTCTTTTAGCGTTTGTTACAATCAAAACAATTTGTTTTTAATTCCTTGAAATTTCCTTAGAAAAAATTTTGAAAAATGTATTTGAAATATTATAATTTTTTTAGTGTCAGAAATGTTTGTTATTTTATAGTTAATAAGTTAAGGGATTTACGTTATTTTATCTTTTTGAAAAATTTCAGCAAATTTTTTTTTTGATTTTTTTGAAATGTCAAACACAAATTGACAACTAAATTTGACATTTTATTCTCGCAATAATTGTTAACGAAAAACTGATAATTGTTAACGAAAAACTGATTAACGACGAAGATTTGTCTTCACTGAAGATAACATAATTTTGAAAATTGCTGCAATATATGTTAATAAATTTATTGCCAGTCTAGATGGCTGGCAAATGAAATAAAAACAAGTAAGATAGCTATATTCGGCTGTGACAAATCTTATATAATCTTCACCAAATTATACTTCAAAACAAACATTTTAAATTTTTTTAGATAAACAAAATTAAAAATTTGTTTTTTTTTTAAATTGTTTTAAAATTTTTTTTAGAATTTTTGTTTTTCAATTTTTAAAATTGTGTTTTTAAATTTATTAATAAAAAAAAAAAATTATGAAAAAAATTTTTTTTGCTTAAAAAAAATTCGGGTTAAAAAATATTTCTCACGATTTTGACCCATTGTATGTCCAAGTTACTGTAGCCTTATATACATCGTTGCAATGGACTTTCAAATATGTATCATTATCTATATTAATGACTTAGTAATCCAGATATAGACCAAAAATCGAGATTGCCCCGGTTTTTACCTTATATATCAGTCATTTGTAGGCCGATTTTCTCGATTTTAAATAGTGACTGAGCCGGAAGAATTCTTGATATATTAATGTATCAATTATGTTTGTAAGTTATTTGGGGGCTACGGAAAGTTGATTTCAACATACAGACGGACAGACGGACATATATTGACTTCGATATCTATATATCTATAACGATCCAGAATCTATATACTTTGTGGGGTCGCAAATATACTTATATATACCCTCGCCAATCATGGTGAAGGGTATAAAAACTACAATATTTTAAATTGAAATTTTTTCAACATAATTTTTTTTTTTAATTTTATCCAAATTCGAAACTTCAAATAAAATATGCAACTTTTAGACTTTGTCCGATTTTGCTCAAAATAAATGTCAGCATTTTAGTTTTTAGATGAAAGAGATAAATTTAAGATCTTGGAAGAATCGAAATTATGGGATATTCTAGTGTACAGTCTTAAGAATGAATTCATTCTTAAGACTTTAGTGTAAAACATTTAGAGCATTGAGCTTAGTGCAAATATTGATCATATCTGTAGGTGTAAACAAATTTACTTAACAAGGATAATTTGGAAGGTGGTTTTGGTTGATACAACTATAGAACATTTCCTTGGATGTCAATTATATAAAAGTATTGGCCAAGACCCGTGCAAATTTTAAAATTAACACTACACAAAATTAAAAAGAATTAAAATTCTGTTACTTTTATTTACGAAGGAAATAAATGTTGTATTTCTGTTATTGTTTGGATAACATTCCTCTTTTCTCCCTTCTCCATTTATGTCATTCATCTGTGTCTGTGCTCGTATTGTTGTCGTTACGTATAAAATCTCACAATAATGTCAACGAAATGCAATAAAACTAAATAATAAAAACAAACACAAATTGAGACACGTTGCAATTTAACACAAATAAAAAAAGTATTATTTACGAGTAGTGGTAAATCTGAAAATCTATATTGAATCAATTCTACACATGACAATTTGATACTTGTATCCTGTGAACAATAGCATAGTGGTTGGACAAAAACAATAAACGAGGAATTATTGACACAGTTTCAATATTTTCACCATGAAAATTATAATGATTTTTCAAAAATCATAATTTATTATATATAATTTTAAGACTAAAATCAGTGGGAGAATAAAATAGCACTATATTATCTCCTAAATTCACTTCTACCGAGACTGCTTTAATTATATAATTTTTTTAAATTTCTTAAATTTGATTTAAAAAAACAGCATAAGCATTTTTGTTCTCAGTCACATTTCCAGGATTCCATGTTTATTTGGTCTTCTTTATCTTGCCAAGGGTCATTGTCAAATATCTTTAAATTGGTACATATTAGCCTTGGGAATTTTTATTGCTTAAAAAGAAAATATTTTATTTTGTAATTTAATCTGAATTCTTAGTCAAAATTAACTTTTTAGTTACTGTAATAATTTGAGTATAATTTGGCCAGTGCATTTTTTTTAAATTTTCAGTCTTCTTTTTCAATTAATTATAAAAATTACATAAAAAATCTTGTGAAATAATTTCTAAATTGAGGGAGATTTTTTTTTTTTTTTTTTGCTAAATTGCTAAAATGGTTTTAATTTATCTTTTACACACTCTATTTAATAAATACAAAATCTATATTTTACCTGTGCTGGTACTTTAATGTATGGTGTTGAAACATTAAAAGAAATGAATTATTTTCGCACATTTAATGTTTCTAAGGAACCAGTAAGTAATAATAAAGAATAAAAGGAAACAAAAAGATAATAAATTTTGATTTTTTTTTAAGTGAAGACAGCCAAATTTAATTCATTATAACTTACATTTCATACATTTGGACTATATTTGAGGAGCAGATGCGGATACAAGAGTGTGCGGGGACTTTAATAATCAAACCTAGAACCTCTAGAAATGTATGTTGTACATACATATACGCCTCTGTTAAGGACTGTTACAAAAGTAAAGATAGAAGTGAATCTGTGTGTAAAATACATACATATGTACATTAGGGTGGCCTCAAAAAGTTTCCAACTAATATACAAGTTTAATTCATTGTAAAATTTTTGTCCTGGCGTCAGTATTTGGTGAACTGAATCCAATGATAAAATGTTCCCTTTTTATAATTTGTATACCCTACCCCATCATAGTGGAGGGTATTATGCGTATGTGCTGATGTTTTTAATACTCACTGATGTTTGTAATACCCACCTCAGAATCACTTTCTGAGTCGAATAAACGAAGTCCGTCCGTCCGTCCGTCTGTTTGGCTGTCTCTCTGTCCATTTAAACCTAGTGCGCAAAGTACAGGGGGGCTACTGCCTAATTCGATTCGAATTTCAATGTATTTAGCACACATTTTGAACATTTTCGTTCTCGCAATTTTGAAGATATTTCAATGAAATTTGGGACATGCATTTTTTTTTTCGAACCAAGGACAAAGCCTATTGAAACTGGCTGAAATCGGTCCATTATTTCACCTATCCCTTATATAAATATTACTTTATCTGTCATAAATGTTTAATTTATATAAGTATTTACACAAATTTCGCTCCAAATAAGTTTTATGTATACGAAAATCATGTCACCTAATTGTATGATGATCGGTACAGAATTGGGCTTAACTCCCATATAAGAACCACTTCCGAAAATCACTTACGAAAATAAATTATTGAAATTTTAAGAGAAAAAGGTTTTTGCTCATTTACTCAGTGTAGGGTATCATATGGTCGTGCTTGATCGACTATATTTTTATACCCTTCACCTTCGTGAGAAGGGTATATATAAGTTTGTCATTCCGTTTCTAATTTCCACAATATAATTTTCCGATCCTATAAATTCTTATTCTGGATCGTTATAGATAGCGGAGCCGATTAAGCCATGTCCGTCTGTCTGTCTGTTGAAATCAATTTTCTGAAGACCTCAAATAACTTACAAATTTGATTCATACATCAATATATCGGGAATTCTTCCGGCTCGGTTGCTATTTAAAATCGAGAAAATCGGTCCACAAATGGCTGAGATATAAGGAAAAAACCGGACCAACCTCGATTTTTAACCTATTTTTGATCTATATCTGGATAATACAGATAATATGGATATCTAATGATAGATATTTCAAAGTCCACTGCAACGATGTATATAAGGTAATTTGGACTTAAAATGGGTCAAAATCGGGAAAAATATTTTTTAAACCGAATTTTCTTTTTTTTACCAAAAAAATTTAAAAATTAAAAAAAACTATTTAAAAAAAATAAATGTTTTGAAAAAAAATTATTATTTTTCAAAATTTTTTTTTAAAAAAAATTTAAAAAAAAATGTTTTTTTTTTTTAAATGTTATTTATTAAATTTAAAAAAAAATTTTTTTTTTTCAAAATTTTGAAAAAAATTTTTTTTTTTTCAAAATTTTGAAAAAAAAAATTTTTTTTCAAAATTTTGAAAAAAAAAACATTTTTTTTAAATTTAAAAAAAAAAAACATTTTTTTTTAAATTTAAAAAATAACATTTTTTTTTTAAATTTTGAAAAAAAAAAAATATTTATTTTAAAGTATAATTTGGTGAAGGGTATATAAGATTCGGCACAGACGAATATAGCTCTCTTACTTGTTATACTTGTTTTCATATTTGAAAGGCGCTTTCAATTTCATATCAAAAATTATAGTTTATGTTCAAAAATATTCTGATTGAAAGATGCGGTATTGAAAGCGCTTTTCAATGAACTTTCACTTGATACCAATATTTCACATCAAAAATCATAAAAATTTTAAAAAGGACATTTTTATAATTCCCACCAAAACAAAAAATTTTGAGAAATGCTCTGTTCAAACAAGCGAAACTTTCATTTTGGTTGGAAACATCGACACCTTATTTTCCTCCACACAAATGGGGTTATCCTAATGTACATACATATGTTTGTATAGAAATCTGGAGTGTCTATTTAATCTAGATTAAATGCCCTTTTAAAATATACTTCAAGTCAATATCCTTGGTAATTTTTTAATGGAATAAAAATTAACAATTTCAGGGAGTAAATAAACAAGAGAAAACAATAAAAAATATTCTTTTGTTTAACAAACTTAAGTTGTGTTTATGCTGCTTTTGCTGGCTCATCGAAAGAAATTGTTATTTTGGAAAGCAATCATGTTTGGAATTACAATTTTAAACAGTATTCGTCCGTCGAAGTCAGAGATGAAATTTATTTTACAATGTATGAGATTGTTTTACAACGATAAGTAAAAAAAAAATAACAAAGGCATTTGAGTGAAGTGATTGATAAGTTACTAAAGTTCCTGAATTATTATTTTTTTCAAAAAATAAAAATAATTTTTAAAAAAGCGTTAATTTCAGAAAAAAAAACCAAAGTTCACCAAATAAAGCTATTTTTATTACAAAGATCTCCAGAATGTTTCATGAAGTAGAAACAAATCGCGAATTTAACACAGTATTACCAATTTGAAATAATAACAAAAAATCGCTGAACAGTAGTTTCAATTTCTGTGAAATTTGGGATTTTTTGTATGACAAACCCTATTAAACTAATTCTAAATCCCCCTCTATATATATTACACTCTATTGATGTTTGTGAGCGGACCAAAAATATAAACTAGAGAAAGATGCTTAGAAAATCGAAATTTTCTACATCTTTTTATTTTCAGTTTTTAAAACCATTTGTCTAAAATACAAAGATTCCTTGAGGTTTTTATGTTACAAATTTTTATTTGCTGCCATGTTCTGGACACTTTGTTTTAAATCTCCTTTTTGTTATCCATTTGTACAGAATGTAACCAAAAAAATGTTGTTATACTTTGGGGTATTGATTTCAAATACTACAATAAAATATACAACAACATTATTGTGTTTCTTTTGAAACCACAAAAAAGCCAATTCAAGTTGGCTTTTAGAATTCTTTACTATTCCTAAGAAAGCTGTATATAGAATTTGAGTTAAATTGTTAAACATGGAAATGATTAGAGAGCGAGAGAGATACAATTTTGATTTATGATAATACACCCAATAAAGATAAAGCAAAAGAACAAAACAGAAAAAACTTTAAATAATGAAAAAAAAAAAGATAAATGAATCAATAAAGAAACTGTAAATATTCAATAGAAATATGATTTGAGTGAAAGGAATTGTTAGGACAAATAAAATATTGATTTTTTTCAATGTTTATTTTGGGGCAAAACAAATACGAGACACTGGAGCGTATGATTAATGTAATTTGATAAGGCCCAACAAAAATACAACAGCAACAACAATAAAAAATATACATGTTAATACAACATAACCTCAATGTTTATAAATCACAACAAATCTTTAAATACTTTGGGTAGAAATCGCACAAGTATGAGAATTTGAAGAGCTAATAAAATGCTTAATATATCAGAAAATAAAGGGCTTTTATATAAAGTTTACTGAAGTGATAAATGTCGTCTTAAATATTTGATTTATTTTATACTATTTCGTTGTCAATAGAACGAAACAATTGTAAAGAATGACCAAGGCCATTTAAGTACCTTGGATAACATTAAGAACAAAACATATTTGTTGAATTTTGTTAGAATATTGCAACAAGTTCTTTTTTCTTAGGCTTTATGAATGATAAATCAGTTGCAATATTTCCACATAGTTAAAGGCTTGACGGATTATTATTTTTTAACAACTTTAATAAGTAAAGTCAATATTTTGTAGCAAATCGTGATTTAAATTTTAACCTTGTGCAACTTAGTGTTTTTTAAAGACAAATATTCAATATATTTTTCTTAGTAGTCATCAAAAAAAAAGATGTGTCATATTTTTCAATATTTTTTTTTATGTTAAAAGGATCCATAAAACACGAATTGCACACAAAAAATAAATATTCGTATAAATATAAGAATGTTTATGTGTTTACTCGATGAATAACAAAAGAGCCTAAAGTACAGTTTTGAAAAATATGGTACAAAAAAAAGAAAAAAAAAGTCAAAATGGATTAATTCATTAAAAATGGTTTTATTATTATTGTTAACTTTTTGAAATTTTGTATGAAAAATATTTTGATATTTATTGTAAACTAGATTGACCCGGTGCGCTTCGCTACCCCTGTCGATGTAAAAATCGGTTCAGCAGTTTAGTAATTATTGTTTAAAAACTAAAGGTACCAATTTTACCCGTTTTTTTTGAAAAAATTTATAGCCTATTGACGCTTCCAAGTAAGGATCTATCTACGTTCCAAATTTCAATAAAATCGGTTCAGCCGTTTAGGCGTGATGCTCAAACAAACAAACAAACAAACAAACAAACAAACAAACAAACAAACAAACAAACAAACAAACAAACAAACAAACAAACAAACAAACAAACAAACAAACAAACAAACAAACAAACAAACAAACAAACAAACAAACAAACAAACAAACAAACAAACAAACAAACAAACAAACAAACAAACAAACAAACAAACAAACAAACAAACAAACAAACAAACAAACAAACAAACAAACAAACAAACAAACAAACAAACAAACAAACAAACAAACAAACAAACAAACAAACAAACAAACAAACAAACAAACAAACAAACAAACAAACAAACAAACAAACAAACAAACAAACAAACAAACAAACAAACAAACAAACAAATAAACAAACAAACTTACAAAGACATTTATATATTTATATAGATTTCAAAAGTTAGAGGCCAGTAAGATTCTTTGGCATCGAAATACAAAAAAAAAAAAAAAGAAATGGAAAATATGATTACTCAATTTATCACTATTTCATCATTGAAATATCAATTGTCGTGTTTACAATCATGTTGGAAATATCATTAATTAGATTTAGTTTAGTTAAAGTAAAAAGATATAAAATATAAAAGGCTGCACAGAGAAAACAGATTCGAATTTTTCGGTTCTATCAACAGAAAGTCAGTTGATAAAAAAGAATATCGGTTGAAGAAACCAAACTTTTGTTACCCCTTCTAAAATTTTGAAGCCACCAATGTAAAATTCGGTCACTAAGGTAGAATCATTCGATTGGCAACAAATTATATTGCTATCACGAATTTGTATTCTCTGTGTGGCTTCGCATAACGTCCATGTTCTGGGATGTTTTTAAACCACAAAATGAGTCATAAAATCGATGATACGTTTGAATGTTTATAATACATCTAGTATAAATTGAACATCGACATCGCATTAACTTTATGTCATTTATGTCATAACGTTTATGTGTTCATTAGAGTGGCCCTTATATTGACCTGCTTTGAGTTTTGGTGTCCCCAAGGTCTAAAATTGTTCTCCGTCATCTAAATCTAAATGCAGAAATTTGAGAAAAATCGTATAAATCTTAAGGTTGCTCATTTTATTTGAAAATTCGAGTTTTGGGTCAAGGTAGAAAAATTAAATGATTACAAATATAATTCTGATTATAAATTGTTTTTGTATAACATTCACTTATAGATGAATACATAATTTCGTACATTGTTAAGCCATAACTTTATACCAATAAAAATACCAAATTAAATTTCCAAAAATTAAGAACATTGTTTTCGATTAAGGAGTGAGATCGAAAAATTCTTAACATACATATATCTTAATAAAAACGAAACCACAAAACTTTTTTTTATTTGATTGAAATTATTATTACAATTTACAAAAAAAAAAAAAAAATATTATTTAGTTTAAATCATGGATGGAACTTTGAACCTTTTTCGGAAACCCTTTCATTAACGTTTTTATAATGCTTTCTGTAACTTTGCTCGAACAGGTAGTCCATCTCCGTTTAAAATCTACCACATTTTTGGACAACTTTTTTGTGCTCTTTAATTCTCTTTTAACAAGAGCCCAATATCTCTCCACTGGCCTTAGCTCCGGGCAGTTTGGAGGATTGGCCTGTCTTAGTACAAATACCACATTATTGTTCTTGTACCACTCAAGACCTTGCATACCATAGTGACAGGATACCAAATCAGGCCAAAAATAAGTGGACACATTAAGAAGTCTTATGAATGGAAGCATCCTCTTTTGTAAACATTCCTTGATGTAAATTTCGGTATTTATAGAGCACTTTGTAACAAATGTTTGGCTTCTTTTGCCTCAACTGCATGTTGCTTGCCATACCAAGAACCTTTTGGGAAATCTTGTCTGCTTTTGGGCCCTAAACTTTTCTTCAACATTCCCTCGAGCATCAGCACCATAAAAATTTTAACCCGGAAGCTGGGAAAAATCTACCAGAACATACGTTTCGTCATCCTGTATGCAGCAGGAATATTTTTTTTTTTTATAAAATTTGACTTCAATTTCCGTGCTCTGTCTTTGGCCTCTAAATTTTTACCAGCGTTCCTGTCAGGAACTTTTTGAGCCTTGTATGTCTAGAAACCTGCATTAGCTTTAACTTTTCGTACCAAATAGTCCGAGTACTGAGCTAACCGGGCTGCTTTCCTACCGGATGTGTTGGGAGCTCTTTTGAAAATGCTTTCAATTTTTTTGGCTTTAGAAACATCATGTGGACCATTTATTCAACCTGAACCAGGTTTTCTATCAACGGACAAGTTCTCCCGGTACTGTTTAATAACATTGGAAATAGTTTAACGGCAGACCTTTGAATGCTTGGCCAACTTTTTGTAGGACCAAGTTGGGTTTTGTTGAAAATATTTAATAATTTTAGTACGCACTTTTTTCTGGTCACTCATTTTAATCAGATTAACAACAAATGAACATAATTGACATTAAACATAATAACTGACATGTTTTACAAAGGTAGCTTGATAAAAAAAAAATCAATTAATACTTGGGTTAAAAGTTTTAATGAAAAACGTGTGTTAAAAGTTTTACGATCTCACTCCTTAAACGTTGTTTTCAAAAATTGAATATTGATTCCACTACTCGAGATGTGTATGTTTAAATGTACTTATTTTGATGTATTTACTGGGGCATATTTTTTGTGAAATTGTGAAAAGTGTTATCGTTTTTTGTGGTGTAGGACTCCCGTGGATAACAACCGATAAAGGAGTTTCCTACATATAGTTGTTCGTGGGAAACTAGGGTTTAATAATAATTGCAAAATCACGATTTAATGCCGCTTTTGCAAAAGGTAAGTTCATATGGGAGCTCCACGAAAAAACTGATACGACTTTCATAATATTTTCTAAGGTTTATGGAAATGTATCTACCAAATTATGAAGGTACACAGAGAAAACAAATTCGTGATAGCAACCGAATTTGTTGCCAATCGAATGATACTACCTTATTGACCAAATTCTTCTTTATCAACGACATTCTGTTGATAGAACCGAAAAATTCTATGTGTGCAACCGAATCATTGGGTTAACGACAAATTCGGTTGCTATCACGAATCTGTTTTCTGTGTGTAGAGTTCTAGTAAATATATATAAACCCCCATATGGACGAGCCAATACAAAAAAGGGGTCGTGGGCAGCCCATTTTTACTCACATCGAATATTTGAGAGTAGAAGACTACATACCAAATTTTTTCCTGCTACTTAGGGTTTTTTGGCCATAGTGCAAAGGCAAAAAGTAAGTATTAAATAAAATTCTCAATTTAATTTGTGCTTACTTCAATGTTGTTGTTGTTAATCCCATAAAATCTATATATATAAAAATGGATGTTTGTATGTATGTGGGTATGTATGTATGTATGTATGTTCCGAATGAACTCAAAAACGGCTTAACCGATTTTGATGAAATTTTCAGGGAATCTTCAGAATAGCCTAGGGGGTAACACTGTAGAGTCAGATTTTTGATTTTCGGATTGTGGGCGGAGGGGCGTGGCAAAATTAAATTTTTACATTTTACCGCTAATGCCATCTATATATATAAAAAATGGCTGAACCGATTTTGATGAAATTTTCAGGGAATCTTCAGAATAACCCAGCGGGTAACACTGTAAAGTCAGATTTTTGATATTCGGTCTGTGGGCGAGGGGTGTGTAAAAATCAAATTTTTACATTATACCGTTAATGCCATTATATATAAAAACAGATTTGTGTATGTATGTTCCGCATGGACTCAAAAACGGCTGAACCGATTTTGATAAAATTTTTACGGAATCTTCAGAAAAGCCTAGCGGGTAACACTGTAAAGTCAGATTTTTGATTTTCGGTCTATGGACGGAATGGCGTGGCAGAATCAAATTTTTTACTATACCGCTAATGACATAAAAAAAAGATTATTGTATAATTGTTGATCGACCTTTTCATCAATTCTTACAGATAGTTTATTTAGTTTCCTATACACAGGCTTACAAAGTCAGTGATTGTTGTAAAAAAAATTTTGCAAAAAAACAATTTTTTCAAAAAAAAATAATTTTGTCGACCAAAAAGTTTTTTATCAATTGGATAAATACATAAATACTTTTTTATTCCAAACGTTCAAACAGTGACAATTTTCATTTCGTTACTTAACATCATTCTAAAAATTTTAATTCAAAGTGGTGTACTCTGAAGCTAAGAAAGGAATACATTTCAACACATATCCGGTACTATAAAAGTTCTTTTATATTATCAATCGATGATAAACAATTTTGTTTACTCTTGCATATTATGTGCATGAACAAGAAATTTCCATATGAAATCTATGAAATAAAATAATATTTTGAATAACTCTCCGCATTCCACTTTTAATAAAAAATAACGGTTTTATTCAAATAAAATTTGTTTTAGATAGGGCATCTACGTCTAGAGCCGCAAAAGCGGGAAGAGAACGAGAATCACGGCTTCAGCAAATGCGTCGCATTGCATCTTCATCGAGTGCTGCAGAGACAACTCAACAGCATATCGAAAGACTAGAAGCCAATCGCTCCCGAATGGCTCGATCAAGAGAAAGAATCGATTTAAAGTTGCCGGCATTTTATTACAATAAGTATGATGACGAAAGAAATCACAAAGACGTACTGATTGCCGCAATGGACAAACATTGCTTACATTTCCGCGTTTTGAAGTTCCCTGAGGAATCCCCGGGAATGTGCTGTTCGAACGGTAATGTTATTCTGCCACCAGTTATTGAGCCGCAAATATTTACTCAAAAAAACGTAACCATATTTTTTACCACAAATTTGTTTGACGTTGTTTACTCTTACAAGTGTTTTATAAGATCAAACAGCATCAAATAAAATAAAACTAAATATTTGTTTTAAATTTTGTCCTAAGTAAATGGAATTTTTGAAATATATAATGGAATTAAAATATTTTTAAGTTTTTACCTTTTAAAAATGGTGGTTTATTTTCTTTTAGATAAAACGGATTCTTTTATATTCAAATAAAAGTAGTTTTTTGTAACAACTCTTCGTTTATTCAAATTTACACACTCTGTTTTAATACGCACTCTTATAAAGGGTTTTCCAACAAGATGTGTTATTTTGAATCACCCGGTATTTCAGTAGCTGGCATTTTTGAAGCTTTTTTTTGAAGCATTTGACAAATAAAAACTGCGCCATTACTACAAATGGAACGATTCACGCTTCAACAACACATTGAAATTATTAAAATTCACTATAAAAATGGTGAAAATCTTGCAGTCACAGTTCGCAAAACTAAAGTATTTTTGGGTCGTCGTGAAGCACCTTGTCGGACCGCAATACAGAAATTGGTGGAAAAATTTGACGTTAGTGATGTGAAGAATAAAACCCGTGCACTGTCGCTCAAGAACAACTGAGAATATTGCTGCTGTAGCCCAAAGTGTTGAAGAAAATCCAGGTTTGTCCATTTCTCATCGTTCTTTGGAATTGCGCATTCCACAAACGTCATTACACCGTATTTTGGTCGGAGTTGGATGATATTGATCTGGACAACGTTTACTTTCAACAAGACGGCGCTACGTGCTACACAAGCAACGAAACCATTGGTCTTTTACGGGAAAAGTTTCCGGATAATGTAATCTCTCGAAAAGGTGATCACAATTGGCCACCGAGATCTTGTGATTTAACACCTTGCGACTTCTTCATTTGGGGCCACGTGAAAGATAAGGTCTACGCCAACAGCCCAGCGTCAATTCAAGACCTCAAAGATAGAATTCGTGAGGCTATCGAGGACAAGGGCAGCCACTTTGCGATTTTGTTATGGAAAATTTCATGAAAAGGATATGGTCCTACAAGCGTGGTCGTGGTGGCCATTTGGCTGATGTTGTTTTTCATTATGAACGGCATACCTTCCTCTTTATTATAAAATAAACATCCGATCATTTATCTCAAAAAATTCAATTTTTCTTTGAATAACAAAATAACACCTCTTGTTGGAAAACCCTTTCTTACATATTTTAAAAACACACTGGTAATACAGTTGATGTTAACTTAAACATTGCTTACGATAACTAACTAACTCAAAACTCGTTGTTACAGCGGCATCTTCTAAAAGTCTCATGAATAACTCAGGGGAATCAAATCGTAAAAATTTTAGAGGCTTTCTAAACCACTACACAATTTTAATGTATTGTGGTACCAGTAGTACAAATATAATCCAAATTTTAAATTCTATGAAGAGGTTTTTTTCTTAAAATTTTTAAGTAAAATTGTGAATTTTTTTTAGACGTATCACCACATAATTAATGATAACTCAAAAATGGTTAGTCCGATATAAATAAACGTTGGTGTTTTGTTATAGTAACAAAACAAAACACATGTAAATTTAAAACTCAAAGTACACGCTTGTAAGCACACACAATTTTGTGAAAATGAGCGAATTCACTTAATTGTGAATAAATTCCAAAGAGTCCTTCGATTTTTATGAACGATATCTTATTTTATTTCTATTACATGTGGCTTTGCGATAAAGCAATAAACCTTAACAATTTCTGCAGTTTTCGATTTTTCATGATTTTTCTAAAACAAAAAAATTTTATATTTTCACATAAAAAATATATTTTTTGCTTCAATTTGTTATTATAACTCCGAAACTACTGAGCCGATTGAAACGCACTGTATACATGAAAATTTGTACATAGCATGAGGAAAATGTTTTCAAAATTTAATCAATCGAAAGAAGAACATTAGCTACTCAGTTTTATGTATATATATCTGAACAAAATTGGGTTTTGTTAATATGAATATTGGTAGAGATGAGTTGCTTGATGACCAAAGGGCTGTAGGAAAATTGGTGTTAGATTATAATTACTCGCACAAGTAATTATAATGGGTATTTCGCCAAAATAAAAAGAAATAAACATAGGGAGTATTAGTTTTGAGTTTTAATGTTTGTTTATTTGGGTTGAGTTATGTTGCTCACCTTTAATAAGAAGATTTACAATTTCAGGTTACAAGAATATGTTTATTGTAATTCACAAAGGGTAAAAATAGTAAGTTTATGTTGATTTAACTGATATAAGTATAAAAGTAAGTGTTCACTCAAGTAAGTGTTTTAAAGAATTTAAATATAATTACATGAAACCTCGGTGTGTTCAAGAACCTGAGGCTGAATTTAACCGACAATTCACGAATCTATATCGAGTACTAAATTCAATAGATTAATCTTTTACAATACAAAATATTATTGTTATACAAATGCACTTAGCAAAATTCAGTTACAATTCAATGGTTAATTATAAGAGCATTTAAAAAATATATAAAGAAATTCATAAAATCAATAAAAAATACAACATTTATAAATTATCTTTTAATTTATAATAAAGTGTTCAAATGTAGTTTGAACAATATCAAACAAAAAAAAAATAAAATTTTGTGAAAATGAGCGAATTCACTTAATTGTTAATAAATTCGAAAGGAATCAACCGATTTTTATGATCGATATCTTATTTTTTTGCTATTATAAGTGGCTTTGCGATAAAGTAATAAATCTGTCGTTTTCGATTTTTCATGATTTTTTTTAAAACAAAAAAAAGGTTATTTTCATGTAAAAAATATATTTTTTGCTTCAATTTGTTATTATAACTCCGAAACTATTTCGTGGTTACGTCTTTTTCGTCAAATAATTGCCATGTGTAACCCTACCTTTAGATACTGAATACACCACTTGAATTGCATGTTTTCACTAATAAAACAAGTTTTACTTGAAATGGACCTCTAAAATGGTCTTCTAATATTTAAATGCTCTTTTAAAAGTTTGAATTCTATATTGCCTTTTTCGATATTAAGTAGTATTATTGGTGTACATTTTTATTGCAGTAGTATTGCCATGATAAAACAAGCACTCCTCAAACGCATGGAAAAGTCTTATATAGTTTTAAGCAGATATAACATTATTTTTAGATCAATTCAATTATTTTTAGATCAATTAATTGAAAAATATTATTCATACCACTAGTTTAGAGTTTTGCCACGAAAACCGACATTATAAAGAATTTTCTAAAACAAAATTAAATTTAAAAAAATTAAAAATATAGTTTTTGTTGCTAATAAACCCTAAATGAGGATTAAAAATTCAAACACACCAAATCAATAGTGAGTAAACATTAGTAAATTATTTTATTTTTTAAGATAATGAAAATCATAAAATGTATCACTCGATTACAATTTCAAAGTTTCGGTTTGTTTT
Source organism: Calliphora vomitoria (assembly GCA_942486065.2). NCBI lineage: Eukaryota > Metazoa > Arthropoda > Insecta > Diptera > Calliphoridae > Calliphora > Calliphora vomitoria. The sequence goes on from OW818032.2 coordinate 5,863,132, forward strand.
CTACTATCTTAGAAAAATAATATAATTCAGTGGTGTTTACACACTTTTGAGGCTGTGTGTAAACACCATTGAGCGTGTAGTTTGGTCACAAATTTGTAAATCGCCCATACTAGCCCGACAAGGTGTTGTCCAAGCTGGGCCACGGAATAAATGCTATTGAGGAAAAAGTTCGAACTTATTACAGTAGAGAGCGATTATTGGCGCAAGACTGATATTGAAGGTTGTCGTCTATTCGTTTCGCGATGACATAAATGTTCACCTGGAAAACGGTGCAGATTTAACACAACCTAAGAGAAGACAAGAAGTCATGTTCATAAGAGAAAATTCAGAAAGCTTGCAAACCAGTCCTCTTGTCGGTATTCTGTTCATAAAGGTCTGTCTACTGTCCCAATATTTGGGATTTAGAACTTTATCAGCATATGGCACTTCTATAATACTTGTTCCACTGTTATTCACGGCAAGGTTCCCCAAAGGTGTTGAAATAACTCCTCCTCTTTGCGGTCGTCCTTTATATTCTGGATCGTTATAGATAGCGGAGTCGATATAACCATGTCGTCTTTCCAAATACCCTAAATAACTTACAAACATTATTGATACATCAATATATCGGGAATTCTTCCAATTCGGTTACTATTTGAAATCGATAAAATCGGCCCACAAATGGCTGAGATATAAGGAAAAAACCGGGACAACCTCGATTTTTTCTCTATTTTTGACCTATATCTAGATTACTAAGTCATTAATATAGACCATATGGATATTTAATGATAGATATTTCAAATATATTACAACGATGTATATTCGGCTATAGTAATTTGGACTTACAATGGGTCACAATCGGTAAAAAATTTTTTTGTCATCATTTTTTTTCACTAATGAATTAAAAAAAAAAATGTTTTTAAATCATTAAAAAAAAATGGAAAAAAATTTAAAAAAAAAATGTTTTTAAAAATTTTTAAAAAATAAAAACTTTAATTTTGAAAATTTTTTTTTTTTAATTTTGCTTATCTAAAAATATTTAAAATTTGTGTTTAAAAGTATAATTTTGTGAAAGGTATATAAGATTCGGCACAGCCGAATATAGCTCTTTTACTTATTTATAACTGTCATTATTCTACTGATAATCAAACTACTTAGAATTAATGACCACGCTCTTTAGGATCTGTCTGTTGTTTTGTGGTCTACCCATACTTATACCACACTTACTGCCTAGATTATTGAAAATATATTCCCTCGATAATACCGACAACGTCATGTATAACTGGTTTCTCCAGGATTTGATCCTTACAGAACTTACCCGTAGTAAGAATGATACTGATTTTGAACAAATTACGAAGCGAAGCGAAGTGTCAGAAATCATAAAGAAAAAAATCAGAAGAGACATTTTCTGAACATAAAACTATTTTTACCAATATAATTTTTATTAAACTAACTCGATACAGTACTTATTGTTACGAATTTGCAATAGTGATTTGAATTTAACGGTCGTAACGACTGCCTGCAACATTCATCATGTTTATAAACACGTCCATCAGTAGAAGCTTCTACTTATCAACAATGTTGATAGCATGCGGTTATTAGCATTGTTTATAAGTATGGCAACACTAAATGTTTAAGCATTAACATCAAAAGCTGAAGAATTCGAACCTACTAGTTTGTACGTTAAGAGCGTTGTAGAAGATTCACGAAAGATGGCGTGTGTATAAATAGTGGCAGAGGATGCAGTCGTGAGAGATTTTATCATAGGCGTTATTAGAGTTAACATCAACTGTCTTGTACATTTAAGTTTGTACATTATAAAATGTGTGGGCATTTCTGCGAATTGATAAACGTGTAAACACTGAGTGACTATTTGAACTGTTGTTGTTGTACATTATAAATAAATAAAGAGATGTTACAAATTTTAAACTACTAAAACTGCTTTTTATTTGCATTCAAAAGTATCCGGTTTATTTAAAGGAAATAAACCAACGTTTTAAAATGGTTAAAACCTAACATTATTTTCCCCTAATTTCCGATAACCATTTCAAAAAACATACATTATTTAAATTATCCTTTTTCACTCAAATATTTATCTACTTCCCACACAAGTAACTAAAGTATATTGTACTTAATCTTACATTTAAAATAAAATTGTTTGTTCATTTTTCTTCTTCCTCTTAAATTGTCCAAACTATTGTACAAATAACAAATACATTAAGATTATATTCTTATCCCTTTTTTACAGTGACCATAATAATGATCATTAAAAAAATATAAAAATGCTGAAAATAATATTAAATAAATTCTATAGAATTTGAATTTTATATAAAAACTTTAAAAGCACATGTATTAGAAATTGCTATTTGAATGCATGTAACAGTTTGTATGTGCCTGGGCGAGTAAATTTGGAGCCAAAATGTAATTTAATTGTGGCCATTAAATAGTGCAGTTTTTATTTCTTCCCTTTTTTTTTTTTTTGAGATGCTTTGCTGGCATCAAACTTACAACAATAGTGAATGTGTGTGTTTGTGATCTAGATCAAATATTCATGTTCATTATTGCTTTCCTTAGGAAACAATAACTCTAATAAGTTTTTGCTATGAATATCTTTGAATTAAAATAATGTTTTAAAAATGTATTTGTTCTTTAATTTTGTATGGGTGGATTTATTAGCATTAAACTATTATATTTTACAACTTGTTTAAAGTAATATTTTGTTTTACATCCAAATGTTTAAGATAAAACAAGTTGCAGTGCTATATTTGTCTATACCGAATGTAAAATACTCTTTACTCATGAATTAAATTACACTCCTCCCAACATTGATGTCCTTTTAAATACACAAACATACCAGCTTGGAAATGTTCAGTGAAAATTACAACAACTTACTTAATTTTACACATTAAAATTATAGTTATAGGCTCAACAAGCTAGATAATAAACATTATTAATGTCGACCATTTGTGTGTCAAATATCAATATTGTTACGTTTTTACCTTTTAAAAAAGGGGTTTATTTCCTTTAAACAAATCGGATACTTTTGATTGCAAATAAAAGCTGTTTTAGTAGTTTAAAATTGTAACAACTCTTTATTTATTTAAAATGTACACCAACAACAATTCAAATAGTCACTCAGTGTGTTTATACACGTATATCAATTCGCAGAAATACTCACACACACTTTATAACGTACAAGACAGTTCATGTTAACTCTAACACCGCCAATGATCAACTCAACTCACGACTGCCAGCTCTGCCACTATTTATACACGCGCCATCTATCGGGAATCTTCTACAATGCTCTTAACAGACATACTAGTACATTCGTATTCCAGAGCCTTCGATGTCATTGCCAGCAGCCCAAACATTTAGTGTTGCCATACTTACAAACAATGCCAATAAACGCATGCTACTGATGGACGTGCTTTTAAACTTGATGAATGCTGCAGGCAGTCGTTACAGACCGTTGAATTCAAATCGCCATTGCACATTCGTAACAATATGATTTTTGCGAAATTGTCTCACATTTTGGTCCATAACTTTTTTTCTTCTAAATCAATTTAGCTGGTTATCAATACCATACTGCTTAGGACAATGATTAATATTTTTGAGTGAATTTGATTAATTTTGTTTGTGGATTTTGGACATGAACGTGATTTACACACACAAACTGTTGGACGATTTCAAATTTCAAAAATTCTAGAGAATAATCAAAAAATGACACACAGATGGATAAAGCCATTAAAAACAATTTAAAATTTAATAAAGACCCAGAATTAAACTGGTATTAGATTAACACTGAAAGACAAACTTCATCTCATGCAGTTGTGTTCGTAGATTTCTGTAGCTTCAAATTGAGTTAAACTTTTCACACAAAATATATTCGTTATACGACTTAAAAATGCTGGATTTACAATAGCTGACTTATCTTTTGAACGCGTTTTTGTTTTTAATAACTTACATGTCATTTTGAAGGGTACATATTTGTCATTTATTCTCACTTAGTTATTGAACATTATATTATAAACAACAAAGTTTTTTTGCCTCGAAAATGTAGAATTTTGTACCAACAAGCACACTGATTGCTCACCAAAGATTATGGTGAATGCGTTCCGTAATTTTCAACGTGCGAGAGATGGTTGTGTGCGGTTGAGAATTGGTGATTTTGACACGGAAGACAAAGGTCGCCCAGGCCAGCCTAACATGTTTGAAGACCAAGAATTCGAGTCATTATTCCATGAAGATTGTTATTAAACTCAACAAGATCATTAATCAGCAATTTCAAAATGTTTGCAAGCAGCAGTATTCACCCAAAAGCTGGGAAATTGGGTACCATACGAATTGAAGCCGAGAGACCTTGTAAGACAATTTGTAAGTCCGAAATGATGCTTGAAAGCTATAAAAGAAAATCATTTATGCATCTATTCAATACTTGCAGTGAATAATGGATCCATTACGATAGCCCGAAACGTAAGAAATCGTATGTGCAGCCCAACCAACCGAATCGACACCAAAGACAAATATCCCTGGCGCTAAGGTAATGCTCTGTATTTGGTGGGAACAAAAGGCTCCTATCTATATATATAAAAATGGTTGTTTGTATGTATGTGGGTATGTATGTATGTTCCGAATGAACTCAAAAACGGGTAAACCGATTTTGATGAAATTTTCAGGGTATCTTCAGAATAGCCTAGCGGGTAACACTGTAGAGTCAGATTTTTGATTTTCGGTCTAAATACTTTCTTTTATTCCCAACGTTCAAACTATGACAATTTTCAATTTGTTGCTTAACATCATTCTAAAAATTTTAATTCAAAGTGGTGTACTCTGAAGCGAATTATTTGGTGTAAGCGAAGAAAGGAATACATTTCAACATATATCCGGTACTATAAAAGTTCTTTTATATTATCAATCGATGATAAACAATTTTGTTTACTATTGCATATTAGGTGCATGAATAAGAAATTTCCATATGAAATCTATGAAAAAAAAAATAATATTTTGAATAACTCTCCGCATTCCACTTTTAATAAAAAATAACGGTTTTATTCAAATAAAATTTGTTTTAGAAAGGGCATCGACGTCTAGAGCCGCAGAAACGGGAGGAGATCGAGAATCACGACTTCAGCAAATGCATCTTCATCGAGTGCTGCGGAGACACCTCAACAGCATATCGAAAGACTAGAAGCCAATCGCTCCCGAATGTCTCGATCAAGAGAAAGAATCGATTTAAAGTTGCCGGCATTTTATTACAATAAGTATAATGACTACAGAAATCACAAGGACGTACTGATTGCCGCAATGGACAAACATTGCTTACATTGCCGCGTATTGAAGTTCCCAAAGAATCCCAGAGAATGTGCTGTTCGAACTGTAAAGTTATTCTGCCACCAGTTATTGAGCTGCCTAAGCTCCTTCTAAGTTACATTTTAGGCGCCAATCCTATTTCCAAGCACTTCCTTCAAAATATCCAAAAGTGAAACTCATGATTTCAAATGACGTCGGCTTCATGCCCACCTTTAAAGTTCAAGGCCAAATGTACCACAGAATTGGATCATTGCTCCCGCTTCCCAATGATGATGCGAAGTTCCTCCAAATTTATTTCACTGGAAATGAAGCTACAGAAGCCGAACGCTATCAACGAACATGCGTGTGCATTTGCTGCAATACCCTTCTGCCGAAACATTCTCAAAACAATTGGAAAAATTTCAATTGATCTCGCCACAAATGAGATTTCGTTGTTGACAAGGTATTCCCAAGTCTTACAACCAACTACAAAAATTCGTATTGGCATGGGAACAAGCAATTCTGGCACCAACAAATTAAGATGTTAACAAGCTCAATAAACAAATACGATTGAAACTTCCTGGCGAAACAATAAAATACAAATCGATTAACACAGTAATGAACGAAGAACAAACCGTCGATTATCCTACTGAATTTTTGAATTCATTGGATGCAGCCAGACTGCCACCACATGTATTAAAATTGAAGGTTGGATCACCGACACTGTATATTAAAATCGAGATGCAATATAAAACAGTTGTTTTCTAAGGGCCAGCAACGCGGACCGGGTTCAGCTAGTAGTTAATATTAAAAAAAATCCACAAATTTCCAAAATAAGTCTTGTAATTTGTTTAAATTTAAAATGTTTGTAATTGGTACAATATTGTGTTTTAAGTACTTAGTAGGGTATTCAATTAATCGGGTTTCTGGTTTAATCGGTTAATTGAGCAAATAATTAATCGGGGTTTAGATTTAATCGGTTAATAATCGGTTAATTTTAAATTAATCGATTAACCGAATAATTTCTATTTTATTTTTAAATTGAAAATAAAACGACGAATGTGTTGTACTTTTTTGAGCATATCAACAAAAAAATAAATAATAGCAAAAAAAAAAAAATGGTATTTGAGATCCTTTTTATATACACATTTGGAATGCTTTTAATAGTTTCGTTAAATTCTGATAAAAGACTCGTTTCAGTTTCGTATATTATCATGTCTTCTTCCGATTCATTAGTACAAAGTTCATCATGGAACATTCTAGATAATAGGACATTTCCAAATTCCTTAGTTTCAGTTTTTTAGTTATACTTCAAAAAACTATTGCTAGATGGGAATGTTCATGAGTTAAGAAATAAAATGTCTATGTTTAAAGCTATATTTCTATATGAAGTACAAAAAACAGAAATTTCGGTTAATCGGTTAATCGACACAAATTAATCGGAATCAGCTGACGGCTGGTTAGGAGTGACTTCAGATTAGTCTGCTCGAATGATGTTTTACAGACCATTTTAAGTTTTTATGATCGCCAATAGATTAGTTATTAGATTTAATTGAAGACCTGGGCCTTAACACTCCAGAACCCATAAACAAAATATTATTGAAAGTGTGGAAAGCTTCAACTATCTTGGCAGCTTTATCAGTACAAACAAGTGGAGCTGAAATTGATGCCATTAGCAGAATAAATAATCCTTAATGTACATTTGGTATGTTAAATAATGTTTGAAGATCATGCCAAATATCGACATATCGATAGTGGAAAGCACTAATAAAAACAAATGCCTATGACAAATGCCTATGACAGATCATCGGCCCAGTCGTATAAGCAACGTAGACCTGTGGACTCGAACTAATCAAAAACCAGCACCAATAGAAATTAGAGAGCGTAAATAGCGTTGGAAAGGTCATATACTTCGAATACCTTGTCAAAATATACATCGTGAAGCATTAATGCTGGTGCTCCTGCAAATACCTGGAGGAGAACCATTGACGATGAGCTAAATTCAGCAAATTATAATTGAAGTGACATCGCCTGAGAAGCCCGTAACAGAGTTAGACACAGAAGAATAGAAGAGGTCCTATGCTCCAGTGGGATAGAAGGATGACACAAGAAGATTTTAGAGGTAGCGATAGTGCTGTTAAACAATCAGTTTTATTAAAATTAAAATAGTTTAGTAAAACATTGTAATTTTTCAAATTTGTCTGCTAATATTACTTATGACCTTTTTAACAAATTTTGTTTTAGCAAATGTGTAAACACATTATAACATGCGTGTGGAATCATAATGCGTTCCAAAAACAATATTTTTTTTACTCACATACAATTTGCAAAAAAAACTGCACATTTCCTTTTATATGCCATTTGATGGTTATTATTTTTTTAGTGTTTTTTTTTTTACTTTATTTTTTTATGCGGTGTTTAAAAAACGTTTTTTGTATGTTTCCTACTCCAATTTTACATTGTATAAGAATAATTTGTAGTTAAAAGCTTTAGACGAATGAAGGCAAGAAAAAAAAAAACAATAAAAAATAGCGACATCATACTCATGAAATTTTAGAAGCTCTCTTTTTTCTATTTTTTTTTTTTTTAAACCATTTTTATGGTTTATTGGACTAAATCCAAAAATATGAGTTGGTAAAGGAAGAGGAAATGAAAATATAAACCATGTTTAATTTAATGGTCAAAGAAAGCACACACGCATACATTTATGGATATAAATGCTAAAAATTGGCTAACATGTGAAAGGGGGTGTGATGGAAACATGAAAATATAATTGTTAACAAATTTTGAAACGTTATTTCTTTTAAATATGGCTATAAAATATTAAGAAATTCTTTTATATTTTTTATGAGGAGATTTCAAAAATAATAATTAAGCTGTGTAAAATTCATGCTTTTAGCTTAAACCGATTATAATTTCATATGAATTCTGTTTTATACTTTTTTAAGGCCTTAAACAAAATTTTAATTCTTTTAACAATATTTAATGCTGTTGTTTTGTTTAAGTGATTTAAAAATTCATGTTTGATAAAACATTTTTATTTGTATTTTCATGTGTCTGTGTGTGTGTGTGTTTGTGTGTGTATGTTTGTTTTAGGTTTTTGTTCTTTGTTTAATTTCTTTTTGTTTTTATGACTTAAACTTTTTGTACAAAGTTAGATTTTGTGGTTACACGCTTGGTTGGTTACTTTCTTTCTTTCTGTTCAAATAGAATAGAAAATTAAAAACAGAAAAACATATTTCAGTTGAGTTGTACATCATAAAGGGAAATTGCTAAATAAAACAAAGTTATAAAAATGAACACAAAACAATAAAACTTTAGGTTTTTTTTTTTTTGCTTTTTGATTTATTTAAAAGCAAAAACTGTTTGGCCTTTGGTGTTTTTATTTAAACATTCATATGCAGTTTATGGAACAAAGGTGCAACAATTTATTATTTAATATAGAAAATTTATTTTATTTATTTGTTAAACATTTTAGAGTCAAATAGCTTTAATGGTGTATACCATTAATTTAATAAAGGAGAAACAAGTACATATGCATACACTAGGGTAGCCCTTATTTTTCTCTTCTTGGGTTGTTGACATTGACAACTTTAGCAGAAATGGATAACGTTTAGAGATTACACGTTTTTAACAATCAAGAAACGATTGTTTCTTTGGGCTCCTAATTTACGATTTTTTGATTTTAAATTTCTAGGACATTAACCCTTTTATACTTAGGGTCAAAACTGTTCAAGTCAGCATTGCACAGTCGTTTAGAAACGTTATTTTTTTAATAATTCTGTATCTCGGGAACTATTGGAGATATCGTAACGAAGTTTCACATGGACGGAGCTGAGGTGTTTTCAGGCTGATTTACAGTTGTTCAGCTTCGTAGCTGATTAACATTTAAAAAATCGCCAAAAATTCATTTATGATTCGAATGAGCTAAAATTTAAAATATAAATAGTCCTTGAGAATGCCTACGCTTGCTAACCTATATATGTAAGCATATTTTTTGTAGACCTTCTCAAGGACTTTTTTTAATTTTGCTCAATCTTATTTTTGTTTATTAGATATGACGGGCCTACGAATGGTCGAAAATGTTTTATTTAAAACATCAGCTATAATTGCGATAAATTTCTGAATAAAATAAAAGAAACATGATTTTATACGTTTTCAGTCTATTTGTGACCAAACAAAAGAAATATCCTCGAAATCCGACAAGTTCAAGTCAGTTTCCACGCTAACCCAATAGTGTTACGAAATTGTACTTGAATTTAAATCTAAACAGCAGTGCCTCTCAAACTTGAAGAAATCTGTAGGTATTATTAACATTGCTTTAGAACAATGGTGTCCATTTCATTGTGCTTTCGCCCTGACTAACACCACACATATTCTTATTTTCTTTTGTTTAGTGGTCACTGAGATAGCGACGAATGCACACGCTAAGCGGATGTATTGCTATTTTTTCATATTTTAAAATTTATTTTTCATGATCACTGAATAAAATATTTGGATTGTTTAATATATTTCGAACTTAAAAAATCATTGAAGTGTTGTCTTGTTTTTTCCATCCTTTGAGAACAATTTTTTTCATATTTGAAATGAAATCAAGACAGTGTAATTAAATAAGCAAAAAAATGGTTTACATATTTTAAATTTGTCGAAAATTATTAATATTGAACTCTCAATTAATGAGCTATGGTAATACAATTTGATTAAGATTGTTGACTTGATTATTGTTAACAAATAAAGCCTTAAAAATCTTTTATTTATTTCACTTAAATTTTCTTTCAGTGGAGCTCTCTTTCGCTCACCAACACAAATACAGTTTTAGCTTTGGACATCCCTGCTTTAGAACATACAACACTGAACAAAAGTTTTGAGTTTAGCATTGTTTGTAAGTAGATCATTGTAGAATAGATGCTAATGCAGTGTATAGAAATTGGCCGTGAGAACACCACAAGAGTCAGACTAATTTGAAGCATCGTTAAGTAAAGACATCAACTGCAATGCCAGTGAATACTTGTATATTATAAAGTGTGTGTGTATTTCTGCGAATTGATAAACGTGTATAAATACATTGAGTGACCATTTGAACTGTTGTTGTTGTACATTTTAAATAAATAAAAAGTTGTTACAAATTTTAAACTAATAAAAACGGCTTTTATTTGCAATCAAAAGTATCCGGTTTATTTAAAGGAAATAAACCAACGTTTTCATAAGGTGAAAATGTAACAATAGCTACAACCATTAAAAATTGCATTTATTAGAATCAAGAAAATTTTATTAATTTCATTGTCCAACATATGGAGACTTTTTGATTGGAACAGAATAGGGACCCTATAATTCTGAAAGACCATGTTGAGTAGATAATATTTGTAGGATAAACTTAATGTCCAGCTGGTCTGAGTTTTTTTATACAGTGGCTCAAAGTATTAATTTTTTGTTTGAGGAAGCATTATACAAAATTAAAAAAATTTTGAAAGTTAATGCCTGAGAGAATTCTTATTATCAGAGTTATATTGTGGAATTTTATGGGGATCATTTTTGTGTTAGATCTTAACCCTCTAGCTCCTCTATTTAGGAGTCAATTTGTGCCTTTTTCGAGAACATCAAAAAAAGTCCTTTCAAAAAGGACATTTAAGGATTAAGATATTCTATGAAAATGTTTGCCGAACAATTTCAGTGGGGTCACCAAAGATATGAAATTAGTAAATAAAGGTATTTACGCTTAATTAGCAATATCACACGCCACCTTGGTTCTCACATTTTTTAAAAACATCGCCAAAAATCCATTTATGATCCAAATGAGCTGAAATTTAAAATATAAATATTTCTTGAGATCATCTACAAAAAACAGGCATACATATGTAAGTTATCTCTTTTAGTTCAAGAGAAATTTAGGTTTATTTATTTTTATTTTTTCAAAAGGTCAAAATTTTTTATTTTTTTAAATAGTAAACGATGTCAGAATATTTTTATATTTTTTGTCTAAAACTCGAAACTTCAAAAAGGGTTCTTACCAGTAACATTAATCGATTTGGCTCAAATTTGGAACATTTGATTTTTAGATGACGGCTAAGAATTATAAACATTGGGAGCACCGAAAATCGATAAAAGTGTTAAACAAGTTTTATTGTATACGAATTCCTAACAGATAAAAATATTAAGAACGAGATTTAATTTAATTAAGAGAAAGACAGTACATTTTAACATCACTTCTCCAAACACCATATCTAACAACAGCATGACAATTAACGATTTGGTTACAGAACGTGTTAGTTGTAACAATATTTACATCCATTAAATAAACACAGTGGAATTGGATGCTTTGGAAAACTCAACAAAACCATACAAATAATTTCAAAGTATTTTAGCTAAATGGTTTTCTGTTGTTCTAACGATTTGTACGATTACAGCCAGCAGCAGCTTGTGTGGGCGGTATATCCTTTCCACACTTCACTCACCCACACACAGTATGAGTATAACTATTTTATTACCAAAAAACAGATGTTCAGCACCTGCAAAATGCTAAACTTGTTAAGGTTTTTTTTTAAATCCACTGTATGAGGCTACCATTTACTATACTACACTGTTTATATTATTAAAGTAAATGTATATAAATTGATATGTTGTGGAAATGAATAGAATAGAATAGTTTAGCTTGCCAACAAGATTTCGTTTTTTGTTTCTATTTGTATTAGAATATGTAGATATAGTATATTGCCGAATTGACTGGTAATTAAGCTCTCAAGTGCTGTTCAGTGTTCTAATTTTACTATATTCTTTCTATGCTCAAAACTAGTGTACAAAAGTTTTACAAAAAAAAAAAAAGCTAAAGAAACAAAAGGGCATCAAAGATACTTTCCGAACGTTCATCAACAAAAACGACAACTGTGACTAGGAGAAAGTTATTCTTTTTACTGCAGATAATATTATTATAAAGTTTTTACTTTTCAAACAATGAATGTGAGTGAACATTTTATACACTTTGTTTTTGTTATCTTTGGTAAATATGTACAATCATATGTATTTAAGGTGGACCCAAAAAATAGTTATCGATGTTTCCAACTTAAATACAAATTTAATTAATTCTAAGATATCGTTCTTCAAAAAGTATGTCCTGGCATCAGTATTTGCTGAGCTGGACCAAAGCATAAAAGGGTATTTGCGATCCAAATAATTATAGCAATCATATATTAGATTGCAGTAAATAGGTATAGATTTGTGATAGCCACTTTTATGATGAAGGATTTACCTTATTATGTAGTTCTCGGCTTCTCTCTTCATCGTGAACATGATAGCCATAAACATGTTTTTATTTACTCAATCATATATATGATTGCAACAATCATCCGAATCTTAACTTTACCATATTATGGTTACCACAATCCTCATATAAATAATTACTGTGACTATAACATTGTTAAAAAACTTCGTTATAGTAATCATCAAATCGGAGGAAAAATAGTTTTCGAAAAACTCGAAGAAATTGAACCATACAGAATTTATAAAAACGGGAAATACAAAAGTATTCATTAAACTAATTACTTTAAATTATTCTATGTCGAAATTTACAAAACTTAGAATTCAAAAAAAAAAAAAAAAAACATTTAAAAGAGCTATATACCCTTCACCAAATTATACTTTAAAATTAAAATTTTAAATATTTTTTGGTAAACAAAATTATTTTTATACCCTACACCACCATAGTGGGGAGGGTATAATGGATTTGTGCAGATGTTTGTAACGCCCAAAAATATTAGCCTAACACCCACCTTAAAGTATACCGATCGACTCAGAATCTGAGTCGATTAAACGATGTCCGTCCGTCCGTCCGTCTGGCTGGCTGGTTGGCTGGCTGTCCATGTAAAGCTTGTGCGCAGAGTACAGGTCGCATTTTTGAAGATATTTCAATAAAATTTGGTCCATATCATTTTTTCTGCCCAAGGACGAATCCTATTGAAACTGGCTAAAATCGGTTCATTATTTCACCTAGCCCCCATACAAATGTCCTACCAAAATTGGACTTTATCGGTCATAAATGTTTAATTTATATATGTATCTACACAAGTTTTTCTCTAAATAAGTTTTATATATACTGAATTCATGTCACCAAATTTTATGATGATCGGTCCATTATTAGTCATAGCTCCCATATAAGCCCTGCTTCCGATAATCACTTTAACGATCATAAATCTCTTAAAAATGTTGGTATACACATAAAATGCAACATAAATAATTTTCATATAGACATTACTCACACTACCTAATTTCATGGTGATCGGTCCATAATTGGTCAAAGCTCCCATATAAGGCCCACTTCCGAAAATCGCTCACGAATATAAATTATTGAAATTTTTAAAGAAAAATGTTTTTTCTCATTTCTTAGTGTAGGGTATTATATGGTCGGGCTTGACCGACCATACTTTCTTTCTTACTTGTTTTTTTAAATTTTTTTCAAAATTTAAAAATTTTTTTTTTCAATTTGTTTTTCAAAATTTAAAAAATATTTTTTTTTTTCAATTTGTTTTTCAACATTAAAAATTTTTTTTTTTTTCAAAATTGTTTTTTTTTTAATTTTTTCAAATTTATTTTTCAAATTTATCAGTGAAAAAAAATTTGTTGAGGAAAAAAAAAAATTCAGTTAAAAAATAATTTTACCGATTTTGACCCATTGTAGGTCCAAATAAATTAGCCTTATATAAATCGTAGCAATGGACTTTGAAATATCTATCATGAGATATCCATATTGTCTATATTAATGACTTAGTAATCCAGATATAGATTAAAAATAGGCCAAAAATCCCGGTTTTTTCCTTATATCTCAGTCATTTATGGACCGATTTTCTCGATTTCAAATAGTAACAGGAAGAATTCCCGATATATTGATGTATCAATCATGTTTGTAAGCTATTTAGGGGAATTGGAAAGTTGATTTCAACCGACAGACGGATAGACGGACATGGCTATATCAACTTCGCTTTCTATAACGATCCAGAATATATGATAATCTATAGTAACGCAAATGAAAATTGTAGAAATTACAAACGGAATGACAAACTTATATACACCCTTGCCACTCATGATGAAGGGTATAAAAATACAAAAGATCCAACATTTTTGAAGTTATTCGAAAAATTCTGAAACCGCATTAAAAACGCATTGCAAAGGCCTTTAACGTGATGCCAGTATTTCGAGAAATATGACAAAAATTTATAAAAACCGTAAAAAATTACATTTTTATTTTTCGATCTAGCTCACCAAATACTGACCTTAGGACCAATATTTTTGAGAAATGGTCTCCTCAAAGAAACTAAACTTTCATTTGACTTGAGAACATCGATATCCTTTTTTGTACCCATATAGACGGTGCCACCCTAATGTACATGGGTCTAGGAATAAGTTTATGTAAGTCAAAGTTTCAACAGTGATAGAAAACCTTGATCTTAAACAGCAGAAATTTAATGATACATTTTTGAACACTTAAAATATACAATTTGCAGTACAAAATTTATGTTAAGCTTTCAATTTAAGAAAACAAAATAACTAGTATTTAATTTAATCCATTTTACAATTTATTTCATATTTTCCCATTTAATTTTTTTTTGTTGCGATGGAAGTTAAAAATAATAAATTTCGTTGGAATTTTCTTGATGAAATACCAGGCAACAACTGATTATATGTAATTTGCAAGTAAATAAATCTGGACATTATTGTCAACAGCAACAAAAGATGTAGACTGCATTGTCTACTACTTATTCATTTATATGTAATACCCTCAATTCAATGATCAAGACTCTATAAAATGTTTAAAGTTAATTATTTCGAAAAAGAAAAAAATTACAAAAAAGAAATGCATTGTATAAAACATGATAATTGTAAGTATTTAATTATATTAAACATAATACTTAACTTTGTTATTTTCTTTCAATTTTGAGGTATGATATTCTACAAAATTAAATTTAATTTCACTTTGCAATAAGAAAATCGTAAATTAACTCTCATACTTTTTCATTTCATTTAACTCGTATATTTCTCTGTGAGCTTTTAGTTTGTGTTTATACTTTTTCTTCATACAATTAATTACCCTGGCAAGGAAAATTTTTTTCTTCACCACATACGACCATGATAAATGTTGGAGCAGTGCTTTATTGGCATATTTACGTGCTTACAATAACAAATGTTACTTCCATAGAATGCCACAATAATAGTTTAATTCACAACCTAACGTATGAATTTTTTTTTTTTTTTTTTCTTGGACCAGCACTCAGGGGATGACCCCTACTCATGCAAAGCATTGTGTTGGAACTAGGAAAATAGGTTATGGGAGGGAGGATAGAGGGAGTAGTGTTTGTGGACATTTGATTTGAATTTTCCTATATTGAAAGTGACAGGAAAGACTTCAGGAGGAAGCTTATTCCACATACGGACAGTACGGCTAAAGAACGAATTTTCCCTGTAATGTGTTGTGCGATCCACTGTCCAGTCGACAACGAATTGGTGAGCCCTTGCCGAAGAACGTGTGTTGCGAAAAAAACTACGGGTTTCGGGAACAAGTTCCCTAATTTCAGCAGAACACATACCATTGTAGTATCGGTAGAACAGTGAAACACAACCCACATTGCGACGATGTTCCAGTGAGTCAATAGAGCTGGATACCCTACTGTCACCGATAAGCACCTTCGCCCTCTCCTGTACGCGGTCGAGTAACTCCAAAATAGACTTCGAAGCACCGGCCCACACATGAGAGTTGTATTCCATTTTCGGTCGGATATAAGTGGTGTAAATAGTAAGGAGATCAGATGAAGTGAAATATGTCTTACACCGTTTTAGAAAACCGAGGCACTTAAATGCTTCTTTCGACACTCGAAAAATGTGTTTTGTCCAGCGGACATCGCACTGAATACTCATGCCTAGAACATCAAGAGCTTCTGATTCCTTAATATTTATACCACCCATAAAAACAGATGGAGCAACATGATCTGTTGTGCGTTTGTGTGTTAACATACAACATTGAGTCTTGCGTGCATTGAAATCGACTCTATTCGCACAACCCCATTTAGAGATTATCATAAGATCTTGGTTAAGCGTATCATTCATGTTTTGCCTCATTGCCCCAATCTCCGAAAGGCTTGGCCTATAGTTGTATGAATATGAATGGCAAATGTTGCTGTCATCTGCAAAAGAATAGATAGGGTTGGAAGTTTGACATAGAAGGTCGTTTATAAAGATAAGAAATAGAGTAGGAGAAAGGACGGAGCCTTGCGGTACCCCTGAATTGATCTTGAACTCGTTTGATGAGATTCCATCTATAACAACTCGTATAGTGCGATCTCTGAGAAAGCTCGATATAAATCGAGAGAAGTTATTACCGACACCAAAAGCAATAAGTTTTGCTAAAAGCGCACCATGCCATACTCTATCAAACGCTTTAGAAATATCTAGAGCCACCACTTTACTTTCGCCAAAACGGTGTATGGAACGACACCATTTTTCCGATAGGAAGGCTAGTAAGTCTCCCGTAGAGCGTCCTCTACGAAAGCCATACTGCCGGTCGCTGAGTAAATTGTTGAACTCCAAATGTTTCACAAGATGGTGGTTAACCATACTTTCCATAACTTTGGAAAGTGCAGAACAAATTGCTATTGGGCGATAATTTTCAGGGTTGTTTGCCTCTCCCTTTTTAGGAATTGGCGTTACATTAGCAACCTTCCAACATACTGGAAATTTGCCGGCACGGTATAAAGTGCTGAAAAGGTTAGCTAATGGACGAGCTAGCGTCGAAGAACACTGCTTCAAGACCAGTGCTGGTATACCATCAGGCCCAGGAGACTTATTTATGTTGAGATCCGCTAAAACCTTTTTAACTGCTCGAGCCCGAAAGAATATATTCGGCATAGTAACTGATACTCTTTCGAGCTCGGGTAGTGGTTGATTGCTTTCCGGTAAGTTCGAATTATTTTCGAATTCAGCCAAAAGGTTAGCTTTATCAACCGGGTCAGTGAATGATTGGCCATCCCTTAAAAGAGTAGGAATTGATGAACTAGCATTATCCTTAATTCTTTTAACGAATGACCAAAAGCTTTTACTGCCCCGGGGAGCAGTAAGAACTTTGGCTCGGAGGCGCTGCTCGTGTAGAGATTTTTCACGCCTCAGCACTTTGGCACACGAAGATCTCGCCCTTTTGCGTAGCGAATCAGTTTCGGCATTTTTGTCATCACGCCAGATTCTGAATGCTTCCTCTCTAGATCTGATTGCAATTTTGCACTTCTGATTAAACCAGGATTTTTCCATAGTTTTAATCGAAATTTTCTTTGATGGAATGAAGGTTTTCATCCCCATCATAATTATGTTTTCGACCATTTTCGCCATGGCATTGACACTATTGTCTAAGAAACAGAGTTTCCAATTAAAATGCCGAAAGAACTCATTGAGCTCAGCCCAACGAGCCTTTTCGTAAATAAAAGCTGAACGTTTCGTAGCTGGTCGTGAAACGTTACGAAGTTCAGAGAGCGAAAAGGAGGCGGAAATAGTACAATGATCTGAATTACCGAGAGGTGCAAAAACATCTACTTCATACTTGTCAGGGTGTGAAGTTAGAAAAAGGTCGAGGGTGTTATTTTGGTGCCCATCAACGCATGAAATATGCGTTGGTTCATTCACTAATTGCGCAAGGTGATTGTGCGCCGCGAATAGTTCAACATATTGGCCTTCTGTAGTTGTATGACTTGAATGGTGAAGCCAAGAAGAGTTGTGAACATTAAAATCACCAGCAATAACAATTTCACTGTTAGGACAACTCTCAAGAATCTTCGATATGGAATCGGAAAGGGCATCGAAGCTAGATATAGTAATATCCCTTCCCGCGTTTGGACTTCTATATAGAAACCCGAAGTGCAAACAGTGTGCCCTGATTTTGAACTTAACCCATAGACAGTTAAATTCTACATCATATGTACCTAATGATTGCTGGTACTGGTACACAACTTCATTGCGTATGTACATGGCAATGCCCCGATGGAAGTTAAAAAGCGATAGAAAGTGATACCCAGGTATCTGAAAATCCTGTGGATCAGCATTTTCGGATACCTGTGTTTCACATAAGGCGAAAACATCCGGCCGATGGAGACAAACATGAGCATAAACGGAGAAAAAATTCGATCGTAACCCCCGTATATTGCAAAAGTCTATCCGGAAACTACCTGTCATTTCAATATATAGAAAATTCAAATAAAGTGTCTATTTTTATGATATAAGTAACAATAATATTAATTGCTGTTAGTAAGACTCGTTTAGTGACCAGTGTTATACCTTCGTCACCAAACAGTCAAACAGCAATTAATACAATTATACCAATATCATAAAAATTGAAAGATGTAAGGACAATTAGGACGGGGAAATAGTTACACAATGACGAGAGGCCATAAAAGCCCTGATCTGGTCATTGCGACAGAGAAACGGCCCGTAGTGCCAACACTATTGCTGTTGTGTTAACACTGTTCTCTGAGAGGATGTTTTGTTGCTTGTTTATTGTTTTTCTCTGGTTGTTGTTTGTGGATTTTAACGGTTTATTTTCTTGATTTTTAATGTGGGTTTGTTTTGAAATTGTTTTGGTTAGTTGTTTTATTGTTATTATTTATTTTTGTTTCTAGTTGTGTTTGCATATTTTTGACATGTTTTTGTTGTATGGTGTTTAGTATTATTGTTTTGTTTATTTTTTTAATAAGTATGTATTTAATTTTTGTAGCTATGTTTTTTAATTTTATTATTTTAATTTATTTATTTGGAGACGACACTCGACGCGGACACATAAGAACATAAGTACATATTTTTAATATTGAACGGATCACGACATTTATTTGCGGACAGAATAAAAATGCGTGTAGACGCGACGGACGACAGAACACCTGTAATTGCAAATCGTTCAGCAGTTTAAAATATTTTCGATTCACATGATTGTATGAATTATGTATATGGTTACAATAAACAAGTATATGTTTGTGACAACCATTGTTATGATGAATCTTTATATCATAATATGTTGTTCTCAGATTATAATATTAATTAGTCGAGAACAACATAATATGGTAAAACCTTAATCATAATAATGGCTGTCACAAACATATACTTGTTTATTGTAACCATATATATGATTGATACAATCATGTGAATCGAAAATATTTTAAACTGCTGAACGATTTGCAATTACAGGAATACTTTTTATTTAGAGGATAAAACGCAGTTTTTAACAAATATATTTTTGAAACCGGTGGTGGAAAGGAGTTATAAACCTAAAATTTTTGTGAAAATGAGCGAATTCACTTAATTGTGAAAAAAATCGAAAAGAATTCATTGATTTTTATAATCGATATCTGATTTTGTTCCTATTTCATGTGGCTTTGCGATAAAGCCATAAATCTGAATAATTTCTGTCGTTCTCGATTTTTCATGATTTTTTTAAAACAAAATAAATTACTATTTTCACGTAAAAAATTTATTTTTTGCTTCAATTTGTTATTATAACTCCGAAATTACTGAGCCGATTGAATCACAATATACATGTGCAAATCTGTATGGAGCATGGGGAATATGTTTTCAAAATTCAGTCAATGGAGAGAAGAACATTAACTACTCAATTTTATGTAAATCAAACAAAAAACTAAAATTTTTTGTTGCTATTATATGTGACTTTGAGATAAAGCCATAAATCTGAATAATTTCTGCCGTTTTCGATTTTTCATGATTTTTTAAAAAAAACAAAAAATGTTGCTATTTTCACATAAAAATAAAGCTTTTGCTTCAATTTGATATTATAACTCCGAAACTACTGAGCCGATTAAAAAGCAATATATAAACGGATTAAAGGTTATGTGTAGCCTAAATATGTCTTAGTTCATTTTCATAATATCGGACTTACCGTTTTTGAGTTATCATTAATTATGTAGAGAAACTTCTAAAAAAAATTCACAGTTTTACTTACACATTTTTTTTTTTAAAAAAGTAAGTGAGCTATATTCGGCTGTGCCGAATCTTATATACCCTTCTCCAAATTATACTTTGAAATAAAATTAAAATTTTTTTTATTTTTTTTAATTTTTAAAAAAATTTTTTTTCGAAATTTTTTTTTAAAGTTTTTCCCAATTTTTTTAAAAAAAATTTTTGCAATTTATAAATTTATTTTTTTTAGTTTATTAGTGAAAACAATTTATGACAAAAAAATGTTTTTTGTGAAAAAAATTCGGGTTAAAAAATATTTTTCCCGATTTTGACCCATCGTAAGTCCAACTTACTATAGCCTTTAAACATCGTTGCAATGGACTTTGGAATATCTATCATTAGATGTCCATATTATCTATATTTATGACTTAGTAATCGAGATATAGATCAAAAATAAAAAATTTTGCTGATTTTAAATAGGAAACTTCTCGAAGCCATTGCTGACAGAATTATTGAAGATTTGGATCCCGAGGATATCTGGGGTCTTCAGAAAATTGATTTCAACAGACAGACAGACATTGGTTTTACTAAAATTGGTTTTATTAAAACTAAACCACAGTATAAAATAATTATATTTTAAAAATTTCTTGTCCAAGGATTGCGGTTTTTCAGCAGTTAACTTCTTGTATATATCCTTAATGAGATCATTAAAAAGCTTGGGGTTTTTAAAAAGCCCAAAGACCAATTTTTTTTATCAAACTGCTACCTTAATCATTAAAGGCGTTTAAATTTGGATTTATTTAACATATTTTTCCCACAAACTTTTTTACATCTTAAAGTATTTATTTGCAAATGTGTGGTGGAATTAAAGAAATGACCAATAAAAGAAAAACAATGTACATTCAATTGGTCAGCTGCGGCTGTTCGCAGGAAACCATTAAAATGCTTAAAAAAATTGTTGAAAAAAAAAAAATTTCAATTCAACTCAACATTCGGCATAATGCGAAAAGATGCCAAAGAAATATAAATAAAATATTGAAGAAATTGTACAAATGAACAACAAATATTTTGTTGGTTTTGCGTGACCACTTAATAAGTCAATGTATCATCAGCATCAGCACCTCCACACTCAGCCGCCACCATCATCATGATCATATTCGTGAGGATGCCGAGGAAGTCATGTTGTGAATGTTGGTGTTGTGCAAATATTTCTCAGTCATTGATTTCTTTTCTGTTTCTGTTTGCAAGAAATATTAATATTTACTCATGTAAACGAATTCGTGGTGCTTAAAAGGGAATACAAAAAATAACCTTGGCCTTACACTAATTTAATTGGGCGTTAAGATTAAAGAGCAAAGAAATTCCGTAAGAAAGGGCTGGCTGAAAAGTTAAGGGAAACTAAATTTTGTGGGTAAATTTTAGTACTTAGATAACAATTATTCTTTAAAGATTCCTTTGTTAGTCACATTGAAATTTAATTTAATTTCCAGCTGTTTTTATTTAAATTTTTATTGTTAACCAAAAAACTCAGCTGATTTATATGAGACCAATTAAATAACAAAATTGAAAAATTAAATGTTTTGGCAAATCATTCACGCAACTTGCCTTCTTTTTATTAGCATTATATAACAACATCCCCTGGGCTAATTATTAATTAATTTATTTATTTTTTATCTTTTTTGCTTGTGTCAGACAAACATTTGATTATAAAACACACCCATCAAAACTATTCGTATGTCTATATTAATTTACCAACCAAACCTCAATTTAATTATTAAATGAAAACATTTTACATGGAATTCATTTCCGGTTTGGCAATTTGTGTAGGTGTTAAAAAATGTCTATGGAAATAGATTTGAAAAAAAAAAAAAAATCGCAGACAAAAAATACTTTGTAAATAAAAATTTACCCAGATAAAGAAAACAAAATTAAAAAAAAAATAAAAGAAAATGAAAAAGAAAAACAGACAAAATGTTGCCTTGTTTTTTTTTTATATAAGAACAATTTTAAACGGTCATTAACATTAAACAGTAACAAAGGCAAGCAATAAAGGATATTGTGCTAAATTAAGTTTGGTCGAATTTTATATACCCTAGAGCAAACATAGTTTTTATTTTCGTCAATGTGCTATATAGTTTCTGCCATACAAAATTATCTTAACCTCATTTCTATTCTAGTTCGTCCTAGAGTTATAAGGACTTTTACAAGATATGAGCTCATAACTCTTTTTTTCAAAATCATTTTAAAACAAATAAGAAAGTATAGTCCATCAAGCTCCACCATATGATACCCAGTATATGATTATAATCAATTTTTGTCTTTAAATGTATATGGGAGCTATGACTAATTGAGGCTATCAGTGCAAAAGTGGTGTAAGCCCAAACTATTTATTTAGTGGTATATTCAACATACACCACTTTTGCTCCATTACTTTGTTATATTATGCTCTGTGCAAAAACGATTTTTTCAGCTTCATCTGCTTTTCAATACCAAAAAAGTAGCTTACCCCACTTTTGATTAAATACTGTAAGGAATATAATGGGAGAAAAAACATTTTGGTGAAATTTTTTTTTTTAAATTTTGTTCAAAAAATTTTGGTTAGAAAATAATTGGTGAAAAAAATATCAAGGCAGTCACAGTTTTTGCTTCTAATGCAGCCACTTGTAAGTATATAAGTTATTTAGGGGTTTCGGAAAGTTGATTTCAATAGATAGACGGATAGACCCTATCTATAACGATCCAGAATATATATCGTTACCAGAAACGCAAAATGCCCTAACTAAGGGATTTATGCTTTGTTTTTTCTTTTACTAATTTAGCAGGAGAAGAAAAAAACATGATCAAATAAAAAATATTGAGGTTCTCAATGCGAATTTCATCAATACTATACACAACACTCCGACAAATTAATGTTTGTACTAATTTTGTGTATATGTAATATTTTAAGATTTATATTACTAAGGACTAAAGGCTTTATGTTTTGTTTTTTCTGAAACCAAAAGCCCTATCTACATTAAAAAATTATTAAATCTAATGTTTTAATAGTATGTAAGTGTAAGTAAACTGATCTTGGGGTATGTTCCTTGCTTTGTAAGATAGACACAGGTCACACTGATCATTCCTGGGCTTAAATAAAGAGTAATTTGACGACTTGTAAACCTTGGATATGATACAGATGCGATATCAGTCTCTTTATTTTTATTACATGGCTCAGAACAGATATCATACACTTGTATATAGCTTTTGAAGTTCGCTTCTAAATAAAATGTGTTCGTATATTTTTCCGAGACTCTTACTTCAGCAAATCTTCCAACCATTTTTTCAAAAAGCTTATATTATTTAATATGTAAGGACAGAGATCGAAAAATTCTTAAAATGCAAATATGTTAATAAAAATTAAACCACTAAACTTACAGTTTTGAATCATTTTTTATTTGATTGTAATTATTGTTACAATTTACAAAAAAAAAAAAAATTATTTTTATAGTTCTAATCACTCATGATGAAATTTTGAACCTTTTTCGAAAACACTTCCATTATGGTTTTTATAGTGCTTTATGTCACTATGTTCGAACAGGTTGTCCATCTCCGTTTAAAATCTACCACACTTTTGGACACATTTTTTGTGCTCCTCAATTCTCTTTTAACAAGAGCCCAATATCTATCTACTAGACTCAGCTCCAGGCAGTTTGGAGGAATTGCCTCTCTTGGTACAAATACCACATTATTGGTCTTGTACAACTCAAGACCTTTCTTACCATAGTGACAGATGCCAAATCAGGCCAAAAATAAGTGGACACATTAAGAAGTCTTATGAATGGAAATATCCTTTTTTGTAAACTTTCCTTGATGTAAATTTCGATATTTTTAGAGCCCTTTGTTACAAATGATTGGCTTTTTTGCCGCAACTGCATATTGCTGGGCATACCAAGAACTTTTTGGGAAATTTTGTCTGCTTTTGGGTTCTAAACTATTCTTCAACATTTCCTCGAGCATCTGCAACATAAAAAAAATTATCCATACGTACATTTCCTCATCCATTATCCAGCAGCTATATTTTTTGTATACGATTTAACTGCAATTTCCGTGTTTTGTCTTTGGCCTCTAAATTTTAAGCATAGTTCCTGTTAGGAACTTTTTGAGCCTTGTATGCTTTTAAACCTGCATTGGCTTTAACTTTTCGTACCAAATAGTCCGAGTACTGACCTAACCGGGCAGCTTTCCTACCGGATGTGTTGGGAACTCTTTTGAAAATGCTTTCTATTTTTTTGGCTTTAGAAACATCATGTGGACCATTCCTTCTACCTGAACCAGGTTTTATATCAACGGACAAGTTCTCCCGGTACTGTTTAATAACATTGGAAACAGTTTGATAGCAGACCTTTGATTGTTTGGCCAACTTTTTGTAGGACCAAGTTGGGTTTTGTTGAAAATATTTAATAATTTTAGTACGCACTTTTTTCTGGTTACTCATTTTAATCAGATTAACAACAATTGAACATAATTGACATTAAACATATTCACTGACATGCTTTACAAAGGTAATTTGATAAAAATAATAAAAAAAAACTTGGGTTAAAAGTTTTAATGAAAAATGTGTGTTAAGAATTTTACGATCTCAGTCCATATATTTATTAAATTCCACTCCACTTGACTTCGTTTAAACCTAGCGTTGATAAAAACGTGCTTTAAATCATAGTTCTTTGTGGAAGAGCGTTTTGAGTTTTAAACTGTAATACGTTGCCTCTCTCTGAAGGCTAAATAGACCCAGAAAGAGTCGAAATTTTCTTTACGAATAACTTCGGTGAAATAGAAGCAATGTCGATTGCCTTGATGGGTGAAGGGTTTAAAAACAGTTTATATTTTTGTGAACTTTGACCTCTAATATGTGGCCGAGGACGCCAATTTTCTATTCACTATCTTTTACTTCCAGATGTATTCCTTACTTCTCTAACTTAAAACAGATGGTTATAACAATCGAAAGACTTTAAATATACGCTTAACTTATATAGTGTACAAATTCAGAGGAAATACGCTAATAAAATGATGACGTCTATATTAAATATTAAATAACACGCATAGCTTATTTGTATTAATAGGAAATAAAGGAAAACAGTTGAAAGCCTTTATTAGGAGGGCACCATTTCTGAGGTTTAAAAAAATAAACAGCTCACACTGCTGTCATGTTATTAGGGTATTCAATCGAATAACCGTTAATCGGTTAACCGATTAATTTTGGTCGGTTAACTGTTCGAATAATTTAAAATTGTCGATTTTCAAATAACAAATAAACCGATTAATTTGTTTCGATTAACCGATTAACCGAAATTTTTTTTTTTTTTGTACTTTATATAGAAATATGCTTTTAAACACACAATAGCTTTTTGAAGTATAGCTCAAAAACTGAAAGGAATTTGTAAATATCCTTTTTTCTAGAATGTTCTATGATGAACTTTATCCTAATGAGTTGGAGGAAGACATGAAGACTGAAGACATTACTGAAACGAGTGTTTTATCAGAACTCCAATGGAATAATGGATGATTTTATATGCTTAAAAAAACAGAATAAAGAACTGAGAAATTTGATAGTCTTTCTCATGCCCTACTTTCGATTTCTCCAACATCTACAATCAGAGAGAGAGAGAGTTTTTTCCAAATCAAGTTGTAATAAAACTAAAAAAAATCGTTTAAAAGGAAACCTTTTAAATTGTATTCCTTTCTTAAAAGATATTTCAAAAAATTCTCACTAAAGTCCTAAAAAAACTCACATGTGTATATAAAAAGGACTCAAATATCATTTTTTTTTTGCAAACAAAATTCATGGTTTATTTTCAATTTAAAAATTAAAATAAAAATAAAAATTATTCGGTTAATCGAATAATTTAAAATTAACCGATTATTAACCGATTAAATCTAAACCCCGATTAATTATTTGCTCGATTAACCGATTAAACCAGGAACCCGATTAATTGAATACCCAACATGTTATACAATAAATAAGGTATAAAATCTAATTATATGAACAATTATATGACGCTAGTTATGTCCAAATATAGTAAATTATTATAATATTAGTTTAACCCTGATTCTCATCTGTTAAGTCAACTATTTTAGTTCAGAACTTATAGAATTACGCTGTTTACTAAAATAAGTAAATGCGTGAGAAAATTTAAGAATATTTTTTGTTTGGACCCTCCTAATATACATATATGAATTCCATAACACGTATGAAGTGTGCGTGTATTGTTATGATAAAAATGTCACAAATCCTCTCACATATACATTAACCTAAATTAATGACTTTATGTTATTTAAGTCATTTAATAAAAACAGCAAATGGAAAACTCTAACAAATTATAGCTATAATTTCCAATGCTATTTATCTATTTGACTTTTTCTATTTTATAAATTTGTTGGCAAAATTATTTATAGCCAAAGGTATTTTATTTTAATAGAAATGTTGCTTTTAAAAATTTGTTTTGAGTTGTTTTCATCATGGAAAAAACGTGTTACATTAAGCATTTGTAGGCTCTTTCTCTTTAAGTGCTTTTTTAGTTGTTTGTAACACTGTGTGTTAGAAAGAATTTTGAAAAATTTGTTTGTGGAGTTTTACTTTTTCAGACACTTCCCAGCAGTTCTAGGAGACAGTTCTGAACTAGTGATTTTACTCATCATTTAGGCTACGTGAACAGTTATTTTTAACACGTGCATGTCCTAAGTTGACCCTTTTTGACTACAATGAGACTGTCTAATAGCTGGTACAAAGTAGTCAATACATTGCATTCATATACTGGTTAAATAGCGTCAGTTACCTTACTAGTTACCGAACTGGTAACTTAATCAGCTACATAACTAGTTATTTTAACATGTATGGGAGCCAATGACCTCAAATAGTCAGCTAAAAGACATATCATAGGCAGTCCAATAAAAGATAGCTTGTAAACAAACCTTTCTTCGACAACTCTCCAATGGATTGCTTCTAGTGGGTAAAATAACTAATTTCTAAAGTGCAGTACAAAATAAACATTTAAAGTGACTTAACTATAGGTTACTAAGAGACACTAAACTGACTACTGACTTATGAAAAAATAAATATTAACTTTATGAGAATTATATCAACACAATTTGTATAAAAGCAGTTTGAACGAATTACTCACAAAACTTTTAAAGTGACTACACTCCATATTAATTAGAGACACTTAAGTGACAATTGTCTTCACGCTAGATTACCTGGGATGTATAAAGTAACCAATTCTCTTATCTCTGCACTACAAAGAGCACATACGTGTCAAAAGACCTAAAATATATAATTGAAGTCATTTGTGACAATTACTGTATATAAGGGATACATTGACTACTTGCTTAACTGTTGGGTTACTTTAGGTAATGCCCACAGTTCCTTTTTGCATTTTCATTACCTTTACAAGTGAGTGTTAATCCTTTACTACACAAACATGTTTACTTCACGCATAAGTAAGTACCAGAAGTGTGCCGAAAAAGGCAGTAGAGGGCTAAAAAGAGCATTGCTATCAGTTATGTGTCTATAAAAATTTACAATTGACTAATGGCGTTTTCTTTTCTGATACAAAATGTTTCCAACATATTTCGTACCATTTATTAACGATCACAATAGAACAAAAACCATTAATGCAATTTTTATACCCTTCAGCATGAGTGGCAAGGTTTCATCCCTTTTGCAATTTCTACATTTTTCATTTGCGACCCTACAAAGTATATACATATTCTGGATCGTTGTAGATAGCGAAGTTGATATTGGCATGTCAACTTTCCTTAGTCCCCAAATAACTTACATACATGCTTCATACATCGATATATCGGGAATTCTTCCGGCTCGTCTGGTATTTAAAAACGACATAATCGGCCCACAAATGACTGAGGTATAAGGAAAAAACCAAGACAACTTAGATTTTTGATCTATTGTTGATCTATATCTGGCTTACTACGTCATTAATATAGACAATATGGATATCCAATAATAAATATTTCAAAGACCATTGTAACGGCGAATATAAGGCCAAAGTAAGTCGCACCTACAATTGGTCAAAATCTGGAAAAATAATTTTTACCCCGAATTTTTTTTTTCACCAAAGAAAATTTTTTTGTTATAAAATTTTTTCGCAAATAAATTTAAAGTAAAAAATTCTTTTTAATTAAAAAAAATTTGAAAAATGTACGTAAAAATATTTATCTTTTTTTTTAAGTATAATAATCTAGTATAGCTATGTTACTTGTCTTTTATGTAGCTACTCAGATTATTCTAAAACTATACTTTTTGCTTCCATTTTGACACTTTTAATCAAAAAATACAAAAACTATTTCATTAAACAAACGAAATACAAACAAGTAAGAGAGCTATATTCGGCTGTGCCGAATCTTATATACCCTTCACCAAATTATACTTTAAAATATTTTTAGGTAAACAAAATTAAAATTTTTTTTCAAAATAAAAAAAAAATAATATTTTCTAAATTATTTTTCAAAATTTAAAAATTTTTTTTTCTTCAAAATTGTTTTCAATTTTTTTTTTTTTCAAACTGTTTTGTTTTAATTTTTTTCCAATTTTTTTTTTTTAATTTTTTTTTTTAAATTTTTTTTTAAATTTGTTAATGAAAAAAAATTTTTTTTGGTAAAAAAAAAATTCGGGTTAAAAAATATTTTCCCGATTTTGACCCATTGTGGGTCCAAATTACTGTAGCCTTATATACATCGTTGCAATGGACTTTGAAATATCCATATTGTCTATATTTATGACTTAGTAATCCAGATATAGATGTTGCTGAAAGTGCACATCAAATGCTATCAAATATCATTAGAATAACGGTACATATGGACACACCCCTTTTTTCTCTAACTTTGTATATCAAACTGTAAAAAAAGGTTTTTCTTACAATAAATTTAACCTAATTATTCTATTTATGACACACAAATCAAATGCAAAAAACACTACAAAACTTTGTTTTAACTGTCATAATATTTTAGGATATTATGACAATATGACCTAATAGCAGACCTTTTACATCTCCCACTTATAAAATAATTATATTTTTAAGTCCACAAACAATGTTAGAACTTAAAAAAACACATTTTTTTATGCTAAAACAATTTATATAATTCATATTTCGAAACGGTGTAGATTTGTTTTTGCACAACTTGTACAAAAAAAACTAGTGAAAAACAGCAGGCGTTTTAAAGCAGTTATAATTTATATTAATCAACCTTGAATTGACAACTTGACATTTAAATAGGAAGCAAAAGGTAAAATCTCACATTTTCACACATTCATATTTTTACACTCTTTCCGGTCTCTCTTATTCATGCTCACCCACACTTAGGTGGATTTTGTATTTGACTTAATAACAGCAGCATCAAAAGCAACAACAAAACATATGATTTAATTAAATTATAAGAACAACATACATGTCTGACTTACATATTTACAAACAGAACATGACATTAAATGTCATATTTATCAAAATAACAAAAACAATAATAAAAAAGAAAACTAGAAGGGGACTATTAATTAGAAGATTTATTTAATATACATACATACATATATGTAAGTATTAGATATTCAAAAAAACGTATATATATTGGTAATATTTATATCTATGTATTTATGAATCATTTTTACATTTTACATGTAATAGTCCGCCATCCGCCATCTAAAAAAAAAATGCTGAAAATTTTAACAAAATCGAATACTGTTTACAGGTTCTACATTTCATATGATTTGGGAAAAGTAGTAATATTTTCAAAAATTAAAAAATATTGAAAAAAAAAAACAATTAAAAACAGAACGAAATAAAGAAAAAATTTTTTTTTTCGATTCTAATAAAATCTAAATGAGAATTAACAAGTAACAGACCTTTCCAAATTATACTTAAAAAAAAAGTTAAATATTTTTTTAGGTTTACAAAATTTATAAAATTAGCGACAACAATTTTAGGGCAAACAATTTTTTAGTTTAATTTTTAAGTTTTTTTTTTCTATTTAAAAAATTTTTTTTTTTAAATTTATTTTTGAAAAAATTTTTGTTGGAGAAAAAAAAAATTTTGGGTAAAAAATATTTTTCCCGATTTTACCAATTGTAGGACCGACTAACTTAAGCCTTATATACGTCGTTGCAAAGGTCTTTGAAATATCTATTATTGGATAGCCATATTGTCTCTATTAATGATTTAGTAATTCAGATATAGATCAAAAGGTCAAAAATCGAGGTTGTCCTGGTTTTTTCCTTATATCTCGGCCATTTGTGAGCTAATTTTCTCGATTTTAAATAGCAACCGAATTAGAAGAATTCCCGATATATTAATGTATCAATCATGTTTGTATGTTATTAAGGGGATTTGGAAAGTTGATTTCAACCGACAGACGGACAGACGGATAGACGGACAGACGATCCACAATATATATACTTTATGGGGTCGCAAATGAAAAAGGTAGAAATCTTATACATATTGTTACGTTTTTACCTTTTAAAAACGGGGTTTATTTTCTATAAATAAACCGGTACTTTTGATTGCAAATAAAAAACAGTTTTAGTAGTTTAAAATTTGTAATAACTCTTTATTTGTTTAAGATGTACACCAACAACAGTTCAAATATTCACTCAATGTCTTTATACACGTTTATCAATTTGCAGAAAAGCACACACATGTACAAACTTAAATGTGCAAGACAGTTGATGTTAACTCTAACAGCGCCAGTGATAAACTCAACTCTTGACTGCCACCTCTGCCACTATTTATACACACGCCATCTTTCGTTAATCTTCTACAATGCTCTTAACGGACAATCCAGTACATTCGAATTCTAGAGCTTTCGATGTTAGTGTTAGCAGCTTAAACATGTAGTGTTGCCATACTTACAAGCAATGCTAATAACCGCATGCTATCAACATTGTTGATAAGTAGAAGCTTCTACTGATGGACGTGTTTATAAACATAATTAATGTTGCAGGCAGTCGTTGCGGAGCGTTAAATTCAAATCGCTATTGCACATACGTAACAATATATACAATTGCCACTCATGGTGAGTGGTATAAAAATGCGGTTGTACCTATCTTGGGTTTGCGAGGGGACCGATTTGAAATTCGCAGATTTTGAGGAAATGTAACTTTTGGCTATATACACTTATTTATTAAAATTATTTATATTAAAGATATTTCGTAGAAATATATTTTCTAATATTTAATTTAAGTGTACAATAAAAATGATTAATAATATAAAATAGATGAAATTTGTTTGTCAAGGACAATATTTTATTATATTGTACTTTCATTAATCCATGAAAACCAGAAGTGAAAACAAATTTTTAAAACCCCTCATATACACTGACTAGAGTTTTAGACTAGTTACTCTAGTAACATCTGTCATAGACTGCCTAAAAGGTATAAATTAACCAACTTTTTTCAATGCCATGTTTAAGTGAGATTATCTCTCAACAGTTCCAAAGGCTTTCCTGTCATGGATCTTGTTGGCAAACGCATAACTCATGGCGAACTAGTTTAGTTTGCAAGGCATCGCTGATAATGTGCATGCATTTGTATGATTGTTAACTACGGTTGTCATTCGATTAAAAGTTATTCGAATAATTGAGGAAGAAATATATTTTTTTGTTCGAATAAATAAAATTTCTTTTCAATTTAGAAAAAAAAATTATTCGATTAATATTTGACGATTAATCGAATGCTCGAATAAATTTATTTTCAAGTTAAAAATAAAAAATAATAGTATGTAAACTAAAATTTGGAAAAGAATATTTGAACGAAGCAAGACTAATAGTTTATAATATTAATCCAAGTAAATTTTATTAGAAACGACTTTCTAATAAAATTTAATTTTCAAATCGACTTTCATTAATACACCATCATCTGAACATTACGAAATTTAACTTAAAAATTAACAAGCATCTGCTACAGTTTTATTTACAATCAATAATAGACAATATAGATATTATTTATAATGTTAATTATTTATAACCTTAAGAATTTACTGAAAGCCTTACACAAATTTAAAAATACTTTGGAATCCAAAATTTTTCAATCAACAATTATTTCATAAAATATTTACCCTCATATTCATAAACAATTTTAAAACGTTTTAAAATCAAAATTAGTTGGAAATTTTAAATATTTGGAAGGTTAATATTTAAAATATTACATGTTTATAATTAAAATTCTCTATTTTATTATTACTCATATTTTTATTCATTGTTAACATATTATTAGAAATATTCTGGTTTAAAAAATATTTTATTAAATTATTCGAATAATATTTTTTACTTGTTATTCGTTCGAATAATGCAGGAAATTTTGAAAATTAATCGATCACTCGAATAATAAAAAATTATGAAATTTTATTCGATTAAAATAAAACTCGAATAATTGACAATGCTATTATTATAATCCCCTCTGTACATTGTATGTATTAAGAAAATGTAATTTAAATTACTCTCGTTAATTATTCATACAAACAGCTATAATTTAGCTATTATGCAGATTAAATTTTTGGTAAAATGTTTACATGTAGGGTTAAATAAATACTAAATTAGAATGTAAGACTAAAAAAAGATTTTAAAGTAATAGTGTTCTGTCAAACTGCTACAACCATTAGGTTGATAAATTAAGCTTTGTTCAGACGGTTGTCAGATCTAACAATATTGTCAGACCTAGCAAGGTGCTGACAATGACCAGACAATGTTTAAGTATTGGAGTATACGACTACAAAATGTCGTTAGTGTCATAAGAATACAATTTTAAAAAATAATTTTTTCAAAATTCCTCCAAAATTTTTGATTTTCCTCATATGTTTTTTTATCACTTAGAAATATTAAAACATTATGCAAGATATTTCATAAAGCTACGTATACACGGTTGTCAGAAACATGCTCAGAAAATGGTTAACACAACCATGAGAACTTATGTTGAAACATATGGTTGTTAACCATTTATTGAACATTTTCTGACAACTTTATAAGAATATGACTACCGTGTATACGTAGTTTAACTTTATGTTAAATCTTTCAAAGTGTAACTGAATATGTAAGCAGTTTTAAAATTGAGCACAAAGTGTAACTTTTTTGTCTCAGAAAAAAAAAAAATTATTTCACTCTGAATTTTACAAATTTTAAATCAATGAACACAAAAAATGTTTCCTGAAACTTTTCCTGTTTAACAACTTGTTTTATGTACTTCTGTGTGCACATAAAATGAATTTAGTTGAATAATATTTCTAATAACCCCGTCATGCACTGTTGCAACAAGAGCAAGATTTAATTATGGTCATTATAAACTACAAGCTGTAAACGTCTGTAACTCTTCCGTTGTAGTTTTTCTTCTTTGAGCTCTTTATGTAACAAATGTTCACGACGACTGTGTTGCATGCTGGTAATTTACACGCCATTTTAGCATTAGCATCCATCATCAACTTGTATTTAACAGTTACGCCATTACCATCATCGACATCGTCAGCATTTCAAAACAATATTTCACAAACGTCATTAATGTGGCAAATTAATCAATGCAACCGAACAACAACTGGCACATTTGTAAAGTAAGTAGTTTTAGTGTGGGTATGTTACTGGGAGGAAGAATGTTACGTTAAGTGGCTGGCGTTATGTGCTAACTATATTAGTTCCATTGAAGGCATTAATTAGTTGGCCATAAATGATTTCGTTTAATGAAGTGATAGATAACATAGTAATGCCTTGATTTTATGTCTTGTCTGCTGAAGGACTAATTGAAAGCAACATCAAGTAACCATGTTTATAATAAACTGCTGCTTTTTAAATAAAAGTAATTGAAGGACTTAGTGTAAATACATGATAAGTCACAATATCAAAATATTGAATATATACACTTCCAAGTTGAAAATAAATAAATTAGAATTATACAATTAAATATGTTAGCTACAAGTAGCCAAAGAACAAAGTAATAAACTGAATACATGTGATTAGTATTCGTATCCATGTGGCTTATCATATTTTTGTACTAAGCCCCTCAATTATTGATCCGTTTTTAACTCTTACCTTTTTAAAAAGTTCATTGATAGTTATTCATATTAAATATAAATTTATTACCCCTACATACCTGTAAAGAAACAGAAAAATACAAAAGTTATTTATTTAATTCAATAATTTACATAAAAACCAACAATATAATTGACATTTCTAGTTATTTTTGTTGACTTTTCTCAAAATAAGAAAAAACTACACCCCATAAATAAATTCAAGGTTAATTCAGAAGAAAGAAAACAATCCCCCAAAGGATATAGTTGTTTTTTTTTTTTTGTTTTCTTTACATAATTTTATAAAGAAATAAACCACAAGATATATAAAATATGCGTATTATTTATTATACAAATAAAATAAAATAACTGAAAAAAAGAAAATGCAGCAGCCAAAGCTTATCAAAGTCACGACCAGTTTCTTTTAAATTTTTCTAGTTGAATAAAAACGCGAATGAAATAAAATACAAAAAAATATAAGTATGAGAAATGCTAGAGTACTCGAGTTGGAATATACATATAACCACAAAATATAATAAATAATAATGCTTTGAAAAATGAAAGAGTGCAAAAAAGCAAAAAATACAAATAGAAATAAATTTTAAAACATAGATAATCTCAAAGGGAAAACCTAGTTATTTCAAAGGAAATGTATGCACGGGTACACAAACTTACAAACAAATAAACAAATATTTTATTAACATACCAAATGTTTTATAGATTTTTTTCATTTGCAAATATCTAAAAAATAAGCCAATTACAATAATAAAAAATAGATTTTTACAACCTTCAATTTTGTAAACTCTTAATAAGTAGTTGTATCATTTACACCATCTTGATCTGACACTTAAAAAACAAATCTCATCATCATCATCATCATAAGCATCAAAGAGCAGAACTAGTGGCATGATACATGCCTCCCATAAGACTACGACACAATAAAGACTATTAAATTTGCATACAATTGTAATATTTCGAGCTCTCTCGATGCCAACTTCGAACATATTTTTGTTTTTTTTTGGAACTTTTTACACACTACTTACTTACTTACTTACTATTACTGCTTGATAATATTGTATATGAAAAAAGGCTTGCGAGAATGGTGGTGCTTACATTGCACTGAACCAAATATGGATAGTAGATAATGTAAAATGGAGTGAATAATCAAAGAGAAGTGGTTTAATATACAATAGAGTGTAGGACAAAATTTTTTAGGAATATCCCTCAAAAGATGCGTAACTTTTGAGTCCTTGGTTCCCTATATAAATATAACGTAAAAATATAGGATTTTTTAACATTTTTAGCTTTAATTTTGAAACACTTGTACAATGTTAATTAATTCAATGTATTGACCATTGTTAGCTATAACCTTTTCCCATCTTTCAGGCAACATATGGATTAAGAGTTCAAAAAAACTGCTTATATTTTGATGTCAAGTACGAGTCAAGCCAATATCGATTACTCTGTGCCATAGTGAAACATATCCCAGAGAGAGTATTCTGCATCGACTTTATTCTAAATACTTTTTAATAGGTATTACAACATGTGGCCAAGCGTTGTCATGATGAAATATTACGGTTTCATGTCTGGTTCATATTCTGATCGTTTTCGCTTCAAACCAGTTGCGTTCGATACAGGTTCCCTGTGATGGTCTAGACAGATTTCAGCAGCTCATAATAGATTGGGCCAAATACATAGAATTACCTTAGCGCTATGGGTATTTGGCTTTGGTGTCGATTCGGCAAGTTGGCCGACCTGAACAACCGACCTCTTACGCTTCGGATTATTGTAAGTAATGATTCGATGCGAAAAATATTTTCTTTTATACCGTTCAAGCATAATTATGGACATGCTGTAGAGTAGCTCGCAATGATTTTGCAAGCTCTTGTTGAGTTTTACAACAATCTTCATGGAGTGATGCCTCCAATTCTCTTGTCAAAATCATCACTTCTGAACCGCACAAACCATCTCTCGCACGTTGATACAGAAGGAACTCATTCAGCATAAGCTTCGGTGAGCAATCGGTGTGTTTCAACTGCAGTTTTTTCATGACACATATGTACTCTTCAAAATAACATACATAAGGACTGAGAACGACAAATTTTTAACATACATATGTTAAACATATATGTTAATAAAAATGAAAACACTAAACTTACAGTTTTGAATGTTTATTTATTTGATTGAAATTATTGTTACAATTTACAAAAAAAAAAATATTTTTAGTTTTAATCACTAGTGATGACATTTTTAAACTTTTTCGGAAACCCTTCCATTATGGTTTTTATAGTGATTTCTGTCACTTTGTTCGAACAGGTTGTCCATCTCCGTTTAAAATGTACCACACTTTTGGACACCTTTTTTGTGCACTTCAATTCTCTTTTTACAAGAGTGCAATATCTCTCCACTGGCCTTAGCTCCAGGCAGTTTGGAGAATTTGCCTCTCTTGGTACAAATAACACATTATTGTTCTTTTACCACTTAAGACCTTTCTTACCATAGTGAAAGATGCCAAATCAGGCCAAAAATAAGTGGACACATTAAGAAGTCTAATGACTGGAAACATCCTTTTTTGTAAATATTCCTTGATGTAAATTTCGGTATTTATAGAGCCCTTTGTAACAAATGTTTGGGTTATTTGCCGCATGCTTTTGGGTCCTAAACTTTTCTTCAAACTAAACTTTTCTGCAACATACAAAAATTGACCCGGAAGCTGCGAAAAATTTTCCATACGTACATTTCGTCATCCATTATGCAGCAGGAATATTCCAGTCAGTTCCAGTCAGCAACTTTTTGAGCCTTGTATGCTTTTAAACCTGCGTTGGCTTTAACTTTTCGTACCAAATAGTCCGAGCACTGAGCTAACCGGATGTATTGGGAGCTCTTTTGAAAATGCTTTTTATTTTTTTGGCTTTAGAAACATCATGTGAACCATTCCTTCTACATGAACAAGGATTACTATTAACGGACAAGTTCTCCCTGTACTGTTTAATAACATTGGAAACAGTTTGATAGCAGACCTTTGATTGTTTGGCCAACTTTTTGTAGGACCAAGTTGGGTTTTGTTGAAAATGTTTAATAATTTTAGTACGCACTTTTTTCTGGTCACTCATTTTAATCAGATTAACAATAAATGAACATAATTGACATTAAACATAACAGACATCTTTTACAAAGGTAACTTGATCAAAATCAAATAATACTTGGGTTAAAAGTTTTAATGAAAAACGTGTGTTAAGAATTTTATCCACCCTGCAGTCATTGTCTTCCGTGGCAAAATCACCACATCTGAACTGCACAAACCATTTCTCGCACGTTGAAACCGAAGGAACTCATAAAATATAAGTTATTAAAATCAAAAATCGCGGTCAAAAGATATTGCTAATCTCTCATTTTTTTCAATGCTACGTTGTGCAGTTTTCAAGAAATTCCAAGGGTAACAAATGAAAGTAAACGATTTTACAATATCTTACAAGTGGAGGACCTTAAGACACTACCGTGCGATTCTCCAACAGTAATCTGCCATCATATGTTCAACCCAGTGACCTATTATCTATCACTTTTAGATCTTGATGGAAACATTCTCCTTGTTCTTCGCTGGTCGATCTAAGATTTTCGGGAAACTTGTGCAGATAGCGTACTTCTATGCTTATAAGTATTACATTCAAAATTAAATTACTTGTAATTTTCAGCCTTCAGCAGGAAATCCTGCTTCTAAAACATTCATTGAATGTATGAAATTGTTGTCCTTCCCTAAAATTCTTATTTGAGGACCATCAGAAATAACAGCTTTTAGTTTTTCTGTTCTCAATCCAGGAAACTTTTTTGAAAGAAAGGCAAAACATCTAATGCCTTCATAAGTCTCAATTTGATGTGTAATGAAGGCAAAATGATATTATCTCTGGCGGCATTATAACATTTTGTTTTCCAACCGTCATGATTTCTCTCAGAGGCCAATCTTTCTTGATCCAATGGACATGATTTGCTCTGCTGACCCAAACAAAATGGAACAAGTCCATGTTCGCGACTGTGATAAAATGTGACTTTTGTACCTCGAGTTAAAAGATTTCTTTCTTTGAGTATCGATGCTAACAGTTCAGATCTCCCTTTCTAAACTCAATGAGAATTAAAAAGGATCTTCCCTTAACCAAAATTTATTTATCAATTCTAATAAATATTAAAATTTCTACCTAATTTGGGTTAGCATATTGAACGTTTGTATCAATTTGTTTCCTTATAAAACATTTTGTAGGCTATTTTCTAATATTTAATTTCAGAATTTTTATTTGGAAGACTATTTTACGATTTTATAATTTTATAAATAAAATTGTAGATAGGTGATATTGTTTTCCTTATCCAACCCCTATTTCGCTATTGCATTAAGTATTTATTAATTTTTAAATACATGGGAATATCGGTGTATAATTTTTAGTATTCATATCTTATAATATTACATACTTAAATGGAGTTTTATGATTTGTTTTCCTTTCAGTGTATTAAATGTTAAATTCATTCAGGCTGTAGGCAAAAATGATACAAGTTTTAAAAATGCTTCCATTTTTATTCTATTTTTCTTTGCCACCCTCATCAACAATCTCCGGGGCATATTTCTCACTCAGTCTCAGTATCTGTGTTTGTGGCTGGATGTGATTGTTGGTGAAACGTAGAAGTAGCATCATTATCATCATCAACCACATCATTGTTGTCATTATCATATTCTTATAAATAAAAAAGTATGTTTGCTTAAAAGAGGAAAGGCAAACAAAAAGTATGTACGTACGTATGTAGCTACATACATATATTGAAATGTATATAACATACACAAATGTATTTTAGCAACGTGAAAAACATATGCATCTTGTAAAACAATGTACATGTATGTATCTATGTATATGAAAATATTGTTGTTATTTCGATACATGTTTGTAAAAAGAAAAATGAATGAATTTTTTATAAATTTTTTCATTTTATATTTTGTTGTGCTGTTTTTTTTTTTTTTTTTTGATACTTGTTTCAACAGCAACAAACGCCCAGAAATTAATGCTTCAACCATTATTCATACAACGAATAAATTGTTGTTGATGATGACTATGAAAGAATGATGACGTTTTAGAAAAGAGATGGATGGTAAGAGAGGGAGAGAGAGCAAGAGAAAGTTAGAATAGAATCACATGTGAGAATATAGGTGTGGGTTTTTAGCTTGTTTATGTATATTGAAAAGGTTTGGTTACGTTATAATAACCCAGCAGTTAAGCAAGTAGTCAATGTATCCCTTATAGTAATTGTCACTAAAGTCTGATCACTTGGCTAACTCCAATTGAAATATTTTGGATCATTTGACACGTAGTATGTGCACTTTGCAGTGCAGAGAGATGTCAATGGGTTACTTTATACTTTAAAAGTTTATTTTGTACTGACTTTAGATATTTTACCTACCATAAGTAATTTATTCGAGAGTTGTCGGAGCAAGGTTTGTTTACAAGCAATCGGTTATTGGACTGTCCATGAGTTAAGGACAATTAGCTCCAGTACATGTTAAAACAAGTAAGAAAGTATGGTCGGTCAAGCCCGACCAGATAATACCCTACACTAAGTAAATGAGCAAAAACATTTTTCTTTCAAAATTTCAATAATTTATGTTCGTGAGCGATTTTCGGAAGTGGACCTTATATGGGAGCTATGACAAATTATGGACCGATCACCACGAAATTTGGTCACGTGATTAATGTTTATATGAAAGTTATTTATGTTGAATTTTATGTGTATACCAACATTTGTAGGAGATTTATGCTCGTTAAAGTGATTATCGGAAGCAGGCCTTATATGGGACCTTTGACTAATTATGGACCGATCATAATAAAATTTGGTGACATGAATTCCCTATATATAAAACTTATTTGGACAAAAACTTGTGTAGATACCTATATAAATTAAACATTTGTGACGGATAAAATCCACTTTCGGGAGGACATTTGTATGGGGGCTAGGTCAAATAATGGACCGATTTCAGCCAGTTTCAATAGGGATCGTCCTTGGGCAGAAAAAATGATATGTACCAAATTTTATCGAAATATCTTTAAAATTGCGACATGTACTCTGCGCACAAGCTTTACATGGACAGCCAGCCAACCAGCCAGCCAGCCAGCCAGACGGACGGACGGACGGACGGACGGACATCGTTTAATCGACTCAAAAAGTGATTCTGAGTCGATCGGTATACTTTAAGGTGGGTGTTAGACTAATATTTTTGGGCGTTACAAACATCTGCACAAATCCATTATACCCTCCCCACTATGGTGGTGTAGGGTATAAAAACTAGTTATGTAGCTAATCAAGTAATCAGTTAGGTAGCTAGTAAAGTAACTACTCTATGTAACTGGTATGAGAATCCAATGCGTTGACTACTTCGGACCAGCTATTAAACAGTCTATTTGTAATCTATATAGAGCCAACTGATGTTTAAATTACCACTTACGATTGTAACAATCAGATATATTACTGTTGTAAATAAATATATGTTTGTGACAACCATTTTAGTACTTCACCATAATGTTATGATATAATGATTCATCATGAACATAATTGACTGGTGGGCCCAGTTAACTCAAATATTGAGTCTGTTATGGGAACTCATGGACTGGGGCAAATGAACGGGAACGGCGGATTATTTACCGGAGTATGTGCGAGCAATGGTCTTACTATTGGTGGCACTATTTTTCCTCACAGGGACGTGCATAAAGTAACCTGGGTATCCCCCGACCACAGAACAGAAACTCAAATAGACCACATTGCGATAAGCTAGAATGGTCTTACCATTGGTGGCACTATTTTTCCTCGTCGTGGTGCAGACGGAGCCTCAGACCACCATCTACTTGTAGGAGAGATACGACTGAGAATATCTGCGATTCGGAGACAAACAACACAGTATTTGCCAAGGCGATACGACGCACAGTACTCTGTTTCATAGACAAAAGTAGAAAATAAATTTTTCTTCCAAATTTTAATAAAAAATATATAATTTGAAAGCTAAGAAGACATCTAATATACATATCCAAAAATTATATTGATATGGCTATATTTGTTATTGAGAGAAGGCTCTAAAGTCAGAAAATTTTTCAGGGAAACGAAAGTGCTTTTGAAGATAGATTTACAAAAAATATTATAAAAATTTAGGTTTTTGGAAAAAAGTTGTTTGGTTTAATATTTTAAATAACTATGTATACAGTCAAGAAAAAGACAAATTCTTGTTGTGAAATTTCACTCTTATAATGTTTTTACATAGCTTTAAAAAGAGCATATTAAAAATTAAAAAATATCACACTTTGGTGGAAAATATAAACAAAGTGTGTAAAATGTAGTATTTTTTCTTTATTGTTTTTTATAGTTAATAAATTTATTTATTTAAAATAAAAATAAAATTAACGGAATTTTTGCCGCAATTTTGAAAAAAATTATTTTTAAAAAATGATTATTATTGTTCATTTTAGTATAAAATGTTAATAATTTCCCACATTGAAAATTATATTAAATCATTTAAATTATAATACCAATTGTACAATTTATGTATTTCGAATTCTGAATAAATTTTCATAAAAAATTGCGTTTTTTTTTTTTGTTATTTTCAATAATTGGTTCATCGATTAAACGATGTCCGTCCGTCTGGCTGTCCTTGTAAACATTGTGCACAAAGCACAGGTCGCAATTTTTAAGATATTTCAATAAAATTTGGTACTTATATTTTTTTCGGCCCAAGGACGAAGCCTATTGAAACTGGCTGAAATCGGTTCATTATTTTACCTAGCCCCCATACAAATATCCTCCCGAAATTGGACTTTATCGGTCATATATGTTTTATTTATATAGGTATCTACACAAGTTTTGCTCCAAATAAGTTTTATATATACGGAATTTATGTCACTAAATTTAATTATTATCGGTCCATAATTAGTCATAGCTCCCATATAAGAACCGATTCCGAAAATCACTTTAACGTGCCTAAATCTCCTAAAAATGTTGGTATACACATAAATTTCAACATAAATAAATTTCATATAGACATAAATCACACGACTTAATTTCATGCTGATCGGTCCATAATTAGTCATAGCTCCCATATAAGGCCCACTTCAGAAAATAACTCACGAATATAAAATATTGAAATTTTAAAAGAAAAATGTTTTTGCTAATGTATTTAATATTGGGTATTATATGGTCGGGCTTGACCGACCATACTTTCTTACTTATTTTAAAACATTTAATTATAAATTAAGAAATAAAAATCACTAAATATGAATTTTTAATTTACCATTTTAAATTTGAGCAAGTTTGAAACTAAAACGGTTACTCACGTACATTATTTAATTTAATGTAATTATTTAAAAAATATTTATTTCCAATAAATAAGAAGTTTTATAATTACTAACATTTATTCTCCAATAGAAAATTGGATAAATGAAGTGAATTTTCGAAAGAATATTAAAATGGTATTTATATTTGTATAAAATCGTCAAACAAATTTTACATAAATTAGACTTATATGGAAGCAAAAGGAGTCCTTGTCCTTAAAATTAAATTTGGCACACAATAAACCATTAATTCTAGAGATAACTGAAAATGGGTCAGATATTTTAATCAATATTTTAGCTAAAATGTTATTTTTAATATTCAGGATATATGGCAGGTAGGCAAGTCCTTCATCCGATTTTGATGAAAATTTGTATTTTCTTTAACAATGCCAAACGGTACTTGTGTACCAAATTCTACATCTCTACGAAGGCTCCGTCTACTTTTGTCCTTTCGTTATATGGGGACAAAGCACTGTGCGACGTATCCAAATTGAAATCCCCAAATACTCTCGAAAGTTACGTAGGCTCCATAAGGACTCGCTATGAAGATATACCGAACAGCAACAGAGGGCAATGGAATGCTATAAAATGCATTTTCACAGACTAAGCAACATCTTGGGTATCCTCAACCTAAGCGTTAAGTGTGGATCTCAGACGCTACTTGGCAACTTATTGAGGATAGAAGACAACTTAAAGGTGCCATTAACGTTGCCGGAACAAGAGCATCTACCAGTTTAGATCGCTTGGTGAAACGGAGTTCGCGGCGAGACAAACGGGTTTGGATTGAAAATATGCTAGAGTAGAAGTAGAGATTTGTACAAAATTGCAAAGCAGATATCAGGAAATGCCCGTTCATCCACATATCCCCTTAAGGACCCGGTAGGAGGAACTGCCTCGTCCGTGGAGCGGCAACTGACAATATGGTCCGACTATTATGCCATTCCGTAACCCACAACTGTATGGCAATGTCGCTGTACGTCACATCAAATCCAACATGAGTACGATTTGCCCAGACGAAACCGAGATCGCCAATACTATACATGCACTGAAGAATGCCAAGGCACCAGGAGTGGACAATATCAATCCTGAACTGCTTAAGGCTGATCCTACTCTTAGCTTTGAAATAATCAGTCCTATTATCAGGGACTTCTGGACATTCCACTCTCTTCCTGCTGAACTTAGTGAAGGAGTGATAATTAAACTACCCAAGAGAGGAGACTTAACGGAATGCAAAAACTGGCGGGGTATAACTCTTTTAACTATGATTAATAAGGTGCTAGCGAATATAATCCATACTAGACTGTCATCATCAATTTCAGCAGATCTTCGTAATGAAAAAGCTGGTTTCAGACCACACCGATCTTGCACCGATCATATAAATAGCCTACGGATCATAGTGGACAAGTCGGTAGAATGGCGATCTCCACTTTATCTGATATTTATCGACTTCACCAAAGCATTCGATACTATCCACCATCAGGCTATTTGGTACGCATTTCGATGTAAAGGAAATCCACCTAAGCTAATCGACCTTATCAAAACTCTGTATGGCAACTCAACAAGTCGAGTACTGCATTAACGCATGTTAGGCAATCCCATTGGTGTAAGCACTGGGGTACGACAGGGATGTATCCTAACTCCGCTGTTATTTAATATTGTATTGGACTCAATTATGCAGCATTAGAAGAAGCATTACATGGGGTAT
This sequence comes from Calliphora vomitoria, assembly GCA_942486065.2. NCBI lineage: Eukaryota > Metazoa > Arthropoda > Insecta > Diptera > Calliphoridae > Calliphora > Calliphora vomitoria. Next base: position 5,907,402 of record OW818032.2, read on the forward strand.
GAAAGGTCAACTGAAAGATCTTAATTATGCTGATGATATTTGACTGCTTGCACACAACTTTACGGACATATCAGCCAAATTGGACCAGATACATCAGCTGGCATCGGGTATTGGCCGTCATATTAACTTCGACAAAACTAAGGTTCTACGCATCAATGCAATTAATCTCTCTAAATTCAAGGTTAACAATATTGAGCTCGAGGATGTGCAATCGTTTTGCTACTTAGGTAGTATAATATCCACCACAGTCGGCTAACGTGATGATATTGCATATCGCATAGGAAAGGCAAAACAGTCATTTGGTGCATTATAAAGAGTGTGGAAATCACCACAAATACATATGAAGACTTAGCTCCGCCTTTTCTCCTCAAATGTTCGCTCCTCCCTGCTATATGGATTTGAGTCCTGGAACTCTACTGCAAACGACATTCAATCCCTGCAAGTATTTATTAACCGCTGCTTGCGAAAAATATTGCGAATATTTTGGCCGAATGTAGTTTCCAACAAAGACCTCTGACAATGAGCAGGCGAAACACCAATCCGTATAGAAATTGCAAAGAGAAAATGGAGCTGGATTGGTCAACACTTGGAGAAGGCAATTAGAATCTGAAACTAGCAGAACAGGAAAGACTTGGTCTGAGATAAAACAAAGAGCAGGCGAAACACCAATCCGTATAGAAATCGCAAAGAGAAAATGGAGCTGGGTTGGGTCAACACTTGGAGAAGGCAATTAGAATCCGAAACTAGCAGAACAGGAAAGACTTGGTCTGAGATAAAACTAATGGCACAGGACAGATCCCGATGGAAGAATTTCGTTATGGCCCTTTGTTCCAACTAGGAACCATATGAATCAATATATATAATTGTCATAAACATATTTTAATTTACTACAATCATATATATGATTGTTACAATGATGTGAAGGGTAACTTAAACAAATTATTCTTACCACAATCACATACATTATTACAGTTACCATAATAGTGTTAAAAACAATTTGTAGAAATGTTGATAATGTTGTCCGTAATACCATTATACAGCAAAAACACTTTAAAATATATTGGAGGGTAACTAGGGGTAGCTCTTACAGAGGCAAGTATCAGTCAAGGCAGAACAAGTTCCATGAGCTGCAGGGTAAATCCTTACATATATCCTTATATGTTTATGAGTGTGTGTAATTTGTAGATGTATGCAAATCGTTATGGACTTAAATTAGTCAAACTACACAAGTTTTTTATTTGTAAATTGTTTAACTTGAAAAAAAAATATTAAAATTTATTAAAACAATAGACGAATTTTATTAATGGTGTGAATCATATTGTATGCGACATGTTATAAATTTATAAAATTTTATCAATTGCTAAATTCCTTTAAAAAAATAAATCTTTAATGGTTTTGTTTAAGAGTACTTATGGCATTTTAAAAGAAAAACAATAGAATATACTTTGAGCGCCTTAAAAGCGGAAGTGAAATTTCTTTATTGTTAATGACAAAAATGTCAAGAACGGAAGTAAAAAATAATTCATTATCTTTTTATTGTCCTTTGTTTTTTTTTGGATGTCCTTAAGACTTTTCATTGTCAAGCTTGTTTAGATCATTAATATTTGCTGTTAGTCTTTATTTGTTTTTTGAAAACATTTCAAACTTGAATTTTTATGGTTTTTTATTTAAATTTCTTTCTTGTTTTTTTCGTTTTAAACATTTATTGGCCGTAGGCATATAAAATAACCATAAGTTTAAGTTGAAATAAAAAAAAAAAAAACATCTACTCAAAGTTGACAACTACCCAGGCAGTAAGGTTTTCTAATCGATTAGAGGATTTTTGTTTTTTAAATTCAAAAAAAGTGTTTAAAAAACGTCTAGTTTAAAATTTATGTAAAAATACATGGTTTTAATTTGGGCAACAATTTATTTACTTTGAGCAAAGTTTTTTATTTTTTAAATGCTAAAATTTATTTATTTTTTCTTGTTAAAAAAAAAAACTTTCTAAAACCCTTGTTGACTTTTGGCTTATTTTGTCTCATGCCTGCATGAGTTTTTTTTTTGTAGCCATTTAAATAATTTATTGCGGTTTAGAGATATTTCTGTTTTATGGTGGCTTTTTTAAAATTTATTTCATTAAATTTTTTTGAAAAAAAAAGCAGAGAAATAAAACGTGTTGAGATTTTATGCAAAATAATAAATAAATTGGCAACTGTAAAGACAACATAAAAATATATTTTAAACGAAAGACTACGGAAAACTAATATTTTTCTTTGTGTTTGGAACAGTTTAAGCCTGAGTAAATATTTATGGTGTGTCCAAGTTTAGTTGTAAGAAATTTTATGCAGGAAAGGGTATTTTCCTTTAAAAAAAATTATATTTTTTATGGCCAATGAAATATTATAAACTTGGTCTAACTTGTGGTTGATTAAGGAAGTAATAGAAAATTTAGAAAGTTGAAGTTTCTTTTAAGTTTTTCTTTAGACTTTATTATTGGCCACTACTTAAGACAACATAATCAAGAGATTTTGTACTAAACTTTATTTTAGTTGGATACTTAAATAAACAAGTTTATGTAGTTTATAGAAGTTAAACAAGTTTTAGTAAATGTAAATTATTTATAAGAAAAATTATTTACAGTTTAGCAAAGATTTTAAAGTAAATATTTAATTTAAAGGAATAATACATGGATGTAAATAATTAGGTAGGTTCACATTCTTCAAGTATTTGTGTGTATGACTTAAAAATGCGGGATTTACAATAGATGGCGTATTTTTTGAACGAGGTTTTTGCTTTTAATAACTTTTATATCATTTTTGAGGATACATATCTGCTATTTATTCTCAGATTTTTCTGTAAACAACAAGTTTTTTTTTGCTTCGAAAATGTAGAACTTTTTACCAACAAAGCGTCATATGCGAGAAGTTTTGTTTTATTTCTTTAATGTGAATCACACCGATTGCTCACCAACGCTTATGGTGAATGTGTTTAATCGATAGATGGTTTGTGCGGTTCAGGAGTTCAGGAGTGGTGATTTTGACACCGAAGATGAAACGATTGGCAATACTCCATGAAATTGTTGTAAAACTCAACAAGAGTTTGTAAAATCATTGGTTACCATACGAAAAGTTACCATACGAATTGAACCCGAGGGACCTTGAAATACGATTTTGCATGTCCGAAAAGTAAATCAGTTTTGCACCGAATCATAAGAACCCGAAGGGCAAGAGATTGTTTGTGAAGCCCGGCCAATCAACCAAATCGATAACAAAGCCAAATATCCATGGCTCTAAGGTAATTCTCTGTATTTGGTGGGAGCAAAAGGGTCCTATCAATTATGAGCTGTTGAAATCTGACCAGACCATCAATAGGAATCTATTCCGCAACTGATTCGCTTGACATGAAGCCGTAATATTACATCATGCAAAAGTAGGGCAACATGTTGCTATACCTGTTAAACAGTATTTAAAGGAGTTTTCAATAAGAACTTTGTTTCCTCAAACAAAATAAAACCAAAAATGTTGATAAAAATGTTTCAAATTTTTATTGTATTACGAAGAGAAAAGTTCGGTGGATTCTTTCATAATTTTGTGGCAAATTGGGGGGTGTATTTCGTTAATCACATCACGGACACGTTGATCATGCAAAGGCTTCTCAGTAATCGCTCTAGGATTTTCAGAAAGAAGCCCAAATGCGGCAAATTTTGGTTGTTGGCATACCCTGACAAGTGAAAATGGGATTTGTCTGAAAAAAATATTTTTCAGAAAAACTAGCAGGTTGTTCCTGAATGAATTGAACGAATTTACGCCCATTTTCATAGTGGATTTTAATTATTTTAATGCGATTTTCAAGCGAAATTGAATTCATTGAATTTACTGTATTACGAAGAGAAAAGTTCGGCAATTATGAATGAAAAATGATATCTGACAGATGTGGATTCTTTCATAATTTTGTGGCAAAATGGGGGTCTGTTTCTTTAATCACATGAAAGACACGTTGATCATGCAAAGGCTTCTCAGTAATCGCTCTAGGATTTTCAGAAAGAAGCCCAAATGCGGCAAATTTTGCTTGTTGACATACCTTGACAAGTGAAAATGGGCTTCATCTGAAAAACTAATTTTTGGAGAAAAACCAGCGGGTTGTTCCTGAATGAATTTAGCGAATTTACGGCCATTTTCATAGTGGATTTTAATTATTCTAATGCGATTTTTGAGCGAAATTGAATTCATTGCAACAATTGCCAATGCATCTACTAAGAATACGTCAAAAAACTAAATGGCAAAACTATCATGTTGTTGGTGTTGCCACAATTGAAAAACAAAGTTCTTGTTGAAAAACCCTGTAGAATGAAGTGGTTGGGAAGTTTAAACCTAATTTGGGGTATGTGGTCAAAAAGTAAATTAGAATACTCCTCTGAAACGCCTGTGTGAAATTTTATGCCAAGCGGCTCAGCTGGTTAGAAATTGCTGATTTATTTCCAAAATATTTTTAATAAGCCCCATTGTGCAGTGTATTTTACTTATTCTAGCATTTTGTATTAAAATCTCAATTTTCATAAAAAGCGGACTTAGAACGTTTGCTCACTAAGCTAATGATATATAGTAAATGTCAGCCAATATCATGTCCAGTTTTTCAATATTGGGTCTAATACAATGGTGTCCATTTCATTGTACTTTAGCGCTGACTAATAACACACATATTCTTATTCTCTTTTGTTTAGTAATCACTGAGACAGCGACGAATGCACACGCTAAGCGGATGTATTGTTATATTTATATTTTTTTAAATTTATTTTTCATGATCACTGAAAGAAATATTTGGATTGTTTAATATATTTCGAACTTTAAAAAATCATTGAAGTATTGTCTGGTTTTTCCCTCAATTTACTTTTGTGAAAATTTTTTTTCATATTTGAAATGATTTTAATGCAGACAGCGTAATTAAATAAGCAAAAAAATGATTTACATATTTAAAATTTGTCGAAAATTATTAATATCGAACTCTCAATTATTGAGCTATGGTGGTTATTGTTAACAAATAAACCCGTATGCTCTTGGTGCTCATTTGTTTTTGTAAAACCTCTTAGCTATAGGCTGTGTATTTCAATACTCAATATAGCACTCAGCATTAGCGATATGAAATATATAAACAACTTTGTCTTGTTAGTTTTATTTTTTTGTCCTTTTTCACTGTATTCATGCAAGTGCAAAGCAACAACACTTTCGTATGCTTTGCTGGTAAACATAGACGACAGCGATCATCAATGTAGATTTTGTTTTTGTTTATCGTATGATATATTTTAAAAAAGGACTGAGATCGAAAAATTTTTAACATACATATATGTTAATTAAAATGAAACCACTAAACTTACAGTTTGAAACTTTTTTTATTTGATTAAAATTATTGTTACAATTTAGAAAAATAATTATTTTTATAGTTCTAATCACTAATGATGAAATTTTTAACCTTTTTCGAAAATCCTTCCATTATGGTTTTTATAGTGCTTTATGTCACTTTGTTTGAACAGGTTGTCCATCTTCGTTTAAAATCTACCACACTTTTGGACACATTTTTTGTGCTCTTCAATCCTCTTTTAACAAGAGCCCAATATCTCTCCACTGGACTCAGCTCCAGGCAGTTTGGGGAAATTGCCTCTCTTGGTACAAATTCCACATTATTGGTATTGTACCACTTAAGACCTTTCTTACCATAGTGACAGATGCCAAATCAGGCAAAAAATAAGTGGACACATTAAGAAGTCTTATGAATGGAAACATCCTTTTTTGTAAACATTGCTTGATGTAAATTTCGGTATTTATAGAGCCCTTTGTAACAAATGTTTGACTTTTTTGCCGCAACTGCATATCACTTGCCACACCAAGAACTTTTTGGGAAATTTTGTTTGCTTTTGGGCCCTAAACTTTTTTTCAGCATTCTCTCTAAAATCTGCAACATAAAAAAATTGACCCAGAACCTGCGAAAAATTGTCCATACGTACATTTCGTCATCCATTATGCAGCAGGTATATTTTTTGTATAAAATTCAATTTCCGTGCTCTGTCTTTGGCCTCTAAATTTTTAGCAGATTCTGTCAAGAACTTTTTGAGCTGTATGCTTTAAAACCTTCATTGGCTTTAACTTTTCATACCAAATAGTCCGAGTACTGACCTAACCGGGCTGCTTTCCTACCGGATGTGTTGGGAGCTCTTTTGAAAATGCTTTCTATTTTTTTGGCTTTAGAAACATCATGTGGACCATTCCTTCTACCTGAACCAGGTTTTCTATCAACGGACAAGTTCTCCCGATACTGTTTAATAACATTGGAAACAGTTTGACGGCAGACCTTTGAATGCTTGGCCAACTTTTTGTAGGACCAAGTTGGGTTTTGTTGAAAATATTTAATAATTTAAGTACGCACTTTTTTCTGGTCACTCATTTTAATCAGATTAACAACAAATGAATATAATTGACATTAAACACAATAACTGACATGCTTTACAAAGGTAACTTGATCAAAAAAAAATTAAATAAAAGTTTGAATGAAAAACGTTTGTTAAGAATTTTACGATCTCAGTCCTTATATAAGTTTGTAATTTCTACATTTTTCATTTGCGACCCTACAAAGTATATACTATATTCTGGATCGTTATAAATAGCGAAGTCGATATAGCCATGTCCGTCTGTCCGTTTGTATGTTGAAATGAACTTTCCGTAGCCTTCAAATAACTTACAAACATAATTGATACATCAATATATTGGGAATTCTATCGGATCTGCCCACAAATGGCTGAGAGATAAGGAAAAAACCGGGAAAATCTAGATTGGTCAAAATCGGGAAAAATTTTGTTAACCGAAATTTTTTTCATTAATAAATTTAAAAAAAAAATTTTAAAAAATAAAAAAAATTTGGAAAAAATTTGGAAAAAAATTTTTTTTTTTTAAATTTTGAAAAACAATTTTGAAAAAAAATTTTGAAAATTTAATTTTGTTTACCTAAAAATATTTAAAATTTGTATTTTCATGTATAATTTGGTGAAGGGTATATAAGATTCAGCACAGCCGAATATAGCTCTCTTACTTGTTTTCTTTGTTCTTTGTATGTTTGGGTTTTTACAACAAAAAATATTAAATAAAAATTTGTTTTTCTTTAAATGTATTGATGTTTCCTCTTCCATAAGGAACTTTTGGGCACCCCTGGTCTAATAGGACAATAACATTATTTTAATGTTATCCCAAAGTTTTGAATTTTGAACCAATTATGCACAAACATATAAAGCATTTTTTCCATTGATCTATTTTCATTTCACTATAGAATCTATGAGAACAAAGAAAACTGTAGCACAGTTTAAGAAATATATAGTATTTGGCAATATATTGTAATTTTAGCCTACAAAATTCAATTATTGATAATGTTTATATTATTAAATGATTTTCCTTGAAATTTTATTAAATGTTAATGTCATGAGCGAAATAAAATAAACGTGTAATAAAATGCAATAAAAATCAATCATTTGCTGACAATTTCTAACAGCAATTATTTGTATTGAAAGTGTTAAATTTGTCATTAAATAGAAAAACATTCAAAATCACAGTTCAGCAACTGCCACATTTTATTGACACGTTTCTCTAATAAAACCATGAAAATTAAGACAAAATGACATATAAAAATTCCCAAATTACGGGGAAATAAAAAAAGCTATGAGTTCATACATCATCACACAAAAATTAAATAAGTTGAATCCGTTTTACCCCTTAAAATACATATTAACTATGTATTATGTAAGCAAAGGTATTTGTTGACTGATTTTATTATAAAAATTTATTATTTAGTGTTTTCTCGTTTCTTCGTTTTTTTTTTTTTAATGACAATTACATCCATTTTATTTTATATTATTTCATTTAATTTTCTTTTACTTGAACTATAAATACTTGTCGGATAACTAACTATTTTATGAGCTTTGCTTTTTTATGACACTTTGTTGTAACTTTATTACATTCCTTTTGTCATTTGTACACGTTACTTGAGGTAAAAACATTGTTAAAGGTAGAAAAATTATCATGTTTTTCCCCCATTTCATGTAACCTTTAGTTTTTTTTTATACATTCTAGTTACATACTAATATCGTGTAAGTTTCTAATAAAGTTAGTGAACAATATTTTTATATCTCAAGAAGCATGTTTAACGAGTGCAGTTGCTAGTTTTAGTAACTTTTCTATGTTACTTGTTAATTTTTTATTTAAAAGCAAAGTTTTTTAGAAAGGAAATACTCGTTTTTGTACAAAAACTACTTAATTACAATAAACATATAAAGAGTCGTTTAACATGCTCGGAAATTTAGTTAAACAAAGAAGAGTTTTTTTTTTAAATAAAACAGTTTGAGCACTATACATTTTTAAACAGATGCGAGATATGGGAATTTTAATGTTTGATCTTCTTTCATTTTATTTTTTAATAAAATTTACTAAATTTTCCGTTTAAGGTATCCAGGTCATACAATTTATAACCAAAATACTTATTCATTGTCCTCATACGATTACAATCTGTAAAATAATTCAAATAAACATTAAGGATTACAGGACATAGCATATAATATACAAGCTTTAAGGATATTAAGAGTATTAAAATTTGTTGCATACCCAACCTGGATTTTCAACAAATTAAAAGATATTTACTTAGGATTTTGTAAGATGACATTTTCAATTAAATTAAGTGAGATTTTAAGATATAAAGCAAAACCACAAATGCCAAATGTAACAGAATTAATATGTAAATATAAAGTTTAAGTAAATATTTATTTTGCTAAAAAGGTTTATTTTGTTTTTTTGTTATCAGAAATAGTTAGAAAATATGTTATACAAAAAGTAAGATAATTTCTTAAATTCATACATATTTGGTTAACAATCTTAAATATTTATCTTTGAATTACATTGTTATTTTAAGCAAATAACTTTAAATTTAAGTTTATCTTGAACATTTCATTGGAATTTATATTCTTTTTTTTTTGGTTTTCTGAATGTTTGTTAAAAATTATGGATTTTTCTCTGTGTTATTTTGAGTTTAAATAAACATTAATTCTGCTTAAATGCTATTTGCTTTCTTTCTTTCTGCCTGTCTGTCTGTCGGTCTGTCTTTCTTAATGTTTCAATTCAAAAAGTTATTTGTGTCATTTAAGTTTTTTTGTATGTTGCTGTAAGAGTATGTACACATTAGGGGGCCTCTTATTTTATCTTATATTATCGGATATTCTGCTACAAGGTGAAGCGTATCCCAGAGAGAGCATTCTGTATCGATCAAAACAAATAGTAGTCGGTCGGGGCACGAACTGGACTAGTGGGTGAGGCAAAATTTCCCAACTACTTCATTCTAAATACTTTGTAACAGGTATTGCAACATGTGGCCGAGAATAATACGATCTCATGTCTGGGCGCATATTCTGGACATTTATCGGCCAATGCTCGCTTTAAACGAATCATTTGCATTCGATATAAGGAGTGAGATCGTAAAATTCTGAACACACGTTTTTCATTATAACTTTTAACCCAAGTATTTTTTGATTTTTTTTTTTTGATCAAGTTACCTTTTGTAAAACATGTCAGTTACTATGTTTAATGTCAATTATGTTCATTTGTTGTTAATCTGATTAAAATGAGTGACGAGAAAAAAGTGCGTACTAAAATTATTAAATATTTTCAACAAAACCCAACTTGGTCCTACAAAAAGTTGGCCAAGCATTCAAAGGTCTGCCGTCAAACTGTTTCCAATGTTATTAAACAGTACCGGTAGAACTTGTCCGCTGATAAAAAAAAACTTGGTTCAGGTAGAAGAAATGGTCCACATGATGTTTCTAAAGCCAAAAAAGTAGAAAACATTTTCAAAATAGCTCCCAACACCTCCGGTAGGAAAGCAGCTCGGTTAGCTCAGTGCTCGGATTATTTGGTACGAAAAGTTAAAGCCAATGCAGGCTTACAAACATACAAGGCTCTAAAAGTTCCTGACAGGAACGCTGCTAAAACTTTAGAGGCCAAAAACAGAGCACGGAAATTGAAGTTAAGAATTTTTCGATTTCACTCCTTAGGTTCCCTGTGATGGTCTGATCAGAGTTCAGCAGCTCATAATGCATAAGACCCTTTTGCACCACCAAATACAGTGAATTACCTTAGCGACATGGATATTTGGCATTGGATAAGGCATTGGAGTCGTTGCAAAAATGGTTTTCTTTTGTAGCATTCAAGCATCATTTCTGACATGCAACATCATCTTTCAAGGTCTCTCGGCTTCAATTCGTATGTTACCCAATGTCCCAGCTTTGGGACGTTTTGAAATTGCTGCTTGAGTAGCTCCTAATGTTTTGCAAGCTCTTCTTGAGTTTAACAACAATCTTCATGGAGTAATTCCTCCAATGGTTGGTTGCTTTACGTGGTAGTTCACTGGGTGCGAACAATCAAGCAGAGTCGAAGGGAACCCGTTTTGACAAGACCACACCACTCGTCAGATGTAATGTCGTTTACATCGTAAAAAAGTATGCAAAAAAAGTAGAGTTTACTAGACTCAACCTGTAGCTGTGAGATATCTCAGTAGGTCATTGAGTTTAGACCCGGCTACGTCACTAAGGTTGGTCAATGTGTAGTTGCCCATGAATTTATACCTCTTGACACTCAGGGCTGGGCATTCGCATCGTTTCCTCTTTTTCCCTATCCTTACAGCTATGGCAATGGTCGTTAAAAGGGAGTCCCAGACGATACGAATCCCCGCGTTGTCATATGTTCTCGATCTTTAACATCCAGATGCGTGAAGCGCTGCTGGCAGAGGTGGCCATTATGTGAAGGTCTATTGGAACAAGGTGCAGTATAGTATTCAGTGCTTCTGAAGGACTAGTTCTGTGCGCCAGCTATACCAATGCAGGCTGATCTCTGGACTTTATGTATTTGGTCTACGACATATGCATCCAATTCTTTGTCTTTAGATTTTTTTAGCCGGGCTGGGCGATATTTGTCTTCCGTGAAATACAAAAACTATTTTTAATTGGATTTTTTTCAACAACATTTTTTTTTAATGTTGCTCTTTTGACTCAAACCCCCGATTTCGCTAAAATGTTCGTGAAGTACAACAATGTTGGTCGGTGAGATCATAGAAATTGAATGTAAGGCCACCCTAATGTACACACACTAATAGACACTTATCGCTTATAACCCAGTAATTCTGGTGACTATACCCGAAATAATGTTTGTAATTATAAAATACTGTTACGAATGTGCAATGACGATTTGAATCTGTAACCACTGCCTGTTTGAAGGCACGTCCATCAGTAGCATGCGGTAATTGGCATTGTTTGTAAGTATGGCAACTGGCAATGACATCGAAAGCTCTGGAATTCGAATGTACTAGTATGTCCATTAAGAGCAATGTAGAAGATTCCCGATAGATGGCGCGTGTATAAATAGTGGCAGAGCTGGCAGTCGTAAGTTGAGTTGATCATTGTCGCTGTTAGATTTAACATCTACTGTCTTGTACGTGTATACTTGTACATTATAGAGTGTGTGTATTTCTGCGAATTGATATACGTGTATAGAGACACTGAGTGAATATTTGAACTGTTGTTACAAATTTTAAACTACTAAAACTGCTTTTTATTTGCAATCAAAAGTATCGGGTTTATTTAAAGGAAATAAACCCCGTTTTTAAAAGGTAAAAACGTAACAATACAAATATATTGTTTGATAGCTGGTCGAGAGTTGTCAATGTTAATACATTTAAGGGTTAAAACTGACTGACAATTGATTGTGCTATTACTTCTAACTTGTTCTCAAAATGAAATTTAACAAGTAACAGAGCTATATTCGGCTATGCCGAATCTTATATACCCGTCAACAAATTATACTTTAAAAAAAAGTTTAATATTTTTTTTATGTAAACAAAACTTTTTTTCTAAATTTATTTTTTTAATTTTTTAAACAAAAATTTGTTTTTTAAATTTATTTGTGAAAAATTTTACAACAAAAAATTTTTTTTGGTCAAAAAAAAAAAAAAATTCGGGGTAAAAAATATTTTTCCCGATTTTTACCAATTGTAGGTCCGACTTACTTTGGGCCTATATACGCCGTTGCAAAGGTCTTTAAAATATCTATCAATGGATATCCATATTGTCTATATTAATGACTTAGTAATCCAGATATAGATCAAAAATAGACCATCATTTTATCCTTATATCTCAGCCATTTGTGGGCCGATTTTCTCAATTTCAAATAGCAACCGAATTGGAAAAATTCCCGATACATTGATGTATCAGTCATGTTTGTAAGTTATTTAGGGGATTTGGGAATTTGATTTCAACCGACAGACCGACATGGCTATATCTACTCCGCTTTATATACTTTAGGGAGTCGCAAAAGAGAAATGTAAAAATTACAAACGGAATGACAAACTTATATATATACCATTGCCACTCATGGTGAAAGGTTTAAACTGACTACACTCTAAATTACTTAGAATCCATAAGGTGTCAAAAGTATTGATTTCATAAGAGTGATAAATATATAAATTTTAGTCTGTCAAGTAACTATTCAATAGTACTGTGTAAAAAGTAATACATTGTTACTAACAAAACTGATGGGACTCCATATTATTTAGTTCAAACATACACATGCTCTCAGTTACAATAAATTACTTGACCTTGTAGCCGACATATTTTATATATAATGAGACCACTGAGGTCAAGAGTAAAAACAAATAAAAAGCGAAGCGAGAAACAAAAAGAATGAAATTAAAACAGAAAAACGATAACGGAAAAATGAGATTATTACTGGAGGAATGAGCCTGAGATAAATCTAAATGGAAATGAAATGTAAAAACAAACTGATATGAAAAAGCAAAAGTAGCTGTGGGTATGTAAGTGGGCAGTGGACAAGGAATTGTGCATATAATTTGTAATGTGTTTTAAACCTGCTAAACTGTTTAAATGATATAATAATAAAGTTTTATGTTGAACATGATAGGAATTTTAAATTTTAATATGAATGTTACAAAAATATTCCTGACATGCATTTATTATTGAGAAATATGCGCCTAAAATAGCTTCAAAAAATACAAATATGAGCTAAAAGTTTATAAAATGCATTTATATTTTTGTGTAGAAACATCATTAAATTAAAAGATTTTTTTTTTTTGTTTAAACAAGCACCAACTACGAAGCACATACATACAGAGTCTTTGGCGGGAATCGTACTCTAAACCCTCAAATTAACAGTTAATACCAAAAAATTACACAACACAGTTCCCAACAATTATACAGTTAACATTTAAAATTATAATTGTTCTTTGAGAGAAAGTTGTATGTACTAATTCCAATATCTTGAGATCAATACCGTTTAATAATCAATAGAGCCTCCATCATGCGACTTACATTTGAAAATCATCTTAATATTGATCGTGCTGTTAAGTAGCATCATAACAAGATTTTCATCTTGTAATAAATGGCTGAGAAGAGCTCTGCGATAGATCAAATTTAAAATGGAAAAAGTGTGCTTGTTTTCCCTACAATTAACAAATTGCAGACACTTATTAAAAAATAAAATAAAATTTAGTTTATGTTAAATGTGTTTCTTAGATGTTAACAGAATTTAGTCATTAATAGTTGTATGAATATTAAAGAAAGAAATTTCTATAATACATTCGTCAAAAAAAACATATTTTTACCTTTTAAAAATTGTGGTTTATTTCCTTTAAATAAATCCTATTCTTTTAATTGCATATAAAAGGGATCAGTAGTTTGAAATTTCTAGTAACTCTATATTTATTTAAATTTAAACAACAATTTAAATAGTCACTCTCTCTTAATACACACACATATCGCACTGGTTCCTCTAAAGAGTGTCAACTCAAAATTTAAAAATTTTCAGTAGAGTCAAAAAACTTTTTTTTTTAATACATTACAATGAAAGTTGATGATGGATACAACTGTATTTTTTAGCGAAATAGTAGAGAAAATGATGTAAGATTTTTACAGTGGGTAGATATGACCACTGTACAGTGAAAATTGAAAAATTTTGAGTTGACTCTCTTTAGGGGAACCAGTGCTATATATTACACATTGGTAATACAGTTGATATTAAGTCGTACACCGCCTACGATAATATGATTCTCTGTAAACTCACTGTTACTATTTATATACACAGTGCCATCTTTTAGTAGTTCCATAAGTTATCTAACTTACAATAATGTTCTATTTCTAGAGCTTTTAGCAGTTTATGTTGTCATACTTTGCCTGAAATATATGAAATAACGTAACAAATTCTCAAAGAGGGCCAGGTTTGTGGAACTTCTGAGGAGTAAATAAGGGCCTTTTATATAAGTGTTTTAGATATGTGAAAACCTTAGGACCTGAAGACTGATAGTTTAGTAAATTTAAATAATTTTATAAATCTTTGGGACGTCATTTACCTTAAAAACTATAAAAAATTATAATATGGTGATTTTCCAAGAAGAAAAATATAAAATTTTAAATAATTTAAAATTTCAACGGTTAAAGATATCATAACAAAATTTGGATCTAATATAGACTCAAATGTCCTTAAATCAATAGCATTATTATTTTTGAAATTTTTTTATTTTCAAATACCGAAATTCTTAAAACGGGGAAAAGTGTTCCCAAAATAATTTTTTTTTTTTAGAAAAGTGCCTACTGTGAACTTATTTACCGCGTGATAGTAAAAAAAACTTTGTAGTTATTTAAGAAACATGTAGGCTTATACAAATATGGAACTCTTTTGTGAATCGGTACTTTGCCTTTTTATAATTTTTTACTCAAACCGAAATTCGTTTTTAAAATTGGCCAAGTTTAGATAGGCCTGGGGGGTGTTATGTCCGCCAAATTTTACTTTATACGCTTTTACATTAAGTTATCTTTCGGGATCATATAAAAATTGTATATAGTCTCGAAGAAATTTTTTTTCTATAAAATATAGGCACTTTTTTGGGAAAAAATTTAAAAAGTACACCACTTTTTACATGTCCCAACTTTGGATGCGTATAACTTTTTATAGGGATGATATAACAGATAGAAATATCGTCAATATAGCTGATATTTCAAAAATTTCGACCCTCCGTAAGTAAAAGAGCTATATTCGACTGCGCCAAATCTTATATACCCTTCACCAAATTATACTTAAAAATAAAAATTTTAAAATTAAATTTTATTTTTTCAAAATTAAAAACTTTTTTTTTTCAAAATTATTTTATTTTTTTTTTTAATTGTTTTTTCAAATTTTTTTCCAAATTTTAAAAAAAAAAATATTTAAATTTATTAGTGAAAAATAAAATTATGACACAAAAATTTTTGGTGGTAAAAAAAAATATTCGGATTAAAAAATAATTTTCCTGATTTTGACCCATTGTAGGTCCAAATTACTATAGTCTTATATAATCGTTGCAATGGACCTTGAAATATCTATCATTAGATATCCATATTGTCTATATTAATGAATTAGTAATCCAGATATAGATCAAAAATAGGCCAAACAACGAGGTTGTCCCGGTTTTTTTCTTGTATCTCAGCCACTTGGGCCGATTTTCTCGATTTTAAATAGCAACTGAGCCGGAAGAATTCCTGATATATTGATGTATCAATTATGTTTGTAAGTTATTTGGGGGCTACGGAAAGTTGATTTCAACATACAGACGGACAGACGGACATGGCTATATCGACTTTGCTATCTATAACGATCCAGAATATATATACTTTATGGGGTCGCAAATGAAAAATGTAGAAATTACAAACTTATATATACCCTTGCCACTCATGGTGAAGGGTATAATAAGTCAATGAACCCATATATCTCGGAGTTCGATCGTGACTGTCATGATAGACGGACGTGTGCGGAAATTGATTTTCTTAATAGTTAAATCGATGTGCATTTTTTCTGTTTTTTCAATACGCATTCTTTAATGTGCGTTGTTGTTATATTTAATTTTGTTTATTTACAAATTACTAGAGAAATAGACTCTTCAAAACAAATATTGTAATACACAAAAAAATGAGTGAGCTTGAGGCTCTCAACTCAACAACTAAAAATGACAATATAAATGTTAATAATAAGATCTTCAATAAAACAAGAGATAATAAAAGAAAAAGTGACCTTGAAATGTGTTCGGTACCTAAACAATTAAAAAATAACTACTGGTCAGTTCTCTCCAACGACAACAATTGTAATGATGATCTTGTTGAAAAATTTCAAAAACATGTTCAAGAGAATGAGAGACCAACATCATCGAAAAATGCACCACTGAGCAGGGCTGCAATGAATGTAAACAGCACAAATAAAGAGAACACAAAAAATCTTAAAAACAACAATAAAAACCCACCAATAAATATTTATGATGTGGAACCTAAGAGACTTATCGAGTTTATTAAAGATGCACTAAATATTAAAGAATTTAAAATAAAAGAATTTAACAATAACAAATTAGCATTGTATACCACATCAGCTGATGATTATTATAGAGTGAAAGCATACTTAGAAAAAACCAAAACAAAATTTTTTACTTATACACCCAAAGAAATTAAAACAAAATCTTACTTACTAAAGGGCCTAAGTGCCAATATCGAACCAAAAGAAATATTAGATGAATTAATGAAACTTCAAAATGAAAACTTAAAATTTCTAAAAGTTAGTCCATTTACTACAAAACAATCAGTTATCAATGGTCAAGAGTTACCTATTTATCTAGTGCAAATATCAGGTGATAGCAAAGTAAATGAGCTTAAGCAAATTAAAGGTATCCTATATCGATGTATACGCTGGGAGGCACTGAGGAAAAGCGAAATACCACAATGTAGAAATTGTCAACGTTTCTTTCACAGCGCATCCAATTGCTACTTACCACGAAGGTGCGTTAAATGCTCTCAAAACCACGAAATAGGAAAATGCTCCCTCAAAGATATTCCTGATAATGAGAAAGAAAAACTTTTTTGCGTTTTATGTAATAAATACGGTCATCCAGCGTCCTACAAGGGATGTGATAAATATAAAGAACTACAGCAAAAACTCCGTGATAAGAAACAAAATCTTTCCCAAAGAAGAGCGAATAATCCAACAGTAACTTTCAACAATACCACAAGTTTTGCAAATATAGTAAAAAATAACAATTCAACGATGGAAACTATGAACAACTCAATTAAGAGTGTGTTAGAACATCTGAATAATTCAATACAAAACATAGCAAATCAACTAGTTAACTTAAACAAGCAATTAGAAATACAAACGTCTAGAATAGACACTCTTTTCTCGATGCTGGAATCTTAAGTAATAACAATGGAGGATATAATTGAAAAAACTCTTAAAATTATTCATATAAATGTTAATTCCTTAATAAAGTTAAGCAGGCGTTACGATCTAAGTAACTTTATAACTAACAACAAACCTGATTTAGTCTTACTGAACGAAACTAAACTTAACTCTAAGCATAAAATATACTTTAACAACTATTGTTTTATAAGACGAGATAGAAAAAATGCTAAAAGAGGCGGTGGGACTGGTATTTTAATTAAAACTAATATTAAATATAATAATTACACTAACAATATTATAAATAAATTCGAATATTTAGAAACTTGTATTATAAAAATACCTCTACCACATAACAAGATGCTCTTTGTAATATCAGCATATTTTCCTTCCGGAAAAAGCTGTAACACTTTAAAGTCGGAATTATCTCTACTTTTCCAATCCTTAAATTTAGAAAGTCCAAATTATTATTATATTCTTGCAGGGGATTTGAACTGTAAGCATGAAGATTGGGGTAACAATACAAATAACCCACAAGGAAATGTGTTAAAAGAATGGCTTTCATGCAATGAAGTGATATATAGGTGTGAACTGCTTGCTTCTTATTATCCGTCATATCCTCGTTGTAGTTCATTTTTAGATTTATGCATTGTAGATACTAGAATGATTATCCATAAAATTAATAACTGCCTGAACTGTCTTGAAACTCTCGATTACGATAGCGATCACAATGCGATTAAAATCGAAATACTTAAAATTGAAAATGATCATCCACTTAGTCTTTACAAAGATACACCCGCTTTAAAACTCAATTATAGTAAAGCCAATTGGAAAAAATTTAACAATAACACGTTATCTGATTTGAAAGATATTGAACTAATACCTAATGACAGAAACCTTTCTAATTCAGAAATTGATTTCTATCTTCGCAGGCTTGATCAACTAATTCACAGTTCCATAGAAAAAACTATCCCAAAATATAAAAATAAAAATCAATTTGAGAAATTTACTAGCCCGATTATAAAGAAGCTTAACTCTGAAAAAAGCAAATTAGTTACTTTAATAAAAAAACATAATAGACTGGAGATTAGTTTGTCTCAACGGAACTTAAATTTACTAAAAACAAAAGTAAAACTTATCAAGAAACTCATAAATGATAACTTTACCCTGACAGTCAATAAATATTACCATGATAAACTTGTAAAAATTAATCAAAACAACTCTTCTGAAATGTTTAATGAGGTAAAAAAACAGTTTAAACAAACTTATTTAAACACACCTAACATTTTAAAAATACCTACAGAAGATGAAATTTTTATAAGAAATGCTGGTATAAACCCGAGTATACTAGAAAAAGATAATAATGGTGAAATATTTTTAGTGAGAGATGATGTTCAAATATTGAATGTGATCGGAACATTTTTAGAAGCAGTTCACTCACATAAAGAAATTGATATTAATAATAGATTACATGTCCAAATTGATAACTGTTTCACCCGATTTTTAAATGAAAAAAATCGGTATGAATGCAACAAATCAACAATTACTTCATTTACATCATCAAAGTATGCCAATAACCTGAATTATTCTTCTAACGAAAAGTATTTTATTACCAAAGATGAAATAATATATGTTTTCAGAAAGTTAAGAAAGAAAATGTCAGCAGGTTTTGATAATATTCCGAATATTGTATTGAAAAACCTCCCAGAACAAATTATACTTGAATATTGTACCCTATTTAACAATATGATCAATAACGCATACTTTCCTCATTCTTGGAAAGAAGCTAAAGTGGTGGTATTACCAAAAAAAAATAAAGACAACAGTAATCCAAAAAATTTAAGAGCAATTAGTCTGCTGCCGAATATAAGTAAAATATTTGAAGTTTGTGTAAATATCAACATAAATAATATATGTAAAGAAAAAAAATTAGATTGTGAAAGACAGTTTGGGTTTAAACACAAACATTCTACAATTCATGCAGTACATTTACTGGTATCAAATATACAATGGAACCTAAACAAATCTTTAGCAACTGGAGCTTGTTTAATAGACCTAGAAAAGGCGTTTGATAATGTCTGGATTCCTGGTTTAATTTACAAACTAATTAACTATGGTTTTCCATTTCATTTAATTTGTTTAATTCATAATATGTTAAACAATAAAACCTTTAAAGTCTGCAATGGTAAAGCAGTAAGTTCAAAGGATTTCATCATTGTCAATGGACTACAACAGGGCACTGTTAATGCGCCAATTCTTTTTAATTTATTCATTAGTGAAATGATAAATAAAATAGACAATATTATTGGTTTCGCTGACGATATTATAATATATCACTCCGATGACAAAATTGAAAAAATTAATGATAAATTGCAAAAGTATTTTTATGTTATCGAGAAATATACAAGAGATTGGCAAATGAAAATCAACATAGGCAAATGTGAAACCATACTTTTTCGTACTCCTGTTGGTAAATGCAACAACAACATAAAACATAAATGGAAATCCTTTAATGTAAAATCTATTAATAATGTGATTATCCCAAATAAACCAGTAGTAAAGTATCTAGGCATTTACTTAGATAAATTCTTATATTTTAATGACCACATTAAAACTCAATTAAAAAAAGCCAGAAATGCTCTTTTTATGCATAAAAACCTATTTTTTTCTAAATTCCTTAACTCAAGAGTCAAGATAATTATGTATCAATCCTTAATTAGACCCATTCTAACGTATGGCTGCCAAATTTGGTTCAACATATCTCCATCTTATATGGAACAGTTAAGATTATTTGAAAGAAAATGCCTTAGAAGTTGTACCTCCTTGTACAGATCTCCAACAAGCAATTATAAAAAATTTATTTCAAACAAAAGATTATATAACGAAGCAAAAATTAGTAGAATTGACAATTTTATAATTTATCTAATTAGAAAGCACATTCTTAAAACTAATGATTGCTACGAAAACAATTTGATATTAGCCCCTTATTACGTTAATGATGAATACATTGCTGAAATTTTACACAAAGGTTTTGTTCCTCCAGAAGCTTTCCTTTTTCTCGATAAAAATGGATATATCCAAAATGAATCAGGCATACCTATATTTTATCATATATATAGAAGAGCCAATAATAAATTGATAATAAGCAATCAATTAACTAATACAAACAGTAGATTCGATACTAATATTTATCTAGCTGATAAAAACATAAAAACACATCTAAACAAGAAAAAATATTGGTGGCTCACCTAATAATTACCTTTAAATTTTAACCCTTGACCCTTAATTCCAAAGTGAGATTTTTTCGACTTTTTCCTCGCATTAAAATTCTAAATAAATACGTATATATTAAACAAAGATACATATAATTACTCATAAGATTTTTTTTTGTTAAAAACAATAAATTAACTAATATCATATAGTGTACTTGAGAGCCCATTGAAAGGGACAGTGTATTATAAATTATATTTATATTTACTATTTGTTTATTTATAGTCTAATCTTTATAAATTTTGAATAAATAAACGTAAAAAAAAAAAAAAAAAAAAAAAAAATATATCTCTTCAACTAATAGAGATAACCTACACATGTAAGCGTATTTTTAGATCTTTTCAAGGACTATTTATATTTGAAATTTCAGCTCACATATAAATGGATTATTGGCGATTTTTTAACAAAAAAAAAAAAAAAAAAATTGAGACGCACTGGCCACCATTGGCGCTAGGAAGCTGAACAATCGTAAATCAACAATATCTCTAAGAGTTCACAAGATACCGAATTATTTGCCAAAAAACGTTTCTTAACCACTGTGAGTCGTTGCAGACTTTAAATTCAAATTGATAGTGCAATGTCTTAACAAAAGTATACCCTAACAAATCAATGCAATTTTTACAGCAAAATGTGTGATTCGGATAGATAATTAGTCTGTCTACATTGTTTTTGTACGTTAGGAAAAAACAAGCAGTTGCATAAAAATTAGCCCCGTAGTCATGACTTTATCAAATATTAAAGTGATATTTTTCTAAAAAAAATTTTTTCTTACTTATTTTTCTTCAATCATATTGTATTAATTTAACAAAACGGCTAACAATTTCTCAAATACTGGCCTTGAACTTTCTTTTTAACTAGCACTAGCTGCAGGCATTAATAATAATTATATTTAACCAAAAATAAATTTTAATCAAATTTTTAAATAAGAATTTATAAAATTAACAGCTATAGTGTTTATATTGTTAATGGAAGCAGAACACAAAACAATTTACATAAAGTTGTCTGTAGACGTATGATTTATATCAAATTAAGTCAAATAATAATCATTCGCCCCATGACACTGTCTGCTGAATATGTAAATAAAAATGTTTAAAGGAGATTAAAGGCATTTTAAGGCTTAAGCTTATAAGAATTAAAAATACAAAAAAAATATGTATAGTACAAAACTACATATATACATATGAATATCTATTAATATGTATATAATAAAATATAATAGAGAATATTTAAATAATGCTGAAAAAAAAAGAAAAAACCATCATAAGAACAATAAATCTTTTAAATTTAAATGGTATGAATATAGAAAAAAGCTTTTGCTTTCATTTAACATTTCACAGAAGGCGTCATGTTGCTAATTCTTTTTATTCACATTAACGGCCATAAAAAAAGTCTACCAGGGCACAACAATTCTCCTACAATCTCATACTTAGGAGCAATTAAAAAAAAAAAAAAACATAAAATAAAATGAAATATCAAACATTTATAATGTCACATGTGTGCGTCACTTGAAATAGAAAAATTAAGAATAAAAAATTATATAAAGCGATAAGCTGGTGCTTGATTCTCCCTCTTTTAAGTTTTAATACATACAATTTACATCGACTTTGTTTAAATTCATACATGTGGAACTAAAACATTTATGAAAAATAACAAAGTGTTAAGTATTTTTTATACTTGAAATAAATTCTTTGTTGTTAGTTTTTTTTCACAAAAGACGTAAACTAAAGGAAAAACCTGAGAAAATTATAGTTTTTATTAAAATTATAAAATGATTTATAAAGACATGTCTAGTTGCCTTTCGGTTGTAAACATGTTATAAAATATTATATCACTATGTAAACAAAAATGTTCTTAAACATTAAGTGAATCAAAGAGGATCGTTTAATGCAATAAAATTACACAATATAGTTCCCAACAAATTATACAGTTCTTTATGTTAAAGAGCAAGGACCGAAATTTTAAACAATAATAGAACATTTAGCCAGATGTCGGAGAACTGACCCAGGTATATCATGTACCACTCAAGATCTTTCTAACCATAGCGACAGATGCCAAATCAGGCCAAAAATAAGTGGACACATTAAGAATATTGCTTGCCATACCAAGAACTTTTTGTGAAATTTTGACTGCTTTTGGGTCCTAGACTTTTCTTCAACATTCCCTCGAGCATCTGCAACATAAAAAAATTGACCCAGAAGCTGCGAAACATTTTCCATACATACATTTTGTCATCCATTATGCAGCAGGTATATTTCTTTTTTATAAAATTTGACTTCAATTTTCGTGCTCTATCTTTGGCCTCTAAATTTTTGGCAGAGTTCCTGTTAGGTACTTTTTGAACCTTGTGTGCTTTTAAACCTTCATTGGCTTTAACTTTTCGTACCAAATAGTCCGAGTACTGCGCTAACCGGGCTGCTTTCCTACCGGCTGTGTTGGGAGCTGTTTTGAAATGCTTTCTATTTTTTTGGTTTTAGAAACATCATGTGGACCATTCCTTATACCTGAACCAAGTTTGATAGCAAACCTTTGATTGTTTTGCAATATATTTAAAATAATTTTAGTACGCAGTTTTTCCTGGTCACTCATTTCAATTAGATTAACAACAAATGAACATAATTGACTTTAAACATAAAACCTGACATGCTTTTCAAAGGTAACCTGATCAAAAAAAAAAAAAAAAAAAAAATAATACTTGGGTTAAAAGTTTTAATGAAAAACGTGTGTTAAGAATTTTACGATCTCAGTCCTTATGTAATAAAGTCTCCAGAACACAATACAAAAAAAAAAAAAAACACAAACAATTTGAAATGGTTGAAAGATTAGGCAACAAAATATTTCGGCTAATTTGTTTCTTGTACTAGCAATCAGATATCTGCTCATTACTTGGTAATGGACAATCGTTGCCCTCTGAATTGTTTTATTTGAACTATTACTTTATGCTGGACGCAGACAAAAAATATAGTTGTGCATGTTTACAGTAACCATTTCCACATTTTTAAAAGTTTTTTTAACAATATTATAGTCACAGTAACTATTTACATGATTGTGGTAACCATAATACGGTTAACTTACGATTCACATGATTGTATCAATCATATATATGGTTGCAGTAAACAGGTATATGTTTGTGACAACCATTGTTATGATGAATCATTACACGAATATACGATTTTGCAATAGCGATTTGAATTTAAAGGTCTGTAACGATTGTCTGCAGAATTCATCATGGTTATAAACACGTCCATCACTAGAAGCTTCTATTTATCAACAAAGTTGATGGCATGCGGTTATTAGCATTGGTTATAAGTATGACAACACTTAATGTTTAAGCAACTAACATTGACATCGAAAGCTTTAGAATTCGAACATATTAGTTTGTCCGTTAAAAGCATTGTAGAAGATTCACAAAAGATGGCGTGTGTATAAATAGTGGCAGAGGTTGCAGTCGTGAGTATAATTAAATAATAAAATTACAAGAGCTATAAACTATTTCATCCTTTTAACTAAGATATTTAAACTATAATTTAAGCATGATATTTGTAGGTTTAAAAATAGTTTCATTACACAAATTTTATGCAACTGATAACCTGGAATAGAAGGGATATATCAAGGTTGCTGGCAGTATTAACGGAACACTGGAAGTTACGCAAGCATGCAAATCGCCTGGGACTCCCTCTTAACGACCATTGTCGCAGTTGTAAGGATAGGAAAAAAGAGGAAATGATTTTCCATCTTCTCTGCAAATGCCCAGTCCTGAGTGTCATGAGACATAAATTCATGGCCAACTATATATTGGCTAACCTTGGTGAGGTAGCCGGGTCTTAACTCAATGACCTACTGAGATATCTCACGGCTACATGTTGAGTCTAGTAAACTCTACTTTATTTTGCATACTTTTTTACGATGTAAACGACATTACATCTAACAAGTGGTATGGTCTTGTCAAAACGCGGTCCCTTTGACCCTACTTGATTGTTCGCACGCAGAGAACTACCACGTAAATCAACCAACCAACACAAATTTAATCTCATACACATATATCATTAATAAAGCAAATATTTGCAATTTTAATATCATATAATAGGATTTTTTTAAGTATCAGTAATTAACAATCATATAAACAAAAATAATTGTTTGCACAGTTGAATTTATTTGTTTTTGAATTTTATTCAGGTTCATTTGATTTTAGCTCTGTTGAAAGTGAAAGGGGTTTTCACAATTTATTTTTCTTTTGGTCAGCATAATCAAACAGCTTCATAATCAAACAGCATATATAAACAATGAAATCAAAAATTTCTTATTAAAAGTTAAATTTAAAAAAAAAATAATTTTATTTTAAAAATATGCTTTAAAAAAGCGCAAATTTCATAAAGTAAACATTTCCGGTTACTTGGGGGTTACACGATCAAGTTCTTATACACTCACAATTTTTTACTAAAACACTCACACTTTATGGAATTGAAACGAACTTGCATTCAATTTCTCTATCAAGTTGATGTTTCAATTTTCAATCAAGAAACAGCTGATTACATTTTTGTTTAACAATCTGTAGTAAAATTGCTTTCAAGTTGCGTGCAGCCTACGTCAGAACTTTCAATTTATGCAAATTTTGACAAACAGAATATGTAAAAGACTATGCAAGGTTAATTATACTTTAATTTGGGGAAACTTTTTGTTCGCATTTGGCAAACCCTATTTCTTCAAATTATTCAATACATTAAATTAAATTAATAGACCACCTGTTCTTAATTATAAATTTATTTATATGTGTGTGTATTTTTTTTTTTTGCGTGAGCTCGATATGTATGAGTATTCAGTGTGTGTCTCTGTGTTTTAATTAAAATGTGATTCTAAATAAATACAATAAATTTTAATAAAGGCATACTAAATAAACAATATAAGATATTTATTAGTTTTGTAGTCTATAAAATGAAACACAAATTAAACAATTTAATTCGAAATAAAATAATGTTTATTTTATCAATTAATGATATGGATTTGGCCATATACGACAAATTGATTAACTCCAAATTTTGCTTTGTTTTTATTTTAATGGCTAAATACTGATTTTGCATAGAAAAGAGCTGTTACTAGAATTTAAGTATTGATGCCTTTAAATAAAGTTTACAGCCTTCGACTAATATGTCCATGTATGTAACGGCATCACGTGAGAAAGGCTGGAGCGATTTGGCTGATTTTGTTTTTATTCGATTCAAAATTTTCAGGAGTTTGTAAAGAATATTCGGAAACTTAAATTTTTAATATATTACCTCCTTTTCACTTCTCACTTTTCTTAATAAAAGAAATTTTTTGGAGATAATTGAAGAACTAACATTAGTAAATGATACCAAACGAAGCCGGTCAATTAGTAATAAATAAAAACAATGTTTTGCCCTTTATGTTTTAAGGAGTTAATCCATTTGGCAAGTGGGTCATACATATTTGAACTTTGTTCATCTTGTATTAAGAGAAAGTCATACTATTTTTAGTTTGCTTTTTATTACCCCTAGTATAAGCTTTATTAATATAATAAGATTCTGAATCACAGACCTTATTTAATCACTAGAACAATTTTCCAAAACAAAATTTTAATAATGGTTTTCCCACACATTTCTAAAAATCGTTTGAGGCAATTTATTAGTTAATTTTGTTTGCTCTTTTGCTTTTTAGTAGTTCCAGAACGGGCGAATTTTCAGTTGTTTATACAAATATGAAATCTATTAGACATCACAATGAAATTGAAAGTGAGTTTTTCGATTTTGATCATATTGGTATATTCTGGATCGTTATAGATAGCGGAGTCGATATAGCCATGTCCGTCTGTATGTTGAAATCAACTTTTCGTAGCCCCCAAATAACTTACATACATGATTCACACATCAATATATCGGAAATTCTTCCGGCTCGGTTGCTATTTAAAATCGAGAAAATCAACCCACAAATGGCTCAGATATAAGGAAAAAAAACCGGGACAACCTCGATGTTTGGCCTATTTTTGATCTATATCTGGATTACTAAGTCATTAATATAGACAATATGGATATCTAATGATAGATATTTCAAAGTCCAATCGTTGCGATTTATATTAGGTTATAGTAATTTGGACCTACAATGGGTCAAAATCGGGAAAATTATTTTTTAACCCGAATATTTTTTTTTCCACAACAAATTTTTTTTTATAATTTTTTTCACTAATAAATTTAAAAAAAAAATTTTGAAAAAATTTAAAAAAAAAATTTGAAAAAAATTTAAAAAAAAAATGTTTTAAATTTTGAAAAACAATTTGAAAAAAAAAAAATTTTTTTAATTTTGAAAAACAATTTAAAAAAAAGAAAATTTATTTTGTTTACCTAAAAATATTTAAAATTTTTATTTTAAAGTATAATTTGGTGAAGGGTATATAAGATTCGGCATAGCCGAGTATAGCTCTCTTACTTGTTTTTATCTATATCTGGATACTAAGTCATTAATACAGACAATATTGATAATTAATAGTAGATATTTGGGAAAATTCATTGTACTTATTATATGGAAATATCTATAACAGGTGTCCCAAAATTCATGCAAGATATGAATCCTCCGTCTATAAAAAAACAGTTTGACAGTTTAGCGATAGTAAAAATGGATCATTCACTGTTGAACAATATTTCCAAAATAATGAACGTTTGGCGGCCACAGTTCCACCAATGATGGAGCACATTTTCACTTTGTTAATCGTCTAAATTGCCGCATTTGATTGTGGAAAACCAAATACATCCACAACGTGTCAATTTTTGGAGAGGATTATGGCCTGATGATAACAATGGATCTTAATTCGAAAATAAAGCTCTTCAAGCATTGACTATTACTGGTGTTCGATATCGCAACATGACATCAAAGTTCTTTGAAGATATTGCTGAGGACGACAGGAGGGTTCAACAAGTTAGCTAAATATCAGCTGTAAACATAATACAGTTTAACACCGGTATTTAAAAATGATTACTAAAGTAAACAAATGCTCAATAATCGTTTGTGAAAACTGCTGTTAATATGTTTTCTACTTGTCCTTCACATTTATTAAATATGTAGAGCCCCCCTAAGTGTTAATTTCATTATTATTAATTCAGTAATCACAAGCATATTAATATATTTTTTGTTATAAATTCAATTGTCCTTGTAAGTAATTAAATGTTTCATTTTAACGAATTGTAAAAAAAAAACATTAATTAACGAGTTCTCTTGAAACAAAACATTTCCTCAAAATGTGCATGTGATTTTAACCATGAGACTTGACAACTATTGTTTTAATGGAGAATTTTATTAACAAACAATTATACAAGAAGAGCACAACAACACAAAACAGCATCAACTCGCATCATTTACACAAAATAACAATGAAATGTTGTAACAATCACAAACACACTTATTGTTTTCACACACAGCTAAATACTTTGACACAATTTATGTACACATTAGGGTGGTCCGTATTTTACACTTTTGGGATTTTTTATGCTCCCAAGGTCATAAATTGTTCTCCGCCATCTAAAACCAAATGCTGAAAATTTGAGAATTGCGCTTAGAGGTGGCATATTTTATTTGAAGTTTTGCAAACTTTACTTATATTTTAATAAAAAATGCTTTAATAATTAAAACACAACCTCTAAAGCATCAGTTTTTTAGATGACAGAGAACACTTTTTAAAAACGAAAAAGATTAATATAAGGGCCCACCTAATGTAAACTTACTTTACATACATGTGCTTGTGCGTAAATACCCATTTGAGTATAAATAAAATGACACATTCTCTTTACTTGGGTTTATACTGTAGAAGAGTGTGTGTGTGTGTTTTTATTTGTTGTAAATAATTCATGTATATTTGAGTGTATCATTTTATATCCGGTTTGTCGTCAGTCTTACTGTCGGGAAGTGTTAATTTCAATGGCTATACATGTGTATGTGTGTTAGTGAGTGTGAATACATGTGTCTGATTACAATTAATTATTTATTAAGTTGTGTGTTGAAAGCTCTTATAACAATATGCAATATGCGTTATATACATACATTCATATATACACCAATACATGCTCATATCTCCAATTGAATATGCTATAAAATTCACATACAATGTCGTTTGGTTTTACAACAATGTTTACAATGCTGTATGTACATTGATGTTTCGTTGGTTTAAGTTTTCAGCTATTTGTTGTTTTACACACGATGCGTTGTTTAAATATTTAGTATGAAAAAAAAGAAAACTGTATTTTACAACACTTCAGCTGATATGTTTAATTGTGTGTAGTATGTATGTTTACGACACTGTGTTTAAACCACATGTGTCTTTGGGGTACAATTATTTTGTGTAAACAATTTAATTTTAACTTGTGGCCAGATCATCATCATCACCACATTATACATACTCATGGTTTATACATACGTAGTACATATACCCAGCCTTTATATATCTATACATTATTAATTTAAAAGTATAAATAATTGGATGTGCCATATTAATGATATGCTTAATTTATTACAATTACCATAAAAATTGATTGTGTATATTATAAATTATGCATTAAATAGCCAAATTTTATAAGTAGCAAAGAAAATTCAATTTAATACATTTTGCAGAAAGCCTATAAAACAAAGCCACAGATAAGACATGATGAGGACAACTATGCAATGTTCTAAGCCATTTTAAATGTTTCTCGGAAGCAATTTTGTGGTTAAATATATTTTATTACAATAATAACTTGTTTTCTACAGCAATGTTGTGCTTCATATTTTAAGTATAATTGAACCAAAACAATGATTGTCACTATATGTTTGGAAATATGTGTGATTTTGTACGACGTTATGTTTTGTGAAAATTCAAACTACAACTCAATTTTTATAACTATGAACAAATATGTTTATTTAGTATTATGATATAATCACAAATCCTTCATAGTATGGTCATGTGGCTACAACCAGCTATGAGGTTTTACATAACAATATTATGTTAGAGGTGGAATAATATTATGGTTGTGCTCAATCATAATATTATTGTTCTCAACCATAATATGGTTGGACTCAAACATAATATAATTATATCATATATTATATTATATTTTACAGAACCATATTATTGTTAAGGATGACACAGAATTCCGTTCCGTTTGTAATTTCTACAATTTTCATTTTCAACCTCACAAAGGATATATATTCTGGATCGTTCATGTCCGTCTTTATGTTGAAATAAACTTTCCGTAGTAACCAAATAACTTACACATACACAGTCTTACAAAAGTTTACATACCTCTAATATATTTCATCTTTATTAATAAATATTTAGTAAAAAATTCTTTAATTACTTTTTTAATGCTATTTCGGATTTATTGAGATAAAATAAACACAAAACTAATTTATTTTCATTAAATTCTACTAAAAATCATAAAATAATTAATTTTTTGGCATAAAGCTAATTTACATAAGTTTACATACGGGATAAAAAACAACTTAAAAAAAATTAAAATTATGTTTTGTGTGGCCTCCTTTGGCTTTAATTACAGTAGAGTCTGGAGTAATTTTGCTCCATTCCTCCATTAACGCTTCTTTGAGTGCTGGAACTGATGTTACTTGTCGATTTTTTAGACCTCGTTTTAAAATATCCCATAAATGTTCAATAACATTAAGATCGGGGGACTGCGGGGGATGTTCCCATTTGTTTTTAACGTTATATAGAAGCCAATCCTTAACTAACTTTGATGAATGCTTCGGATCGTTGTTCTGGAGAAATATTGTGGTGTCCTCCAGATCTAGAAGTTGGACGCTGGGAAGGTAGCTATCCTTTAAAATATCGATATACATGGCCTTATCCATAGTACCGTCGAATGAACCTGAACTTACCGACACCATTTGCCGCCATACATCCCCAGACCATGACTGACCAGCCTCCATGTTTTTCGGTGCAATTAACATTTTTTGGTAATAACTCTACATTATGCTCTCGCAAAACTTTTGTTCGTCCATCACCTCCAAAAACCATAAATTTACATCTCTGAATATTATCCTCTCCCAAAATGTAGGGTCATTTACATGGGCATTTTCGTACTTTTGGGCATATTCTAAGCGCTTCTGGATATTCACAGATCTAAGTAATGGTTTTTTTCTGGCAACGCTGCTATTGTACCCATTTCTCTTGATGCATCGGCGAACAGTCTGATCAGAAACGGTAACTTTTAGATTTCTTCACATTTTCCGGTTTAGTTCGGCGGCACTTAGCTAAGGATTTTCTTGAATGGAACGTATAATAGACCGTGTATAAAATCGACAATTTTATACATAAAATTATAAAATAATTTTATTATTGTTAATCTCAACTAACTAAAAACAAAGTTAAAAAACATGAATTTTTAAATTAAAATAGAAACAATTTTTCTTCATGTGTATAACTATGAATTACTAAAACTTTATATATGTAAAAACTATTGTGAATTATAAAAACTCTGTACTAATTACAACTTGAATTGTTTATAAACAATGTGTACAAGAATAGTACTAAAAATGAAATGTACTTAGGTTAAGTTATTACTTATAAGAATTAAAAAGATCATTAACATATCACCTTCAACTCGAATAAGATTGAACTCTCTCAAATTTAAAACTTAAAATATAAATTAAATTTTATAATTAAAAAAAAAACTTACAAACTAATTAAAAACTTACAAACTAATTAAAACCTTACAATTTAATTAATACTTAATTCTAAAATAAATAATTAAAAACTCAAGTGAAATCACAAATTAAAACATTATTGAGTTTTCATTAAAAAAAACCCATACCTTCACACACATCACGAATCCCAAATAAGACATTACATACGTAATTCGAGGAATTGATGCCCATTCACATCCTAAACATTATTTACAGTCCACTTCAACCCATATAAGAACGATTAGACACCAATCTTCCCAAAATACAGGAAACGATTTTATGCATGGTCCATTCTAGCTGAAAAAGAAAACCTCCAGTTGGCATCACTGTATCATCACAAAAGAGAATGAGGTAAAGTAAAAACCAACCCTATTTATCCCATACTTATTATCCCATACTTAAGCTAAGAAATTAGTTCTCACATAAAAACCAACAAATAAACACGCGATCGCGACGGGTAAAAACAAAATAAGTAAAAAAAGAAAAAACAAAAACCTAAGTGCAAGAACATCTAAAAAACAAAAAAATACGTATTTTTCGAATATAATGCATATTATAAGTGAAAAATAGAATAAAAATCAGAAATATATTCAAAATATATAAAAAACAAAAAAAAATTTTAAGCATAAAAAATCCGCTATTTGACAAAAAAAAATACGTACAAAAAGTCTATAAAAAAAAAAAAAAATCCGTTAATTTGCAGAAAATCTTAAAATAGAACTTCTTAAAAATTTAAACAAAAAAAAGTTACTTTGTGCAAAATCTGTAAAAAAAATCCGTTAGAAAACAAACAACAACAAAAAAGTTGAAAATAAGAAACAGGTGATTGTGCAAAAATAAAAAAAAAAAAATCCGTTACAAAAAAGAGCCAAAATTATTATATTGCAAGAAAAAGAAAAATTGATGTACATACATAACGAATGTAAAAAAAAGAGAAAATAAAAAAAAAAAAAATTAAAACGGTGTGTGAGTGCAAACAAAAATCAGTTGAAAAGAAAAGGTAATTAAAAGAAATCTAAAAACAATTTTAAGAGAAAACAAAATTATTGTGAAAATAGATTTAAGTAGCAATAAATAAGTTCAAAGCAAAAATTTTTTTTTTCATATAAATAAATTTACAAGTGCCTAATTTTGATCACCACTGTACTCAAAGAAGAAGTAAAAAAAAAAAAACAAAACCATAAAGCATT
This sequence comes from Calliphora vomitoria, assembly GCA_942486065.2. Classification (NCBI taxonomy): domain Eukaryota; kingdom Metazoa; phylum Arthropoda; class Insecta; order Diptera; family Calliphoridae; genus Calliphora; species Calliphora vomitoria. The sequence goes on from OW818032.2 coordinate 5,939,794, forward strand.
CAGTTGTACAGGGTTACCGAGTGTGTGTTTTTTCGTTCACTAAAAATATTTAAATTAAATGAATTTATTATAATTACAACTAGATTGAAATTAAATAAGACAAATTATAAATAAATTTAAATTAAATAATACCACAGATTAAACAGTTCAAGCAAACAAAATACACATTTAGTTTACAACAAAACAAAATTTATTACTCTGGAAACAATGTTTTATATAAATACATAAATAGGAAATAACATTTAGAAAATACTAGTGAAAACAATCAAATGTGTATAACAAAATAAATTTAACAATTGAAACCGTAAACGTAAACGTTACACAAATAAACCGAAACGTAATCGCTCGTAATAACACAAACAACATTAATAAACAATCAACAAAACATATTTTTCACATGCAAACAACAGAACAAGGTATGAAATAATTGTTTATAACATCTACAATAACTTTTAGCTAACTAATTGGGAAACATAAAACAATATTGCGCTAATAAAATTATAATTAATTATAGAAATATAATTAATTATACATAAAAAAAAAAATATTACAATTTTTTTTACATTTAACAACTATTATATACATTTTTTTTGAGACAAAAAATCTATTTCAAAAAAAAAGATTGTATGATACTTTGCAAGTTATAGTTTAACTTATCTCTGTTAATTTACGTCTGCCCCTCGTTATTATATTAGTTCGGAATATAATATATAATTTCAATATCTCAAATCAATTTCTTAAGCCTCTAAGTGAATTTAATCTCCTCGTATAATAAATATTTAATTACTTTACATTGCAACAACAGTGAAATTTCGGCACAATCGTATAAATATTTATTACTACCTACATTTAAACGTTTATTTATACAACTAGCTCCATAATTCACTTAGGGCGGATTTCTAATTGATCTACGCATTCCAAATCAACTTTATAGCTTAAAAGAACAGTTAAAAAATGAACCCTACTGCGGAAAAAACATCGATTAGCGATACTACAATGAAGCATGAAAAGTTCCTCTTTGATTGCGATCATCTGATTATGTTTTGTACTAATTTCGGGAAATCAGATATCGAGGACCAGACTGATTCAGTTTTAGAAACCAAATTACAGGATTTGGAGAACAGATGGAGAAAGTTACAAGACTCATATGAAATTCTTATGATAGCCCCAAATTTAGAAAACACTAAAGATTTCAAAGAAAATGCGAAAATAAATTTCAATGCGTCTTCAGAAACTTTTTATACATGTAGATCACATATTATGGATCTACTGAAACTTTCAAGGGCATGTGAACCTCAAAATTCACTATCTCGAACTAGTATCAGTCCCCAATTCCCAAATATGACATCACGATCCTTCATTAAACTACCTCCTTGCGATATCGATACGTTTACCGGTAGTTACGAAGAATGGCCAGCATTTCGGGACATTTTCACTACCGCTTGCATAGAAAATGATGAAATTCCTAAAGCTCAGAAACTATTTTACCTACGGCTAAAAACAGGAGGTAGTGCCGGCGCGATCGTCAAACGTTATACACTATGTAATGAAAATTTTGATCACGCATGGAATACATTGAAGTCACGATTTGACAATAAGCGAGCACTAATTGACAATAAGCTCAAAATTCTTTTCAATATCCCAGTCGCTACGTCTGAAAATAGCGAATCGATTCAAAGAATTCATTCCACAGTCACCGATTGCTTAACGTCGCTTAAGGCCCTCAACGTAAAGGTAGATGGATGGGACCCTATTCTTATTTATCTAGTATCAACAAAATTACCTGACGATACTCTGGCGCTCTGGGAACAGTCATTTAAAACTCAACGAGAAGTGCCAACATGGTCCCAAATGGATGTATTCTTAGTAAACCGATATGAAGTTGTTGAAAGAATTTCGTCAATAAAAACAACGAAAGAACGATTCAGTCTACCCTCTCTGCCACATGCTAAAATCCAATCATACTCGTCTCAGGAAAAACTAACTTATACTTGTACACTTTGCAGCGGAGATCACCATTTAAGGACTTGTACAAAATTCAAGAAGTACACAGTGCAACAGCGAATAGATTATGTTTTTGAAAATAACATTTGCAATAATTGTCTCTCCTCAGGTCATAGCAAAAATAAATGCTCTAGCAAAAACACTTGCTTTATTTGCAAATCCAGACATCACACTCTACTACATTTGCACAAATCTCGTGAAACCCCCACACAATTTCAAAATAATGAAACCTATAATAACTATGAAAATTATTCAGATCAAAATAACAAGAAATCATTCAGAACCCAGCAAAATAATGATAATGATAATCTACCTTCAACCTCAAAAAACAATCAGATTCAAGCCAATTTCTCATCAAACAACGATAATATTTTGCTACGTACAGCGCTAGTACAAATAGAACATCTCGGTGAATTATTTACAGTTAGGGCACTAATAGACCCAGGTTCACAAAGAACGTTTTTATCGGAAAGAATTAAAAACTTGCTCAAGTTACCTTATCATAAATCTGAAGTTGAAATTATTGGAATTGGCGGCCAAGTACAATCAGCAAATAAAGAATGCCATATTACATTGTATGCTAAACGCTGCAAATTAAAATTCACAGTAAACGCCATAATTTTACCAAATTTAACTAAACGAATTCCGTCTATATCCTTTAAATCACCCAATTCCCCTCAGCTTTCAAATCTTGACCTCGCAGATCCGAATTTTAATAAATCTTCTCAAATAGACTTGATTCTTGGCAATGATTCAGAACATCTAATAAATATTGATGGCATTAAAAAGAATGTGTGCGGCACAGCGTCAGCATATAACACAATATTTGGATGGGTACTAAGCGGCCCAACTCAAGCCAGCACAGTGCACACATTTACAACCACAGTGACCAATTCTGAAAACAAAACTCTAAATGATACCCTAAGAAAATTTTGGGAACAAGAAGAGCTCCCCTCTAAGACAACAATCTCAGAAGAACACCAGTATTGTGAAGAATTTTATAAACAAACTACAACAAGAGAAGCAAGTGGAAGATATACTGTAAGACTTCCATTTAAAAAGGAATTTCCCAATTCCAATTTTCTCGGACCATCACGAATATTGTCTCTATTTCAATATGCTCGCATAAATCAATCTCTTGAAAAAACTCCAGAACTCCAAAAAGAATATAATGCTGTTCTAGAAGAATATCTAACCCTTGATCACTTGGAACCAGCTTCTTACCGAGAAATTGTTTCAGATGGCAAATATTTTTCGTTCTACCTACCACATCACGCAGTAGTCCGCCCAGAACACAAGACTACCAAAGTAAGAATAGTCTTTAATGCTTCCCGTAAGACGAAATCTGGGTTCTCACTTAATGACGTCTTGCACACTGGCCCAACATTACAATCTGATCTAATAACCGTAATTCTCAACTGGCGAATTTATCATCATGTTTTTAGTGGCGACATACAAAAAATGTATCGACAAATTTGGGTTCATCCAGACGACAGACAATTTCAACGAATTATTTATCAAAATGCGAATTCAAGCTCACTCAAAGACTACCAGCTCAAAACTGTCACATTTGGAGTCAACTGTGCACCCTTTTTAGCCATTCGGACTCTACATCAACTTGCAGATGATTCCCAAGAAAAATATCCCAAAGCTTCTGAAATCTTGCGCCATGAAACTTATGTAGATGACATATTGTCTGGCGGACACACTATCGAAGAAGCTATAGAATCTCAATCTCAAATTCTACAAACTCTCAAATCTGGTGGTTTTACATTAAAGAAGATTACAGCAAATAACAAGTTATTGCTGACACATATCCCAAGCGAAGATCTATATGATTCAGAGCTATTAAAATTTCAAGAAACTAGCGCTACTAAAACTTTAGGTATCAAATGGAACGCTCTTACTGATACCTTCAGTTACACTTTTTCACCAATATCCCAGTCTGAAAGTATTACTAAACGAAAAATTTTATCTGGTATTGCTTCTATCTTTGACCCAGCAGGTTGGATTTCCCCCGTAGTAATAAGAGCCAAAATGTTAATGCAACAACTATGGCTCGAAGGTCTAAATTGGGATGATAATGTGAACTCTGAAATTTTAAATCTTTGGAATAAACTCATTGAAGATCTCTGCCACATTGATGAAATACAAATACCAAGATGGCTACAGTACCAACCAAAAGACACTATCCAAATTCATGGTTTCTCAGATGCTTCCAAAGCAGCATATTGCGCAGCTGTATACTTACGATGTCAAACTTCATCCCATGTCACATTTACAAACTTAATTGTAGCCAAAACGAAAGTGGCTCCTCTACAACCTACTTGCTTACCCAGGTTGGAACTCTGTGGCGCAGTGTTATTAGCCAAGCTAGTCCAATATGTAACAGATTCTATTAAATTACCTCAATGTGAAATATTCCTATGGACAGACTCCTTAATTGTTATTGGATGGCTATCTAAACCCCCATGGTCCTGGGAAACATACGTCGCTAATCGCACAGCTCAAATACACAATTACGTACCTAACGCACATTGGAATCATGTGCGTTCACACGACAACCCAGCGGATTTAGGCACTCGTGGCTGTAAATCTCAAGAACTCGCAAACAGCATCTTATGGTGGCATGGACCATCATGGCTCAACAAACCACAATCAGAATGGCCAAAGAAAACTTCGTTGCAAACACCTGAAACTAACAGGAAGGTCCAATGTTTGCAGACATCAGTACAAAGTACTGATATATTGAATCAATTCTCATCATATCATAAAGCTCTAAGAATTTTATCTTATGTATTCCGATTTTATCATAACAGTCTCAGTAAATTCAGATCACAAATTAATCATTCCCAAACAGATCTTACTCAAAAGGAAGTAAAGTTCGTTAAACACAGATTAATAACTTTGTCTCAAAAATCACACTACCAAGCTGAATTTAAAGACATTTCAGAGTCTCTGCCAATCTCTGCTAAAAGCTCTCTAAAAACACTTAACCCCTTTTTAGACTCCGAAAATATCCTACGAGTGAACGGACGCCTGTCAAATGCATCACTCTCATACAATGAACGATACCCAATAATCTTACCAGGAAATTCCAGAATTTGTCAACTTTATTTAGAGCATTTGCATGTTTTTTTAGCTCACGCTGAGTGTAATCAAATATGCAGAATGGTACAAAGTGAGTTTTACATATCTAGATTGAAAGTTCGTATTAAAAGGATTATTCGCCATTGTAAAACATGTATTATACATAAACAACGAGCATGTTCCCAAATAATGGCTCCTTTACCTCCAGACAGATGTAGTCTCTCAGTTCCATTTCAAACAACTGGAATAGATTTTGCTGGACCATTTGAACTTAAAAGCTCTGCACTGAAAAAGGCTCCCATAATAAAAGGCTACGTAAGCGTCTTTGTATGCTTTAGCACAAAAGCCATCCATTTAGAAGTATGTTCCGATTTATCCACAGCGGCCTTCAGAGCAGCATTTTCTCGTTTCATTGGAAGGCGGGGACTCCCTTTCAGGATATACTCAGATAATGGTCGAAATTTCGTTGGGGCTAGTCGTCAACTAAAACGAGAATTTGACACATTCATTAAAACAGTATCAACAGATATTGCTCAAAAACACATATCTCATGGACTAGAATGGATTTTTATTCCTCCTCATGCGCCTCACATGGGTGGACTATGGGAAGCAGCTGTAAAAAGCTTTAAATTTCATTTGAAACGAGTCACCGGTTCATATAAATTCACATTTGAGGAATTTTCTACTATCTTGTCTCAAATTGAAGGCATCTTGAACTCACGGCCTATTTCAGCTATGTCAGAAGATCCCACTGACTTGTCGGCTCTAACACCAGGTCACTTCTTAAGAGGAGCTCCAATCATGAGTTTCCCCGAACAACATGATCAAAAACTTGGTTTACGTAGCCGTTGGGAAAGACTCAAAGTATTGCATCACCAATTAGCAATCAGATGGAAGCAAGATTACCTAAACACACTACACAAACGTTACAAATGGAAAAATGTATCTAAAAATTTGAAACCAGGTGATCTAGTCGTTGTTATGGACGACTTATTACCTCCATCTGAATGGCGGCTAGGTAGAATAGAGAAAACTTATACTGGTAGTGACGATAATGTCCGTGTAGCGGATGTAAGAACTGTTACGGGTATCATAAAACGACCAATTGTAAAGCTCTGCTATTTACCACTAGATGACGATCAAGTGTAGTAGAAACACCTTTACTTATACTTATCCATATTTACTCATTATTCTCATCTCATCAAGAATCATACCATTGATTCATACAATCAAACCAATTATTAATAACCTATTCGATTTCTGTTTTTTCCTCCCTTTATTACTTCTACTTACAGCGGAACAATTGCAACCAATCGCCAGCAGCGTAATCCGAATGTTTACCAGTGTAAATTGTGCTATCGTCATCATTCACTGCGATTTTGTAGAAGGTTCCTGGAAATGAATTCTACCGAGCGGAATGAGGCAGCTCGTATACATGAATATTGCATCAACTGCCTAGCACGCTCACATACCGTTTACAGTTGTGACAGTCGAGACAGTTGTATGTACTGCGGATTGCTGCACCACACCTTATTGCATCCCAGCCGAAATCGGAGAAACACCCCTTCCAGGCACACGGTTTACGACCGCCCAAGAGAGCGCCGACAGGCACGAAGCCGCACCAGCAACCACAACAACAGCGTTCACCACAACAATGGCAATCGCAGCATCACCCGCAGGCAAATCATCACCAGTCGTCGCAGCATCACCCAAAACCACAACATCACCAGTCGTCGCAGCCTCAACAACACTAATCGTCAACAGTCATCATCGTCTTACCGCAGATCTAATCATCAATACTATTCTGCTCAACGATCACGTAACCGCTCTGTTGCAGCTACAATTCCAAACCAACGTATAATTTCAGAAGCTATACGCTCTTTAGCAGAAGTTCTTTGTGTACAGCCCAGAAATTCTGCTCTTGGCGGGCGGAATGTATAAAATCGACAATTTTATACATAAAATTATAAAATAATTTTATTATTGTTAATCTCAACTAACTAAAAACAAAGTTAAAAAACATGAATTTTTAAATTAAAATAGAAACAATTTTTCTTCATGTGTATAACTATGAATTACTAAAACTTTATATATGTAAAAACTATTGTGAATTATAAAAACTCTGTACTAATTACAACTTGAATTGTTTATAAACAATGTGTACAAGAATAGTACTAAAAATGAAATGTACTTAGGTTAAGTTATTACTTATAAGAATTAAAAAGATCATTAACATATCACCTTCAACTCGAATAAGATTGAACTCTCTCAAATTTAAAACTTAAAATATAAATTAAATTTTATAATTAAAAAAAAAACTTACAAACTAATTAAAAACTTACAAACTAATTAAAACCTTACAATTTAATTAATACTTAATTCTAAAATAAATAATTAAAAACTCAAGTGAAATCACAAATTAAAACATTATTGAGTTTTCATTAAAAAAAACCCATACCTTCACACACATCACGAATCCCAAATAAGACATTACATACGTAATTCGAGGAATTGATGCCCATTCACATCCTAAACATTATTTACAGTCCACTTCAACCCATATAAGAACGATTAGACACCAATCTTCCCAAAATACAGGAAACGATTTTATGCAGACCGTTCTGTTCGTTTGTCGAGAATGCGGGGATAATTTCCATTTTCTTTGACATTTTTTATTATTGTTTGGACTGTGATTTTACTAATATTTAATAAAATTCTAATTTCATTAAAAGTTTTGCCATCATTTCTCAACTTAATGACGATTTTTCGAATTGGCTCAGAAATTTCTTTGCCTTTGTCCATTTTCTTCCACTAAAAATACTTTTTGAATTCATTTTGCCAGGATCACTTTTAGGGAAAGTAAACTTTCTACCACTGATTTTACACAAAGCATCATAAAAATTGTAGCGGAAACTTTAACGGTACAACATTTTTTTTTTGCAGAGTACGTAAACTTATGTAATATTAAAAGGATACCAATTACTCGTGTTTTATTGATATTTATTTAAAATACCAACAAAATATTATAAGACATGATGGAAATATATTTTTTAAGTGCATTAAACAAAATGTAGTTACAACTCTTAATAAAATTATATATTTTCCAAAAAAAAATAGAAAAATTTCAAACATATGTAAACTTTTGTAAGACTGTGTATAATTCATACATCAATATATCGCGAATTCTTCCGTCTCGGTTGGTATTTAAAATCGGCCCAAAAATGGCTGAGATATAAGCAACAAACCAGGACAACCTTGATTTTTTACCTATTTTTGATCTATATCTGGATTACTAAGTCATTAATATAGACAATATGGATATCTAATGATAGATATTTCAAAGACGTTTGCAGCGGATATATAAGGCGAACCTACAATAGGTCAAAATCGGGAAAAATATTTTTTACCCCGAATTTTTTTTAACCAAAAAATTTTTTTTGTTATACATTTTTTTTCACAAATAAATTAAAAAAAAAAAAAAAAATTTTTAATTTTGTTTATCTAAAAATATTTAAAATTTTAAAATTTGGTGAAGGGTATATAAGATTCGGCACAGCTCTCTTATATATAGCTCTTTTATTTGTTTTTGGTTAAAATTGTCACCTTCAAAATTAAACAAACCCTCCTTCCAGAATTAGTTTTTACATGTTTTTTATTAAAAATTGTCACACTAGTTCCGAAAATTAGTAGGGAAGCTATTATTGTTTCTTATATTAAATTACAAATACAGTATGAGAATTTTAGTTTTATCCACAAAATGCTAGCATATTGATTTTAAACATACCCACCATAAAATTATGTTGAAAAGCATTTGAAAAAAAAAAAAAATTAAATGTAATTGTTTTCAGGGATGAAAATATTGTTGCAATGGCGATTTGAAGTTAATGCTCTGTAGCGACTGCCTGCAACATTCATCATGTTTATGAGCACGTGCATTAGTAGAAGCTTCCACTTATCAACAATGTTGATAGCATGCGGTTATTAGAATTGTTTATAAGTGTGGCAACACTAAATGTTTAAATTCGAATGTTCTAGTTCTCCATTAAGATTATTGTACAAGATTAACGAAAGATGGCGTGTGTATAAATAGTGGCAGAGGTTGCAGTCGGGAGTTGAGTTGATCATAAGCGCTGTTAGAGTTAACATCGACTGCATTGCCAATGTATATTTCTACATTATAAAGTGTGTGTGTTTATTTCTGTGAATTGATAAACGTGTATAAAAACACTGAGTGAGTATTTAATTCTGTTGTTGTTGTACATTCTAAATCAATAAAGAGTTGTTACAATTTTAAACTAGTAAAACTGCTTTTTATTTGCAATCAAAAGTATCCGCTTTATTTTAAGGAAATAAAGCCCGTTTTTAAAAGGTAAAAACGTAGCAATATTATAGGTTTGTTTTACATGTCTAATGTATTGGATTATTCTATTACAAATCTATTTATTAATTTACTCAATTTATTTTCATATTCAAAAAATTATTTAAAAAATTTTGAATGAAAACTATTAAAAAAATGTGTTTAATCCAGAGCCCGGCAACACATTCGATTGGTCAGTTGTTGTAAAAGCGAAAAATAAGAAAAGAGACAAATTTATACTCTCATATTCACTACAACACAGGCATGGAAATTTTAATTTAGAAATGTTGGTATTTTAATTAAAAATAATATTTTTAAATTTAAAATTTCTGTTAGACTTCTTTACTTATATCGATTAAAGAAAGCATTTTAGATTAAAATTCGTTTCTTTTTGGAAGTTTATAACTCTAAAAACGTACGTCATATGTTGATGTTAAAAAATATTAAGTTTTCCATCCCTGAATTAGTAATCTTCATGTACAAAAGCAAGAAACATGCGATAACACAACCTTCTTCAATGAGCGCTCAAACGAGACTGAATGAGTTTTTAATACGTTTGAGCACGTTGTTGTAAATCAGTGTTTGTATTGCTTGCTTAAAATTAGCAAAAGCACCTAAAAAAATGCTTTACTAAAAGTTTTTCAGCAATTACGTCCAAGCTATAACAAACAGTAAAAGTCAAAAAATAAAAAAATGCTTATTAACTTATAGTGGTACAGTGAGATGTTATCTGCTTGCGCAGCCAGTCACAGCGATAAAATTCACAAATGCTGAAATGCTGTGAGCAGTTCAGTATTTTAGTTTTTTCCTATGCTTTTGCTTGCTTTTTGCTGCGCTCTTTCACTTACAAACAGTTCAGTATTTTAGTTTTTTCCTATGCTTTTGCTTGCTTTTTGCTGCGCTCTTTCACTTACAAACAACTGCTTAATGTTTTTCTTAATGTTCATAAATAATGTATGTATGTGTGTATGTATGTATCATTTTAAAGAGAATGGTGCAAACACACAGTTAATTTCTGAACATTAAAAAAACCTTAAGCAGTTGTTTGTAAGTGAAAGAGCGCAGCAAAAAGCAAGCAAAAGCATAGGAAAAAACTAAAATACTGAACTGCTCACAGTATTTCAGCATTTGCGAATTTCATCGCTGTGACTGGCTGCGCAAGCAGATAACATCTCACTGTACCACTATAAGCTAATAAGCATTTTTTTATTTTTTGTCTTTGCTGTTTGACTTTGCTTGTTTATTATCTCGTTGTTGTAGTTAAGCAAATAAGTAAAACTGAAACACAGTGAAGCAAAAACAAACTCTGTTGTAAATTTAATAATGGCCGAAAAGCACGCGTGCATAGGAAATGCCTAGCTCTGGTTTAATCGGAACACTTTCGGAACTAGTTTGTGATCTATAGAACTAGTTTAGAACCAATGTGCAACTAGTTCTAAATAATTAGTTCATACAAAACTCTATAAAATGAATTGAGAACCGCAAGAGGTTGTGATTTCACTAGTTCTATATATGTTATCAAATAATTAGAAGTGGTTCTGATTATAGTCGTTCCAGAACTAGTAATTTTGGAACAAGTTCTAAGAAAGTTTCGGAGAATATAAAAATTTTCTAAAAGTGTGCAAATGTTAGGTGTAGAAAATTATGTGTTTGATATTTTATGAGAAAATTTACGTTTTAACAACAAATACTCGCCAGGTGATTAAGTGTGGGTTGTAGGTCTTCTTGAAATATTAAATATATAATCGGAATCTAAAGTACTTCTTGCACTTAACGAATTCTAAGTTAGTCATATCTAAATTGCATTCAAATTGTAAAGAAAATTTCTTGCGCTTTTAAATAATGTATACATTTCATTGAAAAAAATAAAAGTATACAAAAATTTGTTTTAAAATATTGTATAAAAACTTTGGAAATGTTTTTTCAAAATTTCAATTATGTTGAAGTTTGTCATTCCGTTTGTAATTTCAACAGTTTTCATTTGCTACTCCACAACTTTCCTAGCCCCCAAATATTTTACAAACATAATTCATACATCAATATATCGGGAATTCTGCCTAAGATATAAGGAAACAAGTAAGAGAGATATATTCGGCTGGGCCGAATCTTATATACCCTTCACCAAACTATACTTCAAAATAAAAATTTTTAGGTAATTTTAGGTAAACAAATTTTTTTTCCAGTTGTTTTTTTTCATTTTTTGGAAAAAAAATATTTTTCGAATTTTTTTTTTAAAGTTTTTATGTAAAATTTTTTTTAAATTTAAAATTTTTTTTTTTTAAATTTAAATTTATTTTTTTTTTAATATTTAGCGAAAAAAACTTTTGGTGAAAAAAAAAATCTGGTTCAAAATTTTTCCCGATTTTGACCCATTGTAGGTCCAACTTACTATGGTCTTATATACGTCGTTGCAAAGGTCTTTGAAATATCTATCATTTGATATCCATATTGTCTATATTAATGACTTAGTAATCCAGATATAGGTCAAAAAATAGGTAAAAAATCGAGGTTGTCCTGGTTTTTTCCTTATATCTCAGCCATTTGTGGACCGATTTTGCTGATTTTAAATAGCAAACTTCTCGAAAGCATGTCTGACAGAACTATTGAAGATTTGGATCCCGAAGATATCTGGGGTCTTCAGAAAATTGATTTCAACAGACAGACAGACAGACGGACATGGCTTAATCGACTCCGCTATCTATAAGGATCCAGAATATATATACTTTATAGGGTCGGAAAATTATATTGTGGAAATTACAAACGGAATGACAAATTTATATATACCCTTCTCACGAGGTGAAGGGTATAAAAACCGGGACAACCTCGATTTTTGGCCTATTTTTGATCCATATCTAGATTACTAAGTCATTAATATAGACAATATGGATATCTAGATATTTCAAAGTCCATTGCAACGATGTTAATAATGCTATAGTAATTTGGACCTACAATGAGTCAAAATCGGGAAAAATATTTTTTAACTTGAATTTTTTTTTACCAAAAAAAATTTTTTTCATAAATTTTTTTTCATTAATAAATTTAAAAAAAAATGTTTTTAAAAATGTTTAAAAAATTTGGAAAAAAATAACAATTTCGAAAAAAAAATTTTTTTAAGTTTTGAAAAAGAATTTCGAATTTTTTTTTTTTAAATTTTGAAAAAAATAAATTTTTGTTTATCTAAAAATATTTACAATTTTTGTTTTGAAGTATAATTTGGTGAAAGGTATATTAGATTCGGCATAGCCGAATATAGCTCTCTTACTTGATTAAGAAATAAGTTTTAAATGACGGCAATTTGTTATAATACATACATTTTAGATCTTTTTCAGACATTTTCAACTATTGATTTATTTATTTAATCATTACGAATTTTTAAAGCCTGACTTATTCTGTATGAAATAATTAATTGATTGTCAAATGGTACCTTGTCTAAGTTGAGAAATTCAAATATCAATGTATAATTGACGCACAGTTTTTTAATTTTATCTACTTCTTTGACAAAGACATGTAAATCATTACTCAAATCGTATTTAAAACTTATATAGCACAAATTTATAATAAAATAAAAAAAAAATTGAAAAATGTTTGCTTTCAAATTATTCATCTAAAAAAATTTTCCAAATTTTTGGCGGACTCTTACTCACTAAGCGAGTAATTTTTCGCTGTACCACAGTATTTTATAATATTTCAGACTCTTTCTTTAGAAATTTAAACATTTAAAATTCCTTCATATGTATGAACTTTCGAACAATATAAAGTGCTCCCCCCTATATTTCAAATGCATTTTTACTTTGTGTCTACTTTTTGGCACATTTCTTAGAAAATGTATAATTTTACTCCACCACAACTAAACTGTTTGGGAAAAAGTTCTGAAAAAAATACTTGTATTTTTGCTTTGTCTATTTTTCATAATCCTTCTTTTTACATTCGTACAAAAATTCCAACCAAAACTCAATAACTTTTTACACAAAAAGAAGAAAACATTTTTTATTTTGCAATTTTTTAAAACGCTGCCAGTCAGTATAGAACAACAACCAGTACGCTTATGCTTACTGCAAGTCTTTTGAAGATAAAAGATGTGGAATTAAAAAAGAACAGAACGAACAAGCATGAAATGAATATTTTTGTCTACAGTTTATACAAGAAAAGGATATTTAATGAAATACAAATGTGTGGCATGTTTTGTTTCCATTTTAACCACCATCACCATGATATAATCGCACATGCACAAGCACATACCAAACACACACACAAACACTTAATAGTGAAAGAGTAAAACATGAGATTTTCACCTTGACCCATACAACTGAATACAAAATGTTCATATATTTGTTTTTTTTTTAACTTGTTTCTTTTAGTATTTTACATTCAAATATTCACAAACACACGCTCACACCCGTGCAGACACTCACCAAACATAAGAGGATGACCAACCAGTATTAACTACGGTTTAATAGCAAAATAACAACAAAAGACTAGATCTGTGAATGTGTATTAGGGTGGCTCTTATTTTAAAAGAGATATAAGTAAAAAATCGGGACAACCTTGATTTTTGGCATATTTTTGATCTATATCTGGATTACTAAGTCATTAATATAGACAATATGGATATCTAATGATAGATATTTCAAAGTCCATTGCAACGATTTATATAAGCCTATAGTAATTTGGACCTACAATGGGTCGAAATCGGGAAAATTATTTTTTAACACGAATATTTTTTTTTTTACCACAAACATTTTTTTTTTTATAATTTTGAAAAACAATTTGAAAAAAAAAAATTAAATTTTTTTAAATTTTGAAAAAAAAATTAATTTTTTTTACCTAAAAATATTAAAAATTTTTATTTTAAAGTATAAATTGGTGAAGGGTATATAAGATTCGGCACAGTCGAATATAGCTCTCTAACTTGTTTTTTCTTATTTTTTATATGAAAACTTTTCGGTTTTTGGAAGGGGGGGGGGGAAATACCTATTTCACCCCCTCTGGATCCGCGCCTGCAATAGCCAGATATTCGTCTTAAGTTTTTGAAAAGTAATTAAAGTAAAATATACAACTTTGATGACCACATGTATTGCTGAATGAGGCAGTTGGTATGTTAGTACTCAATGATGATGCAGAAAATGCTAAAGTAGACTCACATATAGTTCTTAACAACAAATAGAGAGCAGTAAAAATAACAGCTATGTAGCTTAGTGATTAGCGCATTTGACTATACAACAAGAGGTTGAACTCATAACCTAACTCTCTGAAAAATTTATTTTTTCTCTTTTTCTCAAATGCATGAGCATTAGCACTATTGAATTTTATGGTGAAGAGTTATGCAGAATGTGCCAATCGGACACCTGCAATGACATTCCCATGTTAAATTCACTAGTAACACAATTCACTAGTACTAGTTCTTAGTGGCTAACTAATTAGACATGGCGGAACTACTTACTTCAATGAACTGCAGAGTTAATACTGTTAAAAATTTGTTTATATACATTACAAATTGAAACCAAAACAAATTATGCCTTTAACTTAGTCGGACCTATCTTTTAATAAAATATTAATATATGGGCATTTCCATAATGGCGTGACGTGACATTTGTACGACAAAATGTTAAAAAAAATAATGAAAAAGTCAAATTTGTAGAAAGGTTTTTTATATTTGCGAAGTAATTAAGTACCACTTTATTCAGAAAAAATCTTGCAACATTAACCCTAAGGAGCTGAAGATATTAGCAAAATTATGCGATTGCGTGACGTTACCAAAAACAGAAGTGTGTTTTGACTTGCATTAAAAAATTGTGTAACCATGCGAATTGGGCAACGACGCAGAACGAAGTGTATATGACTTCTTCAATCATGTTATCGTAACTTTAACATATTATAGTTACCGCAATCATATAAATAATTACAGTGACCATATTTTTTCTCTGCGTGTAGATGTTATTAAAATATTAAAATATTAAATGTTTCTGATATCAATAATTTCTTATAACTTGATAACAACAAAAATAAACACAAAGTTTCAAGCATATCCATAATTTTTGTATTTTTTTTTTAAGAAATTGCTAGAAATTGCTAGAAATTTTAAAAATTGCTTTCGATTTTATTTATGTATTATGTGTTAGCATGGGTACAGATTTAAAATTGGTGGATTCCGAGGAAGTTTAGGTTTTTGTCACACATTACAGTGAGGCCTCGATTATCCGTGATTCGATTAACCGGCAACATGAATTATCCGGGAAAGAAAAAGAAAATGTTTTTGGATCAATTTAATTTGTTTTGCATCGATTAACCGTAATTACCTCTATTATCCGGGATTATAATTTGTTTTCGATTATTTTTGAACAATCAAACACAATGTGAATAAAACGAAAAAGGGGAATTCCCACGATCAATTTCTAAGGCCAACATTTTTTGAGATTGTGTCATCGATTTTTCGATAGCTTTTGACATGAGGAGTGTTAGACCTTATAAAAAACTAAAGTGATTCTGTTATTGGCTTTGGAAACCGAAAAACTTTAAAAACTGCTGAAGAAAAGGAGATTTTGCAGTTTATGAATGGTTCCGGAAGGAACGTTTAAATGGAACTTCAATTTCTGGATTAACAGTAAAGAAAAGTCTAAAATATACCACTAAAAATTTAAGAAAAAACGAAATAGTATTCACAAACTTAGTGCTGAAGGAGAAAATATTCAGCTGATTAGCTGCCACAATTATTGTGGAAAAATTAAATGAATTCAAATCAATGAAAAAAAAAACTCAACAATGAGATAATGGAGAATGGAAAGTGTTTACTTGAGAGAAGTTTGGCTTGGCATAATGAAAATTTCATAGAATGACACAAGGTTTCAAAGGAGAGACAACCTCATTAATTTGCGTTAATGCTGGAAAGAGCTTTAAAAAATGACCATGAGAATGGTTTAACAATAATTTAGTGCCAGAAGTGAGAGATAATTTTAAGAAAATATGATAATAGTAAAATCATTCTGCCATTGGATAACATTCAGATGTGCAGGATTTCAATGCTGATAACGATATTGTGAAATTTGTTCCACCAAATTTAACGACTTTAATCCAAGCGATGGATCAGTGAGAAATATGGAGCTTTAAATGTCATTATCGAAAAAATTTCATTATTAAAAAACTACTAAAAATTGGTACTCAATTAACCGGGAAAATTGATTATCCAGAATGCTCCCGGTCCCGACCATTACGGATAATCGAGGTCTCACTGTATTTGTTAAATTTATTTCTTAAAAATAAATTTAGTAGAATAACTTCTAATATTTAATTCTGATTATTTCATTGGGTTGCTAATTTACGTACAGCCGAGGTAGGCCTTGAGTGTATAGAAAATCCAAAAATGGCAGAATAATCGCCAGCCTAATGTGTATATTAAATAGTATGTGTGTGTTTGTATACATAATTTACACATAATTTATGTATGTATGTATAAAATGTATGAAACTACTAGTGAGTGAGAAAAGTTGTACTAAAATCGCACTTTAATTAGAAGTGGGCTAATTGAGAATTTAATTTAAAAGGAAAAAGTAAAATACATAAATTGCAACACAATAAACAACAATTGGCAAAGCAACAGTAAAAATATGGAAAATCGTTTTAGTTTTTGTTCGGGACCGGTTCAAGTTCTAACACATTATATGAAAGGAAACTGTCACTTGACATTTACTGAGGAAAGCTAAATTAACACCCTTTAGTTGTTTCACATTTTGAACAATAGCTTATTCTCAATTGAACCGAATTGCCTGATGCCCCATCGAGCCTTCAATAGACAGACAGACGGACGGATGGACGGACGGATGGACATAGCTCCATCGTCTTAGAATTGTATAAGGACCCACAATATATATACGTTTGTGGGGCTGCGAAGAGTATTTCGATGTGTAACAAACGGAATGACAAATTCACCATCTTTTTGATGGTTGATATAATAAAAACGAATCAGTTTTTGGTGAAACAAAGTTGAAAAATCAAAATCGAATTTTTTGTTGGAAAAAAGTGAATTACATTATCGCAAAAAGACGACTTACTGAACAATGTAATAAAGTCTACATTGCCAGTTTGTTAAAAATAAAAAACATTTAATTTATTGAAAAGTTTTTTCTTATCAATAAATTTGGCACTAGTTTTGTATCTATTACAAAAAAATATGTTAAAATGTCGGAAAATTTACTTTTCATAAATTAGCAAAATTCGAAAAGTCGACTTGTTGTTTCAACTATAGAATTCTACAAGGTTGCACATATTGGGCCTAACAACGGATGAAAATTGTGCAGATTTACTTTATAATAGTTCTCTAGGACCACGACCACTAATATGATTCAGCCCAATATGATCTACCACAGCTTACGCCAATACAAAAGTTTGTATGCCATCTAAAAACCAAATCCCAAATTCACTTGTACATAATTTACGAATTTAAGTTTGGAAACAATTTAATTTGCCCTCGTTCCCATGTGAGTAGCAAAATAGTGTCATACCAGAGTACATATTATAAACATATGAACGTATTGCTTAGTGTGTGAGTACAGCGAATACCAAGCTAATGCATACAAACACTTACGCAAACAATAATTTAAAAATAAAAAAGGAAAACACTATAATTTACAAACACGCCAAAATTTTACTCTCTATTTTGTGCTGTGGAGAATTTGCGTTAAAAGGAATTCACAGGAAATTAGGGTCCGGCCAAAACTATATGAGAGCGAAACCCAATCTACATTTTGAAATTTATTAAATTTTATTCGCTTCTATCTTGTAAACTCATCTTGAACATACATGTAAGAGTGTTTTCTGAGGTAGTTTAAGAAAATTTGTTTTCCTGATTTAGCCAAAAATATTTCAAAAAATCGAGTTCTGATAGTCCACGCATTAGATTCACATACCGATTACATGGAGTCAGTAACCTTACTAACTACATAACTGGTTACTTGATCAGTTAAATAACTAGTTATTTTACCATGCAGGTATGCTAAATGACCTCAAATACTCAGTTAACAAGTAAGAGAGCTATATTCGGCTGTGTCGAATCTTATATAACCTTCACCAATTTATACTTTAAAATAAAAATGTTAAATATTTTTAAAAATTAAAAAAAATGTTTTTCAAAATTAAGAAATTTTTTTTTTTTTCAAAATTATTTTCAAATTTTTATTCGAAATTGTTTTTAAAAATTTTGTTTAAATTTTTTTTTAATGTATTAGTGAAATTTTTTTTTTTTTTTGGGAAATAAAAAATTCGGGTTAACAAATATTTTTCCTGATTTTTACCCATTGTAGGTCCAAATTATTATAGCCTTATATACATCGTTGCAATGGACTTTGAAATATCTATCATTAGATATCCATATTGTTTATATTAATGACTTAGTAATCCAGATATAGATCAAAAATAGACCAAAAATCGAGCTTGTCCCCGTTTTTTTTCCTTATATCTCAGCCATTTGTGAGACGATTTTTTCGATTTAAATAGCAAACGAGCCGGAAGAATTCCCGATATATTGATGTATCAATTATTTTTGTAAGTTATTTGGGGGCTACGGAAGGTTGATTTCAACATACAGACAGACATGGCTATATCGACTTCGTTATCTATAACGATCCAGAATATATATACTTTGTGGGGTCGCAAATGAAAAATGTAGAAATTACAAACGGAATGACAAACTTATATATACCCTTGCCAATCATGGTGAAGGGTATAAAAATACATGCCATAGACAGTCCAATAACCGATTGCTGTAAACAAACCTTAGTCCAACAATTCTCCAAAAGATCACTCCTAATAGGTAAAATAACTATTTTTTAAAGTGCAGTACAAAATAAACGTTTCAAAGTGATTTCACACTAGTTTACTTAGAGACACTTATGTGACTAGTGTCTTCATGTTAGATTACATGGAATGTACAAAGTAATCAATTGACTTCTCTCTGCACTACAAAGAACACATACGTGTCAAATGACTTAAAATTTATGATTTGGAGTCAGCCAAGTGAACTGCTGGGTACAAGTTTAAATATAAATATGAAAAAAATATATTTTGTTTATTACCATACAAAATGTACCATCCTAAAGTATATGAGCTTCTATGAGAAAAAGTGAATATTTAGTTAAGACTTGTTATCATATTTATGAAGGCAAATAAAATCAAATTTATGAGCTTTTATTAGTTGATACACATTTTCTTGATTGTTTTTTTCCTTTAGAGAAAATTTATTTGTTGTTCATGTGTTTGTTTGGTTTAAGAGAAACAAATAAACAAAATTTATATTAATTGTTTATTATTTTGTAATGAAATACGTTGTCGTAACAATATAAATATTTTTTTACAATTTCTATTGTTTTATTAATTATCAAGAAAAACACAACAATAATTGTTTATACTTAATTGTTTGCTTCTAAAAGAAATAGTTGGGTGTTTATAAACTCAATTTCCTTGATACTTAAATAAAATTTAAGATGCATTCAGTTGTCGAGTATATAAAGGGTGTTTTTTTTTTATAGAGGTGGAGAACTTTAAATTTAAATAAAAAACATGTTTGATATCCATCTAATTGGCTTTATTAATTAGATAGTTGAATGGCATTAATATTAAAATATGATTTCGGGCATGTGGCCGCCACGGCTAGCGTGAACAAGGTGTGACCTGGAGGTCCAATTTTCAAAAAATTTAAATCAGACTGTCCTTCGGCAATAACTCGTTGAATATTCGCTTCTAAGTGCTCGATCGTTTCTGGTTTATCTGCATAGACTTGAGACTTTACATATCCCCAGAGAAAATGATCTGATGGCGTCAAACCACAGTTCACAGGTCCATTTCATGAAATTATTTGTTCGCCAATATTATTCATTCCGTAAATTGAATGAACATGTCAGCAATTGAGGCACAAAAGAGTTATTAAGCATGTCTCTATACCATTCATCGTTGACGGTAACGTTCTGACCATCGTTATTTGTGAAGACATTTTGACCAAAGATTCCACCGGCACATAAAGCTTGAGAATGCAGCAATTCTGTTCATTGCCATAACCATTTAACTAAAAGTGCACTGAGAAAACTGTTTTGGTTATGATAACCGAATTTAGCTAATTGAATCATTCAGTCTTAATGACCGAATTTCTCTGTTGTGGCTGACAAAAGTTGGGATATCTCAATCGTTGTTTGTATTTCTCAACTGACTTTCCTTTGCTTTAACCCTTTCACGACCATAAGACAAATTTTTGAACAATTCTTGAACACAGTACCAATAAAACTATCAATTTTCAAAGACAGTGAAAATTAAAAGCTTTAATCGAACTTGTTTTAATTTAAACACATTAATAAGAGATACGTTTACGAACTAATTTAAATTAAAATGGAACCCATTCTTTTTTTCATTCTTTAGTTATTCAATATCTTTGTGTTGGGACACCGCTGTCCCCGTGGTCGTCAAAGGGTTAAACCGAACAAATCCGTGAATATAATCAAATCATTCGATTGGCTACAAATTTGATCAACACAAAGAATCTGTTTTCTCTGTGTCTGCTTCATCACTGAACAACATTTTCAAATTAAATTGCGAACGATGATCGAGAGGCTTCAATTCCGGTACGAGTTGAATCTTGTAAGCAGGCAATTATCCAAAAAATGGATGGACACAAAGTTTGTTGAGCGTGATGACGAGTTGACACATATGGATCATAATCAACACTAGCACTATATTATCAATCGCTTGTTTTGTGGGCACTGTATTGAGAAATAGATCCATAGCTTCTGGAATTAATCGCTCTGAATAATGGACGATTATGAGCACCATAAATGCTCGTAATGCCCGACGAGTTTGTCGAATTGAATCATGATTTTCAAAATAAATTTGAACAGTTTGCAAACTATTGCTCTTACAACCGAGAACTATCTTAAAAAATTACCCTTTATACAACCAAAACTGTGTGTTTATAAATTAGTGTCGACAAAAAAGATTTTCAAATTAAATAATTAATTATTTTTAAATTGACCCTGAAATACCATAAACATACAAATTGTTATTGTTGCATTGTGCGAAACTGAACTGAATTTTGCCCACAACTAGTATATTGACTCCTGCTCACATGTTCTCCAACAAATTACGTTTTTCATATGAATGAATGAGTGAACGAAAAAAAGAAAAATTTATGGAAAAAATGTCTGGTTTCTTCACACATTGTTCATATAATTAAATATTTATTAAAGAATTTCGTAATAAAATATTGAAAAATATAATAATGAAACAACAATACCCACCATTGTACAAATATTTGCAATAAGGGTATTCGCAGATATCAAATATAGAAGATAAATTTGTCTGGTTTTTATGATTTCATAAGTATGTTTTTATGAATTGTTCAAACATTTTTTTCGTTTTGAGATTTTGCAAGATGCATTCTTGATCTATAGAAATATAAATGTTATTCAATATTCCCGATAAATATTGAATTTTACACTAAATTATAATATTCACTGATGTAAAATGTAAAGAAATTGTTATAATTTCCATTCAAATACTAAAATGTAAAACATTTTTTCTTACACAGTAGCAAACTGATAGATATTTGAACCACAAACAAAATAAAGACATTTGTTAAAAGAATATGTGCTTTGTGATCTTGTGAAAGTGTAAAAAAACACTTTTGTTAACAGAGTGTGTATTTATTGAAGTGTAATTTAGGATGGGATACACAATTATTAACGTTCGTAAATGTAAAATCAATACCCTACAGTGCCGTAGACCTATGGTCGACGAAAGAGAACATGCGGCAAATGTGTTCATAAAGTAAAGAAAATGTACAAATATGTATATGGGGCATTTTATGTCAAGTGATTGGGATAAAATTTGCACCATGGTTAGTTCTATTAGATAGTAATTCAGTCACAATTTTTCAACAAGATCGGTCGAAAACTTTCTGAGTTAGAGGGGGTAAAAATTTGACATTTTGGCCAAGCAGGTGTTTTTTCTCATCCATGTAACTTATTACCTATTGTTCTTAGCAAAATGTGTTTCAAATAATTTAGATAGCTATTTTTTCAATCTTTCGGAAAAAAATTAAAAATAAAAAATAAATTTTTTTTCCAAAATCAATAGAACTAACCATGGTGCAAATTTCATCCCAATCGCAAGACATCGATTTCAAAAGTTGGTTCACTTGACATGAAATGCCCCATATATATTGATTAAAATTGTTTCTCAAGTCAAGGTCTGCTCTATTCTGTTGATATTACATATAATATTTGTTTTTTGTTTTAAATATTGTTATGAAATTGCAGTATCTACTTGAATTTAACTATCTGTAACAGCTACTTGCAACATTCATCATGTTTATAAATATTTTCATCAGTGGAATCGTCTACTCATAAACAATATTCATAACACGGTGTTATTAGCATTAATTATAAGTATGACAACATAAACTAGGAATCAGCTTTAAAAGCTCTAGCTGATTATTGTGGAAATAGAACATGAAATAGAACATTCGAGTTTTTCCGTTAGATAATTCTTGAAACTACTTGAAGACGTCGCTGTTACATAAGCGCGAGCAACAACCGCTTGATTGAGTAAACAGCGAGCGAATATATAATTTAAGTGTGTTCTATAAAAGTGTAATTTTATAAACTAAGCTAGAGACAATTTAAACTGTTATTGTGTGTATTTTAATAAATACGAAGTAAGGACTGAGATCGAAAAAATTTTAACATACATATATGTTAATAAAACTGAAACCACTAAACAGTTTTTTACAGTTTTTAATCTTTTTCTATTTGATTGAAATTACCATTTACAAAAAAAAAAAAAATATTTTTATATTTCTAATCACTAATGATGAAATTTTGAACCTTTTTCGAAAACCCTTCCATTATGGTTTTTATAGAGCTTAATAACACTTTTTTCGAACATCTCCGCTTAAAATTTACCACATTTTGCACCCCATTTTTGTGCTCTTCAATTCTCTTTTAACAAGAACCCAATATCTCTCCACTGGACTCAGCTCCAGGCACTTTGGAGGAATTGCCTCTCTTAGTACAAATACCACATTATTGTTCTTGTACCATTCAAGACCTTTCTTACCATAGTGACAGATGCCAAATCAGGCCAAAAATAACTGGAAACATAATTTTTTGTTAACATTCCTTGATGTAAATTTCGGTATTTATAGAGCCCTTTGTAGCAAATGTTTGGCTTTTTTGCCGCAACTGCATATTGCTTTTTGAAATACCAAGCATTTTTTGGGAAATTTTGCCTGCTTTTGGGTCCTAAACTTTTTTTCAACATTCCCTCGAGCAACATATAAAAATTGACCCAGAAGCTGCAACAAATTTTCCATGCGTACCATACCACGTATACCATTCAGCTTCGTGAGAAGGGTATGTGTGTATAAGTTTGTCATTCCGTTTGTAATTTTCACAATATAAATTTCCGACCCTTCTGGATTCTTTTAGATAGCGGAATCGATTTAGCCATGTCCGTCTGTCTGTTGAAATCAATTTTCTGAAGACCCCAGATATCTTCGGGATCCAAATCTTCAGTAATTCTGTCAGACATGCTTTCGAGAAGTTTCCCTTTTTAAAATCAGCAAAATCCGTACATAAATAACGGAGATATGAGCAAAAATCTGAGACAACCTCTATTTTTTTTGGAATATTTTTGATCTACATATATCTCGATTACTATGTCATAAATATAGACAATATGGATATCTAATGATAGATATTTCAAAGTCCATTGCAACGATGTATATAAGGCTATAGTAAGTTGGATCTACAATGGGTCAAAATCTGGAAAAATATTTTTGAACCCGAATTTTTTTTCACAAAAAACATTTTTTTGTCATAAATTTTTTTCACTAATAAATTAAAAAAAATAAATTTTTATATTAAAAAATTTGGAAAAAACTTTTAAAAACCAATTTCGAGAAAAAAAAAAAAAAATTTAAAAATTCCTAAAAAAAAGTTAAAAAAAAATTTTTAAATTTCATTTTAAAGTATAATTTGGTGAAGGGTATATAAGTTTCGGCACATCCTTACATAGCTCTCTTACTTGTCTTTGTATAAAAATTTGACTTCAGTTTCCGAGCTTTGTCTTTGGCCTCTAAATTTTTAGCAGAGTTTCTGTCAGGAACTTTTTGAGCCTTGTATGCTTTTAAACCTTCATTGGCTTTAAGTTTTCGTACCAAATAGTCCGAGTACTGACCTAAACGGGCTGGTTTCCTACCGGATGTGTTGGGAGCTCTTTTGAAAATGCTTTCTATATTTTTGGCTTTAGAAACATCATGTGGGCCATTCCTTCTGCCTGAACCAGGTTTTATATCAACGAACAAGTTCTCCCGGTACTGTTGAATAACATTGGAAAAAGTTTGATAGCAGACCTTTGATTGTTTGGCCAACTTTTTGTAGGACCAAGTTGGGTTTTGTTGAAAATATTTAATAATTTTAGTACGCACTTTTTTCTGGTCACTCATTTTATCAGATTAACAACAAATGAACGTAATTGACAATAAACATAATAAACTGACATGCTTTACAAAGGTAACTTGATAAAAAATCAAATAATACTTGAGTTAAAAGTTTTAATGAAATAAGTGTGATAAGAATTTTACGATCTCAGTCCTTAGTTACAATTTTGAAACTATTTGGCGCTTTTAATTGCAATTTAAAAGAATCCGAAAAAAGTTCAAAAACGTAGCAATATTATTTAAATCTGTCAATACATTTCAGCATAAGTTGCAACAGGAGGTCATGCCTTCACTGCACGCAGAAAAAAATATAGTTGTACATTGTTACTGTAACCATTTCAACATTTGTGCGTGGTTACTGTAACAATATCAAAATTTTTAACAATATTATAGTCACAGTAACTATATATATAATTGTGGTAGCAATAATATGGTTAATTTACGATTCACATGATGGTATCAAACATATATATGGTTACAGTAAACATGTATATGTTTGTGACAACCATTTATATGATGAAGGACTTACCATATTATGATGTTCTCATATCATAATCTGAGAACAACATATTATGATAAAATTATTCATCATATAAATGGTTGTCACAAACATATACATGTTTACTGTAACCATATATATGGTTGAAATATTCATGTGAATCGTAAATTAACCATATTATTGTTACCACAATCATATATATAGCTACTGTAACTATAATATTGTTAAAAATTTTGATATTGTTAAAGTAACCATGCACAAATGTTGAAATGGTTACAGTAACAATGTACAAATATATTTTTTTTAACGTTTAACGTTTATGGCCTATTTTACATATCCATCACTGGAACTATGGGGACTTAAACTAATTTGTCCACTTTCCGGAGACAACAGGCGTTAAAGACGGTGACTTTGTAGATCACATACTTATTCTGATAATATTTGAGCATGATTCGAACATGGCTGATCAAATATAGTTTAAATTTACAAAGGGCCCATGGGTAAATATTTCTCAATTTTTCAGGAAATTTACGCCATATCATTCAAGTGATATTGGAAAGTTGGGATTCGCTCAGGGTTTTATTATAGTATGAAGTAAGGTCGGGTGTTGTCAAGTACTGTTTTACATCCTTATACGAATTTGAAAGCAAAAATGAATTGCTGGTCACTCTTTAAATGAACGGACGGATGGCTGGGCTTGTCTTTGCTTCTAAAGTCCGGTTCTTGGATTGCATTAACACTTAGGGGCTATAAGTTCTCATATTCTCTTGACAACTTATAACTCCTTCCCATTTTATTAAATTAAATAAAACACTCTAACCAAAACTTTGATTTGCATGTATTTCATAGGGAATTCTATTTAATTATACATTCACACCTGATCACATCTTTTAAAAATAAAAGTTTTTATTAGTAGAGTACTCTCCAAACACTTTTCACCTACAAATTTTTGTAGCTACAATTGTTTTAATTTTATTTATTCCAAGAGTTTCTTTCTTGGCTTTTTATTGCTTGAAACATAAATCTTTATCTGCATTAACCATGTTGTAGGTTTCACTGGTTGTTGCTGTTTGTCTTATTCTATTGTTGTTGAAAACTCCAAGGATTTTATTTGTTTCTATGACAACAATATAGCAAACGTAATTTTATTTTTCAAGACTTATTGTTTTTTTTATTAATTCCTTTGTGAATTAAAAGCACAAAAATTGTTGCTAAATCCATTTAATTGCTTGTGCTTAATACAGTAAAAAAGCAAACAACATATATTGTTGTCTTGAGTAGAATGAATGTTGTTGTCTAGGTACCAACATTTAAAATTGATAACAAATTAGAAACAAACATAAACTTATCTTTTCTTAGAAATAGGTAAACAGAAATTCGAAGAATAAAAATAGTTTAATAGCTACAATTAAGCTGTTTCCAGAATATTTTTATGAAAATTGCGAATGAATTTAAACACATTTTTTGTTTTTAATCTGCGTGATATATTAAATTGTATTTTTTTAAAACTGTTCTCTATGATGTTTTAATACAAATAGAATTTGTAGTCTTATAATTTGTAGTTATACACCCAACACGATAAGTTATCATGTTTTTTGAATGACCATATTATGATTAAGGTAAGATAATTATATGGTTGGACACAATCATAGTACTATTACATAGTACATAGTATTATAAATTATGGTTAAATAGGATCATATTATAATATTTTAAAATGCAACATATTAAGTAGTATTATGGTCATATACGATCCATAATATAATTTGACAGCAATCCTAAAATCCTAAATAGGACGCCATTTGATTATGATTATCATAAACATATATTTTCTTTGCGTGTTTTGCATACCTAAATCCGGGTTTACACTGGAAAAAGGCGAATTTTCAGAAAAATAAAACAAGGAACGATTTGTCTCAATTTCCGACAGATCTACTGTGCCATGAATTTTCACCAATAAAAACAAAAAACTAATTGATTGATAAAAAAAAAAAATTGATTGCTACCAACTATAAACAGCATTTTCATATTTTGCTTAAAAAATCTTCAATGTAATTAAAGAAATTTGTATAGAAAATGTTTTTAAGCATTTTTCCTTTTACATAACTCTCTTCCGTGCTGCTTAAAAATTTGCAAACATACAAACACACACACACACACACATTCCCTCCCTATATGGAATGTAATAAATGCTTTTAAAAAATAATTGCATTTTACCTTTATCCTCAAACGAGCACACAACATTATTTTTGCCGTCGAGGCGGTAAAATGTAAGTAAAACAGTACTTCTATGTAGTTTTGTTTAAAATGCAATCGAGCTGGGTAAGGAAAATGCTTTTAAAAACATAAAACAGAGTTTCTGCCTTTGCTGCTCACCAACCATCCAACCAACCAATGCTATGTATTGAAAGATAATCCTCAATATATTATAGTTCATGTGTGCTTTTACTTTTACCAGGGGTTATGGATGAGTGCTCTTCAGCCAGGTATGTTTGATTTTTTGTTTCTTTTTAGTTTCACCACAAACTGTCATAGCAATGTGTAGATAGTAAATCAAAAAAAATATGAAGAAAAAAAAAAAAATTTATAATAAAATAGAAATGAAATAGAATTTATGAAAATGGTAAAAAAAAAATGGTTACGTATAGTCTGGAAACACATACACTATGGAAAATATTCAAATTGAGGGTTTCTGAGGTTTTTTTTCTAACACATATGAAAATTTCAGGCCCCATTTTCAAAATTCTTCACATAAAACCGAATTCCAAAATACTTTTCAAAGCTATTTCGAATACATATATGTATGACCAAATTGAATTCCAAAACTATTTATTAGTAATTCGTATTAGAATTTATATTGAGTTTTACAAAAATTAACCCTTTGAAGCACTATTATTTTTATACCCTTCACCATGAGTTGCTAGGGTATATATAAGTTTGTCCCCAAATAACTTACAGACATAATTGATACATCAATATATCGGAAATTCCTCCGGCTCGGTCGCTATTTGAAATCGATAAAATCGGCCCACAAATGGCTGAGATATAAGGAAAAAACCAGGACACCCTCGATTTTTGGCCTATTTTTGATCTATATCTGGATTACTAATTCATTAATATAGACAATATGAATATCTAATGATAGATATTTCAAAGTCCATTGCAACGATTTATATAAGACTATAGTAATTTGGACCCACAATGGGACAAAACCGGGAAAATTATTTTTTAACCCGAATATTTTTTTCTACTAATAAAATTAAACAAAAAAAAATTTTAAAAAATTATAGCTCTCTTACTTGTTATACCCTTCACCTTCGTGAGAAGGGTATATATACATAAGTTTGTCATTCCGTTTGTAATTTCCACAATATAATTTTCCGTCCATATAAAGTACATATAGTCTGGATCCTTATAGATAGCGGAGTCGATTTAGCCATGTCCGTCTGTCTCTCTGTTGAAATCAATTTTCTGAAGACCCCAGATATCTTCGGGATCCAAATCTTCAATAATTCTGTCAGACATGCTTTCGAGAAGTTTCCTATTTAAAATCAGCAAAATCCGTCCATAAATAACGGTGATATGAGCAAAAATCCGAGATAACCTCTTTTTTGGCCTATTTTTGATCTATATCTCGATTACTAAGTCATGAATATAGACAATTTGAATATCTAATAATAGATAGTCCATTGCAACGGTATAATAAGGCTATACAAAGTTGGACCTAGAATAGGTCAAAATCGAGAAAAATATTTTTTAACCCGAATTTTTTTTTTCACAAAAAACTTTTTTTTCACTAATAAAATTAAAAAATTTAAATGTAAAAGATTTTTTTTTTTTTTAAATTGGAACAAATTTTAAAAACAATTTCGAAAAAAAAAAAAAATTATTTTATTTTAAAGTATAATTTGGTGAAGGGCATATAAGATTCAGCACAGCCGAATATAACTTTCTTACTTGTTTTTTAATAAGGAATATTATTTTGGAGTTTTAAAGTGTTTACAAGTTTAGTTAGATTGACGAGACCATTTCTCAAAATGTTTGTCCTGATGTCAGTATTTGTTGAAGAGGATAAAAGATCAAAACGTAATTTTTTAAGGTTTTTGTGATTTTTTTCCATCACAAATATGTTCTTAAGAAACTAATTTTAAATTGTCTGACAGATATGCATTTTACCTTTTATATGCATATATATTCCTATAAACCAGTTAGAAAATGGCTGACTTACAGTAATTAAAAGTCAGGATAATCCACATCTACATACTGTCAACTACGTTTTTTTAAGGACACACAAGCACTTTTATAACAAGTAAGAGTTTTAGATTTGGCTGTGCTGAATCATACATACATATTTTTCTGATATAGGCGTTATATAGGAGGTAGGGTCAATTATGGAACGTTTCCCACTAAAGTTTTTAGTAAGATTTAGCTTCATATAAAACTTGTTTATAAATAATGCCCGATTTTCGTCATACAATACAATTTCAGAATACTCAGATTTTTTTGTGTAAAACTTTATCAGGATTAACGCATAATTCATATATTCATGATTGCTCAATCAGTATTCCGGGGGTCCATTGATTGGGGGGTAGGTGAAATCATAGATAACATCACGATTGACACATAATCCACATATTTATGACTGCTCAATCAGTATTCCGGGGTTCCTTTGTATGGGGGCTAAGTGAAATTATGGACAGCAGAGAGTATTTCAGCCATATAGCTCTTTCCCTTTGTGCCCCCTCGTGTTTTCAGACGATAGACAGACGGACGGACAAAGCTAGATCGGCTTAGAGTTTCATAATAAAACTCTTGTTGAGTTTTAAAACAATCTTTATGGAGCTTTGCCTCCAACTCTTGGTCTTCAAACTTGTTTGGCTGGATGGGCCGATCTTTGTCTTCCGTGTGAAATCACAACTTCTAAACAGCACAAACCATCTTTCGCACGTTGATACCGACGGAACACATTCACCATAAGCTTTGGTGAGCAATCGGTAAGCTCAGCGGCTGACAGTGGTCCAAATGCTCAATCTTGTCGGAAAACAGTCATAACTCTTTGGAAAGCCGTACCGAGTTGAAACTTATAGATTTCATCAATATAAACAATCTGAGAAAAAAAAAACAAAAAACATTTCTTTGTTTTTGAAGCAATGTATCAATGATAGTGTAGCTATATAAAGAAAAAAATATGCCGTTATGTACTATGGACACTTGTCAACATATTGTTACGAATGTGCAATGACGATTTGAGTTTAACGGTCTGTAACGACTGCCTGCAGCATTCAGCATATTTGAGAGCACGTCCATCAGTAGCATGCGGTTGTTGGCATTGTTTGTAAGTATGGCAGCACTGAATGTTTGGGCTGCTGGCAATGACATCGAAGGCTCCGGAATTCGAATATACTAGTATGTCCGTTAAGAGCATTGTAGAAGATTCCCGATAGATGGCGCGTTTATAAATAGTGGCAGAGGTGGCAGTCGTGAGTTGAGTTTATCATTGGAACTGTTAGAGTTAACATCAACTGTCTTGTGCATTTAAGGTTGTACGTACTCTATTACGTGTGTGCATTTCTGCGAATTGATAAACGTGTATAAAGACATTGAGTGAATATTTGAACTGTTGTTGGTGTACATTTAAATAGATAAAGAGTTGTTACAAATTTTAAACTACTAAAACTGCTTTTATTTGCAATCAAAAGTATCCGGTTTATTTAAAGGAAATAAACCCACGTTTTTAAAAGGTAAAAACGTAACAATATTACCACCATACAAAAAATTTGCATTTGAAAAAAAATGATATCTTACACTTCGGCTTATCGTAATGGATCCATTTTTTTCCTAATGATTTTGCAAACTCTTGTTGAGTTTTACAACAATCTTCATGGAGTAATGCCTTCAATTCATGGTCTTCAAACTTTTTTGGCTGTACTGGCCGTGTGAAATCACCACTTCTGAACCGCACAAACTATAAGTTTTGGTGAGCAATCGTTTAATCTTCTTAAAAAATCCAGTTTGTCAAAAAATTAAAAAACCGTTTTCCTGTTTTGAATACTCTACAATTTATTCATTTATAATCGTTGACCCACAGCTAAATATTTAACTACAATTTTATTATGTTAAACTAAAATTTGTGTGCAACTTTAATTAAACATTTCTTTGACTGTATGACTGGCCAATAGATTATGCCGTAGTCAAGAAGATAACAAGCAGAAAAACCAATTAATATTGTAAAAAAAAAAATACATAAAATAATATATGGTTCCTTTTTATAAAATGCAAAAATCTAAGCTAAACTAAAAAATAGAATATAATGAAATAACATACAAAGAAACAGCATAAAAAGTAAATTAAAATAAAATTTTATAAAAAATGGATTTAAATACTTAAACTTAATTAAATATTTTAATAAAAAAAGATACTAACGCTATAAATTTTTTTTTGTTTTTGGATTTTCTAAAGCTGTTTATTTTTAAATGCTTTTGCTAGGAATTGCTTTTAAATTCTTAAATTTTTTTTTTCGTTTAAAGATTATTTAAAAAAATTTAGTTGTTTATACTCCTACTCCATTACTGCTGCTATGCTTTTTTTTATACTTCAGCTTATTTTTTATTACTTTGTTACAATACAGCAGTGTTGAGCGGAAATAAGAAAATTGTCAGCAGTTTTTTTTTTTTCTTTTTTGTTCTTTTTAACAAATTGTTGACCGTCACGCAAAATAAAATTCGTGTGATTTTATTTTACGTAGCTTTGGCCTTTTTTTTCGTTTGTTGTGTGTGTGTTTTTTTTATATAGTATATTGTTGTTGCTAATCGAAGCCAATACCAGGAAATGAAAGGATACAGCAGTAACAGCAGAGGGAAATACAACTGAAACTACCACGTGCTTGGCATATTTTTTATACAAAACTGTGAGTTTCTATTTTTAATAAATAAATAATTTTTATTTCTGTATTTTTATGTTGCTGTAGTAGTAATAAAAAGGGGCTTGGGTTTAATTTTAATTGCTTGTTGTTGATTTAATTTAAGAAAAAATATTCAAAGGATGTTGATACGTTTTTTTCTAGACGAAAAACATTAAAATTTAAACGAAAAATAAATGCGTTTAGGGAGGATGAAATATTAAAATCAAAACTTTTATAGGTAAAATCATCTTTATGTATACATATATTGGGTGTATGATTTAAAAATGTTGGATTCACAATAGATGGCGTATCTTTTGAATTCGTTAAAAATAAGTGCCGCTCACCAATTTTGACACGAAAGACAAATATCGCCCAGGCCAGCCAAAGAAGTTTGAAGAAGTCTATGAATATTGTTGTCAAACTCATCAAAATCATTGGGTGGTACTCAAGCAGCAATTTAAAAACGTTTGCGAGCAGCAGTACGAATTGAAGCTGAGAGACCTTGAATGACGATTTTGTATGTCTGAAATGCTGTTTGAACGCTATAAAGGAAAATAATTTTTGCAAGGAATCATTACTTACGATGAAAAATTACGATAACTCGAAGCATAAGAAATCGTTTGTAAAGCCCGATCAACCAGCCAAATATCCATGGCGCTAAGCTAATTCTCTGTGTTTGGTGGGAGTAAAAGAGTGCTATCTATTATGAGCTGATGAAATCTGGGCAGACCATCACAGGAAACCTGTACCGAACGCAACTGGTTCGTTTGAAGCGAGAATTGGCCGAAAAACGCCCAGAATATGCGGCCAGACATGAAACCATAATATTTCATGATGACAACGCTCGGCCACAAGTTGCAATGTCTGTTAAAAAGTATTTAGAAGGAAGTGGTTGCGAAGTTTTGCCTCACCCGCATTAAAGTACAATATGCGGTATTTGAAAAAATCCCAATATATCAGTTAAGACTTTAATTCAAAGCCAGTTTTTAAAAGCCATCAAAATTCTGAGATGTCTAGAATATAAAATTGTGTATTATTAACAAACAGTTAAGCTTCATTTCATCTATACTTTTCCAGTTTATGTCATTATTTCCAGTCCACTTGTAACTCTCTATATTACTTTTCACAACTACTTACAATCTCCATTAATTCTTTGTTCAATCTGTCCAATCTATTGTAGACTAATAACAAATCTCCACATTAAATCTACGTACTCTCTAGTGTTGCTAATCCATTTAAAATTAAAAAAAAAATCACCCACACCTGAGCTTCACGCTTCAGAGATTTTTTTCTATTTTATTTTTGTTTGCTTTTAATCATGAGTGCTTAAATCTTAAATAGTTTCTTTGCTGATAAAATATCTGCTTTTATTTCAATTTTTTTTTTTTTTTTTTTTTGTTTTTCCAAGACCTTTAACCAACCATAATGTCCAGAGAGGGCAGAGAAGCATAATGGTTTGTGTGGGTACTCTACTTGAGAGTATATGGTTTATATGGTTGGTAATGAAGTTTGTTATTTTTACGGAATAGTTTGTAGAAGTTACAAGTAAAAAGTAAGGCTGTACTCTAGTTTCAAACTAGAGGCAGTCCTTACCTTTCAGAGATATAAACTTGTAATCAAACTGTTTCAACTCAGTCAGTTGCAAAAAGTCAAAGTGGAACCATCTCGAAGGTGAAAAACTTATCAAAGTCAATATTTTCTTAAAAATTGGGTAATCTCTGGCAAACAGATAAAACTCAATTCTTTAACATTTATATTGTTACGAATGTGCAATAGCGATTCGAATTTAACGCTCCGCAACGACTGCCTGCAACATTCATCATGTTTATATACACGTCCATCAGTAGAAGCCTCTACTTATCAACAATGTTGATAGCATGCGGTTATTAGCATTATCTGTAAGTATGGCAACACTGCATGTCTAAGCTGCTAACACTAATATCGAAAGCTCTAGAATTCGAATGTACTGGATTGTCCGTTAAGAGCATTGTAGAAGATTAACGAAAGATGGCGCGTGTATAAATAGTGGCAGAGGTGGCAGTCATGAGTTGAGTTGATCATAGGCGCTGTTAGAGTTAACATCAACTGTCTTGTATATTTAAGGTTGTACGTTATAGAGTGTGTGTGCATTTCTGCGAATTGATAAACGTGTATAAAGACACTGAGTGAATATTTGAATTGTTGTTGTTGTACATTTTAAATAAATAAAGAGTTGTTACAATTTTAAACTACTGAAACTGCTTTTTATTTGCAATCAAAAGTATCCGGTTTATTTAAAGGAAATAAACACCGTTTTTAAAAGGTAAAAACGTAACAATATCAAAATTTTGTTAATAACAGAGATTTTCTGTACATAAAGCTTAATTTAAAATAGAATTGAAGAGATTCGTATGCAGATTTCATTTCTGCGTAACATTTAATTGTCGAATTGAATTGAATCGGATTTTATTTGTAGATGTTAGAAGCTTTAAACAAAATTTCCACCTGTTGCGTTTTACTTTGACACTTTGGAACTTTTAAATTATTTGAACAGGTTGGATGCAAAGTAAATTTTTTGAAAACTTGTATCTTTATCAATAATTTTACGTTGATTTCAATCGTTCTGGTGGTTACGAAGATACATTTTTCGTTTAATTTGTAATTGCAGGAACCCATTGTTTGTCGTTTTGTGTTTGATATATATGAATTTGTATGAAAAATTTAATGACACTCCATTTTGAAACTTTGAAGAGTGTTCAATAATTATCATAATATTTTTATACGACCTTTAAAAATGTTGGAGTTTCAAAGCCATATAACTATGTAACCCAAATATTTACTACTGAATTATTAAAAGAAAAATCTTATTTATTACATTTCACATGCGGTATAGTTACTATATTTAAAACAAAACTAAAATTAATATTGTATAGTTTTAAAGTTATGGACAATTATGTAAGAACGCTTTTATAAAGTTTAGCTGTTCCTCAATATTCAAGACATCAAATTTGTGGTCTAGAAAGTATCTTCAGTTTTAAAACCTATGATCGAAAATGACAAATCATAAAATTGAAAAATCTTTTTAATAAACTAAGGACTGAGATCGAAAATATGTTAACAAAAGTGAAACCACTAAACTTACAGTTTTGAATCTTTTATTATTTGATTGAAATTATTGTTACAATTTACAAAAACAAACAATTTTTATAGTTCTAATCACTAGTGATGAAATTTTGAACCTTTTTCGAAAACCCTTTCATTATGGTTTATATAGTGCTTTATGTCACTTTGTTCGAACAGGTTGTCCATTTCCGTTTAAAAACTATCACACTTTTCGACACCTTTTTTGTGCTCTTTAATTCCCTTTTAACAAAAGCCCAATATCTCCCCACTGGACTTAGCTCCAGGCAGTTTGGAAAATTTGCCTCTCTTGGTACAAATACCACATTATTGTTCTTTTACCACTCAAGACCTTTCTTACCATAGTGACAGATGCCAAATTAGGCCAAAAATAAGTGGACACATTAAGAAGTCTTATGAATGGAAACATCCTTTTTTGTAAACATTCCTTGATGTAAATTTTGATATTTATAGAGCCCTTTGTAACAAATGTTTGGCTTCTTTTGACGCAACTGCATATTGCTTGCCATACCAAGAACTTTTTGGGAAATTTTGTCTGCTTTTGGGTCTTAAACTTTTCTTCAACATTTGCTCGAGCATCTGCAATATAAAAAAATTGACCCGGAAGCTGCGAAAAATGTTTCATACGTACATTTCGTTATCCATTATGCAGCAGGTATATTTTTTTTATAAAATTTGACTTTGGCCTCTAAATTTTTGGCAGAGTTCCTGTTAGGAGCCTTGTATGCTTTTAAACCTTCATTGGCTTTAACTGTTCATACCAAATAGTCCGAGTACTGACCCAACCGGGCTGATTTCCTACCGGAGGTGTTGGGAGCTCTTTTGAAAATGCTTTCTACTTTTTTGACTTTAGAAACATCATGTGGACCATTCCTTCTACCTGAACCAGGTTTTATATCAACGGACAAGTTCTTCCGGTACTGTTTTATAACATTTGAAAAAGTTTGATAGCAGACCTTTGATTGTTTGGCCAACTTTTTGTAGGACCAAGTTGGGTTTTGTTGAAAATATTTAATAATTTTAGTACGCGCATTTTTCTGGTCACTCATTTTAATCAGATTAACAACAAAGAAACATAATTGACATTAAAGATAATAACTGACATGCTTTAAAAAGGTAACTTGATAAAAAAAAATATCAAATAATACTTGGGTTAAAAGGTTTAATGAAAAACGTGTGTTAAGAATTTTACGATCTCAGTACTTAAGTACATATTTATTAACCAAATATCGTATAGTCGATCAAATGCCGTAGTATCGATACAACTGCCAAATAATTTATCAAGTATCAATGTAAAATTTATCTTTATCAAAAGCCGTATATTTTGTAAAATATCATAAAATTAATCAAATAACGTTAAATTTATTAGATCTCGTAAAATTTTTAAAATATTGTCTATGTAAATCTAATATCGTACATTCTGCCAAATATCGTAAAATTAGTAAAATGTAAAAAATATCGTCTAACATATAAAATATTGTAAAATTTATAAAATTTCCCAAGTTTTATGATATATCGTAAAATTTACCAAATATCGTAAAAAAAATTTAATATCGTAAATTAATCAAATAGCTTAACATTTATAAATCGTGATAAAAATTTAATAATTATTGCAATATTTCTGCAATATTGGAGAATTTTATCAAATATCGTAAAATTAATCAAATAACTTAAAAATTTACAAATATTGTAAAT
This sequence comes from Calliphora vomitoria, assembly GCA_942486065.2. NCBI lineage: Eukaryota > Metazoa > Arthropoda > Insecta > Diptera > Calliphoridae > Calliphora > Calliphora vomitoria. Next base: position 5,976,935 of record OW818032.2, read on the forward strand.
CATTTATTCTTACTTACTTATTAAACATTATAGTGTAAGCAACAACGTTTTTTTTTTTTTGTTTTTTGCTAAGAAAATGTGGAATTTTGTTCCAACAAAGCGTCATATGCGGGAAGTTTTGCTTTACTTGTTTAACTCGAAAAAAGTGCTGCTAAAGCACACCGATTGTTCACCGATTTTGGCATGCCAGCCAAAGAAGTTTAATGACCAAGAATTGGAGGCATTACTATATGAATATCATCGTCAAGCTCAACAAGAGCTTGCAAAATCATTGGGAGCTACTCAAGCAGCATTTTCAAATCGTTTGTGAGCAGCAGGATTCATTAAAAAGCAGGAAAATTGGGTACCATACGAATTGCAGCTTGGAGAACTTGAAAGACGATTTTGTATGTCTGAAATGCAGCTTGAACACTATAAAAGACAATAATTTTTGCACCGAATCATTACTTCCGATGAAAAATTACGATCGACTACGATAACTCGAAGTGTAAGAGATCGTTTGTGAAGCTCGACCAACCAGCCGAATCGACACCAAAGTCAAATATTCATGTCGCTAAGGTAATGCACTTTATTTAGTAGTACCAAAAGGGTCCTACATATATTTAATGAGCTGCTGAAATCTGGTCAGACCATCACAGGAAACCTGTACCGAACGCAACTGATTTGTTTGAAGCGAGAATTGGCCGACAAATTTCCAGAATATGCGGCCAGATATGAATCCGTATTATCCCATCAAGACAACGCTAGGCCGCATGTTTCAATACCTGTTAAAAAGTATTTAGAATGAGGTGGTTTTATAGTCCAGCCTGAACACCGTCCTACTACTATTTGTTTCGATCGATGCAGAACGCTCTCACGCTTCACTTTGGAACAGAGTATCGTAACTTGGCTTGATTCGTTCTTGGCTTAAAAACATGAGTAGTTCTTTTAACTCGGAATCAATAAGATGCCAGAAAGATGGGAAAAGGTCATAGCTAACAATGGCCAATACTTTGAGTGAATTTATATCGTACAAATGTTTCAAAGTAAAAGCTAAACATTTTGTAAAAATCTCGCATTTTTAAGTCATACACCCCATAGAATAATACTATATAGTTTTTATTACTACTGCTGCTACCGCAAATACTTTTGCCCCTCTATTGTAAGTATTTATTTAATAATAAATATATATAATTACAATTTACTTACAATATTTTTTCACAAATACTTTGGAGCATAAGTATTCCAAAGAAACTTAAGTAAATACACCTCTTGCGAAAAGGTTCATGTTACTACTTCGTGTTCAAACCACACTTGAAATTCGTAGCGAACTTATAAATTCCACTTACATGCCATTTTACAGCACAAATTCATAGCGTTTCAGTAAGTGTGTAGGTTGGTTTCTCTTTCTTTTTTTTATACGCTTAAATATGTCATACAATCATTTATCACTTAAAGTTCAGACTATAGACATTAAGATGCTTTTGGATGAGTTTCTTCGAAGCAAGCACGCAATAAGGAATTTGTTCATTTCTATCTATCGTTAAACAACTTGCCACAAGAAAGCGGAGGGACAAAATTACAAAGATGAAAAACATGAAATGAAAAGCAGAAAAAACGTTGTAGAAATAAAATAAATAAATACTTTTATCTCTTGTTATTTTTTGCAAACTATATTGGAGACAAATAGAAAATAAAAATCTACTTTAAATTTATCTTTAAAATAAAGAAAAAATTTACTCAATTTGAAATATTTAATTTGATTTCAACTCAGATGAATACGAGAATTCTTAAGATATTTTTCTTTTATCTTGCAGACACATCAACTTGGTTAAACAACAGTAATTTAACAACCAGAACTAATTCTAAACCAAAAAAAATATTTTTTGAATTTTGAAGAGATAAGTAGGGAAGTGATTCTTATTGATGTTTAAAAATAAAAATTTAAGAAATTTCTCAAGAATTTTTAAAGGATTTTTAAATATATTATAGAAATAAAAGAAATATTTTCAAAGCTTATTAAATAATGCAAGTACAAATGAATAGTTATTAAATATGTTACCTTGAAATTCTTATCTGATTTTATATAAGAAACAACTAAGTAGTCAAATACTTTAACAGCTGTACTTTTTATGGCCATCAAAAAGATTCGCTGTAATTCGTCTATTTTTCACTCACTTGCTTTCATAAATCATTATTTCTTTTACAATTTATTCACAATTTACTGCCATCCAACAAATAGTTTTTTTACATTTTGTAAATTTACATTTTTTATGATCTAAATTGTTTTTGTTTTGCTCATAAAATTCACTCTTCATAAAATTTATGTGAATTTTTTATAATCGTAAATTGATGTATTAAGTATTTGTCATTTATCTTTGAAAACTGTGTGTGAATGTGTTTGCTCAAATACTTACTTACGTCTCATACTACAACAATCTAAGAGTATAATCTAAGAAAATGAAATTCGAACAAATAAATTTCGAAGGTAAAACACTGAAAAATGCAAAGAAGTACAAATATTTTTAAAGGAAACAATTAGAACACAAACAAAACGACAATCGACTGCGGAATAAAAACAGAAAATACTAAAAGGAAATTAAATTTTTCAAGTTTTAATGGAGGGAGATGTTGATGAGGAAAAAGCACTTCAAATCTATTCTAAGTGCAATTGAAATTTAAATTTGAATATTCAATAAAAATGTATGGAAATACTTAGTAAATTTTGTTTCTAATGTATGGGAATAAAAAGACAGTAAAGTAATGCATTAAAGGGGTCGATAATTGTTAAAATAAAAATAACAAATATCTAGTCATTGGTGAAAATTGAATTTAATTTGTTTTCGAATTCATTTAAAAATCATTGTTATAAATGATTGCAGGTATGCAATTTATCTAATTTTTATTAAATAACTCTGTGCAATGGAAATTAAATGTCATTAGCAGAGGTAGTAATAGTCGTATACACGCAGAGAAAAAACATGATTCGACATGCCGTATACATATAATCGTTATTTTAATTAAATTTCAACAATATTTTAGGTACTGTAAACATATTTATTTTCATCGCAATTATAAATTTGAATATTGTTTAGCGAAATATAACTATTTTTCGAACTACTAAATAATGATAAATAGCTATTATGTGCATTGCACATAGTGCAACCATTTAAACTAGAGTTTCCAAAATCCAAAGAATTTCAAAACCGCGGTTTCGGTTTTAAAAAATTGAAAACCGATCGGTTTCCGTTTTTTTCGGTTTTCTGATAATTTATTAAATATTAAGTGTTATAGAAACAAAATCAGTTGATAATATAGGAAATGTTACACAAATTTAAAGTTCAAACTTGACGGGTGTTCAAGAGGATAAAGGAAAATTGGTACTTTTTCTTTTAATGGTACTTTTTTAATATATTACAAGTGAGAGCTATATTTGGCTGTGCCGAATCTTATATACCCTTCACCAAATTATACCTTAAAATAAAATTTAAAAAATTTTTTTTAAACATTTTTTTTTTTTCAAAATAGTTTTTTAAAAGTTTTTTCCAATTTTTTAAAAAAATATTTTTTTAATTTATTAATGAAAAAATTTAAGACAAAAGAAAGTTTTTTGTGAAAAAAAATTCGGGTTAAAAAATATTTTTCCCGATTTTGACCCAATGTAGGTCCAACTTTGTTTAGCCTTTTGTACATAGTTTCAATGGACTTTGAAATATCTATCATTAGATATCCATATTGTCTATATTAATGACTCAGTAATCGAGATATGGATAAAAAAAAAATAGGCCAAAAATAGAGGTTGCCTCGGATTTTTGCTCATATCTCCGTTATTTATGGACGTATTTTGCTGATTTTAAATAGGAAACTTTTCGAAAGCATGTCTGACAGAATTATTGATTTGGATTTGGATCCCGAAGATATCTGGGGTTTTCAGAAAATTGATTTCAACAGACAGAAAAACGGACAGACAGACAGACAGACAGACGGACATGGCTAAATCGACTCCGCTATCTATAAGGATTCAGAATATATATACTTTATACAAACGGAATGACAAAATAATATATACCCTTCTCACGAAGGTGAAGGGTATAAAAATAGTTAGCTTATATACATTAACAATGAAACATGAAACTAGAGACATTTTATCCTGAGTTAGTATTTGTTCACAAAGGGAGGCTTAATAGTACTATTTCTTTCTTCAAATTGGGGTGGCGAAGCGAACCTGGTCAGCTAGTACTTCACACTTTTATCGGATATTTGAAAATAACTAAATCTTTGTTACAAAAATGTTGCATTATTTTTTTTTTTAAATTAAATAAACAGTCATTTGAAGTTTAATTGTCAGGAAATACTCGTATGTTAAATATTTTGTTTTAAATTAGTTTGTTTCATTATTTGTCTAGCCTGCTACATTCTTTAAATAATTTAGAGAAATCTTAAGATATTTTTACATAGATTTGTTTTTAGAGAAATTGGATGAATCATTGAATGAAAAAGTTTGTTTTTCATTTCTAAATTTTGAAGTTTTCTACTGAAAATAGATTAAATGTAAAAACCGAAGAATAATTTTCTATTTCGGCATCGGAAAAATTAATAACAAATTTATTCTATTTTGGTACTAATTTTATTGATTCATTATTCAATAATTGCAAAATCTCTGGCAATATCTTGTAACTTAAACATTTTTGACTTTTTGTCGAACTTTTTTACATGGCGAAGAACAGCTGATGCTGTTGTTAAATGATTTAAAAATAACTTCAGCTAGTTTTATATTTACAGTCGACTTTAACGTCTGAAGTATACTTAAACTTTTCTATGGTAGACCTAAAGTCCATTCTTAAGTAAAGACGACTTTATTTCTCTTTATTTATGGCCAATTTTGCGTAAGGATTTGGCTTTGAAGCCTTACAAGGTTCAACTGGTGTAGGAATTGAAGTCGACCGACCATTCACATCGCCGTAGATTCACACAATTCATTAAGGAACAACTGGTTGTTCTGAAAAAATAGTTTTTTCAGACGAAGCCCATTTTCACTTCTCAGGGTATGTAAACATTTGCCAGATATGATTTTTCATTCATAATTGCCGAACTTTTCTCTTCGTAATGCAAAAAAAATTTGAATCAACTGCATTTAAATGTTTTTTTTTTTTTTTTTTTGTTTTAGAAAACAAAGTTCTTGTTAAAAACCCTTTATTTTTACAAGTAAATTTTGGGAGTCTGCAATTCTCATTCGCTCTATAGTTTTATTTGTATAATATCTTTAACTTTCCTTATGGGAATAACAATAAATTTTAGTGAATTTATCAATAATATTTTGATTGGGAATTTAGTACGTTAAAACTCAAATCTATTAAAATAAAATTTTGTATTTCCAAAAATAGATTTTAATAATAATAAGATTACTTTGATCATAACATGATTTAATTGGATCATAATATGATTACTTCAGAACATATTATGATCATCTATGACAATGATATTACGACTATTTTTAATCATAATATGATATTTTATGATTCTAATAATGATCAAAATATATTTGGACTACAATCACCAATCTTATTATAATATGTTGCTTTTAGATAATGTTTACCACAACTATGGTTCTCTGCGTGTATGTGTTTATAGCAACTATAGCAAAATGGTAGTAATTATTGAGGTAAAAATAATTGGAATAAAACCAAAGCTAAAGTTCTGCATTCCATAGCCTTAGTAAGTAAGACATTTTTTATATGAAAAAGCATTCTTCGTGTGAAATTTATTGTATCAAATATTGTAAAATTTTGCAACATCAAACAATTCATGAAATGTCGCAAATTTAATCATATATCATCATTTAGCATTTATCAATTATCGTTAAGTTTATTAGGCATCGTACAAATTTATCAAATAACGTAAAATGTATAATATATGGTAAAATTGTTCAAATCTCATAAAATTAATCAAATGTTGTAAAGTTTATCCTATATCGTATAATTCATCAAATGTCGAGTATTATATTAAATGTCGTAAAATGTATCAAATATCGTAAAACAGATTAAATACCGTAAAATTTATCAAATATTATAGAACCTATCAAATATCTTAAAATTTATAAAATATCGAAACATTTGGGCATTTCCTGGGGTCACTAACGTACGTTCTTACGCTTTTGATGTCCATGAATATAGAAAACAAAACTTTTCCTAGCATTTTTTTTGCGATTCGATAGCATTTTGGTAGCTCTATGTTTGGTGCAAAAGATGGATTTCATCGAGTTTAAGTTTTCATAATGATAGTTATAAATATGTGGTAACGAACGTACGCAAAATAGAAGTCAACTTTGGCTAAAAGTAGTGAAATGTAAAAATCTTTAAAAGTGTATTAATATAGGTTTCTATCCGGTACTTACACAATAAAATATCTCTATTGGTTTTTGTTTAATTGGTAAAAAGTACCGGTCGCGAATGTACGGGTCGCGAACGTTCGATTTTTCCATATGATTCTTTTTTTTATTATTTCCATGCATTTTCCCATAAATATCTACAAATTTAGTAAATGTAAGTAAATGAGCAAAAACATTCTTCTTTTAAAATTCAATAATTTATATTCGTGAGTGATTTTCGAAGTGGACGTTATATGGGAGCTATGAATTAGGTATATATAAAACTTATTTGGAACAATATTTGTGTAGATACCTACATAAATTAAACATTTAAGACCGATAAAGTCCAATTTCGGGATGACATTTATATGGGAGCTAGGTGAAATAATGGACCGATTTCAGCCAGTTTCGTCCTTGGGCCGAAAAAATTATATGTACCAAATTATATCGAAATATCTTCAATAAAACACGATGATTATCAACATTTTGTTTTTCGATCCTGGTTGACTAATCACAGGAAATGCCCATTTATCAAATATCGTACAATTTATCACACAGCGTAAAATTAATCAATTATAGGTATCCACCCCAAGAAGGTCATGTTTTCAGTTATTTTTTTATGCAAAATGTCATCACGCCAAAGTTATCTTTAAGAATATCACAAAATCAAATGAGGTAAGACCATTTTCTGGGGTAAAATGCTTAGGTCTATCGATGGCAGGTCTCTAAAGAGTGAGCCAAAAAACACTTACACTTATATAAAGTTGTGAAAAGTCTGCCAGTACTTAAGTTTCATCATCCATCAGACAACAGGTTTATTATACCCTTCACTATGAGTGGCAAGGGTATATATAAGTTTGTCATTCCGTTTGTAATTTATACATTTTTCATTTGCGACCCCACAAAGTATATATATTCTGGATCATTATAGATAGAGGAGTCGATATAGCCATGTCCGTCTGTCCGTCTGTATGTTGAAATCAACTTTCCGTAGCCCTCAAATAACTTACAAACAAAATTGATTCTCCCGACTCGGTCGCTATTTAAAATCGGCCCACAAATGGCTGAGATATAAGGAAAAACCGGGACAACCTCGATTTTTGGCCTATTTTTGATCTATATCTGGATTACTAAGTCATTAATATAGACAATATGGATATCTAATGATAGATATTTCAAAGTCCATTGCAACGATGTATATAAGGCTATAGTAATTTGGATCTACAATGGGTCAGAATAGGGAAAAATATTTTTTAACCCGATTTTTTTTTAAAAAAAAATTTTTTTGTCGTAATTTTTTTTCACTAATAAATTAAAAAAACAAAATTTTTAAAAATTTAAAGAAACATTTTTTAAAAAATTTAAAAATACAATTTGGAAAAAAAATTAAATTTTTTTTTTTTTTAATTTTGAAATAAATTTCAAGAAAAATATTCTTTTTTATTTTATTTTAAAGTACAATTTGGTGAAGGGTATATAAGATTCGGCACAGCCGAATATATCTCTCTTACTTGTTTTTTTATAAAATTTTACCAACATTTTTTCACTCGTCCTTTTGCTTCTAAGTTCATGAACGCATTACGATCTGGAACTTCCTAAACTTTATACGACTTCAACCCAGCATTAGCATTGGCTCTTCGCACAAAAGAATCAGAGCATTTATCTTTACGAGCTGCTTTGCTGATACTTAGATGTGTTCGGTGCTCTTCGAATGAGTTGTTTGACGTCTTTTGCCTTACTACTATCTGTTAGACCTTATTTTTTTCCTGATCCAAACTTTATTTCAATGTCTTCCTTATACTATTGCCGATATTGTTTTTTTTTTTTTTTTTTTGAAAAGTTTCAAATTTTTTATCACGTACTTTTTTTTCGCTGTCCATTTTGAACGAAATAACAGTTGCAAATGAATGATTTAGAACAGATAATATCTGACATATTTTTAAAAGCTAACGTGATTAAAAAATAATTATTTGTTCGACCAATGATAAGTTTTGGCTGGAATAGTGTGTATAAGTGTTTTTTTATTCACTCTTTACTGCACGTATAACTCATATACGTGATGATAATTTCGAAGAAAAAAAAATGAAGGCAGTTCTTATCATGTTTATTTTCATGTATGTGTCATAAATTAAAAAAATATTTCTTATAAAGGGGCCTATACAACAAAATGGTAAATGTTTTTTGGAGCTAAAAAATCGCTATAAATTGATAAATTGCTACAACTTTTTAATTTTTACAATAATTGATGTAGAATTTCAAGCATTACATCATACAAAAATATTGATTTTTTCCACCCAATAATTTGTTCAAATTTAAAAAATGTTTCGACTTACGTAAAGATAACTTCAGGGCGACGATTTATTAAGCGATACTATACTTATTTATAAATATTTTTGAATGAAATTTTAGAGCTATATAAAATTTTTAGTAGGATATATTTCAAACATTTTTATACTGAAATTTGTAATTGCACATCCAACAATTAAAAAAAAAAAAACGTTGTAAAAATCCTTCAAAAAATAGGCTTTAATTTTTTGATTCCAGCTATGCAATTAGAGAAAAAGTGGCTTAAATTTTAAATTTACATCAAAAAATTTATAATTTTAAAAACTAAACTATTCCTTTTTTAAAAACTTAAAAATTTGTTGTAAACACACGAACAAAAATATCAAAAAACCGTAATTATTTGGATCAACTAGCGTAGGTGTATAAACTGAAATTCTAGTATTAAAATACAAATATCTCATAAACTATAAGAGATTATCTATAGCTCATAACTAGGTTTTTTGTAGACCTTAACAATTATATTCCATATATAGTGCAATCTTTCGGATCGGATCAAATACAGAAGTATTTGAGAAAGTCCTCTTTGAAGCCTTGTTTATAAAGGGTATAATTTTAAACCATAAACTCAACTACATCTCATCTATTGTCATAGCAGTTTTATCTATCTTATCAACTTTGCAGATTACTTTAAAATTTTTTGGAAATTCCTTTACATTGTGTTGTCCGCTTTGAGATTTAGGATCAAATATTAAAATTGTAGTAAAATTAACACATCTTTTGTTTTTTTTATGAGAATACCATTTTTATATTAATAAATATTTCATTGTTTTTTTCAAACCAGCTTTTTTGTAGAAATATATTCTTATTTTTATGGTGTGTATATACAATTTTTTTCTTACTTTTTTCTTCTCACTCAAATTCCTTTAAATTAAATTTCAACGTATTTTTACAATTTCACCCAAATACTTTAACAAAAAACATTTTATTGAAATTTCCAACTTTTAATGTTTCATAATTGATAAATTTCACAACAATGAAACAAAAACACAAAAAAATTCTAAAAGCTGTCTGCAATATTTCAGCAGAAATTTAATTATTAAAGGACTCGCTATAAAAATGAAACTTTTTCTTCTTTGATTTTTAACTTTATGTATTCTACTTTGCTATGGTTAATGGACTGCTAAAAAAGTTGTTCAATAAGAAATACTTAGAAAGAAAAATAAAATGGAACAGTCCATAATAAACGCCTGTAAATATGCTAACAAATATTAAGAGCAACTAAATGCAATAAAAAAAGGATGTTAAATAAAAAACGATAAAGACCTTTTTTGTACAACTTTGATGGGCTAAGAGCAACAATTCGTTTAACACTTGTATACAAAAACCGGTCAAAATATTAAAATAAGAGAAAATGAGTAACATGAGTTCTAGAAAGTGTTTAATAAAGTAAAATTTCCTTTTATTGGCTTAAGAAATAAAAGTTTGTTGAATCAGTTTTTTTTTTCAAAATTTTCTGTTGCTTTTGACCAATATAATAACAGCAAAATATAATAAATTATTCATAGCCATGATCCGGTTTTAATTTACTTGCATTTTCTAGCATTTCTTAGCTATTCTTTTAACATTCTTTCATTTTTTTTTTTAAAGAAAAAGAAACAAACAATAATTATAAAAAATTAGAAACTTATTGAAGGTTGTTTTCTTTGCTTTTTCACTCGGTCTTTGTTTGAAATTTTTGTTCAAAATGTATTTGATTAGTCTCTAATTCGTATTCTGTTCGATGGCGGCAAAAGCAGTGGTTTCTAAATTAAAGCAAAACAAACATTTTAATTAAAACTTTTCAAATTAGTGGGTGCAGTAAAAATAATTGCAACACAAGATAAAGAATAAAAAATTAAAAAAAAAAAAAAAAATGTAATTAACAAAATGATAACTGAAAATTGTTTTATTCATTACTAGTATAGACAAATGCAGCTGTTGCCTTGAACATATTGTTCAATGTTAAGGTTTAATTACTAATTATAACAACTTTAACATTTGTACATCTATACTGTATGTTTATAATTTCAAAAACAGATGCTTGGCTTGTTGCAATGATAATCGGAATTATTCCTGTTGCCAAAATCTGTTATTTTTGAAAGTATACTTTGCACTGTCCTTACTAAAACTAAATTATTTTTTTGAATCTTAAATATGATTTACTAAGAATTACTAAATTATGTATCATCTATCAAACGCAAATTCGCATATAGAGCTAAATATTTACATTAGTAAGGCTAGTATATTTGGAAACTAATATAATCACTTACATACCTCCTTTAATACCTTTTCGACATTTAGGTTTTATGTAATAGAAGTTTGACTTACCTGTAAAGAGAATATAAAAAAAATATTATAAATTTTATTATTTATAAGAAAAAAAAAATGATATTTTCTAAAGCAAATGTCAAAACCAACCAAAAAATAATACTCATATTTTTAATTTTGTGAAAACATCCGGGCAAGTGTTTTTTTAATATTTTTGTTCGTAGCATTGCATAATTTATGAATAATTTTGCATACATATTTGCAATTCCATGTCTTTATACGTGACATTTGTACACACATAGATTGGAATAGATTTTGCAAAACATGAGTATCTGAAAAATAATTTGGTCTTTATGTTCCATTCACAGGGTACTATATATATAAAAAATAAGTTCTTTCGAAACATTGTTGTCCAAAATATCGGGATATATCTTACGTGAAAAAAACGGAAGTAATTTTAAGATACATGTAGAAATATGCCAAATTTTGCGAATCGTGAGAAGAGTTATGTTTTCTTTTAATTTCTTACACTAAACCAAATATTTTAACAAAAATAATCTTTGGATTATAATATAATAAATAAAATTTAATATCGTAAGTGACATATCGTAGGTGACAGATTTTTCTCCATATGGTTTCTGTAAATATACGTATACAAAAACTAAAAAAATAAAAAGAAATTATATAAGGACTGAGATCGAAAAATGTTTAACATACATACAGTCAAGGAAAAAAGTCTACATACACCCTACGATTTTGAAGGTTTAGAGAATTAGTGGCGAATATTGAAAAAGATGTTATAGCAATGTTTAAGGTATTTATAATTAAGAGTATTTGAAGTAAAAAGGAATTTTCTTAAATTTTTATCCTTGATAATGGCAAATCAAAAAAAAAGAGATTCACATTTCAGTTGGAAATATGGTAGTAAATCTCCGAAAGAAAAATAAATCTTATAGAGAAATTGTTAAGATAACAAAATTAAGTCGGGCTACTGTACAGATGATCATAAACAAATTAAAATAATACCAATAGCACCGAAAATAAGACACGATCTGGTAAACCAAAGAAGCTTTCTAGACGTGATGTTACCAGTATTTTGAAACTTGTGAAACAGGATCCAAATATATATGCGCCCCAAAATTGTCAGAACACATAAAAAAATTTCCAATAAAATTGTTACTCGACGAACAGTAATAAACGTTTTACATGACAATGGATTTAATAGCCGAATAGCAAGCAAAAAGCCACAATTTCAGCGAAGATTCGTAAATTTAGTCTTGAGTTTGCTAATGCTCATAAAGACAAGGGTATGGATTTTTGAAATCGTGGTATAATTACCGACGACAGTAAGTATAATATTTTCGGAAGTGATGGCGGATCCAAAGTTTGGAGAAAACCAAACACTGCACTTGATCCAAAGAATATTATACCTACAGTCAAACATGGTGGAGGCAACGTTATGGTTTGGGGTGTCATGACGTCATTTGGAATGGGTCGTTTGGTTTTTGTCAATATAAAACATATTGGCCTGGAAAATCAATGGATTTTCCAGCAAGATAACGACCCTAACCATACTGCGCACGTTGTTTGAGACTGGCTTCTTTATTATGCCCCAAGACAGCAATATTCACCACCCAGTCATCAGACTTAAACCCAATAGAGCACATACGGGAGGTTTTGGAAAAATTTGTGCGAAAATATGAAATTAGTAGCCGTGAAACATTAAAAACTCTATTACAGAGAATTTGGTGAAATCAATGCCGAAATAACACCCTCTGTTACAGAGAATTTTGTGAAATCAATGTCCAGTCGTCTTCAAGCAGTTATTGATGCCCAAGGTGGACCAACTAAATATAAAGAGTTAATGTTTTTTTTTTTTTTTAATTTTATATAAAATTTTGAAATAATAGTTATTTTTTTGTAGCTGTATGTAGACTTTTTTCCTATAAAATTTTAATGTTCTTGTTATTATTGTTTTAGTTATGTAAATGACTTACTTTTTCATTTTATAAATAAACTTATTTATTAATGCCTTAAATATTGACATAAACATTTTTTTAATTTTCTTCACACACTCTCTAAAACCCCTAAATCGAAGGGAGTATGTAGACTTTTGCCTTGACTGTTAATAAAAAGAAAACCACTAAACTTACAGTTTTGAATCTTTTTTTTATTTGATTGAAATTATTGTTGCCATTTTCAAAAAAAAAAATATTTTTATAGTTGTAATCACTAATAATGAAATTTTGAACCTTTTTCCGAAACCCTTCCATTATGGTTTTTATAGGCCTTTATGTCACTTTGTTCGAACAAGTTGTCCATCTCCGTTTAAAATCTACCACACTTTTAGACACCTTTTAGACACCAATATCTATCCACTGGACTCAGATCTTGGCAGTTTGGAGGAATTGCCTCTCTTGGCACAAATACCAAGAGAGGCAATTCCACTCAAGGTCTTGCTTACCATAGTGACAGGATGCCATATCAGGTCAAACATAAGTGGACACATTAAGAAGTCTTATGAATGGAGCATCCTCTTTTGTAAACATTCCTTGATGTAAATTACGGTATTTATAGAGCCATGTGTAACACATGTTTGGCTTTTTTGCCGCAACTGCATATTGCTTGCCATATCAAGAACTTTTTGGGATATTTTGTCTGCTTTTGGGTCTTAAACTTTTCTTCAACATTCCCTCGAGCATCAGCAACTTCAAAAATTTTGACCCGGAATCTGCGAAAAATCTGCCAGAACATACGTTTTGTCATCCATTATGCAGCAGAAATATTTTTTTATAAATTTGACTTCAATTTCCGTGCTCTTTTTTTCCTCTAAATTTTTAGCAGCGTTCCTGTCAGGAACTTTTTGAGCCTTGTATGTTTTTGAACCTGCATTGTCTTTAACTTTTCGTACCAAATAGTCCGACTACTGAGCTAACTGCTTTCCTACCGGATGTGTTGGGAGCTCTTTTAAAAATGCTTTCTATTTATTGGCTTTAGAAACATCATGTGGACCATTCCTTCTACATGAACCAGGTTTTCTATCAACGGACAATTAAATAACTGTTTAATAACATTGAAATCAGTTTGACCAAGAAGGATTTTGTTGAAAATATTCAACAATTTTAGTATGCACTTTTTTCTCGTCACTCATTTTAATGAGATTAACATCAAATGAACATAATTGACATTAAACATAATAACTGACGTGCTTTAAAAGGTAACTTGATGAAAATAATAAAATAATACTTGGGTTGAAAGTTTTAATGAAAAACGTGTGTTGAGGTGTTTTCGATCTCAGTCCTTAAATTTTAAAATTTAAAAACATCAAAAAACTTAAACTTTTTTATATCTGTGTATTTATAGCTCACCTATTTTGGGCTAATAAAGCGCCATTTGTGTCTATAGTTGACACATCTGCAATAAATTGTAACTTAATCTGTCTTTAAACGATGTTCCAAATTTCATACAAATCGGACTATCGCTTTAGAACATGGGTGCCCAAAAGTTGTTGTAAAAACTAAAACATACAAAGAATAAAGAAAAAATACACACTTTTTTTTAGCAATACCATACGATAAACAAAAACAAAATCTACATTGATGATCGCTGTCGTCAATGTTTACCAGCAAAGCATACGAAAGTATTGTTGCTTTTTACTTGCGTGTATACAGTGAAGAACGACAAAAAAACTAACATGGCAAAGTTGTTTGTGTATTTCATATTGCTAGTGCTGTGTGGTCTATTGAGTATTGAAACACACAGCCTATAGCTAAGAGCATTTACAAAAACAAATGAGCACCAAGAGTATAGGGCTTGGGAACCATTGCTTTAGAAGTTATATTTTTATTAACATCTACATCGCATTCGATACACCTGTACGTATGATGACTATAAACATCCCCATATTAAAAAATAATTATACGCCACAATGCACTTAATTTTCTTAATCATCAAAATTTGAGATATGAGATAAGAGTCCCAGCAGTTTGAAAAGTGCCAATTGGAAACTTTACACTAGCTATATTACTACTTGCACAAGAAACTAGTTCGCTGTGGCTACTAAAGTGGTAGTTAAATGGTTATCATTTGCACTACATTTCGCTAGCGTATTCAGTAACAAACAATAGTCGGATATTCGCCTTAAGTTTTTGAAAATAAATTCAAGTAAAATAAAATCCTCTAAAATATACCACTTCGATGGCCACATGTAATGCTGAATGTGGCCGTTTGGTATTTTCGTTCTCTCTGATGATGAAAAAAAGCAAAAATTGATAGTAGACTCACATGTAATTCTTAATAACAAATTGAAAGCAGTACAAATAAGAGCTCTGTGGCTTAGTGATTAGCGCATTTGACTACATAACCAGAGGTTATGTGTTCAACCCCGCTCTCTGAAAAATTTATTTTTTATTTTTTTTCTCAAATGCAGGAGTATTCGTACTTTTTAATTTAATAGTGAAGTGTTATGCAGTGTGTGTCAATCGGTCACCTGCAATGACAACCCTGTGTTAAATTTACCAGTCAATAACGTTGAGAGTGGGTTGAAAATTCACTAGTGATAGTTCTCAGTGGCTAACTAATTCGACGTAGTGGAACTAGTTCAATGAACTGCAGGGAAGTAATAGTGTTTTATTCGGATGTGACAATAATATTTTTGTCTGATATAGGGGTTCTATGGTGCATAAGTAGACCGACCCTCACAAAAGTTGGTTGAAATATTTAAGTTCATATAAAACTTATTTAATTTCAATTTCATCACGATATTTATTATTATAAGACAATTATGAATGTTGAAGTCATTTTCTGAGAGGGACCTTGTATGGGGACTAGGGACAAATATTTGCCGATTTTCACCATAGATTACAGTATAATTTCGGAGTACTTAGAACTTATTTGTGCAAAATTTTACAATCCGGGGGGTCATTTCTATGGGGGCTAGGCGAAATCATGGACAGATATTGCCCATTTTCAATACCAAAGAAAGCATAATTACATAGAGTATTTGTGGAACATTTCAGCTAGCTAGCTACTTTGATTTGGGCCATATCGTGTTTTCTACAGACAGACATAGCTCTATCGTCATGGAATCTTATGAAGACCCAGAATATATATACCTAAGTGGGTAACAAATATTTTGATGTGTTACAAACCTTCTTTTTTGATAGTGGGTACAAAAAGTAAAAAAAAAACACATAAATTTATTCCAACCTTATGATTTAAATAACAAAATCGCCACAACCATCAACATCCCCAACATCACATCATTCAAATCATGTTTATTTTAGTTGTGTTTAACAAAGCGTTAAATTAATTTAATTTTTATGATGGACTTCATCCTCATCATCAGCATCAACATCATAAAGTCAGCAGCAAATCATAAAAACAAAATAAATCACTACCAAGGAACAGGAAAAAAACAAAGAAAAACATAAATACTAACATAATGGCATACCAGAAAGTTTAAATGAGTGATGATTGGTTTTTTGGTCAGACATGAAAATAAATAATTAAAGTTATAAAAATAAAACAAAAAAAAAACACTTGTCAACAATGCTCGTATGAAATCAACAAGTTTTCAAGGGCAAACTAATTTATTATAGGCTATAAATTATACATAATTTTATATTTATTTAGTGATTTTTGAAAAGGAAAGATTTTTGTTTTGAAATCAAAATTTACCTCCATTTG
This sequence comes from Calliphora vomitoria, assembly GCA_942486065.2. Classification (NCBI taxonomy): domain Eukaryota; kingdom Metazoa; phylum Arthropoda; class Insecta; order Diptera; family Calliphoridae; genus Calliphora; species Calliphora vomitoria. The sequence goes on from OW818032.2 coordinate 5,993,562, forward strand.
TGAGCCTTTTTTACCCATGCCACCTCCGCCTCCAGCACCACCACTTTGTGCTGCATTCATGGTGCAGAGTAAGTATTTCAAACGTTTGCCAACAAAATCGAATAAAGAGTGGTTTATTACACTGTTGCTGTTGTTGTTGTAATACTCTTGTTGCTTTTGTTAAATAATAAACAATTTATTATTTAGTTATTTTTCTTTTTGGCTAAATATTGTTTTATTTTCACAAACTTTTGCCCTAAACACCACAACCGAAAAAACTTTCTGTAGTTTTATAGTTTCTGGAGTGTAGTAGTAAAAGTAGTTGGTTGAAAATTCAGGTACATTTTTGTTGTATTTTTTTAATTTAATTTGGTTAACACTTTAACAAAAACATTTTAGTTATGGTGTAATAATTTTTTTTCGTTTAACAACGTTTTATTATTTATAGTTCAGTATTGTTTTGTGTTACTTGCTCGCACCGGTTGCTATAGTCGTACATTACAATCAACCTTGTTGTTATTGTTGTAGAGTATTTCCGTTGTGGATTTTGTTTCCGTTTCCTTTTGCTTGTTTTGTTGTGTTTTTTTCCAACAGTTTGTCTTGTTTTAGCTGCCCGAATCCATTTATGCTGACAACAATACGTAATTTAATTTGTTGTTTATTTCATTTTTTTTCTTGATTTTTGTTGCTGTTTTCACTTCAATTGCGACCTTCTGTTATTGCGTTGGAAATGTGTGTGATAACATTTTATATTGTTGTTGTTTTTGTTGGTTTTGTAACTTTTTTTGTTTGTTAAACTGACACGTTTTTATTTGATTATTTTTTTGCTTTTTTAGATTCTTAATTTGTTTTAATTCATTTGTATTTTTTTTTTTTTTTTTGTTTAATTTCAAGATTTCTTGAATATTTAATTAATTGGCTAGAAATAGATTTTCTGTTTTAAATTTAAACACACTCCCACAATTAACTATAATTTAAAATGTGCTTGGAAATACAAATAGATTTTAAGTAGAAATTATTTCCCACACAGTTTATTTAAACAAAAAACATCATGCAAATTTTTGAGAAATTTTATTTTTGCGATTTAAAGAAATCAAAGAATTGTCGGTAAAAGAAGTGTAAAAATATTTTTAAAAGAATGATTGATTGTTGTTGTAGAACGAAAAATACCATTACTGATACATTTCAGCCATTTAAGGAGTGAGATCGAAAAATGTTTAACATACATATGTTAATAAAAACGAAACCACTAAACTTACAGTTTTAAGTTTTTTTATTTGAAATTATTATTACAATTTACAAAAAAAAAAAAAAAAAATATTTTTATAGTTTCAAAAACTAGTGATTAAATTTTAAACCTTTTTCGGAAACCCTTCCATTACCGTTTTTATAGTGCTTTCTGTCACTTTGCTCGAACAGGTAGTCCATCTCCGTTTTTTGTGCTCTTCAATTCTCTTTTAATAAGAGCCCAATATCTCTCTACTGGCCTTAGCTCTGGGCAGTTTAGAGGACTTAACTCTCTTGGTACAAATAACAGAGGCCTTTGTAACAAATGATTGGCTTCATTTGCCGCAACTGCATATTGCTTGCCATACCAAGAACTTTTTCGGAAATTTTGTCTGCTTTTGGGTCCTAGACTTCTCTTTAACATTCCCTCGAGCATCAGCAACAAAAAACCAAGTTCAAAAGAATTTACATATATAATTTATATAGTGGTTACGTATTTTTCGTCAAATATTTGCCATATGTGAGCCTACCTTAAGAGTTACGATGCTAATTTCAAAGCTATTTTTTGCTTGTTTCCTTTATAATACCTTTATTTAACAATAAAAGAAAAATAAATATTTTTCTGTTATTTCTGATGGCCGGTAGGTGAAAAGTTCTTAGTTATTTCTAAGTTACGCACTAAAAACCTTAAAAACATAATTTTCATTTGTAACTGCACCATTATTAATGTTTTCATCGCAATTGTATGCAATGCAAAGTTTTTGCTGGATAAAACCACAAATTTATTATGTGTTTAATGTCTATCAATAACTCAAATCCTCTTACTCATTTGAATGAAATTTTAAAGGCTGTTCAAAACTGATGACACATGATTTTGTCTTTTGGTATAATATTTTGCAATAGTTTTCATATTTCATTGGAGAACTTGCCAAACGGAAATGCTGCCATTTTAAAACGAAAATTAAATATCAACACTTTAATGCACAAGTGTTTGTTTGTGTGGCAATATACACTAGGGTGGCCCTAATCTAAAATCGTTCTCGGAAAAACAAATGTAAAATCAGATAACGTCGACAGGTTGCACATTTTATTTTAAGTGTAGAGTTTTGGGTCAAATAGCAATATATTGAAAAAAAAAAAAATTAAATTAAATGTTGAAACAAAATTCCAACTAAAAATAGATGCTTAAATATAAAAAAATATTAAAACAAATTCATGGGGACCGATTTGAAATTAGTGAGAAATTCGAGAAAATTTAGTTTTTGGATACAAATTTAATAAATTTTTTTCTTAAAAATAAATAATTTAAGTAGAAATTTATAACCGGTTATGGCCAATAGGGTAGGTTGTTAAAAAAATATAAATTTGCTTATTTGCGTGTTCGTAGTTTTTAATTTCTTGGACATTAGTAAAACTTTTAATAACTTCAAAGGTGTTAGTCAGATTTTGTCATTTTTATCTCATCTTAAAGCTAATGAAACGTTGATTTTAAAATTATTTTTAGAAATCTCTATTTATCAAAACAGGATATAGCATAGAAAATCATCCTTGAACAACGAATATCTCTTGTTAACCACAGGATGATGTATATTTGAGGATAAAGCTTTAGAAAACGAAAGACAATCGGTTAAAAATCTATATACTATAAATTTATAATTAAATTATATACAAAAACCATTTTTAATTTAATTTTACTTTTCAAAAATTGCTACTTTGACAAAAACTCGAAATTTAAAATCAAATGTGCAACCTAAGGACTGAGATCGTAAAATTCTCAACACAAGTTTTTCATTAAAACTTTTATCACAAGTATTATTTGATTTTCAGGTAGAAGGAATGGTCCACATGATGTTTCTAAAGCCAAAAAAATAGAAAGCATTTTCAAAAGACCTCCCAACACCTCCGGTAGGAGAGCATCCCGGTTAGCTCAGTACTAGTACCATTTGGTACGAAAAGTTAAAGCCAATGCAGGTTTAAAAGCATACAAGGCTCAAAAAGTTCCTGACAGGAACTCTGCTAAAAATTTAGAGGCAAAAGACAGAGCACGGAAATTGAAGTCAAATTTTATACAAACAAGCAAGATAGCTATATTCGGCTGTGCCGAATCTTATATACCATTCACCAAATTATACTTTAAAATAAAATTTAAAAAATTCTTATTTTTTAAAAAAAAAATTTTTCGAAATTTTTAAGTGTTTTCAAATTTTTTAAAAAAAAAAAATTTTATTTAAAAATTGATTTTTTTTAATTTATTAGTGAACAAAATTTTTTTGTGAAAAAAATTCGAGTTAAAAATATTTTTCCCGATTTTGACCCATTGTAGGTCCAACCTACTATAGCCTTATATACATCGTTGCAATGGACTTTGAAATATTTATCATTAGATATCCATATTGTCTATATGTATGACTTAGTAATCGAGAAGCATGTCAAATTATTGAAGATTTGGATCCCTAAGCAGATGTCTTAGGAAAATTGATTTCAACAGACAGACAGACATACGGACATGGCTTAATCGACTCTGCTATCTATAAGGATCCAGAATATATATACTTTATAGGGTCGGAAAATTATATTGTGGAAATTACAAACGGAATGACAAATTTATATATACCCTTCTCACGAAGGTGAAGGGTATAAAAATATACCTGCTGCATTTGGATGTACGTATGGAAAATTTTTCGCAGCTTCCGGGCCAATTTTTTTTATGAAGAAACGTTTATGAACCAAAAGCAGACAAAATTTCCCAAAAAGTTCTTGGTATGGCAAGCAATAAACAGTTGCGGCAAAAAAGCCAAACATTTGTTACAAAGGGCTCTATAAATACCGAAATTTACATCAAGGAATGTTTACAAAAACATTCCTTATTTTTGGCCTGATTTGGCATCCGTCACTATGGTAAGAAAGGTATTGAGTGGTACAAGAACAATAATGTGTTATTTGTACCAAGAAAGGCCATTCCTCCAAACTGCCTGGAGCTGAGTCCAGTGGAGAGATATCGGGCTCTTGTTAAAAGAGAATTGAAGAGCACAAAAAAGGTGTCCAAAAGTATGGTAGATTTTAAACGGAGATGGACAACCTGTGCAAACAAAGTGACATAAAGCACTATAAAAACCATAATGGAAGGGTTTTCGAAAAAGGTTCAATATTTTTTTTTTTTTTTTTTTGTAAATTGTAACAATAATTTCAATTAAATGAAGAAAGATTCAAAACTGTAAGTTTAATGGTTTAATTTTTATTAACATATAACGTTATAAGCCTTTGCTCAAATCTTATTTTCAAATGACGGAGAACAATGTTAGACCTTGGGCTACCCTAATGTATAAGTGTATGTAAAGTAACATAAAACCTCACAGCTTAAAGAGAAAATGAAAAACTCAAATACAAACAATAAATAAGAATAAAAAACTTATACATATGAATGTATGTAAGTACCAGAAGAATGCTTGCATAATCAAGTTTCATAAAGAAAATTTCAAAGAAAGCCAGCAATAAAAGGAAGTTATTATTGCTTTCTACAAGAGGATAAAAGCATAAGCCAAACATTAATCCTGGTTTTAGTTTCATCTTACAGTTTTTACTGAAGATCAGTGTATTTAAGAAATTGTAATTTATGACAAAAGCAAAACAATTTTGTCTACATTTATAATTAGCTTATTTTTAGTTCATATTTTACTTGAATTAAAAAGACTGTAGTGGTTAAAAAAAAAGAAAGAAAAATAGGACTGTAAAACTATCAAGTCATGTTTTAATAAAATACTTGTACTCATAGTAGTTGAGTAAATATTTCCACAGTTTTATGTTTCCATCATATTTCATTTTACTTTTTTTTCTTTTTTTTTGTTCAGTTGCCGCTTGTTTCCTGCATAAATTTAGCAGTTTTGTTGCTTGGTTTTTGTTGTTCAACGCCTCAACACTATTAAAAACCTTCACCAACCATCATTATGCTGTTTGTTATATATACTGCAGACAAAAACAAAAAACAAGTGCAAAAATAACCCATTGAGAAGCGTAACAGCGAAATAATTTTTTATTATAAATATTAGCAAGAAGACGATATAATCTGAATGTTTATTTTATTTTAAACCAAAACACTCGTTTAATGGGTTAAACTATATTACAACCACTAACAACAACTATATCGTCACAAATATAAAAATAAAGCAACCGAGACGTATGCTCCTACAACGATACAACCATCACAAAGTTTCGCTAGAAAAATTAAGGAGTAAGAAACATAATAATAAAGAAAAACTAGTGCACATTTCACTTTATAGTCAGTTTTCCTTCTACTTAAGCACGTAATAGTATCAAGTCGTGTTTTTCACATCCTTATTTTTTATTTTATTTAAAAAAATTTTTTTTAAAGAGAAATAATGTCATTCTATTGTCTTTATTAGTATATAGCAGTAAAAAAAATCTACAGCCTCTCTTCTTTCTCTTTTGCTCTGGATTTGTTTTTTTTTTTTACAAACTACTTATTATTGTAATTGTATGGCAGCATTTAAAAAACAAAATTTAAAGGAACATACTGTCAGCTGGGGAACTTTTATAGAGAAAATAATATTTACGGTTTGTAGTTGCAGCACTTGGCAGGAGTTTTAGCTCCGGCTGCTGCTGCTGCTATTATTATTATTGTGGTTGTTTTTTGCCGGTGGTTGATTGTTAATTTCTTTGGCAATGTAGGTCAATTAAATTTTACAGTCACACTTGCCTTTACTTTTTTTTTTTTGCTTTATTGTTTACGAGAATTTTCTGTATTGGAATTTTTGTAATATTTTGTTTTGGCAAAGAGAAAGACTGTATAAATTTCCTGCATTTTATGGTCAATGACACTTTTTTAGTTCAACTACTAACAAATGTTTAAGGTAATAAAAAAACATGCCATTGTTTTCCTAAAAGTATGCTTTAAATATGTATTATTTTGGCATTGTGTTTTTGTTTCATAGTGAAATGAAACAAGATAGGGAAACTACCACAATACTTGAGAGATAATGTTTAAAATGCGGCACAGTGGGGCTATATGGACTGAGATCGAAAAATTCCTAACACACGTTTTTCATTAAAACTTTTAATCCAAGTATTATTTGATTTTTTTTTTTTTTGTCATGTTACCTTTGTTATTATGTTTAATGTCAATTATTCCAGCAGTTAAGCAAGTAGTCAATGTATCCCTTATAGACAGTAATCGTCACAAATGTTTTATCACTTGGCTGACTCCAATTTATATACTTTGGTCATTTGACACGTATGTGCTCTTTGTAGTGCAGAGATAAGACAATTGGTTACTTTATACATCCCAGGTAATCTAGCGTGGAGACAATTGTCACTTAAGTGTCTCTAAGTAATCTGGAGTGTAGTCACTTTAAACGTGTTGTGTGATAATTCGTTCAAACTGGTTTTATACAAATTGTATTGATAAAATTCTCATACAGTTAATTTTAATTTTTGCTTAAGTGTACTGATATCCCATGTAACATAGCATGAAGTCAATGTGCACTTTAGTGTCTCTTAGTAACCTATAATGAAGTAACTTTAAACGTTTTTTTTTTTGTACTGCAATTTAGAAAGTAGTTATTTTACCCACCAGAAGCAATCCATTGGAGAGTTGTCGAAGAAATGTTTGTTTGCAAGCTGTCGTTTATTGGACGGACTATGATATGTCTTTTAGCTTACTATTTGAGGTAAATTAGCACTCGTACATGTTAAAATAACTGGTTATGCAGCTGATCAAGTTACCAGTTAGGTAACTGTTGCTATTTAACCAGTATGTGAATCCAATGCGTTGACTACTTTGAAGCTGGTTCAAAATAGTTGACAGTCTCATTGAAGTCAAAAGGATCAATTGACCCCCTACTTAGGACATGCCCGTGTGAAAATAACTAATCACATAGCTATTGAAGTAACTAGTTCCCACCCTAAATGATGGGTAAAATCACTAGTTCGGGACTGTCTCCTATAACTGTTGGGATGCCCGGTTAGCTCAGTGCTTGGACTATTTGGTACAAAAAGTTAAAGCTAATGCAGGTTTAAAAACATACAAGGCTCAAAAAGTTCCTGACAGGAACGCTGCTAAAAATTTAGAGGCCAAAAACACAGCACGAAAATTGAAGTCAAATTTTATAAAAAAGAATATTCCTGCTGATTAAGGATGACGAAACGTATGTTCTGACAGATTTTTCGCAGCTTCCGGCTCAAAATTTTGATGTTGCTGATGCTCGAGAGAATGTTAAAGAAAATTTTAGAACCCAAAAGCAGACAAAATTTCGCATAAAGTTATTGCTATGGCAAGCAATATGCAGTTGCGGCAAAAAAGCCAAACATTTGTTACAAAGGGCTCTATAAATACCGAAATTTACCTCAAGGAATGTTTACAAAAAAGGATTCTCCATTCATAAGACTTCTTAGTGTGTTCACTTATATTTGGACTGATTTGGCATCTGTCACTATGGTAAAAAAGGTCTTGAGTGGTACAAGAACAATAACGTGGTATTTGTACCAAGAGAGGCAAATTCTCCAAACTGCCTGGAGCTAAGGCGAGTGAAGAGATATTGGGCTCTTGTTAAAAAAGAATTGAAGAGCACAAAAAACGTGTCCTAAAGTAGATTTGAAACGGAGATGAACAACCTGTACGAACAAAGTGACAGAAATCACTATAAAAACCATAATGGAAGGGTTTCGGAAAAAGGTACAAAATATTGTTACGAATGTGCAATAGCGATTTGAATTTAACGGTCCGCAACGACTGCCTGCAACATTCATCATGTTTATAAACAGGTCCATTTGTAGAAGCTTCTACTTATCAACAATGTTGACAGTATGCGGTTATTAGCATTGTTTGTAAGTATGACAACACTATATGTTTAAGCTGCTAACATTAACATTGAAAGCTCTAGAATTTGAATGTACTAGTATGTCCGTTAAGAGCATTGTAGAAGATTCCCGATAGATGGCGCGTGTATAAATAGTGGTAGAGGTGGCAGTCATAAGTTGAGTTTATCATAGGCGCTGTTAGAGTTAACATCAACTGTCTTGTACATTTAAGGTTGTACGTAATAGAGTGTGTGTGCATTTATGCGAATTGATAAACGTGTATAAAGACACTGAGTGAATATTTGAACTGTTGTTGTGGTGCATTTTAAATAAATAAAGAGTTGTTACAATTATAAACTACTAAAACTGCTTTATATTTGCAATCAAAAGTATCCGGTACCCCCGTTTTTAAAAGGTAAAAACGTAACAATATCATCACTAGTGACTAGAACTATAATTTTTTATTTTTTTTTTTTTTGTAAATTGTAATAATAATTTCAATCAAATGAAAAAAATCAAGACTGTAAGTTTAGTGGTTTAATTTTTATTAACATAAGAATATTTCGATCTCAGTCCTTAGTACAATTAAGGATGATAAAAGCTAATTTTAAGATAAAACTACTTTTTGGAAATGGGGAAAACCTTAAAACATTTTTATATTGAAATATTTATTATTGAAGCCTTTAAAATATATAGATATATATATATATATATATATAAAATTTGGTAAAAAGTCTGGTTTATGAAAAAGTTACTTTTGTGTAAAATTACCTTACTTTAATTGTTTTTTGTATAAAATACTGCCAAGATAATAAATACTTTTTTGGTAATCTTGTAAAAACTGAAATGTTGGATAAAAAGTGGAAAAATAGTGAGTCAAAAAAACTTAAACACACAACATATTTCAGCCATAACTTGGCGCATTTTATGTACTAATATTTTCACAAAAGCTACTACTCAAATAAGTTGTTTCTATTATATTTTTTTAGAGCTTTTAGGAAATTACTAAAATTTTATTAAAATAAATAAATATATTCCGCTTTCATTTTCAAATGGAATTGCAAAAGTTTTATTAAACAATGAAATGCAATAAACTATTGCTGAATTTCCTAAAATAAAACTAAAAAGTAAATATTGTTCAACATTTTAGTTGATATTTGCTATATGAATTCAATGCGTTCTATACTTTGCAAGTATTTTTGTCCAACAGTAAAAAGGCAATTGAAAAACGGAAACGGACGGGGAAATGGAACTGGAAATGTGGTTGGGGAAAACAAAAGGCAAATTGTAAATTGCTAAAAAAGGCATTTCAACTAAATTTTTTTCACCAGCTAACAAAAACTATAAAGACACATTTTGGATGCAAAATGTTGACAAAGTATTATTTTATTTATATGTTTCATTTATTTGTCAGTTTAGTTAAACGTGCTATTTATGTATTTTTTATTTTGTACACTCTTCAGCAAGGAATGTTTTTACTTTGAACTTAGAACGTGCCTTCATTAAAAATGGATAATTAGAAATAATGTTGACAATAGCTAAATTTTTACAAGTAGTTAAAATAAACAAAGTAAGCTTAAGTACTTACTTTAATATATAAATTTAAAAATAAAAATATTTGAAAATTAACAAGAAAGCTGATTTAAGGATTACTATTGATTGTATTACATTTAAGATTTAAATATTCATATATTTCTTAACATATGTTCATTGTTAATATTATTAAAGTTATTGCAAAGAACAGCACACTCTTGTTATCAAAATCAGCTTAAAAACGATAAATATATTAGCATAATTTTAGGTGTGTCTATCTGTGTTTGTGAGCCATAATAAACTTTTGTGTGTGTATTTTTATTGTTGTTAAATCTGTGTTAGAATACAAATTTTATTTGATCATCAATGAAAAACATAAATTTTCTTTATTTATAACTAAGCCTACAGACATTAATATTATTTACTTGTATCCTTCGATTAACACTTAAAAGGTTAGGTAATGAAAAATATGAGACCCAAAGCATTTTTTCATGTTGATTCAAACTATAAATATGTTGCTGTTACATTTTTACTATAAAAATGACGCTGCAAGATTTTTACTATAAAAATGATTCTGCAACATTTTTACTATAAAAATGACATTTTTACTATAAAAATGATGCTACAACATTTTTACTATAAAAATGGTGCTACAACATTTTTACTATAAAAATGATGCTGCAACATTTTTATTACAAAAATGATGCTGAAACATTTTTACTACAAAAATGATGCTGCAACATTTTTACTACAAAAATGATGCTGCAACATTTTTACTATAAACTTGTTCCTGCAACATTTTTACTATAAACATGTTGCTGCAACATTTATACTATAAAAATGATGCTGCAACATTTTTACTATAAACATGTTGATGCAACATTTTTACTATAAACATGTTCCTGCAACATTTTTACTATAAACATGTTGCTGCAACATTTATACTATAAAAATGTTTCTGCAACATGTTTTATAAACATTTTTACTATAAACATGTTGCTGCAACATTTTTATAAACATTTTTACTATAAACATGTTGCTGCAACATTTATACTATAAACATGTTGCTGGAACATATTTTCTATAAAAATGATGCTGCAACATTTTTACTATAAACATGTTGCTGCAACATTTTTAATATAAACATGTTGCTGGAACATTTTTAGTATAATGTTGCTATAAACTTGTTGCTGCAACATTTTCATTGTAAACTTGTTTATTTAAACATATTGCTGCAAAATTTTTACTGTAACATTTTTAACAGCAAACTATTTGAACACTTATGCCTTAAATTATTCTTAAATCTGATCTGATTCTAGTTTTTTCTAACTCTAAATAAAATCAAACTTTTTTCGTTACTCTCTCAAAGGTTAAATCATTTAACAAATGCTTGTAATTCTTGTTATACATTATCATCAGGTGTCTCAAAGTTAATTTAAAATAAATCTGTTCTTTTCTGAGTATAACAAAACAAAATCTTTCCTTTTCAAGATACCTGGGAAGAAACTGAACTAGAAATTGTAATAAAATCAAAAAGGTAAAAGATGAAAATTTTACCTATAAACCTTCAAATATAAATAAATGCAATGGAGAAGAACTTTTAGAATTCCTGCACATATAAACCTCCCATCATCATCATCATTAACAAAGGAAAAAAAAAAAACAGACGAATAAAGAAAGAACAAAACGTGTTTGCAAACATTAGCAGACAGAATGGTTGAAAGAAAAGACAGGTTCAATTCAATGTTGGTAACAAAATAAATTTACGCAAAAAAATGTTAAATCAGAAACCACATACACCAACACAAATGCATTTATATGAATGAAGACGATTCAAAAGACAAACAATAGATTTTGCTGTTTTCTTTTATTTATATAGAAAAACCACATCATAAAAATCCAGAGAAACAAAGAACCAAGAGACAAAAGCAGTAGCAGCAGCAGCAAAAGTATTGTAAAGAAGCCACAAAACCCTAAAAATCAAGCGATACCATCAAATATTCAAAACACATAAAAACAGTTGGTTAGAGATGTTGAAATGTCTATGTAAAAGTCTGAGCGAAGAAGTATGAATTACTTTGCCACTTCCCTTTCTCATTTCTTTTCGTTTCCTTTACTTTCATTTTGCAATGCAAATGTTAATGATGATACCAGAGATGTCTATAGAATTTATGAATAATATACTGCATACTTTTGGGCTCATACCAACAACCAAGCAAATACCAAAGCGAAAAATAAACTGAAATTTTCTATACATTTTTCTATGGTATTTACTTTCAAATATTGCTTATTTCTAATAAATAGACTAAAGTATAAAATTATTCTTGTTTTTTTTTTGCCAAAAATTTATAATTTTTTTTAACAGCTACTGTTTATATCAGAAAGGAAAAAAAGCTCTAAATAAGCCTATAGCTGCTAAATTATTGAATAGAAAACAGAGAATGAATAAAATTTAAATTGAATATTCATATATGAATATCTTATGGAACTGTAAAAAAGTAGATAAATAAATAAACTCATATTTTGTTTGTTTGTAAAGCATACTTCTAGGGAATATTTGTATTTTTTTTTTTCTACAAATATATTTTTTCAAAGCTATTTATGTTAGAAACAGAGTCGTTTACAAGCCAATTTAAAAATGAAACATAATTTGTATAATTGATTTCATAAACTCTTAGCTACTAATGGCAACATTAAATTTTCTTTAACAGTTTTTAAAACCTTTAGAAACTTTATAGAAGCTAAATTTAATAATATTTTTGCATAAAGTTAAAGCCATCAATCAACTTAAGGTGTTAAATTAATCATAGTCAAAAATTTGTTAATATTACAAAACTAACAAAAGAAATTTTAACATTTGCTGGTTTTATAATATATGGTAAATATTCAAAATATGAAGCATACATTTAAGGGTTTTGTGGGTTTGTTTTGCAAAGAAGACTTAGGATTTCTTACATACTTATTTATGTATAATTTTTTTGTATTTTTGTATATTTTTACCAAAAGTAACATAGTTTTAGAATTTTAAAAATTTAAGAAGGATAGAGAGATGTATTGTGGCATATTAGCTATTACAAAATTTCATATATTTCAACTATACCATTTTAGTTCAGTCACAATGAAAAGTCTGAGTGTTATAGTCGACTGTGCCCTATTTTGTATTGACAGTTGGTAGAAGAACTCAGGTTCATATAAAACTTATTTATGTCCAATTTCATCACGATATTAATTATTATAATAAAATTATGAATGTTCAAGTTATTTTTTGAGGAGGAGCTTGTAAGAGCGGGACTAGTATAATTTAAAAGTACTTAGAACTAATCTGTGCAAAATTTTATCAGGATTGACGAATGCTCAAACAGTATTGCGGGGAGATTTGTATGGGGGATAGGTGAAATCATGGAATGATGTTGCCCATTGTCAACAGAGAGTATTCGTAGATAATTTCATTTGCGCCCTATCATGATTTCAACAGAGAGACAGAAAGTCTTGGAATTTCATAAGGACCCAGAATATATATTTTTTTTTGGGTCTGGGATGAATATTTCGATGTGACTAAACAATATACCCCCATCTTTTTTGATGGTGTTTATCCAAAATCAAAACATAAAAACCTAGCATATTTTGTGGCATCGCAAAAGAAAATAAAAAAATTTCTTGGAATATTTTCTACTGATATTTTCTATATTATAAACAAATTATATACTTCACTCCTTATTATACCCTTACTATAATTTTCCGACCCTATTAAGTATATATATTCTGGACCCTTATAGATAGCGGAGTCGATTTAGGCATGTCCGTCTGTCTGCCAGACATCTTCGGGATCCAAATCTTCAATAATTCTGTCAGACATGCTTTCAGAAGTATCCTATTTAAAATCAGCAAAATTCGTCCATAAATAACGGAGATATGAGCAAAAATCCGAGACAACTTATATTTTTGGCCTATTTTTGATCTATATCTCGATTGCTAAGTCATAAATATAGACAATATGGATATCTAATGATAGATATTTAAAAGTCCATTGCAACGATGTATACAAGGCTATAGTAAGTTGGACCTACAATGGGTCAAAATCGGGAAAATTATTTTTTAACCCGAATTTCTGTTCACAAAAAACCTTTTTTTTTTCATAAATTTTTTTCACTAATAAATTTAAAAAAAAGTAATTTTTAAATAAAAATATGGAAGAAACTTAAAAAAAATTTAAAAAATTAAAAAAAAAAAAAAATTTTATTTTATTTTAAAGTATAATTTGTTGAAGGGTATATAAGATTCGGCACAGCCGAATATAGCTCTCTTACTTGTTTTAGTTTCTATAGTGGTTCGCAAAAATGTTAATCTAGTATTTTAAACGTAATAGGATTCATTCCAGCTTTCACGATTAGAAAAGAAAACTCCTATCATTTTTGGCTCTATAGTTAATGTATTTGTGAAAGCAAAATACATTTTGTTCCTTTTCCTCAATACATAGAAGGAGGTAACAGTATGTTTTAAAGTACATTATTAATTAAAATACATGACATTAAACCTGAAGTTTTTAGGAAAGAAAAACAACTCATTAAAAAAATGTTTACCAAATAAACTAAGAATATTAATTGCATCCAAAAATTAATTAGATTTTACTCAAAACATGCCACTGGCGAATATGATTTATTTCTATTATAATATTGTATGTTACGCTACATGAAAATCCAAACTGTTTAATTTTATGTTAATATAAAAACAAAGAGAAAAACTTCCTACATGCTTTACTTTATGGCTCGTACCTCAGTAGTGGTTGAAAATCCATACTAACAGAGACAGTCAGTTTTACGAAACTCTATCTATAGTATTTTCACGAACGTAGCTACAATACGTACTTCCAAAATAGCTTCTTAAAACCAAAATAGCTTCTTCATGGAATATTCTCGAAACAAATTATATCGAAAATTTACATTTTTATTGATAAAAATCCAATTTTTGCTCATACAATGATTGACAATGCAATGGAAACTTTTCAATATATCATTAATAAATACTTGTATTTACTTTTATTAACAACAAACAATAAGAACAGAATTAATTAAATTCTGAAAATAGAAAACACATTCAAAACAAGTAAGAGAGCTATATTCGGTTGTGCTGAACCTTATATACCCTTCACCAAATTATACTTTAAATAAACATTTTTAAGTAAACAAAATTAAAATTTTTTCAAAATTTTTTTTTATATTTAAAATTTTTTTTTTATTTATTTATTAGTGAAAAAAAATTATAAAAAAGTTGTTTGTGGTAAAAAAAAATATTCGGGTTAAAAAATAATTTTCCCGATTTTAACCCATTGTAGGTCCAAATTACTATAGCCTGACATAAATCGTTGCAATGGACTTTGAAATATCTATCATTAGATATCCATATTGTCTATATTAATGACTTAGTAATCCAGATATAGATCAAAAATAGGCCAAAAATCGAGGTTGTCCCGGTTTGTTCCTTATATCTAGCCATTTGTGGACCGATTTTCTCGATTTTAAATAGCGACCGAGCCGGAAGAATTTCCGATATATTGATGTATCAATTATGTTTGTAAGTTATTTGGGGGCTACAGAAATTTGATTTCAACATACAGACGGACATGGCTATATCGACTTCGCTATATATAACGATCCAGAATATATAAACTTTGTGGTGTAGCAAATAAAAAATGTAGAAATTACAAACGGAATGCCAAACTTATATATACCCTTGCCACTCATGGTGAAGGGTATAAAAGCTATATTACTATGGTATTCGCAAAACAATGGAAACATTGGTTTCATTCTTAGAAATTTTTTCTAGTCCTTTAAATAACTTAGGGCCGTTTTCTCATTAGGTGATTATTTTTTTCCCAACGAAAAACTATACATTAAAGAAATTTGGTTTTCTCAATGTCTCATTTGCTTCTATTCTGTTGTAAAGCTAACCCGACCTCATCTGTTCCTTGTTTTTAGGTGTTATGTGTTTTTGTAATCAAAATTAAATAGATTTTATAAAAAAAAATGTTTAATAGAGGAATTAACATTAATTTGATGGAGGATGAACTCGAAGAACATGAGTTCCAAGTGAATGTTGAAAGAGTTTATCATTCCAGGCCTAACGACCTTGCAAACATGGAGGATAATAAATTTTTCAAAAGATTCCGGCTGTCAATGGCAACATTTAACAGCTGATTTATGACAACATGTTGTCATTTGAAAGCAGTGTTCCCAACTTTCTCATCTATTTTGAGAGGTATTGGCATCTGAAAATAATGTTTTTTTTCGGTATATTGAGAAAACCAAAACTGCTAACGGACAGTTAATCGGCTTAATAAATTTATGTCGAGATTTAGTAACAGTCAGTTTGCCGATACATTGAGAAAACGGGCCTTGGTATTTTTTTTTATGTTTATTGCTTCACAGCGACTCCTTTGAAATATTTTGCTCTTCCCTTATAACCGCATCTGATAAAGCTACCGTCGTGGTATAATTTGGAGTCGGTATTTTGCGTTCTACAATTTCGCATAGGTTTAATATGCGCTTAAGGTCTGCTGATTGGGGAGGTCACTTCAAAACGCGTACCTCATTGGGTAATTGTTTAGGGTAATTGTCGAGCTGGAATCTCCAAACTTTGGGCATATTTTGCTCATCTTATGGATTCATAACATCGTCAAATCAAATCCCAAAAAAGTCAAAACTTTCAAATTACATTTGATTGATTAAAATCCATATATATTTTTTTAGAAAAAAGATTATGTTCTACTTTGCACACCTTATCAATAATAGGTTTATTTACTTCCAAAAAAGTCCACTTCTCTGCCTTTCTCTGCTACTTGATGTAAAATACAACAAATTGTTTCCAATGAAAATAGATACATTTTTCTTGCAATTTCATTCCGGGTACATTATCCTGGGAACTATTGCGTATTTCGATTCGAAAGAAATTTTCAAATGTCCATGTATAAAGCAAACAAATTCGAATGATTTTCTTTTCAATTAAAAAAGTTACTTGCAATTGTATGCAATATGCACCAAAAAATTGTTTACGGGACCTTAATACCTACTCATATGACTACGACAATTACGGAACATCAAATTCTTTTTGAGAGAAATATTACTGTTCTCCACTTGGATCATCATAATTTCATAATTCCATTTGGATTAAATTTAATTGAAAATATCAAAACCCGATTTTACTGAAATCTGATCAGGATCTGATTTGGATTAAATTTAATTGAAAATATCAAAACCCGATTTTACTGAAATCTGATCAGGATAAAAAAAATGGCATAAGTCACAAATAAGACCTCGTTAACATATTTGGTGAATTCACAAGATCTCTTATCATGTCATAATAGCCTAATGGCCTAATGATACGAGACCATGTGAATTGACCAATTATACATGTTATTATCTACTAAAATATATAGCATTAGTAATAAACAGCTGATGTACGATATGGTGACCAATTTTTAGCAGGATATATTTAATAGATTTCGAATTATTATACAAAACAGATATCTTTCTCATCTACCAAAAGATATTTCTATTTAAAACTCTAACGAAATTAAAATCACAGTTATGATCTACATTGTCCTTGCTTAATAATAGTTTTGAAACTATTTTCAAAAATAATATCGGTCATTTCAAAAATATATTAGGATTAGAGAATGGAAAAAGCCTTTAAATATAGCGCTATATATTCTTTGTTACAAATAAGAAAAAAATCTTTAGAATTTTCTGTATAAATAAAATGTTCTAAATTTTTAGAACAACTCCATTTGTTTGGTCTTGAAATTATTTTGATTGAATGTTATTTTTTAATAGCAATAACGAAAACCAATTTTTTCATATTAGAACAATATTCAATAATTTATTTTATGATTTCGAGTTATGACAAAAACATTTTTCGCGGAGTGTGACTAGCAAACTTTCTTGGTAATAGTCAGAAAGATAATCACGTTTAATAATATTAAAAAAGAGCAGATAATCAGTTTGGCATTTGAGGTATCAAAATACGTATTTGTTGTTATAATATAGTAGTTTTATACAACTATTCAATTAAAAAAATGTCATAAACAATTATCATCTCTTTTTTAGAACTTTTGTACAAAATTTGCTTGATTTTTTGTTTTGTTTTTAATTGAAAAAATATTGCACAAATTTTGTATTATTAACTCAGCACTATTTTTGCATTAAACACATTTCAATATAATTCAACACAATAATTTTCATTATGGAATTTTTTTAAAAACATAATTACATTTTTTTAATTTTTTATATAACTAAATAAAATGGAAGAATTTTTTTATTATAATTTTATTTTTCACAGGAAGAATTAAAATTTTTTTCACAAATATTCTCTCCACAAATAAATATATGTTTTTTTTTTTTTAAATTTTCAAATAAACCCGCCGTTTTCACTTGAAATCGTGTACAATTTCCGGTGTTTAGCCATTGAAAGCTCAGAACGAACTAACAAATATTGTGTCAGTAGGGTCTTTAACACAGAAAAACTAGAGTAAAAAAAAAAATAGCAAAAAACAACAACATCATGTCTAGTGTGCAAAAACACAGAAAAAACCCCAAAGAAAAATTAAAAAATTTGCTGGATTTTGTTTTCTTTCTGGGTGGAGTGCAAGCAAGTAGCTTTTGAACAGCATTTATTAGCCGGATTCTCAAAGAAAAACAACAAAAGAAAAACGAAAATTGAAAAAGCTTTTTTCCAAACAAGTGGATGTTAAGCTTTCGTTTGCGAAATCACGTGCTAATAAAACGTGCTGTTACTTGCTGGTGGAAGGAGCATACGAGCAAAACAAAATCGAAAACTCGATACAAACAACAAGAACAACAGCTGGAAAATGTGCAAAAAAAAAAAAACAAACAAACAAGAAGAGCAATCAAAGAAAATTTCGAAAGAGTTAGGTAGTGAGAGAGAAAAGAGAAGGTCATTTGTTGAATTGAACTGTGGAGGTGGTGTGATGATGGCAAATGTGGATAAAACTTTAAACGAAATCTAAGAAAAGAGTAAAGGAAAATGAGTATTATAAGTGTAGACCCAGCTGTTTTCTAAGTAGTCAATGTACACCTTGTAGTCAGTAGTTTTCACTAAGAAATAATTACTTGGCTGACTCCAATTTATATATTTTCAACATCGTAATGCAGAGACAATTGGTAATTTAGCTTGAAGTCACTATAAACCTTAATCTAACTCCATTACTAACGTAATTTTGGACTTGAATTCAAGTTTCCTTTTCACTGGAGAATACTATTGAAGTAAAGTGTAAAACAAGTGGGTTTCAACTCTTGAGTTCAACATGATTTACACTTGAATTCCAGCAAAAATGCTTATAAGTAAGATGCAAGTATGATTTTTCAACAAAATTTAATTTAAATGAATTCAAATTTAAATGCGCTAATTTATCACTTTTTCAGAATAGAGCTGACTGTCAAAAATGCAACTTTTGGGTAATTGAAAAGGGCTAAAACTAACGAGGGAAGCGCTAAACTGACAATGCTGGTAGAGAATGGGTTGTTTACAAGAAACTGTACTCTCTATGTATAACTAATACGTGAGTTCCCTAAGAATGTTTCAATAAGCTTTCGCTTGCGACATGTACAACAATTTAAAATTACCAGTCACATAGCAAGTCTGTAATCAGTAATGATCTTAAATGATAGGTAAAATCACAAGTTCGGCCGAGTCACCCAGAACTGTTGGGTGTGTAAGTGTTTGTAAAACACTGAAAGTGTAGGTTTATGATACTAAAAGGAGGCATATATTCTTAATCATTTGGCGGGCGCGTGTAGACGAGACTTTTTGAAACAAAAGCAACAACAAAAGAAGATGAAAATATACAACAGCAAAACAAAAAATATTGTATTTTAACACTTAAACAATTTATGGGAAAATCAAGCGGCATCTTCTTCACTTTCCATTTTGGTTTTTGATACAAGAAATTTAACTTTAAATAAACATTTTATATGAAGGCAGAAACAACCAACACGTATCATGTCAGCTGGAAAGGGAACTACTATACAGTCAGATCGTTAGTTAGGCTTTGTAAAATGTGTTTTTGTGGATTTCAGTTATTTTTGAATGATTTGGCAGCAGCCACTTAATACCACCAAAAAGTTAAGCTAAGAGTATAACAAAGTAATTTATTGTGTGTCTTTGAGTGTCTGTATTGAAGAAACTGCTAAGAACTCAATAAGATAATATCAAAGATGAAAGGAAAATCTAAGGGAAATTGTGAGAAATATGTGAGATATAAAACAGATTTATTGTAACAACTTATTAGGATGTCTGTGGAATGGTCTACAAATAAATATAACAAATGCATATCAAAATATAGTTTTATGATTGTGGGTTCAAAAAGTTGAATAAAAAAAACCATAAAGTTCCCTCACTCACTCAGGATCATACATCTAACAGTTGGATCGATCGAAAAAATTGTTAATTAATAAAAATGTTCTAAGCTACTGGCCCGATTACAAAATGATGTATGAACGAATCAAAGAGGATATCATAGGATTTAAGAAAAGGGAATTTTGTGACCACCCCATTAGAATACAAGGTGAGATACGGGTGTCAACGTCGACACCTCAGGTTGGTAAAATATTGTACAGCTAGTAACTTGTACAAATATGAACAGATTTCAATGAATGAAACTTTGTTATTAAGCAAGTGGGACTCCTGTTTTTTTCGCTAAGTATTCTATTATACTTTAAAATATTGTTACGTTTTAACCTTTTTAAAACGTTGGTTTATTTCCCTTAAATAAACCGGATATTTCATTACGTCTGACTAGTCTTGTAAAATAATCAAGGTCAAAGATCTAAGTTTATAATAATAAAAAATGTCACGTAATTTTTTTTTTTTACACATTATAATAAACATATTAATCATAATATTAATAGACAAGTCGATTTCCGTAATAGACCCCTTATTACGGTCACATTATCTATTCAATTTGGACAAAAAATAGACAATAGGGATTTATTCACAGAAGTGCAGAATATATATTTTATTGAAATCGGTTCAGTGTTTTAGAAGTTATAAGCGTTTAAAGATGTTACTAACACATATTTACATGAGACCTTCAAGCTAAAATGTAAAATGTATGTTTGTCCAATCTGTTGTTGTAAGTAAATAAGAGAAACAATTAAACATCATTAATTTTGCTCTGTTTTAAGTGAGAGTTGTGAAAGAAAAAAAAAAAATAAGAAGGGAAAGAGTTTAATAATTTGAAGTCAATTGAAAAAAATATTTTGAAGGGTTTTTTTTGTATTTTGTTTGTTGTTTTTTATTTTATGTACATGTATGCAACTGTAAGTAAATAGTTATGTATTTCATAATATCTGCAGAACTATAATTGTGACGGTCTTCAAACTTTATACGAATCAATTTCTTATCACTGCATGAAGTTTAACCAACAATGGGACGGATCGGAATCATTTATTTCGAATATCTGGAGAACTATAATTCTAAAAGTATTTAAACTTTATATCAATCAATTTATTATCATCATACGGAGGTTAGCCACAAAACGAATTTATTCCTGATCACTGTACCAAGATTAACTAAAAACTAGCGTGACTCGAACAATGGGTATGGGACCGCCATTACAAATAAAATTGAAATTTCGTGAGTCTTTAAACTTTTTATGCATCTCTTAAATTTGTACAATGTTTGGCTGCAATTGGGCGGGATCGACTTAGTGGGAATGACCCCTCCCATATAAAATAAATAGTTATGAATAATTGCAGAATTATCATAGTTAAAGTAAAGCTTGATATGAGTTATTTTTTTACATAAAATATATAAAAATGGGTGGGATCAGAAGTGGAATGATATCTCCCATACATAGTTAGTTACACAGAGAAAACAGATTCGTGATAGCAACCGAATTTGTTGCCAATCGAATGAATGGGTTGAAAACATAGAATTTGTCGGTTTTATCAATAGAAAGTCAGTTGCCAAAGAAGAATTTCGGTCAAAGCAACCAATCTTTTGTTACTCCTTCTAAAATTTTGTAGCCACAACTGTAAAATTAGGTCACTAAGGTAGAATCATTCGATTGGCAACAAATTCGATAGCAATCACGAATCTGTTTTCTCTGTGTAGTTATTTCCGAATATCAAGTGAACTGTAATTGAGAGATTCTCAATATTTTGCATGTATTATTTTCATACCATTGTATGTAGTTAGAATGTATCAAAAATACATTCATATTTTTTTATTTTACTAGGATAAACGTAGCGAAGCGCACCGGGTTATTCTAGTTAGAATTAAACTACCTTTTAATTGTTACCCGTCCGATCAAAAACATGTTAAAATTGTCAAATCTCTTTTGACAAGTTTGACCCGAGATATTTACGTCTTGATCATTTTGTTTTGTAGTTTAAATAAAGGGTCTTCCAAAACGGACTTCCGAATTTGACAGTTTGTAGCGGCCATATTGTTGAAGTTATATCTGTTAAATTGGCTGTAATTTATTATGTTTGTTTTGCCAAATCACCATGGACGGATATACGTTCAACAACAAGAGCAAATGATAATTTTTTTTTTTTTATAAAAGTTAGAGTTCTGTTCGGGCAAGGATCTCCTAATTTTCTTCAAAAAATCATCTTCAGCGATGAGGCCCATTTCTCATACTCATTTAAAAATATTAACGTAATTACTAGGATTTCTTTTCATGGAAAATAGGATATTTTTATAAACATTCTTCAATATTTTCGAATAACACTAAGTACATATGTATAAGAGATAACTTTGAGAAATAAAAAGTATTTTCTTTACTTTCTTTATAACAAAGTAAAATTCATTGCAATCTATCCAGATTTCTACAAATTACGAGCTCCACAAAGTTTTGCTAACCAGAGGTGATCGACACTGACACCCTGTATCAATCCTTCTGTAACAGGGGATTTAATTTTTTAACAACAGAGAGCTTATGTCATCTACGATTCGTTTGTACATAATTTTGCAATCGGACCAGTGGATTACAATATACATACACACAGCCTCAAAAGTGAGTAAACACCACAAATTATTTGGTTTTTTTAAAGATAATCTATCCATCGATTAAACTTTAAATGTTTCGGTTTGTTGGAGATTTGTCGGACTAGAATGATTTTCAAGATCTTAAAAAAAATCAAAAAATTCACTGGTGTTTACTCACTTTTGAGGCTGTGTTGTGTATTTATTAACAATTTATTCCGATAGACCTCACATTGAGATAATCATCGTAAATTTAACAAATTATTAGATGGTCCTTTTAAAATTCGAAATTTTTAGGAAAGAAAGCATAAACTTATTTATATTGTTACATTTTTGGCACCCAATAAACATAGAAGTAAAATGTTAATCATATATTTCGTTCATTTTGGATATTCGGTTCTCTAAGGTGTAACAATTGTATTCGTTTTTACACCCTAAGCACTAGAACTAATTTTCAAAAATCCTTCCATAGTGGAACCTACAATTTCATTGTATCTAGATTCAAGCATTTGGGCTATGCGAAGATGAATCAATCGGCCAGTAACGTTACTACTTTATGTATAGATCAATAAAATCATTAAATTGTCTTACCTTTGTTATCACTGGATCAGCCTATTGAGATGTGTCCTTCCCTTAACGAGTTTATTTTATTAACTTTTTCACCAGGAATTGTGTACGGAGATATGAGAATTTTGTTTTAAAACTGTTTGTAATTCACTTATTATTAAAAATTAATTAAAACACTTTATCGATTTAATATTTTATAATTATTTTCTTTAATAAATGTTAATTTTTCCACAGCATTTAACAACTGTAATAAAACACACTTTGAAACCAAATGAATGAAAGAAGAAGAAATACAGTTGTAAGGAGTTGTTATTTCTTACAAAAAATAAGGTAAACAAACAAAAAGAGAAAGAGAAAATAAATCTGCCGTGAGAATTGCAACGATAGGCAATACACTAACAAAGTAATTGTAAATATGTAAACAACAAAAACAATAAGCAAAACAAAGAAAACGAGATCAAATGATAAGAAAGCAAAGGAAGATAACAGGGATGGAAAATTCAGTACTATTGTACTTTAAAAATACCGCAATATCCACCTCCAAAATATATTAAGTACTATTTCTAAGTTATAATAATTTAAAAAATATTGCCTAATATAATAGTTGAAACAAATTAATTTGTAAACTTATTAGCAAAATTAAAAAACTAAATTGAATAATTCATATCTACATACTTTGTGTGAATTTCACTGTTAACATGTAACAGTTCTTCCGTATGGTAATGAATTTTAAGGAAATTTCTTTATAAACTCTGTTTTAGTCGTTATAAGAAGTTGTTTATTTTTAATATATTTCCTTAATAAAGTTATTTAATATTTCCATGAAAATCATTTATATTCAATTCTTTTTAGTTTCCATAAAATTTTACTTTTTTGATTATATAAAGTAAATAATCTAAAATCTTTTATCAGTTTTCTGGAAATTTTTTTTTTTAAGTTTTTTTCTTGATATAATTTTGTTCGTGCTTCACTTTATTACTATAAAATTCAATTGAAATGCACTTGGCATACACATATTCCAGTTCAGTTTTTTTTTTTCACACTCCAACGACTGCTTCCGTTTTCCAACATTTTGCAGTTACAATAAATACAAGTCAAGAATATTTGGGGGAAAAAATTCAAATAAATATGTATGTATGTGAATATTTTATCGTGTAACAACAATAGTTAAATATAGAAAAATGAAAAAAAAAAAAAACGGAATCTAATAAAAACTTTAAATGTATGCAAAGTTTATGCGAAATGCAAATGTTGTCCGCTGAAGAGATTTAAAATTCAGTTTTCGTGGCAGAGAAAAATATGCGAAATTTGTTCATATTACTTAAAATATGTAATTTAATTAAAAATACAACTGTTGTGATTTAAAGAAAAACACATCGTTACCTTAATATAGAAAGGCCTTAACTCGTGTTTTTTTTAAGTCGAGATTTTTTGGCTAAATTTGAAATATGAGCGGACTATTTATCGAAATAAATGAAAATCTGGGCTTACAAAAAACTATGAGTTAGAACCTTTCTATATTAAGGTAACGATATTATGACAGTTAAAAATAAAAAAAATTCACATATATAATTTAATTTGAGCATCAACATTCCACTAAACAACTGCTGGCATGTTGTTAATTAACAAAAACTATTAAAAATAAATAATTAAACACATAATTGCATATTTGTTTGCTTATTATCCCTTTTAGCATGCCTTGTACAACCTTTATTGCGAAAGCCCCAAAGTATGCTGAGTTTTTTTTAATATAAAATAAACCAAACCAAAATAAGTATTGTTTCAAATTAACATTTAAATTCCTTTATTTTTATTTTATAATTTATACATTTTATAAATCATTTAAATTTTATACCATTCCATTGCCAAATTTATACTTTTTATATTCCATTGTCTCTACGTTACAAAAAACCCTTAAAATATGCAACAATTTCTTATTTTATTTCATTATTGAGTACAATAAAACCCTCAAACTATTTTCTTGTTGGCGCCAAAAACTCTTAATGCATTCATCTTCTGCTTGCAACAGAGTCTCACTCTCTATCTCTCATACTCTTACAAATGGATGTTAGACTGGTCTTTGACTTTTGTTCTTGGCCCAACTAACTCATCCGCCAAGTATGGATATTAGCAATATTGACATTTTAAGTTTGTGTTGCCAACAATTTCTTCAACAAAATTGCAAAATATTGCTAATTTGTTGTTTCTGGCATGTTAAAAGATTAAAGTGATAAAAGGGAATTTGTTTGTGAGTAAGAAAGCGAAAATTGTTAGAGCAACTGTTGAAAGTGGTGTTGGCGACATTTTCTATTTGAAGTTTTGAAAACTTAATTGACAAGTGAAATCGATGTGGGTGGGTTTTTAATTGGCCGTAAGAGTAAAGTAGAAATACATACTTGAATATTAATGTTTATTAATTAGTTTAATAGATTTAGAAAGAAATTTTGGATTTTAGTGTGAATTTTGAAAGTAATATAAAAATAATAAAGCATATAAATGTAAAGTCAAAGAATTTAATATACAACTAAATATGTATTTAGGTATTTATTTCGCAGAACAACAAATATTAAATAAATTCATTTTATTTATAATTTAAATGTTTAACATTCATACTGAATATACACATTTATATTTAATAAATAAATAAATTTCAAAAACCTGCTGATATGAGTTTTCATGTATTTATTTGCACAAGTTCCATAATTTAAATCAAATTTTTAAATCAACTAAATAATATTTTTATAGAGAGTTGAAGACAAAGTTTTTTCTTACGCATTTATTTATAAGTTAGATAGAAAGTTAGGGAGTGACAAATACGCCATATATTATTCTATTTTTTAAATTTGCTTAAAATATTTTTTTTTTTCTACTTTTAAAAGACATCGAAAATATGTATCTTAAAATTAAATCTTGCTTAGTGTTTTTGGAATTACTTTTCATCTCAGCCAATAAATAAACCAAATTTAACTATTTGCCAAATATAACTGCTTTTGAAGTTAATTATAAAATTAAATAAATCCAAAAAAAAAAAAAAAAAAACACACACAATAACCAGACATAAAAATCTAGTTACATCAGAAGTAAAATTATAAAAACGTTATTTAAATATTAATTAAAATTCTAAAATTCATGGTTAAAAAATATTAAAACAAATGTAGATTTGAAAAAAAAAATAAATTAAACTAATAAATTTAAGCCCCAAGGTATGCTATGCTTTTTGGTGTAAGGACGACACATATTTATATAGGTAATAATCGGTCTAGATTTTCACCAGGATGCCATAGTTGAAACAAAAAAGTAGACTTTTCGATTTTTGAATAGTCGTCTTTTTCTAATCTATAACACAGAGACGTAATCCTAATTTGAATTTTGTAATTCCTACATATTTCGTCTGCGACATATATTGGACATTTCATGTCAAGTAAACCAACTTTTGAAATCGATGTCCGATGAAATTTGCACCACAGTTAGATCTATTGGATAGTAATTCAGACACAATTTTTCAACAAGATCGGTCAAGAACTGTCTGAGTTAGGTGGGGTAAAACTTTGAAATTTTGGCCAAGCAGCTGTTTTTTCACATCCATGCAACTTATTACCTTTTGTTCTTAGCAAAATGTGTCCCAAATAGTTTAGATAGCTATTTCTACAATCTTTCGGAAAAAAAAAATGAAAAGAAAAAAAAAATGTTTGTAATTTTTTTTTTCCAAAATCAAAATTTTTTTGACTTTTTTTTCAAAATGGGCCCTTTGTTTTTTCTCTAAAGAAAGCTTAGATATTTTCCTTGAAGACTTATTTGGTCGCTTAGTGGGATGCGAGTTGGTTATCTATCAAAATAAATATTTTGTAACTCATTTAACTTTGTAACTTTGATTTTTTTTTTTTTTTTGTTTGCTCAAAATAAAGCTTTGGTCCATTCTATTAAGAGATTTTTGGTCGCTTAGTGGAATGCGAGTGGTATATCCATCAAAATAAATATTTTGTAACTCAAGACATAACATTTTTTAAATTTTTTTGCAAAATCTAAATTTGTTTCCAACATGGGACCCTTTTTAAATATTTTTTTTGCTCAAAAGAAATCTCATGTCCATTCCTTTAAGAGGTTTTTGGTCGCTTAGTGGGATGCGAGTGGGATATCTATCAAAATAAATATTTTGTAACCCAAGTCATACAATTTTTGATTTTTTTTTTTTTTTGTAAAATCAAACTTTTTTACCTAAATGGGCTCTTGTAGGTCTGTTCCTTTAAGAGCTTTTTGGTCTCTTATTGGGATGCCAATCGAAAGACATCGATTTCAAAAATTGGTTCACTTGACATGAAATGTCCCATATCTATTCTAAATCGTTTTAGCTAGCGGATTCGATATATCCATGCCCGTATGTCTGTTGAAACCAACTTTCCGAAGTCTCCACATAATTTAAATAAAAAGTGAGTAAAACAAAAGTATACACACTATTCCAGCCAAAACTTATCCTTGATCTAATAAATTGTTATTTTTTTATTTTTATTTTTATTTTATTAAAAATATGCCATATTCAACTGTCAAATGGTCACTAAAAAAAGTACGTGAAAAAGATATTTAAAACTTTTCAAAAAAATGCAATATGGACTTTCAAAAAATAAAATGCAAGTGATCTGAAGGTTCATCATACTGTTTCTAAAGCCATTAAACAGTATAAGAAAGATTTGAACATTGAACGAAAACCTGGATCAGTAAGAAAGAAAGGTCTAACAGATATTGGAAGGCAAAAAAAGTTAAACAACTCTTTCGAAGAGCACCGAACACTTCTATCAGAAAAGCTGCTAGTAAAGTCGAATGCTCTGATTTTTTTGAAGTCATATAAAGTTGAGAGAGTTCCAGATCGCAATTGGGTAAAGAACTAAGAAGTAAAAGAACGAGCGAAAAAATTGTGCTAAAATTTTATAAATAATGAACCTGTAGTCTGATAGATGATGAAACTTATGTACTGGCAGACTTTTTACAACTTCCGTTTCAAGATTTTTATGTGTCTGATGGAACAATACCGGTCAAAAAACAAACAATATTCCCCAAGAAGTTTCTTGTGTGGCAAGCCATTTGCAGTTGTGGCAAAAGAAGCCAATCATTTGTGACATTAGACACGATCAACACGGGACGCAAATCCCCGCAACTGTCGAGAACATCGGCACATGTAAAAGTATTGGAGTCTTGTAAAAAAAAAAGAACTAAAGAAGCCAGGAAAGGTATCCCAGGACATGTCCGATGTTTAGCGTAAGTGAACCTACGCTGTGGTTCAACTAAAAAATCATTATTGGGAGGATATCTGGAAAATGTGGATAAACTTACAAATACCGAGTAATATGTCAATATTCTAATGTATAATTTCAACAATATATATGTATTTTTGATAATTTTTATATTGAAGGGTTTAATTTGTATTTAACTTAATACACGTATATATTTTTGGCTCATTTTTTACATGATTGAACATCAATATATTCGCTAGAGTCCCGCCAAGGTTGCTCTTTAACTTCGGTAAATTGGCCCACAAATGGCTGAGAAGTAACCACATAAACCACGACAGACTTAATAATGTGGTATTCACAATAGTTAAAGTGTCTTTTGATCGCGGTTTTTGTTTTTAGAAACATATATGTAAGTCTGAAGTGTACATATCGTCATATGCGGGAAGTGGTGATTTTGACACGGAAGACAAAGATCTTACAAGCCATACAATAATGTTTGAAGACCAAGAATTAGAGGCACTACACCATGAATAATCTTGTCAAACTCAACAAGACCTTTCATTGGGAGCTACTCAATCAGCAATTTCAAAAGTTTGGAAACAGAAGGATTCATTTGAAAGCAAGAAAATTGGGTGCGATACGAATTGAAGCTGAGAGACCTTGAAATACGATTTTGTATGTGCTGTTTAAACGCTATAAAAGAAAGTCACTTTTGCATCGAATCATTACTAGCGGTACAAAATGGATCCATTACGATAACACGAAGCGTAAGATATCGTATGTGAAGCCCGGAAAACTAGCCGTATCGACACCAAAGCCAAATATCCATGACGCTAAGTTCAATACAGAGCATTTATTTGAGCTGCTGAAATCTGGCCAGACCATCACAGGAAATCTGTAGCGAACGCAACTGATTCGTTCGAAGCGAGAATTGCCGAAAAATGGCGGTCAGACATG
The DNA here is from genome assembly GCA_942486065.2 of Calliphora vomitoria. Lineage (NCBI taxonomy): Eukaryota > Metazoa > Arthropoda > Insecta > Diptera > Calliphoridae > Calliphora > Calliphora vomitoria. The sequence goes on from OW818032.2 coordinate 6,022,868, forward strand.
ACACCGTAATATTCCATCGTGACAACGCTCGGCCACATGTTGCAATATCTGTTAAAAACTATTTAGAAAGAAATGGTTGTTAAGTTTTGCCTCACCCGCCTTATAGTCTAGACTCTAGACCTTGTCCCATCCGACTACTATTTGATCGATGCAAAACGCTTTCTCTATGATACGCTTCACTTCAGAACAGATTATCCGAAATTGGCTTGATTCATTCTTGGCCTTAAAAGATGAGAAGTTCTTTTGGCTCTGAATCCATTTTTTGTCAGAAAGATGGAAAAAGGTCATAGCTTACAATGGCCAATACTTTGAACAAATTTATATTGTGCAAAAGTTTAAAAATAAAACAAGTAAGAGAGCTATATTCGGCTGTGCCGAATCTTATATACCCTTCACCAAATTATACTTTAAAATAAAATTTAAAAACTTTTTTTTTCGAAATAGTTTTTTAAAAGTTTTTTCCAATTTTTTTTTTTTTAATTTATTAGTGAAAAAAAAATTCGGGTTAAAAAATAATTTTCCCGATATTTGACCTATTGTAGGTCCAACTTTCTATAGCCTTACATACATCGTTAGACTTTGAATTATCTATCATTAGATATCCATATTGTCTATACTTATGACTTAGTAATCGAGATATAGATCAAAAATAGAGGTTGTCTCGGATTTTTGCTCATATCTCCGTTATTTATGGACGGATTTTGCTGATTTTAAATAGGAATCTTCTCGAAAGCATATCCGACAGAATTATTGAAGATTTGGATCCCGAAGCTATCTTCAGAAAATTGATTTCAACAGACAGACGGACATGGCTAAATCGACTCCGCTATCTATAAGGTTCTAGAATATATATACTTTATAGCAATGGTGCCCAAGCCCTATACTCTTGGTGTTCATTTGTTTTTGTAAATGCTCTTAGCTATAGGCTGTGTGTTTCTATACTCAATATGAAATACACAAACAACTTTGTCTTGTTTGTTTTTTTGTCGATCTTCACTGTCTACACGCAAGTGCAAAGCAACAACACTTTCGTATGCTTTGCTGATAAACACTGACGACAGCGATCATCAATGTAGATTTTGTTTATGTTTATCGTATGGTATTGTTTAAAAAAGTATTTTTTTTTTTTATTATTTGTATGTTTTGGTTTTTACAACAAAAAAAAATTGCAAAAAATGTATTGGTGTTTGCTCTTCCATAAGGAACTTTTGGCCACCCCTGCTTTATAGGGTCGGAAAATTATATTGTGGAAATTACAAACGGAATGACAAATTTATATATACCCTTCTCACAAAGGTGTAAAGGTAAAGTCATACACCCAATATATATGGATTACTAAGTCATAAACATTAAAAAATGTGGATATCTAATGATAGACATTTTGAGGGATTTTTCATCGACTTATTAGTTAGTTAATTAGTTAGTTAGTTAGTTAATTAGTTAGTTAGTTAGTTAGTTAGTTAGTTAGTTAGTTAGTTAGTTAGTTAGTTAGTTAGTTAGTTAGTTAGTTAGTTATTTAGTTAGTCAGTCATACTAAAGAATAAGTATGATACAATTTTCCATTTAATTGGGGAATATTAATTTTTACCCCTTGGCAGGAGTACCTTTGTTATATGAACCGAGCTATTGTTTATGCTCGTACCAAAGAAATCACGTCTAATAAAAAACATTGAAAACAACATCTTAAATTAAAAAAAAAGTTTTGCTGTTGATAATCCATCAAAAAAACAGATGACAAAACCAATAATTTTTGAAATGTATTAAAGACGGCAATGAAAATAAAGTGAAAACAGAAAAACTTTTAACAAAGACCATGAAAATGACAATCATAAAATAATAAAACTTTAAGCAGCAACAGGCTAAAGGACTTAAATGAAAATCTACCAATAAAATCATAATAAATTATACAAGATGACTGTTTTTAAATAACTTCAAAAAATTAATTTCTTTAACACTTGTTAAAAAAAAAAAGAAAACAGTCATGGTATAAAGCCCATTTGAAAAGCCCCTCAAAAATTACCATAATATTTTATTTAGCGGTTTAACAATTAAAACTTCTTAGATATGATTTGGGTCAAACGGAAAGAGAAAATAAAATATAAATTGCACATAAATTTAATTTAAAAAAACAGATTTTGCAGCATCATGGTGTGAATGATTGTGGTTTAAGCGGTTGGCAAATGTTTGAATGTTTTTGAAAAACTTGCACTAAACCACAAGCAAATACATTTTTATTTGTAGTTGTTTTTAAAATAAGAAAATATTGCCTTCATTAAGGCTGCTTAAGCAGATTATGTTGGATTTATAAATATTTTGTAACTTTTCTAAATAAATTTATTTTTATACATAAGAAAAAATTGCATATTTTAAGGCAGAATTTCAAATATTTACAAATTAGATACGAATCATAAAATAAATTTTCTGAGAAATTAAAAAAATGTTTTGTTAAATGAAGTTTAATTTCATTAAAATCCATACGCAGCAATAAATGCTGTCGTAATTCATTCAGAAACTAAAACAGGTGTTTCCGGATTTATTATATGGACACATATTTATACCTACTAATACTACAATTAAATAAATAAATTCTCCTTAAACTAATGTCATGACCTCTAAAGTTTTCACGTGAATTTGCTTAAACATTGAGACCATCTACGACGCACTTGTGGATAAAACTCGAGTCTAGTAGTTTGTTAATTTTTATTTGTTTTTAGCAAATAAAGAAAATATAACTTTCTCTATAACCTTCAATCATTAATTACCTTCGTGGTTTTCGTAGCTGTTGTTTGTTTTACCAACTAAACAATAAACAATTTAAAAATTCTTGAAGCAACAGTTTGATTGGCATTTTACATGCAGCATATTTTACCATTTAGTAGTGTTTTTTTCTATAACAAACCACTTTTCACCTTTAAAACATACATAACATTTAGCCTTGTACTAAAAGATGCTTAACAAATTCTTTTAATGAAAATAAGGAAGTGAAAAAAGGAAATGTTTAATGCAACCATCACGCACTTCGTTAAAATAATGATTTATATCCATTGGCTTTTTAATGAAGTGGAAGTGAGTTGAAAAGTTAGTGGAAAATACATGAGCGTTCTTCGCATACAACTGGAATTCCTTGTTGCTAGTTTTATTTGAGTAGAATCAAGTAGACTTTATAATTTACTTTTGTGTTAAACATCTTTCAATCATGATTCATTCAATTATAATTAACAACTTTTAGTTAAGCTTTTAATTTTTGAAGGTTAGATTTGTCTTAAAAGTTTAGTTTAAAAGAAATTAACTTTAATGTACATTAAAATAATAGTTTAGTTTGTTTTAAGATATTGTGTTCACTTAGAGAAAAAAAGGTTTTAATTTCATTACTGAAAAATGTCATGAAGTTTCATATATAACATGTTCGTTTTAATCTAAACATCTCTGTTGTGTCAAAAACATTTTTTATAATAGATTTATCACAAATAAGTTCGATGATTTTTCAATAACATTTTAGTAGCACTAAGTTTAGTGAAAAAAGAAGGAGTTGTCGTTTTGTTCTTTCCAAAATATTATCAATAAACATAGGATGAAGAACGTGACAAAAAACTGAACTTGTTTTCTTTAAGAAATATGCTGAAATCTGCAAATTGAGTAATTTGTTTAAACCAGGGGTGCCCAAAAGTTCCTTATGGAAGAGCAAAACATACAAAGAACAAAGAAAATAAACACACTTGTTTAACCATACGATAAACAAAATCTACATTGATGATCGCTGTCGTCAATGTTTACCAGCAAAGCATACAAAAGTGTTGTTGCTTTACACTTGCGTATATACAGTGAAGAACAACAAAAATAACTAACAAGACAAAGTTGTTTGTGTATTGAGTATAGAAACACACAGCCTATAGCTAAGAGCATTTACAAAAACAAATGAGCAGCAAGAGCATTGGTGCCCATTTCATAGCACAATTGTGCAAGCTAACCACACACATATTCTTACTGGCCTACCTAAATAACAGCGTAAGGCGGAACGTTTCTTTACGCTTAGCTTTAACGCTGAAATGTCATACCTAAATAAAAGCGCCAACGCTACGTCAAACAATAAAAACAAGGTTATCAAAAAAATTTATATAACAACCCGGATTATTTAAACAATAAAGTACATTGCAGTATTGGTGTTTCTGATTTTTGTTTCGTGATTTGTAAACTAAAATTTTATCAAAGAAACTAAATATTAAAGTTTTAAAAATGTGTTTCTTGCATATTTGTTTCTCCTTTTGTATGTATGTGTTTACATTTGTTGTGTTTTGCAACTAACTTCACTATTAAACGCGCTGTCAAAATCGGATTTTCCAATTGCAAAGCGTTGCCGTCGCGTTATTTCGGTATGCTGCATACAAATTGTATGGGCATGAGAATTTTTGACAAGTAAAAAACGCCTTACGCTCCAATTTAGGTATGCGTGTTATTCTCTTTGGTTTAGTAGTCACTGAGACAACGACGAATGAACATACTAAGCGGGTATATTACTATTTTTTTATTCCTTTTTAGATTTTTGTTCATGATCACTGAAAGAAATATTTGGATTGTTTAATATATTTAGAACTTTAAAATATCACTGAAGTGTTGTCTGGATTGTCACCTTAATTTACTTCTGTGAAAATTTTTTTTCAGATTTGAAATGATTTTAGTCAAAACAACGTAATAAAATAAGGAAAAACAAGTAAGAGAGCTATATTCGGCTGTGCCGAATCTTATATACCCTTCACCAAATTATACTTTAAAATAAAATTTAAAAAATTCTTATTTTCTTAAAAAAAAAAAATTTCGAAATTTTTTTTAAAAGTTTTTTCCAATTTTTTTAAATTTTTTTTTTTTAATTTAAAAATTTATCTTTTTTAATTTATTAGTGAAAAAAGAGTTTTTTGTGAAAAAAATTCGGGTTAAAAAATATTTTTCCCGATTTTGACCCATTGTAGGTCCAACTTACTTATACACATCGTTGCAATGGACTTTGAAATATCTATCATTAGATATCAATATTGCCTATATTTATGACTTAGTAATCGAGATATAGATCAAAAATAGGCAAAAAAAATAGAGGTTGTCTCGGATTTTTGCTCATATCTCCGTTATTTATGGACGGATTATGCTGTTTTTAAATAGGAAACTTCTCGATAGCATGTCTGACAGAATTATTGAAGATTTGGATCCCGAAGATATCTGGGGTCTTCAGAAAATTGATTTCAACAGACAGACGGACATGGCTAAATCGACTCCGCTATCTATAAGGATCCAGAATATATATTCTTTATAGGGTCGGAAAATTATATTGTGGAAATTACAAACGGAATGACAAATTTATATATACCCTTCTTACGAAGGTGAAGCGTATAAACAAAAATATTTTACCCTTTTTAAATATTTTCAAATTTGTCGAGAGTGAATAATATCGATATCTCAACTAATGAGCTATGATAATATATCGCCAGGCAATTTGATAAATATTGTTGACTTGATTATTGTTAACAAATAAAGCGTTTAAAATATTGACATCTTTTATTTAGCTCACTAAACTTTTCTTTCAGTGGAGGTCTCTTTCGCTCAACAACACAAATACAGTTTTAGCTTTGAGCATCTCTGACCAAGAGTGTAGGGCTTGGGCACCATTGGTTTAAGTTATTTAGAACGCGACATATTTTCCAGTCACGTTTGTTGTTTCCAATATAATAGCAATAAATATGGGATCCAGAACGCCACAAAAAATAGAATTCATTTTCGACAGTATCTCATTATTTAAAGCGATTCTTAAAACTTTATTAGAATAATGTGGTATTCTGTAGATAGTTCTCATTTTGCTTTAATTTTTTTTTATTTTTCAGTTCAAAATGTTAATTTTTTTTTTTTTAATTGTATTTTTCAAAATTTAATTAATGAAATATATTGTATGAAAAACATTTTTTTTGGAAAAAACGTTGTTGCAAAGGTCTTTCAAAAATCTATTATTTGATATCCAAGTGCCATTAAGGGTTAATTTCATTTTTGTGCTGTTATTATTAATACTAGACTTCATGTTATATTTTTCTTAAGTTTTATTAAAATCGGCCCAAAAAATATATCATTTCGCTATCTTGCCATTAGAAATTCAAAATATTGAAAACTAGACCTGTGACCTTCATGATTTAAGGTTTAACGTTATCAAATTTTAGTAAAACTTTCAGAGTCTATTTACAATTATCTGCGCTATAATATTTTGAATAGGTTCTACATAAAATCCATAACAATAAGAAAATTGTGCTCATTCGCCAAAATATGGCCAAATAATATGTTTTTCTCGAAAATTCCAAAATTTAAATCGCAGTTATGGAAAAACTATAAGAGATATTTTCATAATTTTTTCATAGTTTTATTCCCTATTATATTCTCTATAAATCCCAATAAGATGATCAAAAAATTCTGAAATTTGTTTAACAAAATTTTTAAAAATTTGAAAATAGAGTTTTGAAACTGCCATTAAAAAACATTATTTTTGGTCATACTTCCAAATAGGTTAAAGGTGTCCTATGAAGACAAAAATTCATATACAAGTAAATATGTATATATTTTAAGTAAAAATTAGCTTTTATTTTAATATTTCTGAAAATATGTTAATTTTGTTGCTACATTTCTTGTTCTAGTGGCCTGAGAATCGTAAATGGCCTGGGGAATTTTTAATAACTTAATATTGGTTTTTTATATTCCATTAGAAAGGCAATTACGTACACATTTCGATTTTTTTAAATTAAATTGCAAAAGTAATTTTTTAATGGCAACATTTTTACATAAACTGAAAAGATTGCTTTTTTTACCTCTTGGAAATGCATCTCAAAACTTCACAGGGCTTGCTGCATGTCTTAAACCCAATTGATTTACCTAACAAACTGTGGGGTAAGACTGGTAATAATATAATTTTTGTTTATTAAGGGCCACCCTAATGAAACATGCATGTAAGTTATTTAGGGGCTACGGAAAATTGAATCCAACATACAAACAAACATGGCTATATCGACACCGCTATCTATAACTTATAAACGGAATCACAAACTTAAGGACTGAGATCGAAAAAATCTTAACATACATATATGTTAATAAAAATGAAACCACTAAACTAACAGTTTTGACTTTTTATATTTAATTGAAATTACTATTACAATTTACAAAAAATATTATTTTTATAGTTCTAATCAATAGTGATGCATTTATGAACCTTTTCCGGAAACCCTTCCATTAAGGTTTTTATAGTTATGTCTGTCACTTTGTTTGAACTGGGTTTTTATCTCCGTTTAAAAGCTACCACACTTTTGGACACCTTTTTTGTGCTCTTCAATTCTCTTTTAACAAGAGCCCAATATCTCTCTACTGGCTTTAGCTCCAGCCAGTTCGGAGGATTTGCCTCTCTTGGAATAAATACCACATTATTGTTTTTGTATCACTCAAGACCTTTTTTACCATAGTGACATGGCGCCAAGTCAGGCCAAAAATAAGTTGACACTTTAAGAAGTCTTATGAATGGAAGCATCCTCTTTTGCAAACATTCCTTGATTTAAATTTCAGTATTTATAGAGCCTTTTGTAACAAATATTTGGCTTCTTTTGCCACAACTGCATATTGCTTGCCACGCCAAGAACTTTTTGGGAAAATTTGCTGCTTTGGGTCCTAAACTTTTATACAATATTCCCTCGAGCATCAGCAATATACAAATATTGACCCGGAAGCTGCGAAAAATACTCTTGCACTCATTGTGAAGTGTATAAAAACTTCAAAACAAAATACAAAAATCATAATTTTTATTTAATAATTTAAAATATGAGAACTTATTAATCTCTCCGCTAGATGGAATTCATTGCGGTATTTAAAATATGTTTTCAGTGAGTAGAATATACATGTTGCTGGATGATATTATAACAGCTTGATTTGTTTACATGCATAGGAAAAGCTTTTGCAAAAGCACTTATAAGTATTAGGTCGCATTTCATGACGTCCAAAGTCATAATTCCCATGGACATTATGACACTTTTGAAGGTGTCAGAATGTGTATGGATATTGTTACACATTTACACATTTAAATGAGAATAACAATATTACCATATCATGCTTTAATATCAGTTATGTATAGCAAACAGTTAAGCAGTATTAAGGAGCTTTAGCAATCATTTCTATAACAATTGTTTAAGGAACAACAGTGAAATATGAGCCTCCCTAATGCATGTGCCAACATAACTTACTAATTCAGTATATTTCTTGTGTACAAAAGCTTTTAAAGTTATATTGAAAAAAAAAACTGTTATAACAGCTTTTATTAAGTGTTGGTGTCCCTGCTTATGTATTGAAAAGCTATGTGGACATGTTAAAATAATATTAAAAGCTTTTTTACATTATTTTGAAAGTAATGCATGGAAAAAAACGTTGATATAAGTACATATAATCTTACTGAAACTTTTTAAAATGCAACGAGTCACACACATTTCAGTAATCTTTTAAATTATTTATAAGTTTTTAACAAAAGTATATGCTAAATATTTGTTATTTTAGTGAGATAAAGTAAAGCGTGACTTTAAAAGCCATAGAAACGCTGAGTTATTTTATGGTATCTAAATGGGAGGAAGTATTTAAGAATATTTAAGGAGTATTTGAGGCTTTTTATCTTTTTTAGTACGGTGAAACAAAAAATTGTTATATGTATATATTTCCACTTAGTTGAAAACGAAATATAAAATTTGATTTTTTAATATCTCATTTTGCATTTTTAGTTTATAAAAAAACAAGCAAGGGAGCTATATTCGGGCGTGTCGAATCTTATATACCTTTCACCAAATTATGCTTTAAAATAAAAATTTTAAATATTTTCAGGCAAACAAAATATAAACAACAAATTTTGTAATTTATTAGTGAAACAAATTTTATGGGAAAAAAAAACATAAAAATTTATTTTATTAGTAAAAAAAATGTATGCCTTATTGTAGGTCATATCTGTCATTTGATATCCATATTGTCTATATTAATGACATAGTAATCCAGATATAAACAAATGTTGGTCTGGTTTTTCCCTTATATCTCAGCCATTTGTAGGCCGATTTTCTCAATTTTAAATAGCAACCGTACCGGGTCTATAGCGGAGATGTTGATATATGAATCAAATATGAAAGTTATTGTGGGCATATCTAATGTTGATTTCAACATACACACTGACAGACAGACATGCCTATATCGACTTTTCCATCTATAACGATTAAGAATATATAAACTTTGTGGGGTTGCAAATTAAAAATTTAGAAATTACAAACGGAATGACAAACTTATATATAACTTTGCCGCTCATAGTGAAGTGTATAAATAAGCACAAACAAAATCAAAGTGAAAAGTATGTACATACAATTACTAAATGAAAACACAACCGCTTTTAATTCATTAAAAAGTTTCCACAGATTAAAAACAATTTTGCTACCAGAGTGTTAATTCATTATTTTAAATGGATTTGAAAGTCGAAAAAACAAACTTCATTAAACATGTTGTGTTTTTAAAAACTTTTTGCTGAAAAATACTTAAATTGTTAAAAAAAAAAACATACTGATGCACTTTTTGGCAACAATTGTTTGCCTTTTGCTCAGAGAAGCAAATAATTTTAACCTTAAAATTCTCAAGTTTAAGGTGAACTGCATGCACTCACTTGACAAAAGTCATGAAGGAAAAACTAAAGAAGCAAAACAAACTAAATGTAACAATAGAACAACAAAAAAAATAAAAATAAAAAAAAAGAAAGCAGAAAACGTTAAAAAAATGTTTATGTTAAAATCTTTAAATGTTATATGTTGTTATTTTTACTTTTAAACGTAAGTCCTTGCTCATGTGCATTAGTAGGGCACACAAAAAAAATATCAATTTATTTCCAAACATTTTTCACGAGATTTTCTATAGAAACATCTGGCTTTCATACAAATGGTGCCCTACTAATGTGTATTAGTGTGTGTGGATAAGCAAACAAAAAACACTTATACACAGACAAAAATAAAAATAAATAACAAAATAAAAAAAACAACAACAGTTACAAAGTTTCGTTTAAAAATAAACGAAATGAACTTTCATATGAATTTAATGAAAAATAACAACAACAGCAACAAGAACATTAAAAAGAGATGTGCTGCTTTAGGAAATAGTTAGAAAATAACAACTACAACATAACACATACCAGTACAATGTACGTATGTGTTTATCACGCTTTTCAACGTCTAAATTACCAGCAGTTCTGAGTTCACAATCCCGAACTAGTGATTTTACCTATCATATAGTGTTAGCACTGGTTACATATAAAGCTTTATTCAAGGTGGAAATCAACTGATCTTACATCGATTTAAAGAAGTAAGAGAGCTATAATCGGCTGTGCCAAATATCATGTACCCTTCACCAAATTATTTTTTAAAAAAAAGTTAAATATTTTTAGGTAAACAAAGTTTTAAATGTTTTGTTCGACGTTTTTCAGATAGCAAAGACGATTACGACGTTTAAACTTTTTTTCAGCAAAAAGTCTATTGTTTGAGCAGTTGACTCATAGAACCCTAGTTTTGTTACATAGAGTAAGATAACTTACTAGCTACCTAACTCGTTACTTGTCTAGCTACATAACAAGTTATCTTAATATTTACGTGTGCTAGACGGTAACTAATTGACCACAAATAGTCAGTCTAAAAGAAGTCTCCTAGTACTCAACCCAGACAGATAGCACCTACAAAGAGACAGTGTAATAGTCAGTTCATAGTGGTTGACTCCATCTCAGGAAACTCACGTATTATTTGCAAACAGACAGTCCAATAACCGATTTCTCATAAACAAACCATTCCCCGATTAGTTATATGCTTACTACAATGTGACCAATTTGCTATAATATGTCGCGTGCTAAATCATACTAAAGGTTATACAAGTAAAACTAATGCAAATATTTCAACAGATAGCTACATTATTCCATTTTAATTTAAACAATTAAGAGAGCTATATTCAGCTGTGCCGAATCGTATATACCCTTCACCAAACTGTACTTTTAAATATTTTTTTCGTAATTGTTTTTAACAAGTCTTTTCCAGTTTTTTAAAAAAAAATTTTAATTTAAATTTTTTTTTTTTTAATTTTTTAGTGAAAAAATATAATGACAATAAAATGTTTTTGTGAAAAAAAATTCGGGTTAAAAAATATTTTTCCCGATTTTAACCCATTGTAGGTCCAATTTACTATAGCCTTATATACATCGTTGCAATGGTCTTTGAAATGTCTATCATTTGATAACCATATTGTCTATATTTATTACTTAGTAATCGAGATATAGATAAAAAATTGGCCAAAAATAGATGTTGTCTCGGATTTTTGCTCATATCTCCGTTATTTATGGACGGATTTAGCTGATTTTAGTTAGGAAACTTCTCAAAAGCATGTCTGACAGAATTATTGAAGATCTGGACCCCGACGATATTTGGGGTCTTAAGAAAATTGATTTCAACAGACGGACATGGCTAAATCGACTCCGCTATCTATTAGGATCCAGAATATATATACTTTATAGGGTCGGAAAATTTTATTGTGGAAATTACAAACGGAATGACAAACTTATATATACACTTCTCACGAAGGTGAAGTGTTTTATACACTTTTTATACAATCGTTTAAAAAATTATGTTTAAATTCGTTGAGTTTTTTTTAATTTTTCTGGAGGCAGTCGAAAACAAGTTTTATTTTCTGGAAATAACTAATCGACAAAATCTATTGTTTGCACTAAACAAACTGCTTCAAATATGCTAAGTGTTTAAAAAAGAAAATAAATTGTTGAGTTTTCTTTATTCTTTCACTTCAAATGCGTAAAAATGTCGCGTTCGGGACTGGATAAATTCCCAAATATACATTTATTAAGACACAAAGAGACAGTAGAGTTTGAATTTACGACAATAATTGTAGCAAGTAAAATATCAGATATATTAACATTTAAAATCGCCTTCATTTTTGTCTACTAAGGGTTAATAAAATATGATTGACCACCTCTAGATTACTTGGCGTAAGTAAAATAACTAGTCTCTAAAGTTATTAATATGTAAATTGACTTTGTCTGATAATAACATTGGTGAGGAAAGTAGCAAATCCTTGAAATAACAAGGAACAGTAAAATGGTAATACACCCAGCATTATATACTTTGTAGTGAGTAAAATGGCTAATCTCTAAAGTGAAATTAAAATAAAAAATAAACATAGTAACACGAACTGACTGCTTTCTAATGTACTGTACAAAATAAAAGTTTAAAGTGACTTCATCCTCGATTACTTAGATACACTAAAGTGACAATTTACATCACGCTAGATTACCTGAGATGTATAATGTAACCAATTAACTTTAATATATAAACTAACTAAAGATAGTAACGTAACCACTACTTTCAATAAATGTTTATTGTTGACTTTTATTAACAACGAAACAATTAAATAATGAGCTAATATTGTGATATATTCTAAGCTCAACCTTTTTTGTTTTAGTAAATATTTGTTCTGAGGAAAGAGAAATATCATTATTACTAGTTGATTCTACAATACTAATGACATTTTCATTTCTGGCATAAATGAAACCTTTATTCTGCCTTTTACCCTTCTTTGTGTTCTTTTCTAATAATGTTGCCCTAAAACCCCTAAGATATGCTACATGTTTCATCCTCAATTTTATCAAAGGATTAAAAAGGCAGCACTTTTTAAACAGGTTTTTATGTTATTGTTTTTGATGTTCGTTTGTGTTAATGAAATAGTTGGAAGCAAAAAGTATAGTTGTAGAATATTTAGAAGCTACATAAAAGAAAATTGCATAAATGGTAATTGTTTTTGTTCTATTCTGATAGCTAAAAATGTAACACATTATGAGAGTATTGGTCAATTCACAAGGTCTCTTATCAGTCATACTCGGCTTATCCGAATCTTAGGCATTCGGCGTTGGTCTCTGATGGTTCGTTACGATAACACAATTAACATAGCATAGAAAGTAGTATTATTTTAGGATATTTTTTGCTTGAAAAGCTATAAAAACTATTGTGAAATATTATGACATTATGACAATATGACATGATAAGAGATCTTGTGAATTGACCATATCCGCAACTTTAATAAATCGTACATTGGCAACATTTTGTATCAGAAAAGAATAGGCCATAGGTTGAGTACACATTAGGTGTCAATTAGTAGAGGTAACTACCTTTCGCTGTGATTGACACGGAAATTTATTAAGACAACAAATATCACAATGCACTAAAGAACTATCTCAAGCTTTGTAACACTTAATTGACCACCATTCGCTAGCAATTTCACTACCTCGTAATGGCATCCGAATTTTCAATTTGCTAGTTGAAAGCAAATTATGCTTGTTTTTACTGATGGAACTAATTCCAAGTGCTGCAGGTTTCCAAATAAATTTTTGTGCGTATTTTTGTGTTTGTATATGAGTAAAAGACTTGTGCGATGAAAATTAAATTCCAGTGACATTTAATGAATGAAAATAACAAATTCTCTAAAGCAGCTGCATTAAATGTTTGTCACAATAGCAACTAAAATACTATAAAAATGTTAACTTTCAATAACAAATTGACACGATAGGAATAAATGAACAGTAGTACGAGATGGAATAAATACAAAAACTAAATGAATGGAATTTATTTTAATAGAAATAAAAAAATACTTTAAAAAAAAAATATCAATTATTGCAACAATATAGATTTTTTGCATAATTTTGCCTTGTAACTATTCTTCGTTTATTCTGTTCGAGTGGCTAAAAATTATAATTTAATCCAAAATTTAGAGGTTAAAAAAATCACATTAAACATTTTATTTTGATTTACAAACTCACGTTCGCTATCGTAACTGGATGTTTTTCAACAATTTAAAGTCATACCAATAAATAATAAATTAAGACTCTATTTACATTGACTTCTTTATGTGTGATAAATTGCAGCAACTTTTTGGTTTGTTTGCTAGAAGTGTAGAGAACCAAATGGCATAGAAAAAGTTGCTCGATGTCACATAGCTTGCGAATGTCAAAAATTGTTATGAAAATTTACAAGGCACAACTTGAGGATTGTAAACGTGAAAGCGGTTTCGAAGCAATTTTAAAAGAAAATGGAAATTAAATTGGCGCAATTAATCTCCAATGTAAATAAAATCTAATAAATACGAACCTTTTGTGTCACAAACGTGACAGAAAAGATGTCGTCTTATTAATGTTGTGTGGTAAATCATACTAAAGGTTGAACAAGTAAAAACAAAATACAAATACTTCAAGATGACAGCTATCAACAGAAGCATTGTATTATTTATGGTTGACTCGGTTTTCAAAATTATGTTCCAATTCGCATACTTTTGCATTTTTTTAACTCAAGTTTGTTGCTAATAAACTAAAAATAACTTAACGACATTACTACCTTTTGGACTAAAGACAACGCTGCTTAAATGGAAACAATAACAAAAATTACTAGGTTTTATTTATCATTTACTTCAGAGTCGTACCGATGTCGCGTTCTTGGCCTTGGTGGTTATGAATTTATAACAATGTTCTAAATGTCTTCATGATGATTTGTTTCTATGCCAGCTTGTCATAACCTTAATATGTTAGTTCACATTATCCCACTGTGTTCTAAAATTCCTTGAATTTATTTCTCTTGTTTCAATTTGAATTTTTTTTTTAACAACAAAGAATCTGCAGGATAAATAATGTTGTATTTCAAAAGTTATTCACATTGACTCATTCAATCACCGTTCAGTCGTGTAAATGTATTAGAGGATTTATATTTTACTCAGAGTTGGAAACTTAGTATTCTTTGGTTATAAAAGATGCGACAAAAATCAAATTTTTAAATCTCCTATTGATTGCTTGTTCTAAAGATTTTTACTTTAGCTCGCACATTTGTGTCAAAATCAGTTTCAAACATCTCTAAAACCAGCTGTTAAATATGCAACTAATCAAGCCTGAAATATTATTTTTATATATGAAAAACCTAATTTGTAGTTTTCTTTGAAATTGCAGTAAAAAGTACATTATTTCTATTTTTATGTTTGGAAAACAAAATCATAAATATTATATAAAAACTAAACTTTTGTTTTGTAGCAGCTAAAATCGTTTATTTTTTTTTAGCAACATATTTCAAATTACAAAAAGACGAAACCTAACTCTGTTGTTAAAAACCTAACTCTTGCAACAACAAAATATGTACATGTTAGTCAATACAACAGCAAAATTTATTGACTAACATGTACATATGTTATTGTTGCAAGAGTTAGGTTTTTAACAACAGAGTTAGTTTTCGTCTTTTTTGTAATTTGAGATATGTAGCTAAACAATTTTTAAATTTTTCTTGACAAAACAAAGTGTATCGTCTCTATGTATAAAAAATTTCAATTTCCCATACCTGTTTTGCATTGTTCTATTCATTGTGTCGATTTTTATTTCTTCTCTATCAAGAAATAAAAAAAATCCTGTAAAATATGTGCAGAGATATTTATACCTACAAACATATTGAGTGCTTTAATGTTTCTTGGGCACACAATATTTTTTTTGTCGAACCTCTATCATCTACAGAGTGTGTGAGAGAGAATATAAGTAGAAATAAATAAAATAAAACGTATTTGAAAATGGCATTTGATTGTTGTTGGTAAATCCTCAATGGGATTTTTAAGGATTTTGTTTGGGTGTCTTCATGTTTGAACATGCTCAAACAAGCCGTTAAGTCAGATAACAACAACTACAAACAACAAAACACCTATAAATAAACAATAGCAACAACATTACAAATAACACTTAACAAACATGTGTTTAGATGGGAGAACGTAGAAAAAGAGTAATGAGTGGTAGGAGAGGTGAGTTTATGTGTTTGTAACTATTAGGGATAAGATATTTTTTGTACAGTTGTATTATTTTAATTAAAACAAGGTAACTCGTAGTTTTGGATATTCTGTTTGGGAAACTTGAAAAATTTGAAAAACAAATACTTTTGTGCCCCTCACCTTCGTGAGAAGGGTATATATAAGTTTGTCATTCCGTTTGTAATTTCCACAATATAATTTTCCGACCCTATAAACTATATATATATTCTGGATCCTTATAGATAGCGGAGTGGATTAAGCCATGTCCGTCTGTTGAAATCAATTTTCTGAAGACGCCAGATATCTTCGGGATCCAAATCTTCAATAATTCTGTCAGACATGCTTTCGAGAAGTTTCCTATTTAAAATCAGCAAAATCCGTCCATAAATAAAGGAGATATGAGCAAAAATCCGAAACAACCTCTGAAAATTTCATCTAAAAAAGACAATTTATTGCGTGCTTTGACAAAAAAGCAACAAAACGTACATATGTTTGGATGTGTGTTGGCTTCATTGCTTTGCGTATTTTGTTTTTGTTTTTTTGGTGTTTCGTTTCGTTTGGCGTTGTTGTTTTTATACTCTTCACCTTCATGAGAAGAGTGTATATAAAATTGTTATTTCGTTTGTAACTTCTAAAATATAATCTGTTCGTCAGCAATTAAATGTAAAATTTTTAAAAGTTTTATTGATATATTTAGAATGCTATACGCTGAAAATGGGTAACTAATGCATCTACAACAAAGGTGAAGGGTATATAAGATTCGACATAGCTGAATTTGGCACTCTTACTTGTTTAAAGAAAAAAAGGTTTTTTTTGCCAAGTTTTCATAATTTCTTGACTAAATGTCGAGCTTTAATGGACCGAATTTTAATGAATTCTTTCAAATTTTGACAGGACTACGTCTCTAGTGTTGTATGTAGCATTAGGGTGGCCCTTAATAAACGTTTTTATCTTCGTAGGACACCGTTAACCTATTCGGAAGTATGACCAAAAAAATAAAATTTTTTTAACGGCAGTTTCAAAACTCCATTTTCAAATTTTTAAACATTTTATTAAACAAATTTCAGAATTTTTTTATCGTCTTATTGGGACTTATTGAGAATATAATAGGGAATAAAAATATGAAAAAATTATGAAAATATCTCTTATAGTTTTTCCGTACCTGCGATTTAAATTTTGAAATTTTCGAGAAAAACATATATGTTCACCAAACTGGGGGGTGAGAATGGCAAAAATCCAACTTTCGATTATTAAGGGCCACCCAAATGTAGCATGCTAATTACACTCATATGGGCATTTCAATATATCGGTCAAGAACGCAAAAATTTTAGAACTGGTTTTGACTGCCTCTAGAAAATCGCAAAAATCCGAATAGAAAAATATTTTTTGAAAGAATTTTATTTTAACTTAAAGTAAAATAATTGTTGTCATGTTGAGATATTTCCACTCGCATGCGACATAAAGCTGTCTCGTTTGTAATAAGGATCATTTGAAGTAGTTTCAACAAAAGATTTGTATAAACAGTGGTGATTTAGGTACAAGAACGCGACATTAAAGAAGAAAAAAATCCAATGAAAAATTTACCATGAATTTAGTTTTGCTTGGCTTCTTTTATTTTTTTTTGTATTGGGTGTATGACTTAAAAATGCAGGATTTACAATAGACGGCGTATCTTTTCTCTATGTAGTTTTAAAGGATACATTATTGTGTAAACAACAAAGTTGTTTTGTCCCTTCTTGTGCCAACAAAGCGTCATATGCGAGAAGTTTAGCTTTACTTCTATAATTTTATTACGTATGTGCAATGACGATTTGAGTTTAACGGTCTGTAACGACTGCCTGAAGTATTCATCATATTTGAGGACACGTCCATCAGTAGCATGCGATTGTTGGCATTGTTTGTAAGTGTGGCAACACTAAATGTTTGGGCTGCTGGCAATGACATCGAAGGCTCTGGAATTTGAATGTACTGGTATGTCCGTTGAGAGCATTTTAGAAGATTCCCGATAGTTGGCGCGTGTATAAATAGTGGCAGAGGTGGCAGTCGTGAGTGGAGTTTATCATTGGCGCTGTTAGAGTTAACATCAACTGTCTTGTACATTTAAGGTTGTACGTAATAGAGTGTGTGTGCATTTCTGCGAATTGATAGACGTGTATAAAGACACTGAGTGAATATTTAATTCTGTTGTTTTTGTACATTTTAAATAAATAAAGAGTTGTTACAATTTTAAACTACTAAAACTGCTTTTATTTGCAATCAAAAGTATCCGGTTTATTTAAAGGAAATAAACCACGTTTTCAAAAGTTAAAAACGTAACAATTTGAAAAAATAGTGCCGCTCACCAAAGCTTATGGTGAATGTGTTCCGTCGTTTTCAACATGCGAGAGTTGGTTTGTTCGGTCCAGTAGTGGTGATTTTGACACTGAAGACAAAGATCGCCCAGGCCAGTCAAAATACCAAAAATTGGAGGTATTACTCCATGAAGATTGTTGTAAAACTCAACAAGAGCTTGCAAAACTTTTGCGAATAGCAGTATTCATCCAAAAGCAGGGAAATTGGGTACCATACCATAATAAAAGCCGAGAGACCATGAAAGAAGATTTTGAATTTCCAAAATGATGTTTGAACGCTATAAAAGAAACTCGTTTTTGCACCGAATCATTAGTTGCGATGAGAAATGTATTCATTAAGATAACCAGAAGCATAAGAGATAATATGTGAAGACCGGTCAATCAGCCGAATCGACACCAAAGCCAAATATCCAGGGCGCTAAGGTAATGCATTGTATTTGTTGGGATTATTATGAGCTGCTGAAATCTGGACAGACCATCACAAGGAACCTGTGCCGAACGCAACTGATTCGTTTAAAGCGAGCATTGGCCGGAAAACGGCCAGATTTGAAACTGTAGTATTCTATCATGACAGTGCTAGGGCACATAATGCAATACCTGTTAAAGACTTTTTAAGATAAAGTGGTTGTGAAGTTGTGCCTCTTCGGCTTTATAGTCCAGACCATGCCCCGTCCGACTACTATTTGTTTCGATCGATGCAGAACGCTCTCTCTGGAATACGCTTTTCTGTGGAACAGAGTATCCGATATTAGCTTAATTCACTTTTGGCATCAAAAGATGAGCAGTTCTTTTGGCTCGGAATCCATATGTTGTCAGAAAGATGGGAAAAGGTCTGAGCTAACAATGGCCAACACTTTGAATAAATTTAGATTGTGCAAATGTTTCAAAATCTCACATTTTTATAAGTTTTTTTTAAGTCATATACCCAATATTAATATTAAATTCTTATTTGATTAAGATGAAATGTAAAAGGAAAATTAAATGAAATGAAATTATCGCAGTTAATAAAAACTTATCTAAAACTTTTTGAGTGTATGAAATTCAAAGAAAAATATTTCAATCTAATATTAAGTTGTCTTATTTTTAGGGTTTTATTTATATTAAGATTATTCATAAATTTACTTCTTTATTGCTTTTATTCTGCTAGCTATTATTAATTTTCTATTTGGTTTGCTTTTATCTACATTCAATTTTCATTTGATTGCCGAAAGAAAACTTTTAAAATTGTTTGCCTTATTTAAGGCAAAATTTATGTTTATAAAATATTTATACTTATAAATATTCATAAATTGTTTAAACAACAATTTCCTTCTACAAATTTGTTCTAAACTAAAAAAAATAAAAAAAACAAAAGAAAAGAAAAATATGAAAATAAATTTTTGAAAAATTCCAAGAAACTTTGTTATGGTGCGATTTATTACTGCGTTTGACAAAACATTTAGACTAAAAACACCCAACTTTTGTAATTAATTTAGAACTTATTTGTTGCTGCTGTAATTGTTGTTGGTGTTGTTAAAAAAAACATTAAACTTTTTATGGAATAATAAAATTTTGTGGAATTCATAAATGTTGATTGTACTTGTTATATTTTGTTACTACTCCTGGTTGCTATTATTATTGTATTGAAAATTGTTTGTTAATTCAGCTAAACTTGTGTAAAGTTTGAAAAGGAAGCTGAGATGGTAAAACGGAAGTTTCTAGTTGTTTTAGCACTTTACAGAAATTATAGCCTTAACCCAGCAAAAACTTTCATTGCCAAGTAAAGTGTGATGTGAAAAAGCTAATATTCTGTGTTGTCATTACTTACAACAGAACGTCCTTGGAGGCATTTCATTGTTATCACTTTAACTACTTACATGTAACGACTATAATAACTCATTGATCGTAAGAAATTACAGAAGTCATTATCAGTAAGAACAGAATGTGCCAAAGCCAGGGACTTGCAAATAAATATAGTGCAATGTTGATTTTATAAATTTTTACTGCTACGATAATTTCCATTATTATGAAACTATTTATCCTTGCAATGTCCTCAATATAAACTAAATTATTAAATTGTTTTCTAATAAAAATAACTACCACAAACTTCTCACAGAAAACACAAAAGACAAAACAAAACTATAATTCCCTGTTGTAACTTTTTCATAAACTCTCAGTACTTTTCGCTCTCAACTTAATAAGAAAAACTTAGAAAAACAATAAAAAATTAATGAAAAAGCATTATTTGCAGTCGTGTTGTATAAGAGGGAATAAAGAAACAAAAAAACAAAATAAGAAAAATATTTATAAAATAATATAGAAACTTAAAGTGCATTTCAAAGTTTGTAAATTGTTAAACTACAAAAAAGTTTTCACTAAATAGAAGAACACTAAATGAATTACGACACTTGAATTAAAATCTGTACCAACGATGTGATGCGTATAAGTAATAAACATTTTTTTTTATAATTATTTCTTTTTTTTTTTTGCTTTTTACACACGTGTTTGTCTACATTTAATTAGTTGGGAAAACTAAAGTACATATTTATAAAGTTAAGCATAGCAAAGTTTTTGTGTAAAACAAAGTTGTTTTGTAATGATACCCTACAGAAAAAAAAGAAACATATTTTCAATATACCGAATGCGACATTCTTAACATCTCAACATTATTTTAGTTGATTCGTGGATAGCATTTTAGTATAAATATGTTTAGTGCAGAAGGTAAGGTTTTATGGTTTGCAATATATTAGCACTAAACATGGGATCCAGAACGCGACAAACAATACAACTCGATTTCAACAGCATCTGGATAAATGTCAGAATCTGCGAATTAAAACATAATTTTTGTAAACTAAAGTAGAATAATGTAGCTTTCTGTTAATAATTGTCATGTTGAAATATCCGAATTCTTTTTTTACATTATTTGGTATGATTTTTTATAAAGCTTGATTAGAACGATTGCGGAATACTGATAAAAAACGATGATTTGATTGGCCAAACAATCAAAGGTCCGCCATCAAATTGTTTTCAATGTTATTAAACAGTACCGGGAGAACTTTTCTGTTGATATAAAACCTGGTTCAGTTAGAAGGAATGTTTCACATGATGTTTCTAAAGCCATAAATAGAAAGCATTTTCAAAAGAGCTCCCAACACCTCCGGTAGGAAAGCAGCCCGGTTAGGTCAGTACAGGTTTAAAAGCATACAAGGCTCAAAGATTTCCTAACAGAAATTCTGCTAAAAATTTTGAGGTCAAAGACAGAACATGGAAATTGATGTCAAATTGTATACAAAAAATATACCTGCTGCATAATGGATGACGAAACTTATGTTCTGGCAGATTTTTCTCAAGTTCCTGGTCAAAAATTGTTATTGCTGATGCTCGAGGGAAAGTTGTAGAAAAGTTTTGGACCCAAAAGCAAACAAAATTTCCCAAAAAGTTCTTGGTATGGCAAGCAATATGCAGTTGCAGCAAAAAAGCCAAACATTTGTTACAAAGGGCTCTATAAATACCGAAATTTACATCAAGGAATGTTAACAAAAAATAATGTTTCCACTTGTTTTTGGCCTGATTTGGTATCTGTCACTATGGTAAGAAAGGTCTTGAGTGGTAAAAGAACAATAATGTGGTATTTGTACCAAGAGAGGCAATTCCTCCAAACTGCCTGGAGCTAAGGCCATTGAAGAGATATTGGTCTCTTGTTAAAAGAGAATTGAAGAGCACAAAAAAGGTGTCCAAAAATGTGGTAGATTTTAAATGGAGATGGACAACCTGTTCGAACAAAGTGACAGAAAGCACTATAAAAACCCTAATGGAAGGGTTTTCGAAAAAGGTTCAAAATTTCATCATTAGTGATACAACATTTTTTTTTTGTAAATTGTAACAATAATTTCAATCAAATAAAAAAAGATTCAAAACTGTAAGTTTAGTTAGTTTATTTTTATTAACATACATGTCTGTAATTAAAAAAAAAAAAAAAAATGAAAAACTTTGATTCTTCTTGTGGATTATTTTTATTTGGTCTTTTAATATTTTTTACATCAAGTCGAGAATATGATGTCATGTAAATGGCCGCCGCCACAGTTGATTGTCATTTGAGCCCTTTTTATGTCATTTTCCATCACTTTGGCCAAAACTTCGGGCGAAAGGTCCTCACATTCTTAACGGATTTTGTCTTTAAGAGCTGCAAGAGTCTGAGGCTTGTTGACATAAACCCGCGACTTCAAAAAGCCCCACAAAAAGAAGTCTGGAGCGGTCAAATCAGGCGATCTTGCTGGCCAGTGTAAATCGCTAAAACTGGAGATTATGCGTCCGGGATATCAGTTGTGGCATGTGCAGTGCCACATCAAGTTGCGGCAAAAAGAACTCGTTGATCATTGCTCTGTAGCGCTCACCATTCACAGTAACCGTTTGGCCCGCGACGTCTTCGAAGAAAAGAGGTCCGATGACTCCTCCAGCGAAAACAGAACACCATACAGTGACTTTGAGCGGCTGTAATGGCTCTTCGTGGGTTACACGCGAATTTTCAGTGCCCCAGAAGCGTAAATTTTGCTTATTTACGTACCCGCTAAGATGGAAATGGGCCTCATCACTCATCACATGATTATTTTTGATGAAAAATCATCTTCCTCTTGGTGGTGATTAAGGATGGCTTGAGCGTATGTTAGACGCGATTGGCGGTCAGCAGCTAACAGCTGATGCACCGTCTGGACTTTGTACGGAAACATCTTCAAATCTTGTACCAAAATTCGCAGTAAAGACCGTCGACTGATACCCATTTGCGTGGCACGTCGTCTGGTCGATGTCGACTGCGCTTCTATGACATCCTCGGCTACAGCAGCAATATTCTCCGCAGAACGGCTACTCCGGGGTCTGCCACGCCTGGCAGCATCTCGTGTTGTGCCAGTCTCTTCGAGGCGAGCGGCTAAACGTCGCAGTGTTTCACCAGTAGGCGTTGGACGGCCAGGAAATCTGCGACGAAATTCACGTTGTGCCAAAATCACCGACCGATTATTGGTCAAATAAATAGTCAGCAATATTCCGCGTTCTGGAGCAGTGTAGCATAACAGTGTTTATTAACGTGTATTTCGCATGTGTTTACTACACAAATGACAAAACAGAACTGACATTAGGGGCCAATCGCAAAGTTTATAGCATTTTCTGATAGGAGGATTACTTTTGCGCCACCTTGTATATGTATATTAAAAATTGTTCGATCTCAGTCCATAAACATACGTAAATGAGATTCCACAAAGGGGACTTTATGTCTCTTCATCTTATATTAGAACTTCTTAAATATTCCATAATAACTAAACTGGAAACATTAAATTAGATCTACATGATCCTGAATTGTACACACAGAGAAAAAATAAAGTTGTGCATGTTTACAGTAAACATTTCAACATTTTTAACAATATTATAATCACAGTAACTATTTACATGATTGTGGTAACCATAATATGGTTAACTTACGATTCACATGATTGTATCAATCATATTAATGGTTGCAGTAAACAAGTATATGTTTGTAAGAACCATTGTTATGATGAATCTTTATATCATAATATGTTGTTCTCAGATTATGATATCAATTAGCCGAGAGCATTATGTTGGTAAAACCTTAATCATAAAAATGGCTGTCACAAGGACTTAATGGTACTAATTCGTTTTATTATAGTACTTTTTGATTATTCTGTTACAAAGGACCATTAAACATTCAATTATATATGGGCATTTCCTGGAGTCAGGAACGTACATTCGTACGCTATTGATGTCCAAGAATAAAGAAAACAAAACTTTTCCTAGCATATTTTTTTGGCGATTCGATAGCATTTTGGTAGCTCTATGTTTGGTGCAAAAGATGGATTTTATCGAGTTTAAGTTTTCATAATGGTAGTTATAAACATGTGGTAACGAACGTACGCAAAATAGAAGTCAACCTTGCCTGACAGTAGTTAAATGTAAAAATCTGCGAAATGAAACGGAATATTTAAAAGCGATTAATTTATTTTAAAATTATATTAATGTAGGTCCCTATCCGGTACTTACACAATAAAATATCTCAATGGTTTTTTGTTTAATTGGTAAAAAGTACCGATCACGAATGTACGGGTCGCGAACGTACGATTTTTCCATATATATCTTCAAATTTCCTTAACAAACAAGTAAGAAAGTAAGGTCGGTCAAGCCCGACCATATAATACCCTACACTAAGTAAATGAGCAAAAACATTTTTCTTTCCAAATTTCAATAATTTATATTAGTAAGCGATTTTCGGAAGTGGGCCTTATATGGGAGCTATGACCAATTATTGACCGACCACGATGAAATTAGGCTGTAGCTTATGTCTATATGAGAGTTATTTATATTGAATTTTTATGAGATTTATGAACGTTAAAGTGATTTACGGAAGCGGGTCTTATATGGGAGCTATGATTAATTATGAACCGATGATAATAAAATTTGGTGACATGAATCCGGTATATATAAAACATATTTGGAACAATATTTGTGTATATACCTATATAAATTAAACATTTAAGACCGATAAAGTCCAATTTAGGGATGACATTTGTATAAGGGCTAGGTGAAATAGTGGACCGATTCCAGGCAGTTACAATAGGCTTCGTCCTTGGGCAGAAAAAATTATATGTACCAAATTATATCGAAATATCTTCAATAAAACAAGATGATTATCAACATTTTATTTTTCGATCCTGGTTGACTAATCACAGGAAATGCCCACATATGTAATTCTGAATGCGTGAAAATCCACAAAGAGGGCTTATAATGGTATTTACTAACCGTTTTTTTAGGTTATCTCTTTTTTTCGAGATATACCGTTTCGAAAATGGAGGAGATTGCTCTACATATATTCGCGTAACTCAAAACAGTTTTGCTTATTGAATAAACTAAAAAAAAACCGAAATTCCGCAATAAAATTATCTTTAAGCAAGACCGAAATTTTTTTTTAATCTGAGCTGCCGTTTTATACATATAAATTTTTTTTGCAAAAAAATTATTTTTTAGCAATATTTCGAATTTTTTTTTTAATTTTTTATACGGCACACAGTGGGGGATCTGAAAAAAAAAGTGGAAATAAATCTGTAACTTCTAAACGTGTAGGAAATTATGTCCTATTTTCAAAAATATAAAAAATTTTTAAAAATTAAAAAAATAATAGAAGACTTTTTTTCAAAAATATGGGAATAAAAAATAGTAGCTGATTTTTCTGGAAAATTTCAATATTTAAAATGCAATAAAAATTTTGTTTATGAATCGTTTTTAATGAAACTTTAGACTTATATAGAAACTTTTTATCGAAATACAAAAGTGAAAAAGAAATTAGTGAATTGTTTTTGACAATCCCACAATTCCCATAAAACTTTTAAAAAATCCCAAAATTGTAATTTTTTTGATTTTTGAATCTATTGAAGGCACCAAGCTCGGGGCTATGAAATCCCTTTGCAAAATATTGAAGAACTTATTGGGTCTTAATATTTTGAAAGCAGCTATACGATTTTAGAATATGTTGTCTAAAGTTGAAATTTTCATAAAAAATAGGTCTACAAATTTTGATATTATTTTGCTTTTATAATATTTCCCTAATTGTTACCTTTCTGAAAAATATAAACACATTAATTATCTTTTTCTCATTTTCTGTATAATTTAAAATTAATGTAATTACTTTTTTCGAAAAAAAAAATGGCGGAAAAATCACTTTTTTATTTTTTTAATTTTGAATGCACATAACTTTTGACCCAGTAGATATTTTTTAACATTTCTTTCTTAAGATTATTAATAAATATGTTATTAATTCAAAAAAAGACACCTCAAGAAAATCGGGAAAGAATTGGATCCGTTATTAGCAAAATAGCAGACCAAGGTAGGCAAAAAAAATAAAATTTTACTTTTCAAATGCGAATAACTCGTAAAGCAATGTTTTTTGTAGATCTCGTCTAGTACATTCCATATATATAAAAATCTTTCAAATCGGATCGCAAACAAAAATTTGGCATCATTTTTAATTTTTTATATACCCGAGGTGCCCCACTTTGGGGCATTGTGGCTCGGCCCCCCCTCCTTGTTTGTTTAAGTCCAAATTCAAAACTTAATCTTATCAACACCTCCTCTATAGCCATGTGAAATTTTATTAAAATCGAGCTATTCGTTTATAAGTTACAGATTTATTTCCACTTTTTTTTCAGATCCCCCACTGTGGGGCATAGAAAGGCATTCCAAACAAAATAAGCCTTAAATGATTAAAATCTGTCTACAATTTTTGATTTTATATAATAATATTGTTACGTTTTTACCTTTTAAAAACGTGGGTTTATTTCCTAGAAAGCTCTATTTCTACAATGATTTTAAAACTAGAATATTCGAATTCTAGAGCTTTCGATGTTAGGCATTAATCATTTAGTGTTGCCATAATTACAAACAATGCTCAACTCAAGGCTTTTATTCAATGTTGTATGTTTTATAGCAATGTTAATAATACCCATACATTTGATAAAGTTTGAGAAGCACTGCTGTGGAGAGGCATTATACAACTTTAAACCAGCCGTTAAAATAGTTCTATTTAAATTCAAGTACAATTTCGTAACAATATAAAACAAATATCCCCTAATATTTTTTATAAAGGCATTTTACTGGTTGCTTAGGCCAGGTCATCTGGAAACCTTTTCTCAAAGACTGAATGAAAATTAAACATACTTTATTTGTAAAAATATCAAAGCTACAATTGATTGTTTTTTGGGCGACCCGAACAATAAATTGTAAATGGGAAAAGAAAAAACAAAAATAAAAGCACTTGCTTTATTGTTTTCGCAAGAAAATCAAAATAAAACAAGTTGTCAGTAAAGTTTTCATACACGGGCGACTGCAAATTTATCATTAAAAGTTATTTTTGGGAATACAAAATATATTTTTCTAGTGAAATTTGCATAGGAACTAGCTTATACGCCAACAATAAATTTCAATGAATTTATCAATAATTAAATTGGGAATAAATCTTAATAATTAAAAGCTAGATACATGCTAGTCTGAATATAAAGTATTTATGTATATTAAGGCACTATTTACAATTTGCAAATTGCCAAATTCTTGGATTTCATTTAAAATACCAACAATACCTTGATTTTCTCATAATCTAAGATGTTTTATAGGGTATAACAAAACAATATTTAAGAAGCAATACAAATAAACTTTATTGTTTCAAGGAAAATAACATTTCTAGAGTACTGTATACAAATTTATATACATACATAAGTACATTAAGGTGGTCCTTATAGCACAACATGAAGTACGATTTTGTCTGTCTGAAATGGAACTTGAACGCTATAAAAAAATCATATATGCACCGAATCATTATTTACGATGAAAAGAAGATCCATTACAATAACACGAAGCGTAAGAGAGCGTATGTAAAGTCTGGCCAACCAGCCGAATCGACACAAAAGCCAAATATCCATGGGGCTAAGGTAATGCTTTGTATTTCGTGGGACGAAAAGAGTCCTATCTATTAAGAACTACTGAAATCTGACCAGACCATCACAGGGAACTTGTACCCAACGCAACTGATTCGCTTGAAGCAAGTATTGGCCGAAAAACGCTCAGAATATGCGGCCAGGCATTTGATTTTTAGATGACCAAAAATAAAAACTAAGAACCGCCCTAATATATACACACATAAAACTACTTTACTTTTCTGCTGGATCAACATTAATATTTCGGTTTTCTTATAAAAGAATCTATTGAAAAAGTTTTTTTTTTGGAAATGTCCTTGAAAAAATACTAACTAATAAAGAAAACTGTATTTTAACAAAAGCAAAGAATATAATAAAAGTTTATTTCTTTCCACCTCAATTATAATTTCGAAAACCATAGACAACAAACCACACACAGCATAATGAATTTACTGCACCACACAGACCGAAGAAACACATCATAAAAATAAAAATTAACTACAACAACTGCCAGCCAGCATTACAGAAAACTAGATAATATTTTTCTATAAGCTATTTGTGGAAAAATTTATTAGATTTTTCTATTATACCTATCTACTCGTATCTTCTTTCTTTTACTACTAATCTTATTAAGTATTTTTCTCACTGTCTCTCTTCTTTTACCTTATGATTGCTTTTTAAATAATATAATTTATTTATTTACTTCAGTGGAAAACAATTATTAAGACAGTAGAAAAAACCCCCATTAAATTCCAACTAACATACTCTAGAGATTATTTTATATACTTAGATAAAATCTTTTTGTGTGTGTGTTTTTTTTTTAAGATTCTGCCAGAAAATCTAATACATTTCTCAAATTAGTTGTTGTGGTTTCCTATGATTTTAATATGTTATGTCTACTTATGTGTGCATGTTTTTCGGTTAAAGTAAAATTTTGAATTTGGAATGAAATTATTTAAAGATTTGTGGTTTTTTAAATCAATTTAAATGAACTTTAATTGAATTTTATTGGCATCAATGTGGCCAGGGATTAAATGTATAAATGTGTGAAATAGAATTTACACAATAATGTGACAACTTCTGCTGGTAAGTTAAGGAAACAGTGTGTCGCATAATAACGAAAACTCCAAAACATCTAAAATTGCTTATAATTCGTTAAATAGAAAAAATCTGTGATCACTCATATTTCCCACCATAAATTGATTTTTATGAATAAAATTCCAAAATATCTAAAATTGCTTATAATTCGTTAAATATAGACCCTAGAGCGAAAATAAAGAAAATCTGTGATCACTCATACTTCCCACCAAAAATTGATTTTTATGAATAAAATTCCAAAATATCTAAAATTGCTTATAATTCGTTAAATAAGGGGTTTAGAGCGAAAATAAAGAAAATCTGTGATCACTCATATTTTCCACCAAAAATTGATTTTTATAAAGAAAATTCCAAAATATCTAAAATCGCTTATAATTCGTTAAATATAGACCCTAGAGCGAAAATAAAGAAAATCTGTGATCACTCATATTTCCCACCAAAAATTGATTTTTATAATGAAAATTCCAAAATATCTAAAATTGCTTATAATTCGTTAAATAAAGGGCCTAGAGCGAAAATAAAGAAAATCTGTGATCACTCATATTTCCCAACAAAAATTGATTTTTATAATGAAAATTCCAAAATATCTAAAATTGCTTATAATTCGTTAAATATAGACCCCAGAGCGAAAATAAAGAAAATCTGTGATCACTCATATTTCCCACCAAAAATTGATTTTTATCCAGAAAATTCCAAAATATCTAAAATTGCTTATAATTCGTTAAATATAGACCCTAGAGCGAAAATAAAGAAAATCTGTGATCACTCATATTTCCCACCAAAAATTGAAAATTCCAAAATATCTAAAATTGCTTATAATTCGTTAAATATAGACCCTAGAGCGAAAATAAAGAAAATCTGTGATCACTCATATTTCCCAACAAAAATTGATTTTTATAATGAAAATTCCAAAATATCTAAAATTGCTTATAACTCGTTAAATAAAGGGCCTAGAGCGAAAATAAAGAAAATCTGTGATCACTCATATTTCCCACCAAAAATTGATTTTTATATTGAAAATTCCAAAATATCTAAAATTGCTTATAATTCGTTAAATATAGACCCTAGAGCGAAAATAAAGAAAATCTGTGATCACTCATATTTCCCACCAAAAATTGATTTTTATATTGAAAATTCCAAAATATCTAAAATTGCTTATAATTCGTTAAATATAGACCCTAGAGCGAAAATAAAGAAAATCTGTGATCACTCATATTTCCCACCAAAAATTGATTTTTATAATGAAAATTCCAAAATATCTAAAATTGCTTATAATTCGTTAAATAAAGGGCCTAGAGCGAAAATAAAGAAAATCTGTGATCACTCATATTTCCCAACAAAAATTGATTTTTATAATGAAAATTCCAAAATATCTAAAATTGCTTATAATTCGTTAAATATAGACCCTAGAGCGAAAATAAAGAAAATCTGTGATCACTCATATTTCCCATCAAAAATTGATTTTTATGAACACTGTGACATATTTATCCTAAATTTCGGCAAAAATCCTTCCTTAACTACCCACCAGAATATTTAACTTGAATGTTTTATTACAGAAAAGTACATATTTCAATTTATATAAAACATAAATGTGGAACAATGTAAACGCTTGTTTTTTTTTTTTTTTTTTTCTTAAAAAAACTAAAAAAAATATAATAAACCCAAATTGGAAAATTGCCATTTATTTGCAATAAAAATTTACTTTTTTAGGCGTTTAAATGTCTGCAATAAAAGGTGGTGAACATTTTGTATTTTCCTTTTTGTGGCAACATATTGCTCTCGTCATTGTCACTATTGTTGCTACAAAACGATTTATTTAAATGGAAAGATCTACCTTTTTGGGATTATTTGCTTTAATAATACAAATAAAACGAAAATGGCAAATAGAAAATAAAACATGAAATTGTTAAACGTATTATTGGATTTATATGTAATACCAACATTGTGTTTAACTTGTCTAGACATGCCAACAACCAAAATAAATGCAGTTGGTTTTTGGTTTATTTTGGAACCAACCCAATTACAAACAATTGCCAAAAAAAAGAAAGCATAATAAAGCTGCAATAGATTTTTGGCAACAAAAAGGTTTCTTTCTGTCAATTTAAATGCTTTGAGATTTAGTAGAGTTTCATCGTTTTCAATATACATACTGCTAAGTTTATGAGTATCGGAATTTTCTATTTCTTCCTTTTTGTTTAAAATTTAGTTGATTTACAATACACAAGTTAGATAAACAAAAATACCACAAGTTGTTACTTTGTGTGGTTGCTTTGAAAGCCATTTTAAAATAATGGAATGTGTGAAATCATTGATGTGGAATTGTTGAGATAAGAGTAAAGGAAATGGTACTCGTTTATATTTATTTATAGTTGAAAGTTTTTTTTTTTTTCTTAACTAAGTAGCAGCCATCTATCGTTGACACAAATAAACATGTAGGAATGATTACACCACAAACATTTTCAATTAACATTTTAAGTTTTCTAAAGAGAGTAACATACTTTCTTAGTTGATTTAATGTGGTCGTCACTTACAATAAACAAGTGCACGAAACTCTTACAAGGTCTCTCGGCTTCAATACGTATGGTAACCAATTTCCCTGCTTTTGGAAGAATTCTGCCGCTCTCAAACGTTTTGAAATTGCTGCTTGAGTAGCTCCCAAAGATTTTGCAAGCTCTTGTTGAGTTTTACATTAATCTTCATGGAGTAATGTCTCCAATTCTTGGTTTTCAAATTTTTTTTCCTGGACTGAGCAATTTTTGTCTCTCGTGTCAAAATTACTACTTCTGAATCGCACAAATCGTCTCTCGCATGTTGAAGCTGATGGAACACATTCACCATAAGCTTTGGAGAGCAATCGGTGTGCTTCAGTGGGAGTTTTTTTTTCAAATTAAAGGAGTAAAGCAAAAACTTCCTGCATCTGCCTTATACTCTCTGAATGTTATTTTCTTTGTGCCGACCACTGATTCAAAGACATTTCTTGTCTAATGAAAACTTATATACAAAACCTCAACAAACTAAAGTTAAACTTATATTTTACAACCTTTAAATATTCAATGAATACCATAAATACCCTTCGATATACTGTTTTCAAACACCTTCATTCGGCTACACAACAAAAATATTTTAGAAAGTCCACCTGCTGTGCAACTTAGTGGGATTTTGAACAACATCCGTTGCACTTTATGCTGCCATTGGAAATTCTGTAGGATTTCCGGTAACGACTTAAAAAAACTTCAAGCTATAAGATGTTTAACCTTCAACTACAGCAAACAAAAGAAACAATACAATGTATCCGGTAAAATGACTGTAAATGACTTTTGCAATGACACAATGACAGTGTAAACCGTTAAAAAAAAACAACACACATTAAATGATTCGTTAATTTAAGGAATTAAACACAAAAAGATCTCCTTAAAATGTTTTCTAGTATATTAAATAAAAATTCTTGGCAAATACTGTTCAATATTTAACTGCTTTACACACCCCAACTTCTTTTGCTGCTGGTATTTAACTAGAAGTAAAGCATAAATAAGAACAAGAAAAAAAAAATAACAACCAAATTACACTTCTTAAATGATTGAAGAGTTGTCAGGTTGTGGAGCAAGGGAGGGAGGGAGTGAGCGAGCGAGTGTGTATTGGGTGCAAATTTATATGCAAATGTGTCAAAAACGAACAAAAAGGGAATAAATTAGTTGATTTCCGTGACAAATGAAGTGCAATTTACCAAATCATGAGGGTGTGTGAAAACAGTGTGCAAATAAAATGGCGGCAAAATAAATGTATTATTAAAGAATTGTGTTGTTAAAACGAGGGTAATTGGGAAGTTTTGGTTAAATGTAAGTGGGTCATTGATTGGTATATCAGTGCTTCAACTTCTTTAAAATCTGATTTTATTTTCTCACGACGATAAAAGATAGCCTAACATTGATGTAATATTGAAGTTAACACTGAAAATAACAACAGATTTATTTGAAAATCTCTATTAAAGTCAAACCCAGATCTTTGGCATGGAGAACTTTCAAAAATTTTACTAAAAATTGATTTCCACTTCATAGACATCAAAGGAATCATTCTATGTTTCAATAAAATCAGACCTTGAAGTTTACACTGAAAATAACAATAGATTTATTTGAAAATCTTTATTATAATCAAACCCAGATCTCCGACATGGGAATCTCAGCCAACTTCCAAAAAACTTTACTAAACATTGATTCCCACTCCATAGACATCAAAGGAATCATTTTATGTTTACATAAAGCGCTCAATCCTAGAAGGACTCTAAGCTAAATTATTTGGCGATGATGCAATTTTCCCTTGCTCTCGAAATACTAAATATAGTTTTAATCCATTTTGAGCAGACTAAATTCAAATCATATCATGTAACTCATTTTATTCCACAATCCTCGTTTATTCAAGTACACTTTATCTACACCCATTTACAGACGTACAACACATACATACATACATACATATAATAAGAAATATAAAAATGGAGGGTTATAAGAAAATAAATGACAGTTAACAAAATAAATGATTTGAAATTGTGGTAATAAGTTTTATGTACAACAAATATGTATGTAGAACTATACAAGGAATATGGAAGAAAGTACCTCGAAGAAAATGTAGAACAAGGTATTTAAAGTTTGAAGTTTAATGTCGGAAAAATATAAAATTATTGTGCATGCAGAACTGGCATAGTTAGGAAATTGTATAAAACTAACTGATAATCATCTGTTTAGTGAGTTGAATTTTAACAATTTAAAATTTTTTTTGGTAAATCATAGAGTTTTTATTATTTTACTTTCGCTATAAACTAGTGCACAATGGGGCTCAGTGACCGGTTTTTGAAGCAATAGCTAGACCTTTGAAATTTCGTACAGATGTTAACGAAGATTAGCAAAGTCTTAAGTAGAAATATGATCAGGCTATTTCACGCCCACTTTAAGTAGGAGGTTAATAATGATATTGCGGTAGTAAATCACTGAAACTAATTAAGTTTCATAATTTCTTATAGGTAACCAAGTCGATATGTCCACTCCCACTTTCAGTAACAAGAAAAGTGTGTGGGCGGATCACTATTATCCATTTGGTGATCATGGCAGGTGTCCGTTAAAGCAATTTATTTAACAATTTACAAAAAACTTTTTTTTCACAATTTCGTTTTTCTTTTTTTTTTTTTTGAACCGTGTAATTTAATAATTAGATTTTTATCACTCGGTTAAACGGTTTTTAAAATTGGGCACAACAAGTTTTATGTTTTGGTAAGTTAAAAGCTTTTTTTGAACTTGCTATGCTAGTTAGTTTGTCTCGTAGCCCGAATATTCTGAAATTTAGCATTCAACAATACAATATTATGTTCGAAAATCCAAGATTATGTTTGAAAAATATTTAAAACCGTTACAATAAACTCTAGATCATGCATTAACCAGATGACAATCCAATATTATGTTCAAAAATTCGAATTTAAGTTCGAAAATTCTAATTTAGGTATGAAAATTCGAACTTATGTTTTAAAATATTTAAAGCTGTCAAAATAACCTCTAAATCTTGAGGATTTATTTATATTTTCCAATTTCAAACTTAAAAGTAAAAAAATCTAAACAAGCTCTAAAAATAAGAAAACAAAATATTAGTAAAAAAGACATTTTAATAAAAAAAAAGCTCTAAAAAGAAGAAAATAAATTTTCATTAAAACAAGTTTTCTAAAAAGACGGGGTTTTCCAACAAGAGGTGTTATTTTGGTATTCAAAGAAAAATGGAATTTTTTGAGATAAATAATCGGATGTTTATTTCATAATAAAGAGGAAGGTTTGCCGTTAATAATGAAAAACAACATCAGCCAAATGGCCATCACGACCACGCTTACAGGACCATAACCTTTTCATGAAATTTTCCATACCCAAATCGCATAGTGGATGCCCTATGTCCTCGATAGTCTCACGAATTCTATCTTTGAGGTCTTAAATCAATGCTGGGCTGTTAGCGTATACCTTATCTTTCACGTGGCCCCAAAGGAAGAAGTCGCAAGGTGTTAAATTACAAGATCTCGGTGACCAATTGTGATCACCTCTTTGAGAGATAACATTTTCATGCATTTCAAGGACCTAATCAGCAAAGACACGACGTTGTTGATGATCGGCCGGCTTGAGTTCTTGTGTTAACTGAACTTTATAAGCCCTAAGTTTTTGGAATGCCCAATTCCAAAGAACGACGAGGAATACACAAACCTGGGTTTTCTTCAACACTTTGGGCTACAGCAGCACTATTCTCAGTTGTTCTTGAGCGTCGTGCACGGGTTTTATTCTTCACATCACTAACTTGTCCCAACAGCTCGAATTTTTCCACCAATTTCTGTATTGCGTTCCGACAAGGTGCTTCATGACGACCCAAAAATGGTTTAGTTTTGCGAACTGCGACTGCAAGATTTTCACCTATTTTGTAGTGAATTTTAATAATTTCAGTGCGTTGTTGAAGCGTGTATCGTTCCAGTTTTAGTAATGGCGTAGTTTCTACTTGTCAAATGTCAAAGAATAAAAGCTACAAAAGTGACAGCTACCGAAATACCGGGAGATTCAAAATAACACATCTAGTTGGAAAACCCTTTATATAGCTCAGATAGTTTATAATTACTCAATTCAGAAATGTTTTATGTGATGAAAGACGGTTAGTTCTTCAGATAAATACTATATAATAATGGGTCCAAATAATCCATTATCCGTTTAAGAACATCTATTATATTGTTTTCTCTAAGCCACTGGGGACTGAACATGATTAGTTATTTACCTGTAAACAACAACGAGGTTACTCTGACTCGTACCTCGGTTAGAAAATTAAAGGAATATTCGAGAACTTTATCAATTTATAAATATTTATAGAAATTTGTTTACTATTACAAAGATTCGTGAATTATTCGATATTAAGATAATTTTTATTGATATGTAGAAATTAATTTTTTTAAATTATTACATTTTAATTTCGATCTTTTTTGTTCAATTAATAACATAGTGATATAAAAGTGAACGAAATAAATATGCCGCGTTTCTCATGTAACAATTCTGTTTTGTTGGAGTCCAAATCCAGTACGGAACATATTTTTTTTTCGCTTCATATTTCGGTACATATTTTTTTTCAGTTTTGTTCGATCGCTTCAGTTTA
This sequence comes from Calliphora vomitoria, assembly GCA_942486065.2. Taxonomy (NCBI): domain Eukaryota; kingdom Metazoa; phylum Arthropoda; class Insecta; order Diptera; family Calliphoridae; genus Calliphora; species Calliphora vomitoria. The sequence continues at coordinate 6,058,809 of OW818032.2, forward strand.
GTGAAATAATGTTATTCTTAAGGATACTTGAAGTTGTATGCTTAACAATAACACCATAAATAAGTTCTTTAAAAACTAATTTTAAAATTGTTTCTTTATGTTGACGCAAATAAGTTTTACTCTTGAAACACAAAATGATTTGTAAAAATAGGTTGGAAAATGGCTGAGCTTGGGAAGTTTAAAGTCAGGATGCTTCCGAACTAAAGGAAAATACCATGAAAATACTAACCTTATTCCATACAAAGGTTTTGATAGGGTGTTGAAGGTCTTAATTCTCTTCAGGATTGAGTGGAGTACGGGTAATATCGTGTGTGAATATGACACCAGGATATATACAGACGATTTAAAAATAAGCTGTGGTGTTGGTTTTGGAGTCTTCTGTGACATACTTGGGTTAGGGATCTCATACCGTCTTCCGAATAAGTGTAGTGTCTTCCAGGCGAACATTTTTGCAATCATGGTAGCTTGTAATACACTATATGATCATAATACTCGCGGCAATATAGGTATTTTTGTCGACAGTTAGGCGGCACTTCTCTCACTGAAGGCCCATACAACTTTATCTTCATTAGTCAGGCAAGTAAGAATTCTTTGTCAAGGCAAGGTCGTCTATTTGACATTACTTTGGTTTGAACAGGCAGAAGAATGAGAAAGATTTGTTTGATGTAAACGTGATTTACACACAAACATAGACACACAGACGAACATCAATTTCATAAGGATCATAAACACGAATATTTCTCAGAATAAATACTTGATATGCGTTGCAAAATGTGATACAAGCTATTGGCGACCAAAGATAAAAATGCTGAATATTGAAATAAATGAAATTATTTGGTAAAAATTGTATCATATTTGTTTTAACAGAAATTTTGAGCAAATAAATTGAAATTACAAACAAAACGTTTTCCTGATTTGATTCCTCACAACATATTTTATTAATATTTATTAATATATTAATAAAACAAGTAAGAGAGCTATATTCGGCTGTGCGGAATCTTATATACCTTAACCAAATTTTACTTTAAAATAAAAATTTTAAATATTTTTAGGTAAACAAAATAAATTTTTTTTTTTCAAAATTTAAAAAAAAAATTTTTTTTTTTCAAATTGTTTTTCAAAATTTAAATTTTTTTTTTTTTCAAAATTGTTTTAAATTTTTTTTTCGATTTTTTTTTTTTTAAATTTTTAAAAATTTTTTTTTTAAATTTATTATTGAAAAGAAAATTATAAAAAAAATTCGTTTGTGGTAAAAAAAAATATTCGGGTTAAAAAATAATTTTCCCGATTTTGACCCATTTTAGGTCCAAATTACTATAGCTTTATATAAATCGTTGTAATGGACTTTGAAATATCTATCATTAGATATCCATATTGTCGTAAACCAGATATAGATAAAAAATAGGCCAAAAATCGAGGTTGTGCCGGTTTTTTCCTTATATCTCAATAATTTGTGGGTCGATTTTCTCAATTTTAAATAGCGACCGAGCCGGAAGAATTCCCGATATATTGATGTATCAATTATGTTTGTAAGTTATTTGGGGGCAACGGAAAGTTGATTTCAACATACAGACGGATATGGCTATATCGACTTCGCAATATATAACGATCCAGAATATATATACTTCGTCGTAAATGAAGAATGTAGAAATTACAAACGGAATGACAAACTTATATATACCCTTGCACTGATGGTGAAGGGTATAAAAATGCATATCTGTTGTATGGATTACTCAAGAAAAATATTCCTAAACTCGCCCATCTGTACATTAGATCTGGCGTCTTGCTTAATAGTTTTCAAAATTATAAGATAGAAGTTTTCCATTTCAACAAAATTAAATTAACAATACTTCAAAGTGAAACGCGAGTTTTTTCAAAGAAGCGCCAAAGTTTGACTTTTGGGTTACAGAAAAGCACTAAATTGGCAACACTGATTTCAAATGTATTCTTACAGATATTAAGTGGATAGACGATAATGGGTCGATTATGGATGGTAAGCGATCTTCAGTTGCGTTGTCAGTTGCCTAAATGGTAATACTGGCACCTATCATTTCTGTTGTCAAATTGGCAACCAGAAATTTGTGGTTGCCCTCTGGCAACGCAACTGAAGATCGGTTGCCCTTTAATAATCGACCCATAAGAAAATCTGTTCCTGCTGGGTGTGGACGCCCAGCTTTATAATAAACTAAATTTCATTAGGACAATTTTAAAATTTAATTTTAAATTTATTATACAAGTAATTTTGTTTAAATTAATAAAAAAAAATCAGTCTCTATTATCAGCCTCCCTTATTAAGGTGTCAACAAAATGAAATTTAATATTTTTCGTAAAAAATTACTTACAATATTTAAACAACGTAAATATTTTCTACTTTTAAACAGAATTACATATCTGAAGACAAAGAATTTTGCTTAAGCGAGTGTGTGTGTGTAGAAATAAATAAAAAGTAAAATAAATGAAATTTAATATCCTTTAAATAAGAATATGTTTCCGTTAAAGGCAGTCGTCATGTTCTTATTAGCAGAGATTCTAGTCATTACGAGCTACTGGGTGTGAGAAAGAAAGATTTATAATTTCTTAAATTACCAACACAAAGACAGTCCTAGCATCAGTTTAAAGCAAGTGAAATGTAATTTAAGAAAAATTATAAGTATTTAAAGAACATTTTAATTAAATTTTTAAATAAATAAGGTGTCAGTTGGAATGTAATTGAAATAATGCGCAGGAAAATTATAAAAATTATTAAATTCTGTTTTCTTTCCCGAAAGAAAAAGCTGTCTCAATATTATTTCATTCAATTAATATAACTTTATTTAAATTTTAAAATTATTAACGTGGTATATATAATGTGAATAGATAATTTAAACCTCTCTGCCTTATAAATAAATTTACTTAATTTTGTATAATTCATATAATAATATTTCTGCCACTAATTCACTTTTTTATGAGCTATTTACTCAGGTTAAAACGAACAAAAACACTCATTTATCAAAAATTATTAAAAAAAAAGTAAAATAGAAAATAAATGAAAATTATAAACTTTGACTTTTAAACAAGCAAAATTGTTTACGAGTTTTAGAAAACAAAAAGTTATGCAAATTTCACATCAAGTGTTTATGACTTTTGTAAAAGAAAAATAAGAGGAAAGGGGAAAAGCATCAGTATAGACAGAAAACATTGCTACACTAAGAAATATCAGAAGATGTGAAGAATTTTAAATCAACATTCATGAAGAACGATTGGATTCAGTTATGCCTGTGTGTGTAAAACATGCTCAAGTCCACAAAAAAACACCGAAATAGATGAAATTAATCTTAAATGTTTATTATTGTTCTAGGTAGTTTGTTATTGAATATCACGGAAATCGGTTCAGAAGAAAAAAAAAATATCAACAAAATTGGTAGACCACCTTTTTACAATTTTTTTCAATGCTGAGCATGTTTAAAATATTGTGGTGCTTTGAAAATATTTCAACCTGATACTCTTAAGTTTTTGAGACAAAATTAAATCCATCGTCTATTAAGAAACCATCAAAAGTATATTCCATATTTTAAAATGTGTTGTCGCAAATGAATTTTTAAGCAAAAATTATGTTACTGCCAAGTTAATTGTAGGGTATGACAATAGAATATTTAATAAAATTTTTAACTATTTATAAACGCATAAGTATTTCTAATGTATTGTAATATTATAAACATATTTACCAAAAAACAACGTGTGCAAAAAAACAAATATTCATAAATACATAAGACTATAGGGAAATATGTATCTAAGTGTCCGTAAGTATGAGTAGTAGGATGGCCCTTATATTGTACATTGTCGGTTCTCTTTAAAAAAAGTACAAAATTGTTCATGACAAATAAATTTTATATTATTGATATTTTTTAGAGCAAAGCTCTTTTCTGAACAATGTCCTAGAAATTTAAAATTAAAAACATCGTTGATAGAAATAATTTCAAATTAAATATTAGAAAATAGGCTACGAAATGTTTTTTAAATAAATAATTTTTAAAAATCAAATTAAAATCCGTCTCCAAACTAACCCATATTAAGTATTGGGCGTATGACTTAAAAAATGCGGAATCTTTTTTTCAATTTTGTATAGTACTAGTCGGACAGGGCACGGTCTGGACTATAAAGTGGCTGAGGCAAATCTTCCCAACCACTTCATTTTAAATACTTTTTAACAGGTATTGTAACATGTGGCCGAGTGTTCACATGATGGAATATTACAGTTTCATGTCTGGGCGTTTTCCGGCCAAGCTCGCTTCAATCAAATAAGGACATACATTTATGTTAGTAAAAATGAAACCCCTAAACTTACAGTATTGATTTTTTTTATTTGATTGAAATTAAAATTTTCAAAAAATATTATTTTTATAGTTCTAATCAATAGTGATGAATTTATAAACCTTTTTCGGAACCCCTTCCATTAAGGTTTTTATAGTGCTTTCTGTCACTATGTTCGAACACGTAGTCCATCTTCGTTTAAAATCTACCACACTTTTGGACATCTTTTTTGTGCTCTTCAATTCTCTTTTAACAAGAGGCCAATATATATCCATTGGCCTTAGCTCCAGGCAGTTTGGAGGATTTGCCTCTCTTGGTACAAATACCACATTATTGTTCTTGTACCACTCAAGACCTTTTTACCATAGTGACAGGAATGCAAGTCGGGCCAAAAATAAGTGGACACATTAAGAAGTCTTATTAATGGATGCATCCTCTTTTGTAAACATTACTTGATGTAAATTTCGGTATTTATAGAGCCCTTTGTAACATAAGTTTGGAATCTTTTGCCGCAACTGCATATTGCTTGCCATACCAAGCACTTTTTGGGAAATTTTGTCTGCTTTTGGGTCCTAAACTTTTCTACAATATTCCCTCGAGCATCAGCAACATAAAAATATTGACCCGGAAACTGCGAAAAATTGTCCATACGTACGTTTTGTCATACATTACGCAGCAGGTATATTTTTTGTATAAAATTTTACTTCAAATTTCGTGCTCTGTCTTTGGCCTCTAAATTTTTAGCAGAGTTCCTGCCAGGAACTTTTTGAGCCTTGTATGTTTTTTAACATACAACATATTCCTACCGGATGTGTTGGGAGTGTTTTTGGAAATGCTTCCTGTTTATTGGCTTTAGAAACATTCTACATGATCCAGGTTTTCTATCAACGGACAAGTTCTCCCGATACTGTTTAATAACATTGAAATCAGTTTGACGGCAGACCTTTGATTGTTTGGTCAACTTTTGTAGGACCGAGTTGAGTTTTGTTAAAAATATTTAATAATTTTAGTAAGCACTATTTTCTCTTCACTCATTTTAATCAGATTGACAACAAATGAACATAATTGACATTAAAAATAATAATTGAAATGCTTTACAAAGGTAACTCGATACAAAAATGGGTTTTTACGATCTCAGTCCTTATGTTGAGTACTGTTTCCCTGTGTTGGTCTGGGCAGATATCAGCAGCTCATAGTAAATAGAACCATTTTGCTCCCACCAAATGCAGATAATTACCTTAGCGCCATGGATATTTTCGATTCGGCTGGTTGGCCGGGCTTCATCACAAGTAATGATTCGGTGCACAAATGATTTTCTTTTAAAGCGTTCAAGCATAATTTCGTTTTTGAAGGTCTCTCGGCTTCTGTTCGGATGGTACCCAATTTTCCTGCCTTTGAATGAATCCTGCTGCTCCCAAGTTACTGCTTGAATAGCTCCCATTGATTTTGCAAACTCTTGTTCAGTTTGACAACAATCTTCATGGAGTAATGCCTCCAATTCTTTAAACTTCTTGAATGCCCCTGGCCTTTATTTTGAATCAAGATCACCCCTTCTGAACCGAACAAACCATCTCTCGCACGTTGAAACCGATGGAACACATTCGCCATTAGTTTGGATGAACAATCGATGTGCTTCTGTGGCACTTTTTTTTTTTTCAAATAAAAGAAGTAAAGCAAAACTTCTCGCATATGACGCTTTGTTGGCACAAAATCCGACATTTTGGAAGCATAAAAAACTTTGTTGTTTACAATATAATGTTCAATAACTAAGCGAGAATAAATGACAGATATGTACCCGTGGATTTTTTTTAAATATTGCTAAATTTTGAAGCTTCAAATAAAAAGCGCAACTAAAAGTTAACGGATTTTGCTTAAATGTTCTGCACTGAGTTTTAAGCTGACAGAGAATAATTTTACAACTAAGAAGCATTTAAAAACAGAAAATTTACATTCTAAGGTCCAACCTAATGTGTAGTCTATACCAGCAATATGTATGTAGGAACAGATCCTTATAAAGCAGTTTGTTTACATTATCGTGTAAATACTTATACTCATACATAAAAGTACATTATGATTTGTTTGCATATTTTCGTTTATTTGCTTAATTTTCCTATTGCTAGCTGGTCCTACAGTTAAAAGACATCGAGAAGACATTGAGCCCTTAAAGCATCAGCAAAGAGTCTACAGTACCCTGTTGTTTACCTGCACCAAGAAATAGTCATAGATGAAGAAGATAACCAAACATACATTCATACACACACACAAAGTTATATTAAGAAGTACCTGATGTGTATTTGTTTGGGTAAAAGGGAAACACAGTAGGATACAGTGTATGTATAATACACTGTTAGTACTTGCCTAACAAAGAGGATGTTAAAATAAATAGCAGCAGCAAATAGTCTATTATGTGGCAGTAATAGCAATAAGAACAACAACAACATTTCACAGTCAATCTGCTACAAGTAACTGCTGCTAATGATGCCTCTGTTACTGCTATTTACTGTTTTAACGTCCTTCAACTTGTATAAAGTTCTTGTAAAATGATTTTTCTTCATCCTCACTTGCTATTTATACTTTATTTACAATGATTCTATTAAATAATCATAAATATATATTATTTTGTATTGTTTGTTTTGTTTTTATTTTTAGTATTTATGATTATCTGAAAATAAATATAAAAATTTTAAATTTTTTAAATAAGTAACATGAAGCTCTCAAATCTTATGTTTTCTTTTATGTTCCTGGATATTGAAGAAAAAAAAAAACAAGCGGATGAAAGTGTTGTCTGATGTTTTAACAATATTTTTAAATTCGAATAAAAAATACAGATCCAAACGTGCGTAATATTTAGATAAATAAAGTTTGATATTTGAGTCTCATTACATTAGGTATTTATTTTATTACGTTCTATTTATACTTATAGTGTAATTTCAGAATTTTAATCATACTTTTTTATACCAAACGTTAACGTTATATAAAAAAGTTAAAATTTTCTATTTTTCTTACCATAGAGAAAATATACAGTGGCGAGCAGAAGTGAGTGCATGTTCACGACACTGACTTTCGTCATCCATAACAACAAAACCATACAAGCAAATCAAAAATATTTTCTAGTTTTATTTTTATTATTTTATTCGTAACAAATAGGAGTAAAGAAACAATAATAAATGAGATGATTTCAAAGAGTTTGGAAGAAAAAACGAAAATAACCCGCATAAACTCAATTTTGCACGTTTTATGAATTACACATATTTTCGAGCTTTCACTTCTCTTATCAGCAGAAATCATGCAGATTTACCTTTATGTTTGTTGTTATCTTATTCTCCTTGTTCGTAGAGCAGTTTAAAGTGTGTTTCTTGCGAATTAATGACGATTTTGTCAATTACTATCATATTTAAAATAAATTATTGATTTTTTGTATAAAAATTACAAAAATATCTGAAGAAATTTAAAATAGTGTTGTGTGCCTGACCGAGAAAGGCTGTTCTTCACGTACTATTTCCGAAATACTTGGTATTAGTCAATCGGCGGTGATTGCAGCTCGAAAGAGACGAAATGTGATTCGAAATCGCAAGTCAAAGGTTGAGAAATATTACTAACGGACGCAGATGCTCGAATAATGATTTCCAAAATGAGAAAAAGACGCAAGCTGCTAACACCAAAGGGTGTTTCTCTGGCAATTAACAAAAAAGTAAGCAATTGGACTGCTAGAAGAGTTTAACTACTTTAACAGTTTGCTTCACATGGCGTCTTTGAGCACTTTCCCCGGATTTACGCCAGCAGTATTGCTTTCCATCTGACTGAAAACGATTAAATATGGACTCATCAGACCAGATAACACGTTTCCAATCATCAATGGGCCAATTTCGATACTCCCTTTCTAATTTCAAGCTCGCTTTAACATTCTTATCGGACAACGCAGGTTTGATTTTTTTAACAGTTGAGGCATATCCGATATCATGGAGCGCTCTTCTAGCAGTCCATTCGATTTCATTTATGTTAATTGCTAAAGAAGCACCCTTTGGTGTTAGCAGCTTGTGTTTTTTTCTCATTTCGGACCTCATTATTCGAGCATCTGAGTCCGTTAGTAATATTTTGCGACCTTTGACTTGCGATTTCGAAGTCACATTTCGTCTCTTTTGTGCTGCGATCACCGCCGATTGACTACTACCAAGTATCTCGGAAATGGTACGTGAAGAATAGCCTTTCTCGGTCAGGCACACAACACTATTTTAAATTTCTTCAGATATTTTTGTAATTTTTATACAAAAAATCAATAATTTATTTTAAATATGATAGTAATTGACAAAATCGTCATTAATTCGCAAGAAACACACTTTAAACTGCTCTACGAACAAGGAGAATAAGATAACAACAAACATAAAGGTAAATCTGCATGATTTCTGCTGATAAGAGAAGTGAAAGCTCGAAAATATGTGTAATTCATAAAACGTGCAAAATTGAGTTTATGCGGGTTATTTTCGTTTTTTCTTCCAAACTCTTTGAAATCATCTCATTTATTATTGTTTCTTTACTCCTATTTGTTACGAATAAAATAATAAAAATAAAACTAAAAAATATTTTTGATTTGCTTGTATGGTTTTGTTGTTTTGGATGACGAAAGTCAGTGTCGTGAACATGCACTCACTTCTGCTCGCCACTGTACATGGAATGGAAACTAGAAAAAAACTCAAAGAAACAAAATTATAATTATACAAAATACACGCACTTGATCTATTAAAAAATTTTAAAGACCGGTAAATTTTGGATTCAATTGTTTGGTGGCTGCTTTTCATGGAAACCGAAAACCGACAAATAGTTTTAGGTTATAAAACTGTCGCGGTTGACGTATGTGATTTACACCTACGACAATTTCGTATTAGATAAGAGTAACCGGTTACATTTTATCTTTAATCTAGTACGAAACTGTCGTAGGCTTAAAACATATACGCCAACCGCGATAAGGGTGATTGGATTTAATGTGTAAGTTAGAAACTGTGAGTACATATATGACATTAATAACAAAAAAAAAAAACAAAAAAACTCTTGTAAGTTTCAAAGCATATTTTTAAATATTCAAAGTTTAACTTAAGATTTCTGACTGAAAGGTTTTTTTCTATCGTAGACCGAACTTTTTAATTCCGAAACACAAAAACTGTAAGCCAACTGAATTCAGTTTCAACGATGCTGCAGAATGTTTGATTTTCTTCATATAACAATTTTCTAGAAATAGCTGTTAAAATTTTTTTTACGAAATTCCATACATTTCAAGGCTGGTTATAAATACATATAAAATGTAGGTAGTCAATACCCAGCAGTTTAGCAAATTACTCCAAATTATATTTATATTGTTACATCCACCATCTTTTGTATATATTTTCATTTCACTCATTTTCATGGATACTTCTACTTATCAGCACAGAAATAGAACATTCTACTTTTGTCCGTTAGATAATTCATTAAACTTCTAGAAGGTGGTACTGAGTATATAAGTTGCAGTTGGTCTGTTTATCATAGGCGCTGTTAGAATTTACTCTTTCAGCCACAGTAGTCTGTGTATAAGTTCATAATCAAAATAATTGAATTTTTACTTTAATTAAGGTTCACATATTATAAAAAAAAGAAAAAAATAAAAATACATCTTAATGTTTTTATGGAATAAGGTGGTTAGTTTATTAACCACCATGGCGATTGGCATTCAAAATAATTATAGTAAACATTTTCGTAGCGTATAAATTTATTTAAAATTTATCATTTTGAGTAAATTATCTGATCAGACCAAACAAAATAGCTGTGCTAGTTCCACCACAGCAGTTTAGGTAGATAAGTCACTAACAGAAGTATTAGCCAAATTTTATAAAGGTATGTAATCATCCAAAATCACCATAAAATTTTGACTTCAGCCCCGAAAATATGTCACTGAGCACCATCAGATCGTCTTGCTTCTCATAATTCTCTTCTTCGCCGGTTTCAATACTGCAGACACATTCCCATCTGAATGTATACCTTCAAACAAAATATCTTAAATTGAACGGTCATTGAGTACACGCAGCATCCTTACAAAATAAGAAAATATTATGTTGAGCAACATATTACATAAAACCTATTTCAGTCACAGTGGTTAGTAATCTAACCACTCTATTCCTTAGACAACCAAGCAAACACTAAATAATAAAGTAACACTGAATTTGATGAACAAAAAACGCTCTGAGTTTTTTTATTGAATGCGGGAAACCCCCTTAGAAAAACTGCAGTTTACAATATTTTTAAATTAATATAATAATCTAACCGGAGCAACTTGACGGCAAAGTTTAGACAAAAAACTTAAATGATGACATAAAATAATTGTTTAGCAAAATGCCAATAGATGTCTCTAAGAAATGTTTTAAAGACTCTAGAAAAGGTGGTTAGATAAGTGACCACTAAACCGGAAAGTGTTAACATCAACTGTATTGCCAGTGTATTCTTGTACATAATACAAGTGTATGTATTAAAAAGAGTGACTATTTAAATTGTTGTGTTAATTTAAATAAAGAGTTGTACAAATTTTAAACTGATCGTTTTTATTTTCAATTAACTGAATACGGTTTATTTAAAATCAATAAACCGCCGCTTTTAAAATGTAAAAATGTAACAATATATTTAGGGTCATTTGACACGTATCTCCTTTTTGTAGTGCAGTCAATTGGTTACTTTATACATTACAGGTAATCATTCCAGGTAATCAAGCGTAAAGATTACATAGAGACTTAAAATTCTCTATGTAATCTAGAGTGCAGTCACTTAATCGTTTATTTAGTAGTGCACTTTAGAAAGTAGTTATTTACCCACCAGGAGCAATCTATTGGATAGTTGTCGTAGGACTATCCAATAGGTTATTGGATTGTCTATGAGATGTCTTTTCAATTGACTATTTAACCCTCTAAAGCTTAAGCATGCCTCAAGGCACTCATGGCTAAAATGCCATTAATGCAAATATAACTGATTTTTCATTTCAAAAAATCTTGTAACAGTTTCTAAAAAACGTACTTAAATGTTTTAATAAGCCTTGAAACCTCTTAAAAGTTTTCTTCTTTCTTATTTACTGCACTTTTTACAAACTAAGAGCATTAACAACCAAAAAAATATGGGAAGTCCATGTTGTGTTATCAAAAGTTGATTAAAGTGTTTTAGAGTTTCCCGATTGCAAGAGTATATAAGTTTGTCATTCTGTTTGTAATTTCTATATTTTTCATTTGCGACCCCACAAAGTATATATATCCTGGATCGTTATATAGCGAAGTCGATATAGCCATGTCCGTCTATATGTTGAAATCAACTTTTCGTAGCCCCCAAATAACTTACAAACATACTCGATACATCAATATATCGGGAATTCTTTTGGCTTTGGGCTATTTTTGATCTATATCGGGATTATTAAGTCATTAATATAGACAATATGGATATCTAATGATAGATATTTCAAAGTCCATTGCAACGATTTATATAAGGCTATAGTAATTTGGACCTACAATGGGTCAAAATCGGGAAAATAATTTTTTTACCCCAATATTTTTTTTACCACAAAATTTTTTTTTTATAATTTTTTTTCACTAATAAATTTAAAAAGAAATTTTAAAATTTTGAAAAAAAAATTGGAAAAAATTAAAAAAAACGATTTCGAAATAGAAAATATTGAAAGCAATTTAAAAGAAAAAAATTCTTTTATAATTTTGAAAAACAATTTTGAAAAAATTAAAATTAATTAAAATTTTTATTTTAAAGTATAATTTGGTGAAGGGTATATAAGATTCGGCCCAGCCGAATATAGCTCTCTTACTTGTTTTTTTTAAAAAGTATACTTATGTTTTATATGTTGGAGTCAAGATTTATGCAAAAAAATGTGAGACGTGATTTATTGATTGGCCATTACACACTAACTTGGGCATTACAGACTAGTTATGCTGCCTCATTCCCTCATATAGCAAAATGTTGTTTTGTTTTCTTTACTTTGATTTGCAATTTTTTACAAACAATTTTAAGAATAGCTGGTCGAGTGAACAAACGTTTCAAATTACCTGATTTAAGTGACGAACAATTAGAAAAGTAGTTTTCAATAAAAATTGACAAACCATACTAACTAAAACCCGACTAAGTTTCAATGTCTAAAGGGTGCCTTAAGGCACTTATTAAGTTTTTCCCACCTGGCAGGTAAACCATTGATTGTACTTTTTTAAATGTTGTTTTTGAAATCAGATGCCCAAATTTACCGTAAAAAAACTTATTACCAACATTGCTAGCCATTTTTTAGAAATTGGCATAAGAGGGTTAAGGAAAATTAGAACCCGTACATATTAAAATAAATAGTTATGTATCTAATGAAGTAACCAGTTATGTAGCTAGTAAGGTATCAGTCTCATTGTAATCCAAAGGGTCAATTGACCTACTGCTTAGGACTAAATGATAGGTAAACTTACTAGTTCGGCACAGTCATCCAGAACTACTGGGTAGTATTTTTTTTAAATTTATATTAAATAGTTTAAAATATTTACAAACATTTATTTTAAAATCCATTTACTTACCGTTTGCTGCTTTTTGGTTGTTATTATTGTTGTTGTTTTGAATTAAATACAGTTTTTTTTTTTGTTACATATTTTCAATCAGAAAACACCGTTACACACACATGTTAAGCGCACACGAAAACACACACATTTACAGATAAAGTGATTTAATTAATTTAAATATTTTTATTTTTTAACGTGTGTTATTTTTATTATTCAAATATTTACAAACATTTTTTTTAGTTTTAGTTGTGGTTTGAAGCATTTTCATTTAGTTTTTTTATTTTTGTGGTTGTTTTTTTTTTTCGTTATTTTTGGGAATGGAAAAAATCCAGAGAAAGAAAAAAAAAAAGAAAAATATGGATTTTGTTAGTTGATATAAAAAGGCAGATTAATTTAATACAATATATATTTATTTAATTAATTAATAAATATACAAAATGTTTAAGAAAAATATTAAAGAAAAAAAGTGTTTAAAGGGGAAAAGTAGGAAAGGAAGGAAGAAAGAAAGAATGATTTAAATCTATTTCTAAGAAAATGCAAGCAAAACCACAAACATTATTATTAAGAAAAATATTAAGAGCAAAATATTGTTGTTATTTTTATTTGTTTTTAATAAATATTTTCTCTAAGCAAGTATCTAAGAGTATTAAAATGTATGAAAGCATGAAGATATTAAAACAAACAAACAATCAAACAATTCTAAGCAGCATAAAGCGGTAAGAATGTGATAAAGTATACAAGAATATTATTTTATATAAATTAAAAATTAAGTCTTTAAAAATACTGGTATTATATGTATGTATTTATAAAATAATATCTAAAATACAGAGTAAATAAATATATCAAGATTTTAAATGTTTTATATAAAAAAATTGTATAGAAATAAAAAAATGTTTAACAAATTTTTTCTTTTACATTTTTTTATTTATTTGTATTGTTTTAATAGTATAATAAATAGACTTAAATTGAAATAAATTGAGGCTGTTGTTTAAAGATCCATGCTGTGTCAGAAACGTGGCTATAAAAGAAAAAATCTTTCATGATTGATGAGTTTTTAAAAACGTTAAAACGTTAGTAAGTATTTAACATGCATGATTTCTATTTGTTTATACATATTCATAAAAAAATATGTATGTTTATTCTTTTTGTGCACACATACATACATATATTTTAATGGCGAAATAGTTGTACATAAGGTATTGAGTAACCTTCGCTGAAAATAATACGGACTGACTGTTTTTATAAAATATAACAATAAATCTATAGAGAGTGAAAAAAACAAAGAAAACACAGTGGTTTAGAAACCCTTTTTTTGGAAATACTTCGGTAGCTCGTGAACGATTGGATTTATTTTAATGGACTGAGATGTATCTTATTGAAATGCGTGTGAAATAAAATATGGCTCATTTAAGCCCACCCCAAACATGTCCACTTTGGAAACATTTTAGATTTATCTAAAAATTTATAAAAAAATAACAGTTTTAAAAGGCCTTAAACAAACTATGAGGTAATAAAATATCACACGGCAAATAACGGCTGAACGACCACTTTTATGAAAAAACAAAATTTTTTTTAACATATTCCTCTCGTTTTAGGAATTATGTTATTTAAGTTAAGACAATGGCAAAAGTTATCAAGCCATTGATTAAAAGACCTATCGATCTATATAAGTTTCAAATTTTATTATGATATCTTAGTCTGTTCAAATTTTTGTCCACGAAAAATCAGAAAATCATGAAATTTCAGGTTTTCATGGTAAATGTTATTCTGAAAATTTACAAGATACATTTTTTTCTTTACCAATGCCAATACCATAGACTTGTACATATTGCTTATATACCCTTCCAGAGACTCACAAACCTTGACTGCTCTTTAATTTTTTTAACGTTTTTATTGTTATATTTTATGCATATTAAGTTTCAATCAGCTAATTTTTCAGCAACATGTTTTTAAGGAAAATGTTTTAGCAACATGTTTATAAGAAAAACGTTGTAGCATCATGATTTTAAGAAAAATTTAGCAGCAACATGTTTTTAAGAAAACATTTTCAGCAACAAGTTTTTAAGAAACAAATTTCAGCAATATGTTTAAAAGAAAAATGTTGCAGCAACATGTTGATAAGAAAAATATTGTAGCATCAACATGTTTTTAAGAAAAAATGTTGCAGCAACAAAAATGTAAAAACATGATTTTTAAGAAACAATTTTCAGCAACATGTTGATAAAAAAAATTGTAGCAACATGTTGATAAAAAAATGTTGCAGCAACATGTTGATAAAAAAATGTTGCAGCAATATGTTGATAAAAAAATATTGCAGCAACATGTTGATTAAAAATATGTTGTAACAACATGTTGATTAAAAATATGTTGTAGCAACATGTTGATTAAAAATATGTTGGTGCAACATGTTGATAAGAAAAATACTGTAGGAACGTGTTTTTAAGAAAAATGTGAAAACATGTTATTTAAGAAACAATTTTCAGCAACATGTTGATAAAAAAATATTGTAACAACATGTTGATAAGAAAAATGTTACCGAAACATGTAGTATATATAAGAAAAATGTAGCGGCAATATGTTGATAAGAAAAATGTTGTAGCAACATGTTGATAAACAAATTGTTGTAGCAACATGTTTTTAAGAAAAATTTTGAAGCAACATGCTTATAAGAAAAATGTTACAGAATCATGTTTATAAGAAAAATGTAGCACCAACATATTGATAAGCAAAATGTTGTAGCAACATGATGATAAAAAAATGTTGTAGCAACATGTTAATAAGAAAAACGTTGTAGCAACATGTTTTTTTTTTTAATTTTCAGCAACATGTTTAAAAGAAAAATATTACAGAATCATGTTTATAAGAAAAATGTTGCAGAAACATGTTTATAAGAAAAATATTTTAGCAACATGTTTTTAAAAAAATTTAGCAGCAACATGTTTTTTAAGAAAATGTTGCAGCAACATTTTATTACGAACAATTATAGAGCACCCTGTTTGTAGAAATGAATCTGCAGCAACAAGTTTTTTTTTAGAAAAAATTTCGACAAAAGATATTTTGGAATTTTATTTATAAAAATCTATTTTTGCTGGGAAATATGAGTGATCACAGATTTTCTTCATATTCGCTCTAGGCTCTTTATTTAACGAATTATAAGCAGTTTAAGATATTTTGGAATTTTCGTTATAAAAATCAATTCTCTATCATGTTTTTTCAATCGTACTAGTAATTGAGATATTCTCGCCAGAACCACTGTGCATCATTTATAGTATTTACTTACATTCATGATTGATGTTACAAAAAACTTTATAGGAACAATGTTTCATAAACAGAAACATTTAATAACATTTTAAGCCCAATTTTTCTCTACTCCCAGCTAAATGTTTGACTCTTACTGCTATTTCCATTTCTTTTGCTTTAATATATCAAAGAAAAATAAGTCAAAAATAGTTGAACAGCGATAATGGCAAGAAAAAAAAAACACTAACGTTCTGGTATCATGTTTCTGTTTATTTTGAAATTTCTTTGATCTAATATCGTAATTACTTCAAGTAGACATTTACTTTTATGTTGTTATTTATGCAAACAAATTTAATTTATATTAAAACAAAAGTAAATACAAAAAAAATATTGACAGTTTGATTTGATATGACAGCAGATGTAATGGAACGAAAACGCAAACATAAAATTCTAAAGTTGTGAGTTAAAAAGAAGAATTGAACATATTTGAAATTCCTTTAAGGAAAATTAATAACAATCTCAGTTGTTGCCAGGTGTTACAAATAAATGGGGAATGTAACAAAAGTTATATGAAAAAACAAATATGAAATTTTTAAATAAAATAAAAGACAGCCATGTCTTCAACAAATATTTTAACAAGTAACTATAAAATAAATATTTTAATATATGTATGTAGGTATACTTAAACATAAGACAACCTAAAATTTATTGTTATCTGTTAAATTAATTGAAACAAATGAAAGCTGGCTTAGGTTGTGTTGAGGTTTAATTATTTTTATAGCGCGCAAATACTTTTTGATACTTTAATGGCCAATTTTCTGTAACGGTATTATCTTTTATATATCTTCGAACATAAAGAAATAATACACTATATAAGTGTATGTATTTATAGCGATATCTATAAAATGGTTAATGTGAATTAAACCATCTTAGCGTATGAGTAATAAAAACATGTGTGGTTACGATTATTATTATAACGTATACGTATTGGTGTTCGTTAAGAGAATGTTTTGTGTGGTACATTTAATGATAAAACTTTTTTGTAAGTAATATGTATGTATGTATGAATATTGTATTACAGTATAAAGTATAAATTGTCATTTAAGGTAAATTTATTAATTTCTGTTCAGACAATATGCTGAGAAGTTTTGATTTAAATTGATTCGATGATAAAAAATAAATTAACAATGTTCAATGTAGATTAAGATATGGCACAGATTAATTTAAATGTAGTGTAGAAACAGAGGAAAAAATGTGCAGACGAGAAAGTGTATCATATCACATTTTTGGTGCCCACCTTTACATGATGAACTTTTTTTAATTTCATTATGCATCATTATCTACTGCAGCTACTAAAGTTATGAATTAATATGGTATATATATATTAAAATATTATTAACGATGATCCAGTTATTCAAAAATATTGTTATAGAATCCGAAGCCTGATTTTTTATCTGATGCGAAACCATATATTAAATTGAAATCTTAAAATTCCCTTAATGTGATAAAAATTCATATAAAACGTCAATCAAAAATTCTTGTGGAATTTTTTTAAACAAATTTGTCGAAATGTGGAAGTTTTTATTTAGCAGCAACATTGTTTTTTATAAACATGTTGCTGCAACATTTTTACTATAAACATATTACTGCAACGTTTTTCCCTATAAATTCCCTATTACTGCAAAATACTTGCTGCAATACATGAGGAGCTGCAGAACTAAAGGCACTATTTTGCTCATTTAAAGTTTTTGGGAAATTTTGTCGTTTTACACTACAGTTTGTTAAGCACCAACTTTTTTAGAACCCATTTACTTATCAAAAAAATGATTGTTTCTAAAAGATTTCAACCCAAATACTATAAAAAAACCAAAAAAAACCAATTCGTCAAAAAATGCGAAAAGTTTTTTTTTCAAATTGTTTTTCAAAAAAAAAAATTATTTTTTTTTTAAATTAAAAAAAAAAAAATTTTCAAATATGTTTCAATATTTTTTTTCGATTTTTTTTTTAAATTTTTTTCCAATATTTTTTTTTTTTAAATTTATTAGTGAAAATAAATTTATAAAAAAAATTTTGGTTGTAAAAAAATATTCGGGTTAAAAAATAATTTTCCAGATTTTGACCCATTGCAGGTCCAAATTACTATAGCCTTATATAAATCGTTGCAATGGACTTTCAAATATCTATCAGTAGATATCCATATCCAGATCAAAAATAGGCCAAAAATCGAGGTTGTCCCGGTTTCTTCCTTATATCTCAGCCATTTGTGGGCCGATTTTCTCGATTTTAAATAGCGACCGATCCGGAAGAATTGCCGATTTACTGATGTATCAATTATGTCTGTAAGTTATTTGGGGTCTACGGAAAGTTGATTTCAACATACAGACGGACATAGCTATATCGACTTCGCTATATATAACGATCCAGAATATATATACTTTGTGGGGTCGCAAATGAAAAATGTGGAAATCGCAAACGGAATGACAAACTTATATATACCCTTGCCACTCATGGTCAAGGTTATCAAAATTAAACATAGATGTTAAAATATAAAAATTTTGAGTATACGGTTATTTAATAAGAGGGTATTTCATTAAGCGCGTCTTGTCTTTAAATTTAATTAAAACAAAGTGTATGTGAGATATAATTGAGATAGGCGTTTGCAAGGTCTATCGATGCCATTATGTATGGATTTTAACATCGTGCAAATCTCCGACTCAGCTTCCGAAATGTAAAATTTTCGATGACTCTGACGCATAAATCAGACTGACTTAGACCGAAAAAATTGCTTTGAGGGCCGCTGTGCCAGGCGACTTCTGGAAAGTACTACTAGAAAAAGTCTAACGCTGTCAAATCGATCTCTGTTACCATTTCACATCATCTACACGTGAGATAACCTTGCCTTCAAATCGCTCGTGCAGAATGTCCCATGTTGAAATAACATGTTGTATGTGTCCTTATCGTCAGATTCGGGCCAAAAGAAGTTGGTAATCATCAACCTATAGCGCTCGCCGTTGTCGGTGATGGCCTGACCAACGTCGTTCTTAAAGATATGGTTTCTCAGCAATATTTTTTTTGTAAACATGTTGCTGCAACAAAAAAAACATGTTGCCGCTGAAGCGATTACTCACCGAAGCTTATGGCGAATGTGTTCCATCACTTTCAACATGCGAGTAATTTTTTGTCCTGTTCAGAAGTGGTGATTTTGACACGGAAGACAAAGATCGCCCAGGACTGCCAAAAAATATTAAAGACCAAGAATTGGAGGCATTACTTCATGAAGATTGTTGTCATACTCAACAAGAGCTTGTAAAATCATTGAGGGCTATTCAATCAGCAATTTAAAAATGTTTGCAAGCAACAGGGAAATTGGGTACCATACGAATTGAAGCTTAGAGGACGATTTTGTATGTGGGCAATTCCTTGTCATCGTACGTGACATTTGTATGCCTATAGAGTGGAATAGATTTTGCAAAAATAAGAGTATTTGAAAAATAATTTGGTCTTTATGTTCCATTCAAAGGGTACTATATTTAAAAAAAAATAATAATGTTGTCCAAAATATCGAGCAAAATAAGGGTATATCGAACGTGACAAAAAATGGAAGTAATTTTGAGGTACATGTAGAAATATGCGAAAATTTGCGAATCATGAGAGGCGTTATGTTGCTTTTAATTTTTAACAATAAACCAAATATTTTGCCTCTACAATCCGTCATATTTAAATAAAAACAATCTTTGGATAATTTTATAATAAATTAAATTTAATATCGTACGTGACAGATTTTTCTCGTATAGTAAAACAAGATATATTCTGTAAATATATGTGTACAAAATCTAAAAAAATAAATAAAAAATATATATTCGGTTTCAATAAACAATTTGATAATAGCAAAAAACCAATCAGAGTCAAATTCATTTCATACTTCATGGTAAGTGGGAGCTTAGTTTTCGCCACAATTTTAGCCTAAAACATCCAATTAAATTAAAAAATTAAATATAGTCAGTTTAAACTACTATTTTTGCCCTCCAAATGTTGTAATAAGCTCTAAATACTTGTACATAATAACATTTGAGTGTTTTCTCCTATTCAAATCATCTGGAAAAAAAGTTTCAAGGATTTTTGTTTTTTCAGTCGTAGTAGTCATGCTCGTGGAATTGCCCATGTGTGAAATGCTGCTTGCCGAATCATTACTTACGATAACCCGAAGCGTAAGAGATTATATGTGAAGCCCGGCGAACCACTCGAGTCTACAACAAAGCCAATAATGGATAATGTCCATGTATAATAAACATGTAGCTGCAACATTTATCCACATGGTAATGGAAGCTCCATTTTTTTAAATAAACATGTTGCTGCAACATTGTTTTGATATAAACATTTTATTCTAAACCTTTTTCCCATTTTCCTATTACTTCTGGAAATATGTAGCCGCAACTCTTTTTCTATAAACAAGCTTAATCAATTAGATTTTTTATGTTACGTTTTTAAATCTACTAGCTATAGCGTTATATGGATGTATAATAAAACATTCGGTCTCTTCGGTCTAGTGAATTTTGTTATAAACAAAGTTAAATTTCTATTTTACTCATAAATATGTATGTATACATTGTTAAAACCCCAAAAAATCCATTTTACAGTTAAAATTGGTTTAACAGACAAAGAATTCCTTTAAATGTCCATTTAATCAACATCAAAATGTAATCTTTATGATTTTGTTTGAATTTTATAATAAAGTTTATGTTGAAAGACTTCATTTCTATATCTGGACAAATAAACAAATATTTAACAAAAGACACAAAAACGTAATTCAAATAAAGAAAAAATAAAAAAAAGTGTTGCCATTAATATTTATAAACAAGACCATTTTCTTGGAATTTATTTAACATATTTTAAACCCAAAATATCTTTAAAAAATGGCAAATAAATAAAATCAATATTAAGAAGAAATCTTGTTACTCTTACTGCTGGTTTAAAGTAAAATGGAAAATCCAGAAAGTTTTTTATAAGGAAACAAACGGAAATCAAATTTGCCAAAGACAGGAAAAAGAAAACCATCGTATCAGACTTAAAAAGAATAAATTTAAAAGGATGGATGGCAAATCTCAAAGGTATTGGAAATGAAGAGTTTGTTAAAGAAATTTAAGTAAGTAAATCAAATTTATAAGAAAAAGAAAATATGTTTTTCTTTTATTTTTTATACTTTTTTAAACATATTTTAAATTGGCAAAAACTTTGTCAGGAAATGGGGTTTCTTGAAGTATGGCATTGAAAATAAGTATTTGCAAGAATGTGTTCTTTTTACTCTTTGGAATTTGTGTAATTTAGTTTGATTTAAAGCTTTTTATAGAGAAAATATTATGAATGCAAGGAAATTGGAAACTGAAGTAAGATTCTTAAATGCTTAACAGCAAAAAGGATCAATATTTAAAGATCAGGAAGATTAAGTAATTCTTTATAATTACAAATATTTCTTTTTATTTAAACTTATTTCTAGTATCCACTCTTGTACTCTTGTACTCTTGTACTCTTGACCTTAACCCCTTTCAATTGAAAAATCCTCAATAATTCATGCAGGTCTCTTTGATTAACCTAATTGAAAATTTTGAAAATTATAACTGCTCAAGGGCTTGTTAAACATTCCACAAACAAAACAGAAAAACGTTTAACAAGTTCTTATGTTCTTTACACATCATCATAGTTGCAATCAACTCTTGCCCAGGCAAATTATTCACTTCATGCTCTTGTGTTTTGTGCTTTTTTTTATTATTATTATTTTTTTTTTTTGCAAATATTTATCAAACTTTTGCCATCGACAACAAATTGCACAATTTAAGGTTTACGAGTAAATAAAACAAAAACTTTTACCTCTAAACCCTCAATAAAGAATTTCAATACTGTTTTTTCCCTCTCTCAAAACAAATATTCTACAAAATTCTGTGGTTGTGCTCTTTATGGAAGACATTTTGTTTTTTTAGTTTAACCTTCACTGCTGCTGAACGCAAAACGACAATATTGGCATAATATTCTGGTATGAACAAATCCAACGAATATTTATTTGCAAATATTGGTAATAGTTTTTGAATATTTGTTCTTCCTCAGCTTGTATTCCCAAAAAAAATGCAAACATTTATACATTTTCAAAAAGTTTTTACATGAAGCAAGTGCTACGACACAGGTTTATTGCTAGAAATGCACTCAGAGAAAAAAAATTTATAGTTGTACATGATCCACGCAATAATTTCAATATGATTATTAGTTAATTAACAATAGTATGGTCACTGTAAATCTTTATATGATTGCGGTAAGCATAATATTGTTAGGAAATTGCATTATCAATTTGAATCTAACGGTCTTTAATGGCTGCTTGCAATATTCATCATGTTCTACTTAAAGGGTTTTCCAACAAGAGGTGTTATTTTGACTATGTAGCTGCCACTTTAGAAGCTTTTATTCTTTGACATTTGAAAAGTAGAAACTACGCTATTACAAACAAGTAAGTGAGCTATATTCGGCTGTGCCGAATCTTATATAACCTTCACCAAATTGTACCTTAAAATAAAATTTAAAATTTTTTTTTTTAAATTTTTTTTTTCAAAATAATTTTTTTTAAGTTTTTTCCAATTTTTTAAAAAAAAATTTTAATTTATTAGTGAAAAAAATTTATGACAAAAGAAAGTTTTTTGTCAAAAAAAAATTCGGGTTAAAAATATTTTTCCCGATTTTGACCCATTGTAGGTCCAACTCTCCGTTTATAAACTGATTTTGCTGATTTTAAATAGGAAACTTTTCGAAAGCATGTCTGACAGAATTATTGAGGATTTGGATCCCGAAGATATCTGAGGTCTTCAGAAAATTGATTTCAACAGACAGACAGACATGGCTAAATCGACTACGCTATCTATAAGGATTCTGAATATATATACTTTATAGGGCCGGAAAATTATATTGTGGAAATTACAAATGGAATGACAAATTTACATATACCCTTTTCACGAAGGTGAAGGGTATAAAAATGGAACGATACACGCCACAGTGGTTTAGAAATTTTTTTTTTTGGAAATAATTCGGTATCTCGGAAACTGTTCGAGATATTGTTACAAAATTTCACAGTGTGGGAGCTAAGGTGATTTTGCGTTGACTTGCATATGTTCTGCTTCCTGGCACTAATGGCGGCCAGTGTGTGGCCCTTCCAAGTTGGTCACCTCGGGTCTCAAAATTTTTTAAAAAATCGCCAAAAATCCATTTATGATCCAAATGAGCAGAAATTTGGAATATAAATAGTCCTTAGGAAGATCTACAAAAAATACACATGCAAAATTACATATGCAGGTTATCCCTATTAGTTGAAGAGATATTTAGGTTTTTTGATTTTTTTTTTTTTTTTTTTAATTTTGCTCGATCTATTTATGGTTTTTTTAGAGCTGAAGGGCCAACGGATTGTCGAAAATTATTTTTAGAGTATCAGCTTATTGGTGATAAAATTCTTAATAAAATAGGAATAACTTGCCAACAGTTAACTTGTCCCTATAAAAAGTTACACGTATACAAAGTTAGAAGATATAAAAAAGGCCGTATCTTTTACCTTTAATCCCAAAAAAGTCCCTATATTTCATCTTTTGTAGAACAAATTTTTCTTCGGGACTATGCAAAAGTTTTATATGATCCGTAAAGACAACTTAATGCAAAAGCGTGTAAAGTAAAATTTGGCTCACTAAAGCGCACACAACACCCCCCAGGCCTATCCAAACTTGGCCAATTTTAAAAAATAATTTTAGTAAATTGAGTAACAAATTCTTATAAGGCAAAGCTTCGATCCTCGAAGATGTTCCATATTTGTATAAACCTATATGTTACTTAAACACTTACAAAGTTTTTTTACTATCACACGGTAAATTAGGTCACAGTAGGCACTTTTCTAAAAAAAACTCAGGTTTTGGAACACATTTTTCCCGGTGTAGGAATTTCGGTATTTTAAAATAAAAAATGTCAAAAATTATAATACCGTTGATTTAAGAACATTTGGATCTATATTAGTTCCAAATTTTGTTATGTTATCTTTAACCGTTAAAATTTTACATTAATTTAAATTTTATATATTTTTCATAATAATTTTTTTACGTTTCTAAACCACTGTGCACGCTTCAACAATACATTGAAATTATTAAAATTTACTACAAAAATTGTGAAAATCTTGCAGTTACAGTTCGCAAAACTAAAGCATTTTTGGGTGGTCGTGAAGCACCTTGGCAGACCGCAATACAGAAATTGGTGGAAATATTCGAGCTGTTGGGACAAGTTGGTGATGTGAAGAATAAAACCCGTGCACGCCGCTCAAGAACAACTGAGAATATTACTGCTGTAGCCCAAAGTGTCCATTCCTCGTCCTATGCGCTATCGAGAGATGATTAATGATTTCTTATGGTCGGAGTTGGATGATATTGATCTGGACAACGTTTACTTTCAACAAGACGGCGCTACGTGCCACACAAATAACGAAACCATTGCTCTTTTACGGGAAAAGTTTCCGGACCGTGTTATATCTCGAAGAGGTGATCACAATTGGCCACCGAGATTCAGCGACTTCTTCCTTTGGGGCCACGTGAAAGATAAGGTCTACGCCAACAGCCCAGCGTAGATTCAAGACCTCAAAGATAGAATTCATTAAGCTATCGAGGACATATGACAGCCACTTTGTGATTAGGTTATGCAAAATTCAATGAAAAGGATTTGGTCCTGTAAGCGTGGTCGTGGTGGCCATTTGGCTGATGTTGTTTTTCATTATTAACGGCATACCTTCCTCTTTATTATGAAGTAAACATCTGATCATTTATCTCAAAAAATTAAATTTTTCTTTGCATACCAAAATAACACCTCTTGTTGGAAAACCCTGTATAAACAATGTTGATAGCACGCTGTTATAAAGATTGTTTGTAAGTAACTGTGATCATTGTGGAAATAGAGCATTCGAGGTTTTTCCGTGAGATTATTCATGAGACTTCTAGAAGATGGCGCGAGCTGAGAAGTGGCAGTATATCGTAGGCGCTGTTAGAGTTAACATCAGCTGCATCACCAGTGTATTCTTGTAAGTTATAAATTGTTGTTTCAATAAAGAGTTGTTACAATTTTAAAACTACTGAACGCTTTTATTTGCATTTTCTAGGATATAAAATACCTTTTTTTAAAAGGTAAAAACGTAACAATATACTTAATTGTAGAAATCATATATGTATATGATTGTTGCAATCATGCCCATGATGAATCATTACATCATAATCTGATCTAGCACATTAGGACTATCATAATCTTGTTAACCCAATTGTAATCATAATATAACTGCAGTGATCATGTAAAACTAAGTTTTTTCTCTAGCTGTAGGAAAAGGGGTTCCACGAGGGAAAAATTATTTATGTTTACACTTTATTTTATGCATTCAGAAAGTAAGTACATGATGTTTTTTAACAGAAATAAAATCAATATAAATATAAATGTAAAGATGAGTATGCGTTAGAGTGTAATTTCGTTCTAGAGTGCACTTTTAAACTGTTAAGGGTGCTGCTGCTTCAGTGTTTTTCGATTATTTTTTTTTTCTTGTCAAACACATGTGCATCAGTTGCATACGTACGTACGTTCATCTAAACTGCTTGATAATGGGTTTTCTGGTTGTAAATGTAAAAAAGTAACGAATGATTATGAGGGACATGCAACTGTAACTGTAGCAGCAGTGTGAGAGTGAGAGTACATTCATAAAAAACTACATATAATAGGAGCAGCTGTTTGAGTGTAAAAAGTTTTCCAAAATAATGTTTTTGTCATAAAAACTCAAGAGATTTTGTTGAACATTGATTGGTACATGAAACTTGATGCGGGATATGTTAAAAAAAAAAAAGAAAAACTTAATAGTTATAAAGGATTTTTGATTTTTATAGAAGAATCTAAATGTATTAAGTTTTAAGGACACAGTGACGTTTTTCTGATGTTTGATTGATGTGTAGTGGAAAACAAGACAAAATATAGCAAATGAGGCATGTCTATCCCCTTACTTTAGACTATAAATGCATCTTAAGTTAATAAAATCTGATATCAGTTTTATAAGATACGAATGCACAATATCGCAATTTTTTAAATTATCCAATAATTAAAATCAAGTTTTTCGAAATTAAAAAAGCCATAAAAGTTGTGATATTCAAATGACTCTAAAGAATATGCGTGTGGAAGTAAGGTATTGAGTGGTACAAGAACAATAATGTGGTATTTGTACCAAGAGAGGTAAATCCTCCAAACTGCCTGGAGCTAAGACCAGTGTAGAGATATTGGGCTCTTGTTAAAAGAGAATTAAAGAGCACAAAAAAGGTGTCCAAAAGTGTGGTAGATTTTAAACGGAGATGGTCTACCTGTTCGAACAAAGTGACAAAAAAGGTTAAAATTTTTTTCGAAAAAGGTTAAAATTTTCATCATTAGTGATTAGAACTATACAAATATTTTTTTTGTTAATTGTAACAATAATTTTAATCAAATAAAAAAAATTCAAAACTGTAAGTTTAGTGGTTTCACTTTTAATAACATATATGTATGTTAAAAATTTTTTGATCTCAGTCCTTAATAATACTGAGAATTCTCATTTGAATATACCTTGAAAAGCTAATGAAAAATGGAAACAAGAATAAACAAAAGCGTATGAATGTCGCGCAGTGGTATATAAAAAAGAGAGAAATAAATCTGTAACTTATAAACCATTAGCCCGGTTTGAATGAAATTTCACTTGCGCAAATAGAAAGTGTTATAGAGTTTAATTACATATATAGAATTTCCTCGTCAAGCACTAAAAAAAATTTGTAGCTATTAATTATCACTCATAGCTTAGGAGACATTCGCTTTTAAAAATTAAATTTTCAACATTTTTATACTCCAGTTTTTTTATAACAGACGGTTTAAATATTTACCGATTTTCTCCATTCTTCCTTTATTACACTAACAACAAATTTAGTTGTTATATCAAAAAATAATTGTTTAAAAATAATGACTGAGTCCAAAGTTATATGCTTTTTAATTTAAAAAAATAAAAAATTCGATTTTTCGCTAATTTTTTGGGAAAAAAGTTGTTATTTTTTGTTATTTTAAAGTTATCTAAAAAATGTCAAAGAAGGTGTATAAAGAATTAATATCTTTTTGAAATGCTAACATTACAGCAAATACTCTAAATGGAAAAAGAAATTAAAACTTTTGGTACCGAGGGGACCAGATCCATCCCAAAAACTCCTATTTTTATGTAAAATTCAACTTTAGGGTCAAAATTCTCAAATCGCATAGTCGATATCAAAATATAGTAACCCATTTTAGATGGTTTAATATGTTCTTAATTATTTTGTAGAGGGTTCCGATAACCTCGTCCCTGGTATTATGTTTATTATAGCCAAAAAACAAAAAAATCACATTTTTAAGATTTTTCAAAACTTTTTTGGGAATTGCGGGATTTCTGATAACAAATTTTAAAATTTGTTTTTAGTTTAGCATTTTTAATAGAAAAATCTATATAACTGTAAAACTTTATTAAAAAATATTGATAAATAAAAATTTAATTTCAATTTGAAAAATATTTATCCTCAATAAAAAGCATTTTATGTCATAATTTTCAAAAAAGTATTCCAAGAATTTTGTAATTGTCTATCCATTGATTATGTTTTTTGCCCTACAATTTAATTAGGGAAAACTTAACATATCGCAGAGAATTTAAAAGGTAAAACTCATACCTCTCAAACAAAAGAAACAATTTTAAAATTAGTTTTGAAAGAACATGAAGAGTACCGTCCTTTCATTCCAAAATACTAAAAGAAGTGTTCAAGAAAAACTATAAGAATTTCAGTACTCTACACAGAGAAAACAGATTCGTAGTAGCAACCGAATTTGTTCCCAATCGAATGTTTCGTTTGCACACATCGAAAATTTCGGTTCTATCAACAGAAAATCAGTTGATGTAGAAGAATCTCCGTTGAAGCAACCAAACTTTTGATACTTCTTGTTATTTGTTAGGAAAAGTTCCTTACATACCACTTATTCCCTGGGAGAGTAATGAATTTAGCAACATGGGACATAAAAGTACTTTTTTTATACCCTTCACCTTCGTGAGAAGGGTATATATAAGTTTGTCATTCCGTTTGTAATATCCACAATATAATTTTCCGACCCTATACAATATCTGTCTGTCTGTCTGTCTGTCTGTCTGTCTGTTTGTCTGTTTGTCTGTCTGTCTGTCTGTCTGTCTGTCTGTCTGTCTGTCTGTCTGTCTGTCTGTCTGTCTGTCTGTCTGTCTGTCTGTCTGTCTGTCTGTCTGTCTGTCTGTCTGTCTGTCTGTCTGTCTGTCTGTCTGTCTGTCTGTCTGTCTGTCTGTCTGTCTGTCCGTCTGTCTGTCTGTCCGTCTGTCCGTCTTTTGAAATCAATTTTCTGAAGACCCCAGATATCCTCGGGATCCAAATCTTCAATAATTCTGTCAGACATGCTTTCGAGAAGTTTCCTTTAATATCAGCAAAATCCGTCCATAAATAACGGAAATATGAGCAAAAATCTGAGACAAACTCTGAAAATTTCATAAAAAAAGACAATCTATTGCATGCTTTGAGAAAAAGCAACAAAACGTATGTTTGGATGTGTGTTGGTTTCATTGCTTTGCGTATTTTTTTTTTTTGGTGTTTCGTTTGGCGTTGTTGTTTTTATACCCTTCACCTTCGTGAGAAGGCTATATATTATATTGTAATTTCGTTTGTAACTTCTACAATATAATCTGTTCGTCAGCAATTAAATGTAGAATTTTTCAAAGTTTTGTTGATATATTTAGGATAATATATGCTGAAAGAGGGCAATTAATGCATCCACAACAAAGGTGAAGGGTATATAAGATTCGGCATAGCCAGTATAGCACTCTTACTTGTTTATAAAGATACTTTACATAAGTTATAACGTAATGACATTTAAAAATGGGACAAATAATACTTTTCTTAAATGAAAAAGACCACAGATAATCAAAAGACTTAATGGAACTATTTTTACTTGTTTCTTGTAATAATACCTTTGATTTCTTTAAATAAAATCTGATAGAGGGTGACTTAAATATACTTTTTTTCTTCTAGTGAAACTTTTTGTCTTCCATTGCATTATGCAGTAGCTAACAAAGTAGATAGCAGATAGTATGTAGTAATTCATGATTTTTGAATGCAAAATGTTCAAGTATGAAATAAGTTTAAAGTTTTAATAATTTCTAACTCATGCATGAAATTAAATAGTAAGTATAAGCAAAGAATTATTTTAAACTACCTTGATATTTTTTTCGGTTTCAGGAGACAGAGAAAAAAAGTGTAAGAAAAGTATTTTTGCATAGCAAAAGTTTCATAGCAGCAGCCACTACACGTTCGCCTACACTGAGAGATGATGTTAAAAGTTGAAAGAACAAAGTGAAAGTGAGTGAAAATATTTTTTGACATTAATATGGTAGAAAAAAAATATTTGTTTTTCGCTACAATGAAATGTAACACTCTATTAACTAAAATAAAAATGTTAATGTTACGAGTATAAAGTGATTGATGTCTTCATCAGCAGCTACTTAGTTATTGGAAAGAATAATGATTTAATTAATTAAAGTTCATTTACTAATTAGTTGCTATGTTGCTATAGTTGGACGGAATATAAAACTAATTAAGCATGACAAATTCTATAAAGAAAAGTTTTTCTGATGCTTTACAAAACAAAATGTAATATTAATAATTGATAAAAAAAAATAGAGAGAGAGAGAGAGAGAAAGTTAGGGAAAGAGCAAAAGAAAAGCTCAAATGATAATAGCTGTTACTTACCCCAATGCGTCCTAAAAGCAGAGCATCCATTTCGCCGCCATTTGCGGAAACAGGCACTGTTGTTATAACGGACACCGTGGGTTCCGCCTGTACACTCAAATCGACCGACATTTTGGCTTAAATTATGTTGACTTTTTTCTTAATTTTTTTTTTTTTACTTGTTACAAATATTGTGCTTTGTTTTTTTGGTTTCTAATTTTGGTTTGTCAAACGAAAATTCTTTTTTAGTCTTTTTTTTGTTGGTTGTTTCTTTTATTTTAGGTATAAAAATATTGGGATTTAAAAGTTTTGTTGG
This sequence comes from Calliphora vomitoria, assembly GCA_942486065.2. Lineage (NCBI taxonomy): Eukaryota > Metazoa > Arthropoda > Insecta > Diptera > Calliphoridae > Calliphora > Calliphora vomitoria. The sequence goes on from OW818032.2 coordinate 6,089,015, forward strand.
TTTTTTTAACTTGAGTTAATCATAAGATTTAACGTTTTTTTCTTTTTTGTTGTTTTGTGTTTTATTTAAATTTAATTTTAGTTTTCAACTTTTGGTAGTTTTGATTTGTTAGTGAAGTGATAAGGATCAGGATATGTTTTATTGTGCTAAGTTTACTTGTAGGTTTAGGGTTGTTTTCTTTTTTTTTCATATAGACTTATAAATAGATTTTTTTGAAAATTTTCTGTGTCTTTTTTTCTATACAGCAGCTATAAATAATTAAGATATTGTTTTATATTTGTTTGGGGTTTAAATATACTTTGCATAAAGTTGTCAATATTTTAAGGGAATTCGAAAAAAAAGTTATTCATTTAAGGTATTTGATTAAAAAATATATACTTAAGAAAAATATTCTTTAAATTACCTTGTACTAATACATATTTCCATAAACATATTTTAATGTATTTTACAAGATACTGAAATGATTCAAGTTAATAACCCTTAATATCCCTTTCATTTCCATGAATTTCTACTTGCAGTTACAGATTTTCAAGAACATTTCCTCTTGATACAAATTCATTTATACTTGTTCTAGATAAAATAACCTTGTGCCATATTATGAAACACAAGATTTCATGGTAAAACTTAAAGGTTTTACCTTTAAATTTTTGCAAAAAAAATACAAGGAAATTTATTTTTATAATCTTATTTTGTTTATAAATGTAAATGTCTGTTTAGTTAATAACAAATTTTAATACATTTTATTTTACTTTAAACCAGTGGCTGGCACAGAGAGAACATGTTACTTTCTTATATTTGGCTACACATACTTGTACAATATCTCTTCTTTATTCAGTGTAAATACATAAATAAGTTTGAAAATCATCATGATAATTTAAGTTTTGGTAAGGATAAGTTTGTCATTTCGTTTGTAATTTCTACATTTTCCATTTGTGACACCATAAAGAATATATAGTCTAGATAGTTATAGATAGCGGAGTCTATATAACCACGTCCGTCGGTCTGTTGAAATCAACTTTCCTAAGCCCCCAAATAACTTTCATACATGATCGATATATCAATATATCCGCAATATTCCCGCTTAGAATGCTATTTAAATTTGGGAAAACAAGATAAATTTATTTAAAGTTTTGGCCATTGTTAGCTATGACCTTTTCCCATCTTTCTGGCAACATATGGATTCCAAACCAACGGCTCATCTTTTCAGGCCAACAACGAATCAAAACAATATCGGATACTGTGTTCCAAGAGAAAGAGTTCTGAATCGATCGAAACAACTAGTCTGGACTATAAAGCGGGTGAGGCAAAACTTCCCTACTACTTAATTCTAAATACCTTTTAACAGGTATTGCAACATGTGGCCGAACGTTGTCATAATGGAATATTACGGTTTCATAGCTTGCCGCATATTCTGGACGTTTTTCAGCCAATGCTCGCTTTAAATGAATCAGTTGCGTTCCCTGTTTGGTTAGATATAGCATCCTTTTTCTCCCACCAAATACAGAGCATTTCCTTAGCGCAATGGATATTTCGCTTTGGTATCGATTCGGCTGGTTGGCCGGGTTTCACGTACGATCTCTTACGCTTCTTGTTATCGTAACGGATCCATCTTCTATTGCAAAAATGATTTTATTTCATAGCATTCAATCAACATTTTGGACATGGAAAATTGTGTTTCAAGTTTTCGATTCGGACCCAACTTCCCTGTTTCTGAATGAACCCTACTGCTCACAAACGTTTTGGAATTGCTGCTTGAGTAGCTCCCAATAATTTTGCAAACTTTGGTTAAGTTTAACAACAATCTTCATGGAGTAATGCCTCCAATTCTTGGTCTTCAACCGTTTTTTGGCTGGCCTGGGCGATATTTGTCATCGAACAAACCATCACTCGCACCTTAAAACTGATGAAACACATTCTCCATAAGCTTTGGTGAGCAATTGATATGTTTAAGCGGAACTTTTTTCTAAATTACAGAAGTAAAGCAAAACTTCCCGCATATGGCGCCTTGTTGACATAAAATTCGATATTTTCGAAGCAAAAACAAACTTTGTTGTTTACACTATAATGTTCAATAGCTAAGTGAGAATAAATGACAGACATGTACCCTTCAAAATGACATATAAGTTATTAAAAACAAACACCGCGTTCAAAAGATACGCCATCTACTGTAAATACCGAATAAAACCAATATAAGAGAAAAAAACCACGACTACCTCGATTTGTGATCTATATCTGGATTACTAAGTCATTAATATAGACAATATGGATATTTAATGGTAGAAATTTCCAACGACGTATATAACGGCATGGTAATTCGGACTGACAATGAGTAAAAATCGAGAAAAAATTTTTTTAATTTTTTTTTTTTTTCACTAAAAACTATTTTCATTCATTACACATACTATGCAACAAATGAAGACTTTTGGAAAAACACATGATCAGACCAATTTTTTTTATGTCTTCTATACTATTTTAACAAAAAATCTTTTTTTTAGTGTCAACAAGTAGCAGAAAACGAAAATTTGTAAGGTACAAAATGATCTTTATGTGCTATTTAGAGTATCTAGACACGTTCAGAATGCATTGATATGTTCACAAGAGTTGTTCAGCTTTACTGTAGCTACAACTTTGCTAAATATTGTTAGTAACAAATAAGGAGTCCCTGGAAGTTACTCTAAAAAAAGTAAAAACAAAAATGTTCTTCCTATATTTTTTCAAAAAAAGTGCATGAAAAAGTTAATTTTTGGGAAAAAATGTAAGCAAAATTTGTTTGGCGGGCTATTAAGGGCTATTAACCAAGTCTGAATAAGCTGTTCGAATAAGCTGATGACACCATTTTTTGAGGGACCACTGATTTTCAGAATCTTTGGCCCAAACAAAAAAATTGGTAAAAAAAGGACAACTTAGTATAACCTATTATGTCATTGTGTTGTTTTTGCACTGTTGCACTGTGTTATCTTAGAGGACACATTGGTGAAGGGTGTATAAGATTCGGCTCATTTACTTGTTTTATTTGATTTTTGTACATGTAAATTGGTATATGTATTTGCTTTTGCCTCCTGGTGTCTATGGCTGCCAATCTCTGCTTTAAACCATGTTATGGTAAAGCTGACGTTGACGATAATGGTTTTGATGTTAAACATGTAATTTACATTACTGTTCCTTGTAATACCAGCACCCAAAATAAACTACAATAATTTATAAATATGTATGTAAGGGGTGTTACTTTGAATCACCCGGTATTTCGGCTGTCACTTTTGAAGGTTTTATTCTTTAACATTTGACTACGCCATTACTAAAAATGAAACGCATTGAAATTATTAATATTCACTTCAACAAGTAAGAGAGATATATTCGGCTGGGCCGAATCTTATATACCCTTCACCAAACTATACTTAAAAATAAAAATTTTTAGGTAATTTTAGGTAAACAAATTTTTTTTAGTTGTTTTTTTTTTTCATTTTTTGGAAAAAAAATATTTTTCGAATTTTTTTTTTTTAAGTTTTTATGTAAAATTTTTTTTTAAAATTAAAATTTTTTTTTTTTAAATTTAAATTTTTTTTTTTTAATATTTAGCGAAAAAAACTTTTGGTGAAAAAAAAAATCTGGTTCAAAATTTTTCCCGATTTTGACCCATTGTAGGTCCAATTTACTACGTCGTTGCAAAGGTCTTTGAAATATCTATCATTTGATATCCATATTGTCTATATTAATGACTTAGTAATCCAGATATAGGTAAAAAAATAGGTAAAAAATCGAGGTTGTCCTGGTTTTTTCCTTATATCTCAGCCATTTGTGGACCGATTTTGCTGATTTTAAATAGCAAACCTCTCGAAAGCATGTCTGACAGAATTATTGAAGATTTGGATCCCGAAGATATCTGGGGTCTTCAGAAAATTGATTTCAACAGACAGACGGACAGACAGACAGACAGACGGACATGGCTTAATCGACTCCGCTATCTATAAGGATCCAGAATATATATACTTTATAGGGTCGGAAAATTATATTGTGGAAATTACAAACGGAATGACAAATTTATATATACCCTTCTCACGAAGGTGAAGGGTATAAAAATGGAGAAAATCTTGCAGTCACAGTTCGCATAACTAAAGCATTTTTGGGTCATTGTCGGAGCGCAATACACAAATTAGTGGAAAAATTCAAGCTGTTGGCACAAGTTGATCTGAAGAATAAAACCCGTGCACGGCGCTCAAGAACAACTGAGACTATTGCTGCTGTAGCCCAAAGTGTTGAAGAAAACCCAGGTTTGTCCATTCCTCGTGGTTCTTTGGAATTGGGCATTCCACAAACGTCATTACACCGAATTTTGCATAATGACTTGGGTCTTAAGGCTTATAAAGCTCAGTTAATACCAGAACTCAAGCCGGCCGATCATCAACAAAGTCGTATCTTTTGGGTCCTTGTTATTATCTTCCGAAGAGGTGAGAATAATAGCTTCCTTTGGAGCCACGTGAAAGATAAGGTCTAAGCCAACAGCCCAGCATCGATTCAAGACCTCAAAGACAGAATTCGTGAGGCTATCGAGGATATAGGGCAGCCACTTTGTGATTTGGTTATGGAAAATTTCATGAAAAAAATATGGTCCTGTAAGCGTGGTCGTGGTGGCCATTTGGCTAATGTTGTTTTTCATTATTAACGGTATACCTTCCTCTCTATTATGAAATAAACATCCGATCATTTATCTCAAAAAATGCCATTTTTCTTTGAATACCTAAAAAAAACACCTCTTGTTGGAAAACCTTTATATAACTGCTAATATTGAAAATTTTCAAAAATAATTTAAATTTATTCTTAAAAATATCTGTTTTAATATAAATATATCAAAAAAAGCTACGAAAACAAAAGTGTCACATCTAGAGATACTATTGGCCACTTCTTTATAGAGATTAAAATATATAAAATTTCGATATTAAATATGTAGTTTACGAATTTCTGTTAGTACAGTTCGATTTATTGTGACACTTGATAAACATGCAAATAAAAAAACGTTGGCTGTGGTGACCATAATCGAACAGCGTCATATTATGATTGGCTTTTATGATTGTTGTCAAATTATATTATGGTTCATATATGACCATAACATTACTAATGTGAAGCATTATAATATACTAGCTGACCCCAATTGGATGAAATAAATAGTACTATTAAGTCACCCTTTGTGAATTAATACTAAGTCACGATAACATGTCTCTAGTTTCATGTTTATTAATTCATTACAAAAAGTACCATTCGAATAAAGTAAAGGTACCAAAAAGCCTCCCCCTAGAATTCTCACTCACTTAGAACCATATATGCTTAATTTTATGTCTCTAAGTCCATTGTTATAGAAAATTCAAAAAGTACCATTAAAACAATAAAAAAGTACCCATAGTTCAGTTCTCACATTTTGGTACCTAAATATTATCCCCTATTCCTAACACTAACTTCACTCAGATACATATCAGCTAACTTTAATGTCGATAAGTGAAATAATGTAAAACATTAAAAAAGTACCAATTTCCCTTTTCCTCCTTGAACACCCCCCCTCAAGTTTGAAATTTAAAAATATTCCATGTTGCCAAAATTGTTTATGCTAAAGACATGTCTCAAACGATTAAAATCTATATTAATGTGCCCAAGAAAAATTATGTTTTAATAAAAGTACCAAACTGTTTACCCGGATTTGGTCCAATATAAACCTTGGCACTCGAGTTCCAAATAACAACCTGTTAGTTAATTTTTGTATGAATCCAGGAACCAATGTTAAAAAAATTATCAAAATTGGCTTAATAATTTCAAATAAAATATATTTTCCCGATTTTATCCCCATTTCGGTACCTTTTTTATCCTCAATACGGTGGTAAAATAATATTCAAATAAATTCTTGTATCGTTGTAGGAGTTCATAATAAAATATTCGTATCTCTACGTCAAATTATAAAAAAAAAAAACCTAGTTTATGAAAAAGTACCAAAAATAAACACAAATTTTATCCCTTAAGGGTTCGAATTTCCAAAAAGTACCAAACTAATGTTTCTTATTTTTTGATAAGTAAATAATACGATTTAAAATTTGTTTCTATGTTTATTAGTTTAAAAGATACATAGGGTGCCAAAAAAGTACCAAAATAGAGTATTTACCCGTTTTCTCCCCTAAAAGGTTCGAATTTCGAAAAAGTACGAAACACCTGTCAGCTTATTTTTTAAATGGAGCAACATAGAATTTTAAGTTCTTTTGTATCTTTATTAGTTTTGAAGATATAAGGTTACCGAATTTAACCGTTTTTACCCTTTTTTACCCTCTAAACGTTCGAATTTCCAAAAATCCCTTCTTATCGGATCGTTTTGGGGAGGGAGGAACACACACTTAAAATTTCATGATTCTAGCTTCTGTCGTTAGGGCTGTGCGATGATGAATCAGTCAGTTAGTCAGTAACGTTACTCTTTTATATATAGATCATAATATGATTCCACTTATCCATAATTCAATTTCATCATAACTGTACTATCATTATGTCCAACCATATTATGATTCTATCTAAACCATAATATGGTCATGTAGAAACATGATGGCTGTTATGATTGCAGCACAATCATACTGTGGTTGAACCCAATAGTATTATGATTTCAACACAATCATAATGTGATTATTTCTAAACCTATATGAATGGCATGATTATAAATATAATTTCACATTCATTTTAAAAATATAAAAAGTCAACAACTGATTTGGAAATTTTTAAGTTATTGAAAAATGTCCTCATTTTGTGGCCCAGGACGCATGTAAAAGAACATGTAAGAAAACATTTTACTCCATTTTATCGAAACCGGAGTTTGCATACCACAGCCGAACAGTATGGCAGGGTGCAACATGTTTCAAATTGTTTAAATATCACTTACTTGTCTTGGAGATTTAATAATACAATATAAATTTTCGATTTTGAGTTAAAATGTTTCGATATTCTGTCTGAAACTCGATTTTTGGCTTAATCTGAAACGGAATATTCGATTGGTCTCTAAAAATCTATTTAAATTAACTCGATGATTTGTCATTTTCAAGTTGGCATTGCTAATATCGAAATCTTTTTGATTTGGGATTCCCTAATGTTCACATATTTAAACATAGAGAAATACACATAGAGCAGAAACTCTCCTGTCAAAGACCTAACTCAGTTGTCAAACACCTAAGTGGTGAGAATGTATTAGTAAAAAAAAAAACAATGTGAAAGCAAAAACAACACTCGTATGCGTGATTATTTTGAATACTATTTTTGTTTGAGTTTTTTTGCTAGTCTCCCCTCTATGTATATTTTCTCTATGTATTTAAATTTTATTATTTTGAATTAAATTAAAAGTCAATTATATCAATTTGGATGAAAAAATAATAATACAAATAAAAATTAAATCAACTTACTCAATTATACAGCCTGAATAAATAAAATAAAGTGATGAAACCTAAAATTAAACAAAAAAAAATATGAAGATAAAACAAAACAAAAATAAATAAAATACGAGTATAAAACAAAATTACGAAAATATTTTATTAAATTAAAAGTAAACAAGCATGGTTCATTTGTTTAGGTTTTTTGGCACAAAACAATTTAGCTAATTATATTAAAATTACAAAGAATAATTGCAGCACAGATAATTAAAACAAAAACATCATTATAATATGACTACAATCTTAAAGTACCCTACACTTTTATATAACTTTAATTTAGTAAATATAAGCTATATAGAGCCAATATAAATATTTGCTAAAATAAATTTGAAATATGAAAATTCAATTGTGTTGTTTACTTCTTTCTGTATACAAGATTTTGGTAAAAGCAAACATCTTAAAATTGCAGCAAAAATATTTGCTAACCAACAAGAAATATAAACAAGTAAGAGAGCTATATTCGGCTGTGCCGAATCTTATATACCCTTCACCAAATTATACTTTAAAATAAAAATTTTAAATATTTATAGGTAAACAAAAACCTTTTTTTTTTCAAAATTGATTTTCAAAATTAAAAAAAAAAAAAATTTCAAAATTTTTTTCAATTTTTTAATTTGTTTCCAAATTTTTTTTTATATTTATTAGTGACAAAAAATTGTTTTGTGGTAAAAAAAATAAAAAATAATTTTCCCGATTTTGACCCATTTTTTAGACTTTACAAGAATTTGGTAGTAGCAAACAATGAATAGAAGATAAAGTCACATGATGTAAATGCTTTAAATCAAAATAATTCTTCGATTGAGGTTGCAAAAGTTTTGCAAGTAAAACTTAATGTTTGCTCTATTGAATCATGGCACTTTGATATTTCAATAAATAATTTCTCTTAATTATGTAAATTATTCTTATGATGAACTGAGCAGCACTTAAGATTATACAGCCCCCATTATAAAGATAAAAAAGAGGCAATCAAGTACCTCTCAAACCAAGAATAAGTATAACAAAAACCAAGAAAATTAGTTAAATTCATTGTTTGATGTCACTAACAATTACTTATTAAATAAATCACCACAAAAAAAAAAAAAAAAGGAACATAAACAAATCAAAGTGGCCACTAACTCTCGAAGAGAACAAAAACGAAAAACCTCACGCTTTTTATATAAAATTTGTTCGTCTTTTCTTTCTAAAAGTATAAAACAAATACTCGTACATAAAAGATTTCCTTTCTTTTCTTTTTTTTCTTTTATATTCTTTTGTTAACCAATATTAAAGCAAAATGAAATAAAATAAAAAGGTTCAAGATTATTGCCACAAATGCGGCAATTGTTACAAATAAAACAGGACCGCAAACTGCAAAAATACAATTTCGTCTTTAACGATTGAAGAGTAAATATTTTTTTGGAGTGGCAAAAACCTTTTAAACGTAAAAACTTTATTTATTTTCTGCTAACAATTGTACAGTGGTTTTGGAAGTAAACATACTTATGTAGTAATAAGAGAAGAACTTTATGAAATAAAAAATTGTTTAAATATTTCTAATAAATAGCACTATCAACTTTAATCAAAAAACCAGTTTCGAAAGCATATTTCTAAACTTCATAACCTATACAAGGGAAACATTTTATTTTAATTGATAAAAAGATAGATTTCACCACCAGGATCAAAGTTCTCAATTTTAAATACTTGGATATCGTAGTAGCAACCGAATATGTTGCCAATCGAATACTTCGGTTGCACACATAGAATTTTTCGGTTCTATTAAGGGAAATTCAATTGATAAAGAAGAATTTCGATTTTTTTACTCTTTCTGTGTAGTCGCAACTGTAAAATTCGATCACTAAATCAGAATCATTCGATTGGCAAAAAATTCGGTTGCTACTACGAATCTGTTTTCTCTGTGTACTTTTTACAAAACATCAGAAAAATCGTCGGAAACATAATTTAACGTATAATACTGTGAGTAATTTTATTGGTGCGAAAAGTTAATCAAAAATGGACATTTAGGAGAAAACTTTAAATATGCATTATATATCTGAGGACTTTTGACAAAAAAAGAGAGGGTAAAAACTGTTGAATTCAAGAATAATTATTTTATTATTTGTCCTTAAAGAATTTTGAGACAAATAATAACGTTGTTCAAGGACAAATAATAAAATAATTATCCTCCAATTTAAACCTATCCTGAAAAAAAATTTAAATTACACTTAAGATGTTTTGTCAAAGTCCACAAATATGTATACTATGTTGTTTGTTATCTAACATATCGCAAAGAAATTTTCTACATACAGAATTATTAGTATTGGGCGTTTCACTTAAAAATACGGAATTTTTGTTTTTAATAACTGTCCGTCTGTTGAAATCCATTTTCTGAAGACCCCAACTAACTTACAAACTTGATTCATACATCAATATATCGGGAATTCTTCAGGATCGGTTGCTATTAAAATCAAAAAAATCGGCCCACAAATGGCTGAGATATAATGAAAAAACCGGGCCAACCTCGATTTTTGGCCTATTTTTTATCTATATCTGGATTACAAAGTCATTAATATAGACAATATGGATATCTAATGATTGATATTTCAAAGTTAATTGCAACTATCTATATAAAGCTATAGTAATTTGAATCTACAATGAGTCAAAAATCGGGAAAAATATTTTTTAAAACGATTTTTTTTTTTACCAAAAAAAAATTTAAAAAATTTTTAAAAAAAAATTTGAATAAAAATTAAAAAAAATGTTTTTAAAAATATTAAACAAAATTTTTAAATTTTGAAAAATAAATTTTTTTTAAATTTGAAAAAAAAAAAAAACAATTTTGAAAAAAAAAAAATTAGTTTGTTTTCCTAAAACTATTCAAAATTTTTATTTTAAAGTATAATTTGGTGAAGGGTTTATAAGATTCGGCACAGCCTAATATAGCTCTCTTACTTGTTTATTCTCACTTAGTAATTGAACATTATAGTGTAAACAACAAAGTTTATTTTCACTACGAAAATGTCGAATTTTGTACCAACAAAGCGTCATATGAGGAAAGTTTTGCTTTACTTCTTTAATTTAAAAAAAAGAGCCTGAAGCACACCAATTGCTCACAAAAGCTTATGGTGAATGTGTTTCATCGGATAAAGATCGCCCAGTACAGTATAAGTAACAAGTCTGAAGACCAAGAAAGCAATTTCAAAATGTTTGCGAGCAGCCGGATTCATGCAAAAGCAGGGCAATTGGGTACCATACGAATTGAAGCCGGGAGACCTTGAAATGCGATTTTGCATGTTTGAAATGATGCTTGAACGCTATAAAAGAAAATAATTTTTGCATCGAATCACTACATTAACCCGAAACTTAAGAGATCATATATGAAGCCCGGTCGACCAGCCTAGTCGACACCAAAGCCAAATATCCATTGCGCTGAGGTAATGCTCTGTATTTGGTGGGAACAAAAGGGTCCTATCTATTATGAGCTGTTGAAATATGGCTAGACCATCACAGGGAACCTAAACCGAACGCAACTGATTTGTTTGAAGCGAGCATTGGTAAGAAAAGGCGCATTATATGCGGCCAGACATGAAATAGTAATATTCCATCATTACAACGCTCGACCACATGATAAAAGCTACTTAAAGTGGGGTCACACGGTATGTTTTTCAAATGTATTGGGACATGTATTCGATGTCCCAATGTCAAAATTCACGTTATGCATACGATTCATAATTTCACACGTACATATGTAATTGCATGTGACATAACCTCTATTAGTTTATATAATTTTTCAGAAACACGAACCAAAAAAAAAAATTTTAAATTTTTTGTATCAAAATCACTCAGTTTTTAAATAATTTTTGAGAGTTTTTCATACAAAAATTTGAAAATTGTTATCGTTTAGTGTTTTTGAATTAGGCCCTTTAATTTTTTGAAATTTATTTGGTTATGATCTTTCTCTACTCTTTTTTATGTTGCAGTCAAACAGTGTTGTATTTCAAAATACACATTTGGTCAATTCACAAGGTCTCTTATCATGTCATAATATTTCACAATGGTTTTTATTGCTTTTCAAGCAAAAAATGTTCTAAAATAATATTACTCTGTATGCTATGTTTATTGTGTTATCGTAACCAACCAGCAAAGACCTGCGCCGAATGCCTAAGAGTCGGCTAAGCCCAGCCGCCGAGTCGTGATATATTAGGACATTATAACAATATGACTGATAAGAGACCTTGTAAATTGACCAATTAATAAACACACGAAAATAGAACATGCTCTAATTGCCAAAAATGTCACAAGACATACACATATGTTTTACATACACAAAGTTTCATATGGATCACACGGTATGTTTACATGTGGAAAAATGTCCCACTACATGTCACAAAATACATGCAGTATATACCGTGTAACCCCATATTAGAAATAAATGGGAAGGTTTTATAGTCCAGACCGTGGCCCATCCGATGCAGAACGCTCTCTCTGGGATACGCTTCACTTTGGAACAGAGTATCCGAAATTAGCATGATTCGTTCTTGGCCTCTAAAGATGAGCAGTTCTTTTGGCTCGGAATCCATATGTTGCCAGGAAGATGGGAAAAGGTCATAGATAATAATGGCAAATATTTTGAATAAATTCATATTGTACAAATGTTTCAAAATGATAGCTAAACATTTGAAAATAAATTAATACAAATTTAAAAAAAAAAAATTTTGCATTTTTGTCTATTGGTACCACATTTGGTCAGAGGCTGTTAAAAGTCTTACACGACAAATTAAAAATATGCTACAATTATATAGGCCAAATCGGAAATTTCGACATAAAATGGGTTAAATTTGAAAGGAGCTGTAAATGATTGCCATAAACATATATTTATCTACTACAATCATAAGGAGTGAGATCGTAAAATTCTTAACACACGTTTTTCATTAAAACTTTTAACCCAAGTATTATTTGATATATTTTTTTGGATCAAGTTACATTTGTAAAATATGTCAGTTATTATGTTTAATGTCAATTACGTACATTTGTTGTTAATCTGATTAAAATGAGTGACCAGAAAAAAGTGCATACTAAAATTATTAAATATTTTCAACAAAACCCAACATGGTCCTACAAAAAGTTGGCCAAACAATCAAAGGTCTGACGTCAAACTGTTTTCAATGTTATTAAAGAGTACTGGGAGAACTTGTCCGTTGATATAAAACCTAGTTCAGCTAGAAGGAATGGTCCACATGATGTTTCTAAAGCCAAAAAAATAGAAAGCTCCCAACACATCCGGTAGGAAAGCAGCCCGGTTAGCTCAGTGCGCGGACTATTTGATACGAAAAGTTGAAGCTAATGCAGGTTTAAAAACATACAAGGCTCAAAAAGTTCCTTAAATTTTAAAATTTGCCAAAACTAATAACGATTTGTTTGGATTTTCCTTTAAATATGGTCTTTGTTTAAAATGTTGTTTGTTTATAATTTTATAACCCTGTGTTCACTGTAAATACAATGTCTGTCCCACTGAAGTTGTAGTCTCTTAAAGTTACAGCAAAATATTATAACCAACCATAAATACAAAACTACAGGATGTGTATTTCATTTCATTTAAGTAGAGAAAAAAACCTAAAGAAAAAAATTTTCCAACAAATGGTGGCAAAAAAAAAAAAAGAAGAAAAGAAAAAAACTCAATTGAAATTCGCAACGCTATAACGCTTAAGGACATTTGCCGTAGTTGCGTTATTGTCAATGAAACGGAAATTGAGAGGTTTTTTTTTTATAAAAAAAAAGGATAAAGCTAAAAATAAAAGGAAGGATGAGAAAAGCCAAGAAAAAAAAAACTAAATAACAATAATCTATAGACGAATAATTCTATAAAGAGCAAAAAGAACTAAAACAATTTCAGTAACGGACAAAAAAAAGTAAGATATTCTACTATTGTAATATAATGTTATAGTAATTTAAACCCTTATTACTTTAGGGATCAACAAATAAAATCAATTTCATAGCTTAAGCCTTTCATGTTGATTTAAACAACAGCTACAGAAGATTATTGACATGATTGGATTAGAAATTAGAAATCAGCCTAGATAATTGCTGACCCTAATACTATTTAGCCGTATTAAGTCTTTTTGCATGACACAATATGTTTGCTCAAACTTTAACCCTAAAGCTGATTTAATTTGAGTATTTAATTTCAGTTGGTCAATATACTTTTCTACATTTTGCAGGTTTTATACAATATGTGCTCGTATGTCTGACTTAATACTTTTTGATACTCGGGAGATTTGTTAGGAACACAGGACACTCATCACACACATATTGGCAAGGATTATTATAACAACTCAGCAAGTAGAACAATTTACCAACACACACATACACACTATACATAGAAGGATGAGTAACAGCATTACAAAACACTCAGTGCATTAATATTAGGCACATAATACATAAAAAAAGCATATCAAAATATAATTATATCTAAAACAAATATCTGTAATTAAATGTGGTTTTAATTTATATAACTTAATGTTTCAATTATTACATATCTTTTGTATGGCAATTAAGTGTACCTTTAATTATACTCACAAGTATTTATTTAGTTGTATGACTCTATTTACAAGTATTTTTCTAGGTTTTTCATATTTTTTTTTCTGGTCTTACTTTAGTAATAAGTAAAAAGTTGTCCATAGTTTCTTTGTTGTTTAGTTTTAGTTCTAGCACACTGGTTTTTGTACATTGACTTGTTGGTAGGAGCATTTGTCTAATTTTATGTGACATTTGTGCTGACACTCAAGTGTTTTTGTATTTTATGACTACTCATGGCTCAGCACGCATTTATCGATTACAGAAAAAAAAAAAACAGCAGAAGCAGAAACTCAAAACGTATATTTCCCAAATGTTGGGAAATATAATATTAAAGACAGGCCACAAAAAACATTAAAGTAACAAATTTACTGGGTTACTTGTTAAATAATAAAAAAATAGTGCTAGCGTATTTAAAAATAAAGTTAAAAAAATCTAGACTTAGCCATATCCATCTAATTGTACAACATTCTATTATTTATATATAATTTAGCCATATTTCCTAAAGTTTCACCTTGACTTAACAAGTGACTTAAAAAAACAGTAAGAGATTCGGATATGCCGAATCTTATATACCCTTTACCAAAGGAAAAGAAAAATACGGATAAAAAAATGTTTGCTTGCGACTTAGCAATCCAGGTATAGATTAAAATAGGCAAAAGTCAGGGTAGACGTGGTTTTTTGCTTATATATTTGGACATTTTTTAAAATTTTTAGCTTTTATTTTGAAACATTTGTACAACATGAATTTATTCAAAGTAGCTATGACCTTTTCCCATCTTTCTGGCAACATACGGATTTCACGCTAATGGAAATGCTCTTCTTTTGAGGACAAGAACGAATCAAACCAATATCGGATACTCAGTTCCAAAGTGAAGCGTATCCCAGAGAGAACCATCTGCTGATTTTACCATTTCACAGTATTGTAAAAAGGTTCCTTTGCAATACTACTCACTGTATATTTCTGTTTGTATTTTTGTATGTAAGAATTTCTATGAATAGTATTTTAAAGGGTTTTCCAACAAGAGGTCTTATTTTGAATCACCCGGTATATCGGTAGCTGTCACTTTTGAAGCTTTTATTCTTTAACATTTGACAAGTAGAAACTACGCCATTACTAAAAATGAAACGATACACGCTTCAACAACGCATTGAAGTTATTAAAATTCAATGTTGAAAATCTTGCAGTCACAGTTCGCAAAACTAAAGCATTTTTGGGTCGTCGTGAAGCACCTTGTCGGACCGCAATATATAAATTGGCAGAAAAACTGAGAATATTGCTGCTGTAGCTCAAAGTGTTGAAGAAAACCCAGGTTAGTACATTCCTCGTCGTTCTTTGGAATTGGGCATTCCACAAATGTCATTATACCGCATTTTGGATGATATTGATCTGGACAATATTTACTTTCAACAAGACGGTGCTACATGTCACACAAGCATCGAAACCATTGCTCTTTTAGAGGAAAAGTTTCCTGACCGTGTTATCTCTCGAAGAGGTCCTCACAATTGGCCACCGAGATCTTGTGATTTAATACCTTGCGACTTCTTCCTCTGGGGCCACGTGAAAGATAAGGTCTACGCCAATAGCCCAGCATCGATTCAAGACCTCAAAGACAGAATTCGTGAGGCTATCGATTACATAGGGCAGCCACTTTGCGATTTGGTTATGGAAAATTTCATGAAAAGGATATGGTCCAGTAAGCGTGGTCGTGGTGGCTATTTAGCTGATGTTGTTTTTCATTATTAACGGCATACCTTCCTCTTTATTATGAAATAAACATCCGATCATTAATCTCAAAAAATGTCATTATTCATTGAATACTAAATAACAGGTATTGCAGCATGCGGCGTTTTCGTGATAGTATATTACGATTTTATGTCTTGCTGCATATTCTGGGCGTTTTTTTTTTTAACGAATCAGTTACATTCAGTACAGGTTCCCTGCGATGGTCTGGCCAGATTTCAGAAGCTCATAATAGATAATAGATTGTACACCCACCGAATACAGAGCATTACCTTAGCGCCATGGATATTTGGCTTTGTTGTCGATTCGGATTGCTGACTGGGCTTCACATATGATCTCTCGTAATGGATTCATGATGATGATGATTTACTTTTATAGCGTTTAAGCATATTTCGGTCGCTCAGCTTCAATTCGTATAGTACCCAATTTGCCTCCTTAAGGTGAATCCTGCTGTTCGCAATCATTTTAAAATTGTTTCTCCCACTTCTTGTTGAGTTTGACAACAATTTTCATGAAGTAATGCCTCCAATTCTTGGTATTTTGGCTGGCCTGAGTCATAATTGGCTTCCGTGTCAAAATCATCACTTCTGAATCGCACAAACCATCTCTCGCACGTTGAAACCGATCGAACACATTCACCATAAGTTTTGGTGAGCAATCGGTGTGCTTCAGAGGTACTTTTTTAAAAATTAGAGTAGTATACCCTTCACAAATATAAGGTTGCTGAATCTTATATCTTATACCCAAAATTGTTTTTCAAAACTTAAAAAAAAATTTTTTTTTTTTATATTTAAAAAAAAATTAGTTTTCAAAATTAAAAAAAAAAATTTCAATTTTTTTCAAAATTTTTTTTCAAATTTTTTTTTTAAATTTTTAAAATTTTTAAAATTTTTTTTCAAAATTTCTAAAATTTTTTTTAAATTTTTTCCATTTTTTTTTACTTAATTTATTACTGAAAAAGATTATGACAAACAAATTTTTTTGGTAAAAAAAAATTCGGGTTAAAAATTATTTTTCTGGATTTTGGGCCATTGTAGGTCCAAATTACTATGGCCTTATGTAGTACATCGTTGCAATGGACTTTGAAATATCTATCATTAGATATCCATATTGTCTATATTAATGACTTAGTAATCCAGATATAGATAAAAAATATGCAAAAAATCGAGGTTGTCCCGGTTTTTTCCTTATATCAGCCATTTGTAGGCCGATTTTCTCGATTTTAAATAGCGAAGAATTTCCGATATATTGATGTATCAATTATGTTTGTAAGTTATTTGGGGGCTACGGAAAGTTGATTTCAACATACAGACGGACATGGCTATATCGACTTTGATATCTATAACGATCCCGAATATACATATATACTTTGTGGAATCGCAAATGAAAAATGTGGAAATTACAAACGGAATGACAAACTTATATATATATACCCTTGCCACTCACGGTAAAGGATATAATGACAGATATGTACCCTTCAAAATGACATATAAGTTATGAAAAACAAAAACAGCGATCAAGAGATACGCCATCTCTTGTAAATCCCGCAGTGTGTATACCCTTCAACAAAAAAGTAGAAAGTATTCTGTTTGTATAATAATGCATTTAATATTACAAATTAGATTTCACAATTCATACAACCCTTATATTACTTAGTTAATATTACATTATTTTGAAAAGAGCAAAAAATGTAATTCAAATCTACTTAATACCTCTAACATCAACATTATGTCATTTAACCACGTTTTATGACATCCATTTGCAAGTAAGTACTTAAGTGTTTTTAGTAAATTAAAACTATTCATATTTTAAAGCTGCTTATATACGCGTATAAATAAATTCAATCATTTGCACATGAGTAAACTAAAACCAACGCTAGTTACCCACCAACCTACTTGCAAAGCATTTGCATGCTATTTAAAGGGAATCAATTGACACCCTAAACAATATACGTATTGCAATATTGCAGCATTATTAATAAATAAATAAATTAAATAACATTTTATTAAGAATTTTTTTTAACTTTAATAAATATAAAAAAAAATATAAATTGATCTGTTTGTCTGCCAATAAACCTAAATGACTTTGGCATTTGAAATTAATTTTCAAATTTAAATGTTTTTGACAGCACAACAAATCAATACTTTAGAGAATATCCAAACGAATATTGTGTAAAATAAATTTAACTCTTTAAATTTAATGAATTTATGTATATTGAATGTAATGAACAAAAACGAATGCTAAAATGTATTAGTATTTAACTTATATGTTGCAATTTTATATGAATAGTGGGATAAACAACAAGTAAGAAATTATAGTCGGTCAAACCCGACCATATAATACCCTACCCTGAATATATGAGCAAAACCATTTTGCTTTTGAAATCTCAATAATTTATTTTCGTGAGTGAATTAGATCACATTCACTTAATTTTATATAATAATTTGTCCGTACAATTTTATTAGCATACCAATATTGCATTGGCAGCTACTCAAGCAGCAATATCAAAACGTTTGCGTGCAGCAGGATTCATATAAAAGCAGGGGAATTGGGTACCATAAGAATTGAAGACAAGAGACATTGAAAGACGATTTTTTTTTTTTTTTTTCACCGAATCATTACTTGCGATGAAAAATTAATCCATTATGATAACCCGAAGCGTAAGAGATTGTACGTGAAGCCCGGCCAACCAGCCGAATCGACACCAAAGCCAAATATCCATGGTGCTACGATAATGCTTTGTATTTGGTGGGGGCAAAAGGGTCCTTTCTATTATAAGCTACTAAAATCTTGCCAAACCTTCACAGGGAACCTGCACCGAACAAAACTGATTCGTTTGAAGTGAGCATTGGCCGACAAATGGCCAGACATGAAACCGTAATATTCCAACATGACAATGCTCGGCCACTATTTAGAAAACTATTTATAATAAAGAGGTTGGGAAGTTTTGCTTCACCCGCTTTATAGTCCAGACCTTGCTCCGTTTGACTACTATTTGCTTCGATCGAAGCAGAATGCTTTCTCTCAGATGCGCTTAATTTTTGAACAGAGTATCTGCTATTGGCTTGATTCATTCTTGGCCTCAAAACATGAGCAGTTCTCATATGTTGCCGGAAAGATGAGAAAATGTCATTGCTAACAATAGCCAATACTTTGAATACATTTGTATTGTATAAAAGCTATAAATTAAAAAAATACTGAATTTTTAAGTCATACACCCAATGTGTCCGATATCGTGCTATTTCGGGAGGACATTTGTATAGGGGCTAAATGAAATAATGGAACGATTTTTACCAGTTTTAACAGGTTTCGTCTTTGCGCCGAAAATAATACAAACTTTATTGAAATATATTCAAAACTCCGACCTTTACATGGCCAGACGGATTAAGAAAGTGATTCTGAGTTGATCGGTATACTTTAAGATTTTGGCTAACCTCCCATCTCTATGATGGTGTTGGGTTCAACAACCATAAATGTATTTGAATGAAACAAGTAAACTCAAATTATTAAATAAATTAAAGAGATTTGTGTAATTTGTTTGAATTTCTATAGAAATTGTGTTGACAAATATTTATACCTAAAGCCAAAAATATTAGTCATAGTAGGGTAGCCAGTTTTGTTTTTACATAAAGCGGTAAAATGTTAATAATATCTGAAAAATGTAGGGATTATCAAAACTTAAGCGGAACATAAAATAAAAACAAATGTTTCCATTATCTTAATATTATATTCTTTCAAAACATTTTCTATTTATGTTTAACAATAAACATATGTATGTGTTAAATTAAATTTCCTGAATAAATGAAAATATTAAATAAATTCGTTTAAATATTAAAAAAAAAAAAAAAATAAATATTAGTTTCGATTACACAAACGAATGCTAGTTCGAGGAAATATTTGAAATGAACCAATCATAACCATAGCTTTCGTCCTTGTTACAATATATTGATATGTGTCACAATATACTAAATTATGGCTCATCCAAATAGCCATACACTACGCACAAGCATTACAAGCTAAGCCTTAAACTAGAATCCGTAAGGCAGTCGACGTAGAGGAAAGCTATCGCACACATGGAAGCGACAAATTGAAAACGAAATATCACAATTGCAACTTTGATGGAATGAAATAAAAGACTGAACCTTCACTAAATTATACATTAAAATAAAAATTTAAAAATAAAACAATTTTTAAATTAAATTTTTTTTTAAATCATTAGTGAAAAAATTGTATGTCAATACATTTTTTTTGGTGAAAAAAAATTCGAGGTAAAAAACATTTTTCCGATTTTGACCTATTGTAGGTTTGACCTACTATGGCGTTATATACGTCATTGTAAAGGTCTTTGAAATATCTATCATTAGATGTCCATATTGTCTATATTAATGACTTAGTAATCCAGATATATATCAAAAATATGTCAAAACTCAAGGTTGTCCTGGGTTTTTCCTTATACTTCAGTCATTTGTGGGCCGATTTTCTTGATTTTAAATAGGAACCGCACCGGGTCTATAGCGAATATATTTATATATTATTTGGAGGCTACGAAAAGTTGAATTTAACATACAGACAGGCGGACTTGTATATATCGACTCCGCTATCTGTAACGATCTAGAATGTAGAAATTATATATACCCTTGCTACTCATGGTGAAGGTTATAAGTAGTAGTGAAACAGATCAAATATATAAACTGCTAACTGCAGTTTTATCACAAGGTGGAATTGGACAGTCAGCGAGCAGATGGACCAACTAAAATACATCAAGTTTATAAGGCATTTCAGAGTCGATTAGTACACCTAAGATCTATTAGTTTTGAGAGACAAAGACGTCATCAGTAGGGGGCGGATTGCATGTTTTTTCTCGAACGTCCAAATACAATGTAGACTAATTATCTATCCGAATAGCACATTTTGCAGTTAAATGGCATTGATTTGTTAGTGCATCTTTTTGCATATTTTATTAATAATGCATATTTTGTTATATTTTACTTCAAAATGCATATTTATATGCATATTATGTAAGTTTTTAATAAAAATATAAGTTTTTGTTGTCAATGGACAATATATTGTCTGGACAAAAAGTTTTTTATCGAATTTCTTCTAGAAATAGCATTAAATGTTATCAACTAACTTCTTTCGACATCGAGAAACTGGCATTAAGTTTTTCATTTTTCTATCAGCAATTGAAAATTATCATTTCGAAACATTTAGCTTAAAAAAAGTTTAGAGTTTTTTCTAAGTATCGAAAATTCATTAAATGTATTTGTTTTCATTGCAATTTCGATTTATAAGAGATTTCGTCATCGAACGATTTTGTAACTTCACATACACAGTTACCGCTCCTGACAGTAATTTTCCTGCAGTTCTAGGAGACTGTCCTTAACTAGTGATTTTACCTATCATTTAGGTTGACAACTAGTTACATAACTAGCTACGTGACAAGTTCTTTTAACACGCATGTGCTATGCACAAATGCTCTAAATAATTAACGTTTAGAGTAACTACACTATATATTAGTTAGAGACACTTAAGTGACAATTGTCTATACGCTAAATTACATGGGATGTAAAAAATAACCAATTGACTACTCTCTGCATTACAAATAGCACATACGTGAAAAAGGACCCAAAATATATAAATTGGAGTCAGCCAAGTGATGAGACATTAGTGACAATTACTGACTATAAGGGATACATCTACTACTTGTTGGATTATTACGAGATTAAGGTCGGATGCTACTTTATATCACGATCAATATATTGATGATTTTGAAAGGGAAGATAGAAGCTCTAAAGATTATAGCTTTAAACAACTATTCATACCAAGATATTATAATTAATATATCCATCCTTTTCTCAGAAGAACAATTATAATTTTAAAACTTTAACAATTTAATTCCTGGTATAATTTAAAGAGTCCTAACTACTGGGAACACTGTTATATAATTTTTGGGCATTGAGCGATCCTTAGTTAATTATTTTATGTTTCAGCACAAAAATTTAAGTGCATATTTTTTAAATTTTTAGGTCATGTTTTGATTTTTTTGAAGCATATTTTAGGCGCATATTTTCCAATAATAAATGCATGAAAATCCGCCCCCTAGTCATCAGAAATTGCGTTTTATAATTTATTTAATTACTTTTTCAAACAAATTTTCCAAGTACAGTGCACTCGCGGTAACGTAAACACCGTCTAACGTGAACACCGCCTAACGTGAACAAGCTTTTGTTTACATTGACTACTCTGTAACGTGAACAAACTCAGAAAGCCCTATAACGTGAACAATTTATTTCACTGCATTTGTTTTCTAAATTCGATTTTTAAAGTTTAGGGAATCTCCTTATATTAAAAATCTGTTTGTATCTTCTAAATTAATTTATTTTAATGGCAACGTATGAGTAATTTTATTTTCTATGTAATTTTATTTCAATGTATATTTTCTCGTGATCTCGTTTTGTTTTGTAATGCATTTTAATCAATAATTTTTGTTTTATATTTTATGAATGAAAATAATAATAAAAGAATTTCACGTTCAAGCGTGTAAAACACAGGTTTATATTATAAAATTTTATATTATTTCCATGAAATTCGACAATCGCTAACGTGAACAAATTCAGTAACATGAATTCCCTTGGATTTAATTAGTTCACGTTACCGCGAGTGCACTGTATTCAGTTCCTACTAGTTGTTTTGTTGAACACAGTCCAACAAATTGACACTTTTTGATTGGAACAGAACAGAGACCCTATAATTCTGCAAGGACATGTTGAGTAGATAATTTTTGTAGAATAAACTTATAGTCCTTCTGTGGCGTGCAGTTTTGATTTGATTAAGCGTAAAGAGCTTTGAAATTTTCTGGCAAACATTTTTGTAGAATATTTTAATCCTTACATATCCTTTCTGAAAGGACTTTTAAAATTTTCTCCCCTAAAGAGAGGAGATAGAGGGTTAAAATCTCCCACATAAATGATCCCCATAAAATTCTCTCAGACATTAACTTGCAACATTTGTTTCAGTTAGTATAATGCTTTCTTCGATCAAAAAATTAAAACTTAGACCCACTGTAAAAAAAAAGTCAGACCAGCTGGACTATAAATTTATTCTACAAAAATGATCTACTCAACTAGCTCTTTGAGAATTATAGGGTCGCTATTCTGTTCCAAAAATGCTGTTGTTCAAAGTGGACTGTTCTTAAATAGCTTGATGTTAAGTGTTAGATGTGCAAAACCTAAAAAAAAGTGGGAATTACAAATCCTACAAACTAGTCATAGATTTTTTTACATTCATACAAATTACATTCGTTTATATCATAAGCACTGTATCTGTTAACTTTAGTAACTAATTCATATTTGCAAGACTGCTAAATAAACCCTAACATTTGTATGGTATAACTTCAGGCGTTTTTCTACTTAATGATTTATTGTCTACATTTTGGCTTTCAAGGGTTAAACGTTTAAGTATCACAACTTAACATTTGCGATACTTAAAGTGTGTTAGCGCATATTTCGACTTTTTCTTCTTATTTTTCGTTGAGCATAAATTATCTCAAGAGATTTATGAAGTAAAAATATTTTTTTATTTTTATAAAAGAAGTCATATTTCATGACTTGTATTTATTTATAGAGGAAAGCTCAAATTTATTATTTGAATAAAATGTTAGAGGAAAACCAACAAAATCTCAAGATGAAAATGCAAATAAAATAAAAGTATGCAAATTTTCTAGAACTACACTAAATTACACTTACTAACGAATGTTATTTGACTATTGGCAATAATACAATTGACTTCAAGAGTATTGAATAAAATAGAAATATGCATAATAAAAATAAATGTTAAGCAAATAAGGGACTAATAACCAAATATTATTAAATTATTTTTCCGCAATATAGCTGTAAAAATCCCCAGTATAATTGGTGAAGGTTATATAAGATTCGGTATAGCCAAAATATAGCACTCTACTTATTTCATACTCAAAATGTTTTTATAAATTTCTTTATAATTTAAAGCAAGAATTTTCTGCAATAACACTAACCTTTAACTCCTTTTTCACTTATTATCATTCCATTAAATTTTTTCTTTTTTTATGCTGTCAGAAAACTACTTAAAATATTTATTTATATTATTTACTTTACTTTGCTTTCTTTCTTATTTTTATCCATTTATATAAAAAGCAGTGTATTTTGATATGTTTGGCATTTGATGACCTTGAAATTTGTGTGTGATTTTTATTTCCGTTTCGTGTAAACTTTAACGATGTATGTATGTATGAGTTTGTGTATTTGTATGTATGAATGTTATGTGTTCGTAGTAAAGGTGGTTACAAAATGTTCGCCTAGAATGCATCAAGTAAAATTTATTACAGCATACTTTTAGGAGTTTTCTTATTTATCTTGATTTTTATTATTTCTGTTCTACTTCCTCTTTTCCAAGCCGTTTAGGTGTAAATGTAGTTAGATTTACGCTGTAATCTCGTATACATATAAATATATTGTATATTTAATTTTTTTTTCTAGATATTTGATAAATGAAGCGTTAAATAAATATTGCGATTAAATGAGCTTTTAATTTGTGGCAGAAAATTACAAATGTTTATTTTTTATTTGATTTATCATTTTTCTGATTTAAGAGGAATAAAATGAATTTTTTCCTTGAAGAAATCTAACAGAAGATATTAAATAGAAATTCCGTAAAACCTTGAGTGTAACTAATTTCCAAGCAATTATTTTCTTAATATTTATAAAAATACACACTAAAAAATATTACTTTAGCTTTTATTTTACTATTTGTTTGATTTTCCAGTTCAAGGCATAGCAAAGAAAGAAATAAAAACCGTTAAAAAATACTACTCAAAGAAATTTACGCTTATTTACAATGTAAAAGTATGCATAATTAAAAGGTAACTAGGGCCACCTACAAAATCAACAAACCATTAACAATTGTTCTTGCTAATTATTGTTGTGGGCCATTTTTACATCCTTCACCATGAGTGGCAGGAGTATAAATAAGTTTGACATTCCATTTGTAATTGCAAACAAATTTATTTGCAACACTATAAAGTATACGTATGTATGTAATTTGTAACTTGTTTAAACGATTTACTTTTGTAAATTGAAATACGAAAACCAAGTTTTTACAAATGTATACTACATTGAACAGTGGTTTAAACAAATTTTTTTTTCGGATTCATAAATGGATTTTTGGCGATTTTTTTAAAAAATTTGAGACACAAAGTGACCAACTATGAGGGGCCCCGCACTGGCCCCCATTAGCGCTAGGAAGCTGAACAAATGTAAATCAACTCGAAAACACCTCAGCTTCAACCATGTGATATTTCGTAATAAGATCTCCAATAGTTCCTGGGATACCAAATTATTTCCAAAAAAAAAAAACTTCTAAACCACTGTGCAATGTTCTTTCAGTTCATATCAAGATGAAGGGTATATAAGATTCGTCACATCGACTACAATACATTAACTTGTTGTTTTTTAGCTATAAAAACCCACGTTTAACTGGAAATGTGTAGTTATGCATGCTGTTTTCTTTTTTCGACAAAAAAAATTGGGTATGTACCAGCTAAGCATTGGTGGCCATTTTCCCAATGTAATTTTCCATATGGGTATTACCATGTCATCGTATATGACATTTTGTTCCTATTACATGTTGCTTTGCGATAAAGTAATAAATCTGAACTATTTCTACCGTTTTCGATTTTTTATGATTTTTTTAAAACAAAAAAATTTTATTTTCTCGTAAAAAATATATTTTTTGCTTCAATTTGCTATTATAAATCCGAAACTACTGAACCGATTGAAACGCAATATATACATGAAAGTTTGTACATAGCATGGGGAAATTGTTTTCAAAATTCAATAAATCGTAAGAAGAACATTAACTACTCAATTTTATGTATATCAAACAAAAAACTAAAATTTTGTGAAAATGAGCGAATTCACTTAATTGTGAAGAAATACAAAAAGAATTCTTCGATATTTATGATCGATATCTTATTTTGTTCCTATTACATGTGGCTTTGCGATAAAGTAATAAATCTGAAAACTTTTTGCCGTTTTCGATTTTTCATGATTTTTTAAAAAAAAAAATATTTGCTATTTTCACGTAAAAAATATATTTTTTGCTTCAATTTGTTATTATAATTCCGAAACTACGGAGCCGATTGATTGGCAATATATATACGAAAATTTGTGCGTAGCATGTGGAAAATATTTTCAAAATTCAATCAATAGAAAGAAGACTATTAGCTTTTCAATTTTATGTATATCAAACAAAGAACTAAAATTTTGTAAAAATGAGCGAATTCATATAATTGTGAATAAAATCGAAAAGAATCCATCGATTTTTATGACCGATATCTCATTTTGTTGCTATTACATATGGCTTTTTGATAAAGTAATAAATCTGAAAAATTTTTGCCGTCTTCGATTTATCATTATTTTTTTTAGAACAACAAAATTTTATATTTTCATGTAAAAAATATATTTTTTGCTTCAATTTGTTATTATAACTCCGAAACTACTGAACCGATTGAAACACAATATATACGTGAAAACTTGTTTATAGCATGGGAAAAATATTTTCAAAATTCAATCAATCGAAAGAAGACCACTAACTACTCAATTTTATGTATATCAAACAAAAAACTAAAATTTTGTGAAAATGAGCGAATTCACTTAATTGTGAATAAATTCGAAAAGAGTTAATCGATATTTCTGATCGATATCTCATTTTCTTGCTATTACACGTAGCTTTGCGTTAAAGTAATAAATCTGAACAATTTCTGTCGTTTTCGATTTTTTGTAATTTTTTTAAAACAAAAAAATTTTATATTCATGTACAAAATATATTTTTTGCTTGAATTTGTTATTATAACTGCGAAACTACTGAACCGATTGAAATACAATATATTTGTGAAAATTTTTCCATAGCATGAGAAAAATGTTTTCAAAATTCAATCAGTCGAAAAAAGAACATTAACTACTCAATTTTGTGTATATCAAATGAAAAACTAAAATTTTGTGAAAATGAGCGAATTCACTTAATTGTGAATAAATTTGAAAATAATCAGGTGATATTTATGATCAATATCTTATTTTGTTCCTATTACATGTGGCTTTGCGATAAAGTAATAAATCTGAACAATTTCTGCAGTTTTCGATTTTTCATGATTTATTTAAAACAAAAAAATTGGCTATTTTCACGTAAAAATAAATTTTTTCCTACAATTTGTTATTATAACTCCGAATTTACGGAGCCGATTGATTAGCAATATATATATGAAAATTTGTACACAGCATGAGGAAAATTCAATCCATCGAAAGAAGAACATTAACTACTCATTTTTATGTATATCACACAAAAAAACTAAAATTTTGTAAAAATGAGCGAATTCAATTAATTGTGAATAAATTCGAAAAGAATCCTTCGATTTTTATGATCGATATCCCATTTTGTTGCTATTACATGTAGCTTTGCAATAGAGTAATAAATCTGAACAATTTTTGCCGTTTTCGATTTTTCATGATTTTTTTTAAACATAAAAATTAGCTATTTTTACTTAAAAAATATACTTTTTGTTTCAATTTGTTATTATAACTCCGAAACTACTGAGCCAATTGAAACGCAACACATACGTGAGAATTTGTACATAACATGGGGAAAATGTTTTCAAAATTCAATCAATCGAAAGAAGAACACTAATACTCAATTTTATGTATATCTAACAAAAAACTTATATTTTGTGAAAATGAGCGAATTCACTTCATTATGAATAAATACGAAAAAAATCAATCGATTTTTATGATCAATATCTCATTTTGTTGCTATTACATGTAGCTTTGCGATAAAGTAATAAATATGAACAATTTTTTCTGCGTTCGATTTTTCATGATTTTTTTAAACAAAAAATATGATATTTTCACATAAAAAATATATTTTTTGCTTCAATTTGTTATTATAACTCCGAAACTACTGAGCCGCTTGAAACGCAATATATGCATGAAAGTTTGTTCATAGTATGGGGAAAATGTTTTCAAATTTCAATCAATCGAAAGAAGACCATTAACTAATCAATTTTATGCATATCAAACAAAAAACTAAAATTTTGTAAAAATGAGCGAATTCATATAATTGTGAATAAATTTGAAAAGAATCAATAGATATTTATGATCGATATCTTATTTTGTTCATATTACATGTGGCTTTGCGATAAAGTAATAAATCTGAACAATTTTTGCAAAACAAAAAAATTTGCTATTTTCACGTAAAAAATATATTTTTTGCTTCAATTCGTATTATAACTGCGTAAGTACTGAGCCGATTGAAATGCAATATATGTATGAAAATTTGTTCATAGCATTGGGAAAATGTTTTCTAAATTCAATCAATCGTAAGAAGAACATTAACTACTCAATTTTATGTATATCAAACAAAAAACTAAAATTTTGTGAAAATGAGCGAATTCACTTAATTGTGAATAAATTTGAAAATAATACATAGATCTTTATGATCGATATCTCATTTTCTTACTATTACGTGTAGCTTTGCGACAAAGCACTAGATCTGAACTATTTCAGCCGTTTTCGATTTTCCATGATTTTTTGAAACAAAAAAATTTTATATTTTCACGTAAAAAATATATTTTTTGCTTCAATTTATTATTGTAACTCCGAATCTACGGAGCCGATTGAAATACAATATATGCATGAAAATTTGTACATAGCATGGGGAAAATGTTTTCAAAATTCAATCAATCGTAAGAAGAACATTAACTACTGAATTTTATGTATATCAAACAAAAAACTAAATTTTTTTAAAAATGAGCGAATTCACTTAATTGTGATATATTCGAAAAAAATCCATCGATTTTAATGATCGATATATCATTTTGTTGCTATTACAGTATTAAAGTAATAAATCTGAATTATTTCTGTCGTTTTCGATTTTTTATGATTTTTTAAAACAAAAAAATTTTTATTTTCTCGTAAAAAATATATTTTTTGTTTCAATTTGTTATTATAACTCTGAAACTACTGAGCCGATTGAAATGCAATATATACATAAAAGTTTGTACATAGCATGGGGAAAATGTTTTCAAAATTGGATAAATAAAAAGAAGAACATTAACTACTCATTTTTATGTATATCACACAAAAAAACTAAAATTTTGTGAAAATGAGCTAATTCACTTAATTGTGAATAAATACGAAAATAATTAACCAATTATTATGACCGATATCTTATTTTGTTCATATTACATGTCGCTTTGCGAGAAAGTAACAAATCTGAACAATACACTTTTTGTTTCAATTTGTTATTATAACTCCGAAACTACAGAGTCGATTGAAAGACAATATATATATGAAAATATTGTACATAATGTTTTCAAAATTCAATCAATCGAAAGAAGACCATTAATACTCAATTTTATGTATATCAAACAAAAAACTAAAATTTTGTGAAAATGAGCGAATTCACTTAATTGTCAATAAATTCGAAAAGAATTCATCGATTTTTATGATCAACATCTCATTTTGTTGCTATTAAATATAGCTTTGCGGTAAAGTAATAAATCTGAAAATTTTTTGCGTTTTCGATTTTTCATGATTTTTTAAAACAAAAAAATTATATATTTTCACTTATAAAATATATTTTTTGCTTCAATTTGTTATTATAACTCCGAAACTACTGAGCCGATTGAAATGCAGTATATACTTAAAAATTTGTATATAGTATGCGGACAATGTTTTCAAATTTCAATCAATCGAAAGAAGACCATTAACTACTCAATTTTATGTACATCAAACAAAAAACTAAAATTTGGTGAAAATGAGCGAATTCACTTAAATGTAAATAAATTCGAAAAGAATCCATCGATTTTTATGGCCGATATCTCATTTTGTTGCTATTGCATGTGGCTTTGCCGTTTTTGCCGTTTTCGATTTTTCATGACTTTTTTAAAATAAAAAAATTGCTATTTTCACTTAAAAAATATATATTTTGTTTCAATTTGTTATTATAACTCCGAAATTAATGAGCCGATTGAAATGCAATATATATATGAAAATTTGTAAGTAGCATGGGGAAAATGTTTTCAAAATTCAATCAATCGAAAGAATAACATTAACTAGTAAATTTTATGTATATCAAACAAAAAACTAAAATTTTGTGAAAATGAGCGAATTTACTTAATTGTGAATAAATTCGAAAAGAATCCATCGATTATTATGGTTGATACATAATTTTGTTCCTATTACATTTGGCTTTTCAAAAAAGCCATAATTCTGAACAATTTTTGCCGCTTTCGATTTTTCATGATTTTTTTAAAACAAAAAATATGATATTTTCACGTACAAAATATATTTTTTGCTGCAATTTGTTATTTTTATATTTGCTATATAAAAACGGATTAAAGTTTATGTTAATCTCAACTTTTCTAAGTTTATTTTAATAAAATCCAAAAAGTCTTCCAAATGAACGTTTTTATCTGAAAAAGGGTTATTCTAGAACCACTCTCAGTTTATTTATAGATCTTTATTACCATTCAGTTGGGGATAGACATTTTATCATTTAGAAATTCAACATAAGCAATGAAAAACACAAGAGTAAAAATATTTTATTTTTAACAATTTACCAGATTTTCCTATTAAAATAGATTCTGTTTTTGTTTAACATTTAAGAAAACAAATAAATAAAACCGAAGTCTTAACATTTGCTGTTTAAATTTATACATTTTTAATTAAATAAAGTTCTATTTGTAGTAAAGTTTAACCTTGTTCTTAACCCATGTACACAGTAGTAATAAGCTTTTATTAATTTAAACAATGCCTGGCAAATACATAGCATACACATACACAGTCAGGAATTCGCAGAAAATGCCTGAAGGTACCCTGCAGCTTATGGAACTAGTTGAGAAATTAAATTAACTAGTTACCTAGCAACCTAATTGCATGGATTATGTCTATAGTATTCATAAGAAATGCAGAATAACCGAGGTATTTCTTGACTTTTAACCTGTAAAATCTTTTGTAGCGGTCACGTGATTTACGGTGACTTTTTTTAGCTTTTTTGGAATATAAAGGCCAGGGTCAATGTCCATTTTTAATTCAACAATTAAATCTTTATATAAATTTGTTGTCAAACGTTTTAACTACACAACCACGGAACATATTTTGAATATTGTTTGATTTCATTATCAAACACTAAATGAAGATCACTAAAGATTTTGTTAGTGAAATTTAGACATAATGCGGAGAAAACTCATAGCTTTCGACATATATAAATAGCAATATATAAAGCTAGTATAAAGTTGTCAATTGTATCCTTTAAACTTACAGGGTATACATGTATGCTTTCACAGTTTAATTCATACTTCTAGTTTTTCACTTTTAGTTACAACATCCGCAGACAATTGTGCCACTGCACACTGACAAAGACACAAAAAAACAAGTAAGAGAGCTATATTCGGCTGTGCCGAATCTTATATACCCTTCACCAAATTATACTTTAAAATAAAAATTTTAGATATTTTTAGGTATAAAAAATTAAATTTTTTTTTCAAAATTTTTAAAAATATTTTTTTTCTAAATTGTTTTTCAAAATTTAAAAAAACATTTTTTTTTTTTCAAAATTATTTAAAATTTTTTTTTCGAAATTTTTTCCAATTTTTTTTTTTAAATATTTTTCAAATTTTTTTAAATTTTTTTAAATTTATTAGTGAAAAAAAGTTAAAGAAAAAAAATTTTTTGGGTAAAAAAAAATTCGGGTTAAAAAATATTTTTCCCGATACTATAGCCTTATATACATCGTTGCAATGGTTTTTGAAATATCTATCATTAGCTATTCATATTGTCTATATTAATGACTTAGTAATCCAGATATAGATCAAAAATAGACCAAAAATCGAGGTTGTTCCGGTTTTTTCCTTATATCTCAGCCATTTTTCCGATTTTCTCGATTTTAAATAGCGACCGAGCCGGAAGAATTCCCGACATATTGATGTATAAATTATGTTTGTAAGTTATTTGGGGGCTACGACTTCGCTATCTATAACGATCAAGAATATATATACTTTGTGGGGTCGCAACTGAAAAATGTAGAAATTACAAACGGAATGACAAACTTATATATATCCTTGCCACTCATAGTGAAGGGTATAAAAAGAAATGAATAGAAAATAAGGAAAATAAAACAAAACTACAAATAATGGTTGTAAACTACTACCAACCTACTACCACTTGTTAAATATTCATTGTAAAAATAGTTAATATACACAGATACAGTTACAGAAATATAAACACAGATAGATTTATCTCAACAATACATATAAAATGTACATGTTTAAGTTTGTGTATGTCTGAGAGTGCAGCTGGTTTTATTTAATAGGGCGCCACTTTTTAACTGAATTAAATATGAGCAGAATTTTAAAAGATTCCCTTTTCATTATAATATATCTCTTGTTATTGTTTATTAGCTAAAGTTAGAAAATCTCAACAATTTAGAGCTTAAATATTCTTTGAAATTCTAGGAGTTACTGCCACCCTAATAAAGCCTTTACATAAATTGTAATGTTTTGTCCAAAAAACATCCACTTGCAGGTTAGTTTTTATCTTAAAACTAAAAAAATACAAACATGTGTTTACACTTAAAGATTTGATATACACAATTAAAGCCCTTATTTTAGAATTATAGGATATTCGGTGCTGATTTTTAACATCGATTAACCTGATGCCAAACAAAATCATAAAATTGCATGTACAGTAGAGTGCTCCAAGATTGTATGGACGGCAAAAATTTTCTAGGTCTCCCTCTAGAATTGTTCCATGTATTGAAGAAACACGTTGTGTAAAATATCAGGATGATAGGATAACGTGAACTGGTGCCGCAACGCTGCTGAAGTTTTGAGGTGCATTTACAAGGGGAAAGAATACAAATTTTTCAGTTTATGTAAAAATTTTGCCATTAAATAATAACTTTTGCAAATTAATTTAAAAGAATCGATATGTGTACGTAATTATCGTTCAAATCTATATAAATATATAAATGTCTTTGTAAGTTTGTTTGTTTATTTGTTTGTTTGAGCATCACGGCTCGCATCGATTTTATTGAAATTTGGAACGTAGATAGATCCTTACTTGGAAGCGTCAATAGGCTATAACTTTTTTCAATACTTGGACCAGAAAGGGGTAAACAGGGGAAAACCGGTAAAATTGGTACCTTTAGTTCTTAAACAATAAATACTAAACGGCCGAAACGATTTTATTGAAATTTCCAACATAGACTACGACAGGGGTAGCGAAGCGCACCGGGTCAAGCTAGTCTATATATATAAAAGAGTAACGTTAGTGACTGACTGAATGACTGATTCATCATCGCACAGCCCAAACGACTGAAGCTAAAATCATGAAATTTTAACTGTGGGTTCCTCCCTCTCCAAAACGATCCGATAAGAAGGGATTTTTGGAAATTCGAACGTTTAGAGGGTAAAAACGGGTAAATTTGGTAACCTTATAACTTCAAAACTAATAAAGACACAAAAAAACTTACAATAGCAAGTTACTCCATTTAAAAAATAAGCTGACAGGTGTTTCGTTCTTTTACGAAATTCTAACCTTTTAGGGAGAAAACGGGTAAAAACTATATTTTGGTACTTTTTTGAAACCCTATATATCTTTTAACGTAATAATCATAGAAACAAATTTTAAATCGTATTCTTTACTTATCATAAAATAAAAAATATAAGTTTGGTACTTTTTGGAAATTCGAACCCATAAGGGATAAAAATTGTGTCTATTTTTGGTACTTTTTCATAAAATATGTTTTTTTTCTATAATTTGACATAGAGATACGAATATTTTATTATGAGCTCCCACCAAGATACAGAAATTTATTTGAATATAATTTTACCACCGTAATGAGGATACAAAAGGTACCAAAAAGGGGGTAAAATCGGGAAAATACATTTTATTTGAAATTATAATTTTTTTGATAATTTTTTTTAACATTGGTTCATAGATTCATTAAAAAATTAACTAACAGGTTATTATTTGGAACTCGAGTGCCAAGGTTTATATTGGACCACATCCGGGTAAACAGTTTGGTACTTTTATTAAAACATATTTTTTCTTGGGCACATTAATACAGATTTTAATCGTTTGAGACATGTCTGTAGCATAAACAATTTTGACAAAATGGAATATTTTTAAATTTCTAACTTGAGGGGTGTTCAAGGAGAAAAAGGGAAATTGGTACTTTTCTCCTAATGGTACTTTTTTAATCTTTTAAATTATATCACTTATCAACATTAAAGTTAGCTGATATGTATCTGAGTGAAGTTAGTGTTAGGAATAGGGGATAATATTTATGTGAGAACTAAATTATAGGTACTTTTTTATTGTTCTAATGGTACTTTTTTGATTTTCTATAACAATGGACTTAGAAACATGAAATTAAGGATATATGGTCCTAAGTGAGTGAGAATTCTAGGGGGAGACTTTTTGGTACTTTTTCTTTATTGGAATGGTACTTTTTGTAATTTCTCCAATAATGAAACTACAAACATGAAATAAAGGTTATTGGACCCGGGTGAGTGTGAAACGACAAGTGGCTGCTTTTGGGTACTTTCTTATTCTTCTGATGGTACTTTTTGAATTTTCTATAACAATGGACTTAGAAACGTGAAATTAAGCATATATGGTCCTAAGTGAGTTTGAATTCTAGGGGGAGACTTTTTGGTACTTTTTCGTTATTCGAATGGTACTTTTTGTAATTTCTTCACCAATAAATCTAGTAACATGAAACAAAGCTTTTACATGGTCCGAGTGGGAGTGAGTGCTATTTGGTACTTTTTCTATATTGTAATGGTACTTTTTGAATCTTCTATAATAATGGAGCCAGAAATATGAAATTAAGCGTATATGGTCCTAAGTGAGTGAAAATTCAAGCAGATACTTCATGGTACTTTTTCTTTATTATAATGGTACTTTTATTAATTTCTTTACCAATGAACCTAGAAACATGAAATAAGCTTACATCGGCCCGAGTAGGTGGGAATCCACAAGTGGCTGCTTTTCAGTACTTTCTTATTCTTCTAATGGTACTTTTTGAATTTTCTATAACAAATGACTTAGAAACATGAAATTAAGCATATATGGTCCTAAGTGATTGAGAATTCTAGGGGGATACTTTTTGGTACTTTTTTCTTTATTCGAATGGTACTTTTTGTAATGAATTAATAAACATGAAACTAGAGATATGTTATCCTGAATTAGTATTAATTCACAAACGGAGACTTAATAGTACTATTTATTTCATCAAATTAACGTGCCTCAGGCCATTATTACAAGAAATGTAGCAACAAAATTAACATATTTTGAGAAATATTAAAATAAAAGCACATTTTTACTTAAAATATGAACATATTTACTTGTGTATGAGTTTTTGTCTTCGTAGAATACCGTTAACCTATTTGCAGGGATGACCAAACAAATTTAATTTTTTTTAACGGCAGTTTCAAAACTCCAATTTAAATTTTTTGAAAATTTTGTTAAACAAATTTCCGAATTTGTTGATCATCATATTGGGATATATTAACAACATAACAGGGAATAAAAATATGAAAAAAGTATGACAATCGGAGAACGTTAACCCTTAAATTGTTAAGGTCAAAGGTAATTTTTTTCAATATTTGGAATTTCTCATGGAAGTATAGGGAAATGTTGTATATTCTTGGCGGATTTGGATGAAACTTAAGAAAAATATAACATGAAGTCTAGTATTTATAATAATGTCTCAAAAATGGATATTAACCCTTAATGACATTTGGGGTTAAAATGACACTCAACTTATAAAATCACGAAAAATACAGTCAATATAAATAAATTTAATGATTCTATACCCTTTACCATGAGTGGCAAGGGTATTTTTAAGTTTGTCATTCCGTTTGTAATTTCAACATTTTTCATTTGCGACCCCACAAAGTATATATATTCTGGATCGTTATAGATAGCGAAGTCGATATAGCCATGTCCGTCTGTCCGTCTGTATGATACATCAATATATCGGGAATTCTTCCGGCTCGGTCGCTATTTAAAATCGAGAAAATCGGCCCACAAATAGCTGAGATATAAGGAAAAAACCGGGACATCCTCGATATTTGGCCTATTTTTGATCTATATCTGAATTACTAAGTCATTAATATAGACAATATGGATATCTAATGATAGATATTTCAAAGTCCATTGCAACGATGTATATAAGGCTATAATAATTTGGACCTATAATGGGTCAAAATCGGGAAAAATATTTTTTAAACCGAATTTTTTTTGACCAAAAAAAATTTTTTTCATACATTTTTTATTAATAATAAATTTAAAAAAATTTTTTTTTTTTAAATTAAAAAGAAATTTGAAAAAAAATTTGAGAAAAATTAAATCAAAACAATTTAAAAAAAAAAAATTTTTTTAAATTTTTTTAAATTTTGAAAAAAAAAAAATTAATTTTGTTTACCTAAAAATATTTAAAATTTTTATTTTAAAGTATAATATGGTGAAGGGTATATAAGAATATAGCTCTCTTACTTGTTCAAAATTAAATAACCAGAATCATTTAAGTTATTTTTTTAAATTTAATAAAGAGAAGAGAAAAACTATTGAAAATTAGGAACCCTAGTTCAGCTGTTACAATTTTGTATTTTTATCCTTATTTAGCACTTATTAGAATCGAGAAGAATCAATTTTTTTTTAAATTTCGTTCAAAAGAATATTTGAAAAAGTGGAATTTGGGATTTTAAATAGGATTTTTATGTTTTTTTATTGGTATAAATTTAGACCTTGGGAGCTCTTAAAATCCATCGCCAAGTGATTTAGTGGTAAACTCTTTATTATGATAATTTTTCAAGGTAGCTACAATTAAAATATTTAAGCCAATATACCCTTAGCTTACTCATTTTTCTAAACTGTTTTATTAATTATTTTTGGAGTGTTTATTTTATAATACAATACAATTCAACTAAATGTCTCTCTAATTTAAAACATTCAACAAATATGTTATTGTTTATTACTGTTATTACAGCCATTATTATTACTACTATTTTTTCCTTAATATTTCTATTCTCCACAGTTGTTTAAAATGTTTTGTAGTCTTGTCAATTTCATTGTCGCATGCGATGATGATAATGACTGACACCAAAAACTTAAGTACTTTTTATGCGAGTAAAAATATACATAAAAAAATGTAACAATCCAACAAAGAGTATTTATTTTCTCTCTGTAATATGACACGTTGTGTTAATGATTATCACCATTATTAGCAGCATCAACAGCATCATTACAGCGTCAAATAACAGCGAATGTTTATAATGTCACTGTTTGCAGTTGTAATATACACTCGTAATAATTACAATTAAAGTCTTTTTTTTTTTTGTTTTGTTTATAACAAAACATATTTAGATTACAACCAATTTTAGTTTCAGTTGTGCTTGAAAAATTTTATGAAATTTTTGATCGTTACTGCTTGTTCTGATGCTGTCATTAAAAAAATGACTTCAAAAAAGTTTTTCTTAGCAAACATTTTTGAGCCACTGACAATATAAGCATTCATTACTTTGTAATTGAAGGATTGTGTATCTCTTTTGTCATTACAAAGCACCTTGTTTAATTCTAAACGAATTTAAAGAAATGTTTTTATTATACTTAAACTACAAACGAATAAA
This sequence comes from Calliphora vomitoria, assembly GCA_942486065.2. Taxonomy (NCBI): domain Eukaryota; kingdom Metazoa; phylum Arthropoda; class Insecta; order Diptera; family Calliphoridae; genus Calliphora; species Calliphora vomitoria. Next base: position 6,126,474 of record OW818032.2, read on the forward strand.
TTAATCGTTTTGTTTGTAATACTCGTAAATTGCCAAAAAAATTGTTAATTATTTAACATTTCCTAAATTCTAACTAAGTTCATCTACCAAAGAAAAATCTATATACCCACTCTGCTGATAACATTTGCAACCACACATAAGGTCAATACAGACTGCAACGAGTTATTTTAAAAAAAAATTTAAAGTATGTTAGAAAATGAAAAATTTAAGAATCTCATAGAAAATTTTATAAACCAAAATATGAGTACATTTCATCGCGAAAGACCTTAAATTAACAATGGATACCTATGGTAGTGTTTTTATACCCTTCACGCTATCATTTCGTTTGTAATTTCTACATTTTTCTTTTGAGACCCCACAAAGTATATATTCTGGATCGTTATAGATAGCGATGTCGATATAGCCATGTCCGTCTGTCCGTCTGTATGTTGAAATCAACTTTCCGTAGCCCCCAAATAATTTACAAACATGATTGATACATCAATATATCTTCGAATTCTTCCGGCTTGGTCGCTATTTAAAATCGAATAAAAAAATCGGCCCACAAATGGCTGAGATATAAGGAAAAAACCGGTACAACGATTTTTGTTTACCAAAAAAATTTTGTTTGAAATAAATTTTTTGTCATAAATTTTTTTTCACTAATAAATTTAAAAAATTTGGAAAAACAATTTCGAAAAATAAAAATTTTAAAAAATGTGAATTTTTTTTTTTTTTTTAATTTTTAAAAACAATTTTGAAAAAAAAAAAATTGAATTTTTTACCTAAAAATATTTAAAATTTGTATTTTTAAGTATAATTTGGTAAAGGGTATATTAGATTCGGCACAGCCGAATATAGCTCTCTTACTTGTTAATAAGTAGATTGAAATGTTCTAAATCCAACAGAAGAAAACTTAATATATGAAACCGGACCTCGATGTCCTCAATAACCACAATATGTTTGAATGAGATGGTTATATAGCCAAGAAGTGTTAAACATGTTATCATTCACAGTACAAATATGAGAATTTAGAAATGGAGTTTCTAAAAAACCCAAAGAACAAATTAGAGAGCTATATTCGCTTTATTGGACCGAAAATATGCGTAAGATAAAGATTAAAAATATTTTTTTGGTTAAAATAATTTAAAAAAATTTTGGAAAGATTTTTTTTTTCAATTTTCGATTTTTTTTTTTTCAAATTTTTTTTATAATTTTTTTTTTAATTTTTTTAAATTTATTTACGAAAAAATTTTTTATGTTGAAATCAACTTTCCAAATCCCCTAAATAACTTACAAACATGATTGATTCATTAATATATCGGGTATTCTTCCGGCTCGGTTGTTATTTAAAATCGACACAAAAAAACCAGGACAACCTCGATTTTTTAACATATTTTTGATATATATCTGGATTACTAATTCATTAATATAGACAATATGGATATCCAATAATAGATATTTCAAAAACCTTTACAACTGCGTATATAAGGCCAAATTAAATCAGACCTGGTTTACGTGGTAGTTCACTGCGTGCGAACAATCAAGTATAGTCAATTGGTCAAAATCGGGGAAAATATTTTTACCCCGAATTTTTTTCTCCAAAAAAAACTTTTTTTTATAAAATTTTTTTCACAAATAAATTTAAAAAAAAATTAAAAAAGTTTTGCCATAAAATTTTTTTGCTAATAAATTTAAAAAAAAATACAAATTTTTATATTTAAAATTTTTATTTTAAAGTATTATTTGGTGAAGAATATATAAGATTCGACACAGCCGAATATAGCTCTGTTACTTGTTTTTAACTAAACTATCTTCGCTGAACGATCGCTGAGTACTGATAACAAAAAATCATGTAGTTAAATGAACGCGTCATTTTTTCAAATACAAATTTTACCAAAATAACTCGTTGCAGTCTTTGCACAAATTAAAATGGATTTTTACTAATTTAAAATCAACTAAATCCATGCCAAATCATACATATCGACACAGTACTTAAATAGATAATAGAAGGAGACGGAAATGTTCCAAAACACTGCAATAAAAATCCAAAACAAACTACGACCACAACTAACAAACCAATTTCCAATAACAATATTGACAGAAAATCACACAATCAAAGCCCTAAAAGCTCTTTAAAGCTGTTAATTAAATCGGACAAACACATGTGTGTACACTAGACCAGCCCTTAAAAAATATAGTTGTTTTGGAGGGGTTTTGTTTCATTCGTTAGCAGCTGATGCAAAATTTAAGTGTAATCGAATATTTAGAAAATGGAGCCGGAAAACGATTGTAACTTGTAAAATTGGGTAAACAATGGTACATTTTAATTTCTTAAAAAATTTAGGTATTTAAACCTTTTTCTAACAAGGTATAAAACTTGAATATCAATTGAAAAATAAACAAATTATTAGCATATCTCATGACATATATTTAAAAAAATCCCATTTCTTGCATTATTTACCCAGAAATGCAGGTAAAATATGCGAAAATTATTACACATAGTTTACACAATTCCACAACATTCAATTGATTTCCGCTACCAGTTCTACTTATCCAATTTGCCTCCAGTTTTGCAGCCATTAGCTTTAGCTACTAAACAATAAAATAAGACCCATCCAATGCAAATATATTTTTTAAGGGCAGGTCTAATTTGCCAAAGTTGCCAATAGTACGAGTACTTTCTAAATGTGTAAGAAACATACAGATTTTTTCTCATTACATTGCATGAATGTTAAAACTAAACAGGAAATCATGTCAACATATAAATGCAGCAAATGAAAAATGTGGCCATAAGTATGTTTGTGAATACAGGAACTACAAAAACCTATAAATAAATGAAAACTGTTTTGTATTTATGTTTCTATATGGGCAAAAACACTATTCTTTTAAAAGCTAACAAACCAAACTTTACTGCTAATTATTTGGTAAATGTTTATGATATTGAAAAAATAGCTAAAAATTGTGTGTCAAGGACGCACAGTGGGGAAATGAAAAAAAGGTGGAAAACCACCTCAGTGTTTAAAGTTCAAACTTAAACAAAACTACAGCTTCTTTATAGTCGTTGTAAATAAAATATTAAAATCGGACTATCGGTTTAGAAGTTACAGATTTATTTACACTTTTTTTAAATTTCCCCCACTGTGCGCTGAAGTACTACGTTTTGTTCATACAAACCGCTAAGAAATGTTAAAAATCAAGTAAGAGAGCTATATTCGGCTTTGCCGAATCTTATATACCCTTCACTAAATTATACTTTAAAATAAAAATTTTAAATATTTTTAGGTAAACAAATTTAAAATTTTTTTTCAAAATTTAAAAAAAAAAATTTTTTCGAAATTGTTTTTAAAAATTTAAAAAAATTTTTTTTTTCAAAATTGATTTAAATTTTTTTTTTCGAAATTATTTTGTTTAAATTTTTTTCCAATTTTTTTTTTAAATTTTTTAAGTTTTTTTTTTTGAATTTTTAAAATTTTTTTTTTTAATTTATTAGTGAAAAAAAGTTAATGAAAAAAATTTTTTTTTGGTAAAAAAAAAATTCGGGTTAAAAAATATTTTCCCGATTTTGACCCATTATAGGTCCAAATTACTATAGCCTTATATACATCGTTGCAATGGACTTTGAAATATCTATCATTAGATATCCATATTGTCTATATTAATGACTTAGTAATCCAGATATAGATCAAAATTAGACCAAAAATCGAGGTTGTCCCGGTTTTTTCCTTATATCTCAGCCATTTGTGGGCCGATTTTCTCGATTTTAAATAGCGACCGAGCCGGAAGAATTCCCGATATATTGTTGGAAAGTTGATTTCAACATACAGACGGACATGGCTATATCGACTTCGATCCAGAATATATATACTTTATGGGAAATTACAAACGGAATGACAAACTTATATATACCCTTGCCACTTATGGTGAAGGATATAAAAATCAAGAAACAAATATTTATCAAATTAAAACAAAATTGTGTGTTGACCCATATACATATGTAGTTATGCATGAATCATTACTTTTCTCTTTGTGCAAAAAAAAAAAAAAAAATGGAAAACTATAACATAATTTATTTTCCACAATAATGCCAGGTCAGGTGTTTCCTATTTATAAACAGAAAAATAATTGAACAAAATGCTTGTAAAAATTCTATTACCTTGAAAGACAGAAATAAAACATTTACAATTTCCGCTTGATTTCCTTTTACACACAAAATAAAGATATTGAATTTATAATTTGACCACAACTAAAGCTAATAGCTGTAAAGGAATGTAAAGTGGCAAGAAAAGGAATATTAAATCTAAAAGTCATGATGACAAATTATAAAATCAAGCAAAAATTTTAAAACATACAAAATTTCTTCCACTAACGTTTTTTTTCGCCTTGTCATGACAAACGTGTTATTGACATTTTGTCTTTTTTTATTGGTTTTATTCGATATTTTTAAGTAACAATAAGTCTGTTCAATAACTTTTTTTTTTTTATAAAAAACAAACACAAACTGCGAAGCGTTTTGCTTGTCTGCAGATACACCCAGAGTCTCTGGCGGGAATCGAACCCGCAACCCCCAGATTGATAGTCCAGCACACTATTGTGAAGTCTATGGGGGCACCCCTAAAAATTATTACAAATTGTTTCTTGACGAAAAAACTAGCAAAAAACAGAAAATTAAAAACAAATTTTAAGAATTTGAGAGAGAAAGCATTTACAAATTGTTACTAGTAATTTTTGTACTTGAAACAATTATACATTAAACACATTCACGACAGCAGGCAAGAGCGGAAACTAGAAAAAAACTAAAACCAAAATTTTTGTTCTCACATAGTATTATTTACTAATACATTCTCAACACTTAGGTTTTTGACAACTGAGTTAGGTCTTTGACAGGAGAGTTTCCGCTCTATGTATATTTCTCTATGTCCACAGCCTTGTATTATATTGTTACGAATGTGCAATAGCGATTTGAATTTAACGGTCCGCAACGACTGCCTGCAACATTCAACATGTCTTTAAACACATCCATAAGTAGAAGCTTCTAATTATCAACAAGGTTAATAGCATGCGGTTATTAGCATTGTTTGTAAGTATGGCAACACTGCATGTTTAAGCTGCTAATATTAACATCGAAAGCTCTAGAAATCGAATGTACTAGTATGTCCGTTAAGAGCATTGTAGAAGATTCCCGGTAGATGGCGCGTGTATAAATAGTGGCAGAGGTGGCAGTCGTGAGTTGAGTTCATCATAGGAGCTGTTAGAGTTAACATCAACTGCCTTGTAAATTTAAGTTTGTACATTATAAAGTTTGTGGGCATTTCTGCGAATTGATAAACTTGTATAACGACCCTGAGTGACTATTTAATTATGTTGTTGTTGTACATTCTGAATAAATATAGAGTTGTTACAATTTTAAACTACAAAGACTGCTTTTATTTGCAATCAAAAGTATCCGGTTTATTTAAAGGAAATAAACCCACCTTTTTAAAAGGTAAAAACGTAACAATATGTATCTATATGTATGTATTCCATTTTTGACAGGTTGTAGTCGGTAGCCTACTGTCGTGTGTGTACTTAATGCATTTTCCACCCTGCAGTTTATTGAACTAGTTCTGCTACGTCGAATTCTTTAGCCACTGAGAACTACTACTAGTGAATTTTCAATCGACCCTTCTTGACTACAATGAGACTGTATAATAGCTGGATCAAAGTAGTCAACGCATTGGATTCACATAGTTATTTTAACATGTAAGGGTGTTAATTGACCTCAAATAGTCAGCTAAAAAGACATATAGTACAATCGACATACATAAAGTACAATCAACGATAGCTTGTAAACAAACCTTTCTTCGATAACTCTCCAATGGATTGCTTCTGGTGGGTAAAATAACTACTTTCTAAAGTGCAGTACAAAATAAACGTTTAAAGTGACTTCACTATAGGTTACTAAGAGACACTAAAGTGACTATTGACTTCATGCTATGTTACATGGGATATCAGTATACTTAAGCACAAATAAAAATTAACTGTATGAGAATTATATCAACACGATTTGTATAAAACCAGTTTGAAGGAATTACTCACAAAACGTTTAAAGTGACTACACTCCAGATTACTTAGAGACACTTATGTGACTATTGTCTTCACGCTAGATTACCTGGGATGTATAAAGTAACCAATTGTCTCCTCTCTGCACTACAAAGAGCTCATACGTGTCAAATGACCAAAATATATAAATTGGAGTCAGCCAAGTGATAAGACATTTGTGACGATTACTGTCTATAAGGGATACATTGACTACTTGCTTAACTGCTGGGTATTGACTGGTGAATTTAACACGGAGTTTTCATTGCACTTCACTATTAATTTCAATAGTAAGAAATCTCCAGCATTTGAGCAAAAAAAGAAAAACTTAATTTTTCAAAGAGCGGGATTAAACACGTAACCTCTCGTTTTATAGTCAAATGCGCTAATCACTAAGCCCCAGAGGTCTTATTTGTACTGCTCTCTATTTGTTATTAAGAATTGCATGTGAGTCTACCCTCAATGTTTGCATTTTCTGCATCACCAGTGAGAACGAAAACATGAACGGCCACATTCAGCATTACATGTGGCCATCGAAGTGGTAGATTTTAGAGGATTTTATTTTTCTCAAATTTATTTTCAAAAACTTAAGACGAATGTCTGACTATTATTTATTACTGAATATGCTGGTGAAGTGTAGTGCAAATGATAACCATTCAGCTACCACTTTAGCAGCCACATCGAACTAGTTGAGTTGAACAAGTAGTAATACAGCTAGTGTAAGGTTTCCAATTGTCACTTTTCAAACTGCAGCAAGAAATCTAACATAAATCTGTGTTTATGTTATTGTCTGCCAGTTTTCTAGTGTTTATTTTTTAAATAAAAGCAATTCGGAAGATAATATTTTAGAAGATTTATTTCTTATCAATAACCAAAATTACACATTTAGTAACTTACATTTTTTTTTTTTGCTGGTTAAGTGTTCATTTAGTTTTTCCAATTTTTAAGTATTTGAGAGACAAATTTTATAAAAATTTTTTCCTTACTCTTTGCAAGTATTTAAAGCGAAAGTAAATGAACAGAGCTAATATTGACAATGTTTCAAATATTTATTCAATAAAGATAAATGCAATTTGTGCTGATGATGTTATGTTTTTCTTATATTTTGCCATAAAACTTGTCACACGTTTGAAAGTAATAAATAACAGAAATATAATAGAGTTACAGGCAAAAAAATAACAAATTGAAAATAGTTAAATAAATATGTACATTAGGGTGGGTCAATTTTTTTCACCAAAAAGCGTATAGCAGAAACGCATTCTACCGAAAATTCTAAGAAATTTTCCCCAAGGTCTATTTCTTCCAATGATATTTCAGTATATTTTTATACCCTTCGTGAGAAGGGAATATGTATATAAGTTTGTCATTCCGTTTGTAATTTCCACAATATACTATTCCGACCCAATAAAGTATATATATTCTGTATCCTTATAGATAGCGGAGTCGATTAAGCTATGTCCGTCTGTTTGTCTGTCTGTTGAAATCAATTTTCTGAAGACCCCAAATAAGTTACAAACTTAATTCACACATCAATATATCGGGTATTCATCCGGCTCAGTTGCTACTTAAAATCGAGAAAATCGGCCCACAAATGGGTGAGATATAAGGAAAAAACCGGGCCAAACTAGATTTTTGGTCTATTTTTGATCGATATCTGGATTACTAAGTCATTAATATAGACAATATGGATATCTAATGATAGATATATCAAAGACCTTTAATGGGTCAAAATCAAGAAAAACATTTTTTAACCCGATTTTTTTTTCACCAAAAACATTTTTTTTCACATGTAAATTTAAAAAAAAATTTTAAAAATTAAAAAAAATTTTGAAAAAAATTTAAAAAAAAAACTATTTCGAAAAAAAAATTTTGAAAATAATTTTGAAAAAAAATATTTTATTTTAAATTTTGAAAAACAATATTGAAAAAAAAAAAAAAAATTTTTTACCTAAAAATATTAAAAATTTGTATTTTACGGTGAAGGGTATACAGCTCTCTTACTTGTTTAGTTTTTTTTATTGGATAAAAGAGGAAATGCGCAAGATAGGATTTGATTTTAGACCTATGGTTTCTTGAGGAAACTTTCTTAGAATTTTCCGTAGATTGCATTTCTGCTATACGATTTTTTACTTTTTGATCATCCGTACAAATCGATCCAGCCTAACCTACATACATTTTGCAAGTAAGTATGTTGGGATGATTTTATAGTTTTATTATATAAGTTTTTTATATTTATGGTATTTTAGAAGAAAATAAAATAAAAAAAACTTCAACTAATACGATATTATTTTATTGTACATTAGAGTGGCACTTTTGTTGTGATCTTAAAATATTTTTTCCATGGAATATTTATTTTGTCCTTTAAAGTCTTATGCAAATTAATTTAAATGTTTCTTAGTATTAAGAATAATAATTTTATTACTATATTTTGTTAATTTCGTAGTTTAACATTATTAATGGTCTAACTTATATGAGAAATTAAAAAAATTGATTTAATTTGTTAATTTTTTAGCCCACTGTAGCATAAATTATTATTTAATATGTATTTCTCCACATAAAATTCTTTCTCAGATATTAAAAGCTGTTAAAACTGTGAAATCAAAAAACAATATTACTGTGTATTTGCCACACTTTAAAAAGATTTATTATTTTAAATCCAGCCTTTCATGTTGCCACAGAAAACAAAAAAAAAGAAAAAAAAAAAAAAAAACCAAACACCCACAACCACACACAAAAATTGTAGTATAAGAATAGAAAGTGAAACCCTGTACAAATATCTACAATATGTCACGATTTTAGTTCGTGACTGTTAAATTGAGACATTTAATGGGGTTTCCAGGAGTACAAGCCACCGGCAACAGAATCAAGTAAAACTCACGTTTGCAGACAAATTTGTGGCATCGACTGGTTGCTATTCTTTGAAGTTGCTGCTACTGCTGCTATTTCCTCTTACAGCTGATGACTTGGCAACTAATGGCTTTGACCACTTAAATCGTCTTAATTATTTTTAAAAAAGTTTCATTCTAATTGTCTTGGGAGACTTGAAATAACAATTATTTGTGAGAATTTTAAGTGGAATATAAAGAGTATTGAATGGTGAAACAGGCATAAGCTTTTTTCACACACACACACAGCAACAATCACATACTTAAGACTTTTATAATTAAAATAAACTTTCTTTTAGTGGGAAGTTTGTTTTTGTTTGTAATTATCATTATTAAGACAGCATTTAATTAGAGTAATGAATGCTCTAGAGTATAAAACAAAGATACACAGAGAAAACAGATTCGTGATAGCAACCGAATTTGTTGCCAATCGAATGATTCTATCTTAGTGATCGAATTTTACAGTTGTGGCTACCAAATTTTAGGTGTAACAAAAGTTTGGTTGCTCCAACCGACATTCTTCTTTAGCAACTGACTTTCTGTTGATAGAACCGAAAAATTCGATGTGTACAACCGAATCATTCGATTGGCAACAAATTCGGTTGCTATCACGAATCTGTTTTCTCTGTGTACAAACCGATTTATTAGAACTGTACAAGGAGATTGAAATAAAAAACAAATTACTTATATTAAATACAAAAATTATTGACAGAGGGTTTTGGAAAATCTTAAACAAATAAACAAATCATGTTAGTTAATATCGCCGAACAAATTCAGTAGATCTTTAACTAAAAAATCTTCAAATCAACAGAATTGTTTATTAAATCTAAATAAGGTTTTTTCCTGCATAATTATATGTTATATAACTGCTTACAATTATTATATTGTTACGAAATAGTACTTGAAATGTAACGGTTTTAACGGCTGGTATAAAGTTGCATAATGTTTCTCAATCTTTCTTTCAGCAGTTAGCATATTTGTTAACATATTATTAAAACAGCTGTGCAACATACTAAATGTTTAAGCTGCTGACATTAACACTGAAAACTCTAGAATTGGAATGTTCTAGTTTTGTCCGTTAAAAGCAATTGTGATTCTACTCGAAAGCAGATGGCAGTGCGTATAAATACAGGCAATCAAAAGTATCCAGTTTATTTAAAGGAAATAAACCACCCTTTTTAAAAGGTAAAAACGTAACAATATGTTATATAACTGCTTAGTTTATAGTAATTAGCGTGAGCACATTCTGTTTTTTAGTTTAGTGTTATTAAACTAATGATAATTGTGGTAAGTATTCGTCTCCAATGACATTACCGTGTTAAAACAATAAGTTAAAATGCTTTTGTGAAAGTAATGAATTCAGCATTTTAACACAATGTATTCGCTTAGTAGTTGCTATCTTGAAAAAAATTGGCATGGAAACTGATAATATATTTTTGTCCTGCCCTTAGCTACCTTAATGACAATTTACTCTTTAATATTTATTGTTTACATACTTGTATTCATATCATGATATCATAACTAAGGAGTGAGATCGTAAAATACGTCCAGCAAAAATCTATATCTCGATTACTAAGCCATAAATTTAGACAATATGGATATCTAATGATAGATATTTCAAAGTCCATTGCAACGATGTATATAAGGCTATACAAAGTTGGACCTACAATGGGTCAAAATCGGGAAAACTATTTTTTAACCCGAATTTTTTTTACAGAAAACATTCTTTTGTCATAAATTTTTTTCACTAATAAATTAAAAAAAAAAAAATTTTAAACTTGGAAAAAACTTTAAAAAACAATTTTGAAAAAAATATTTAAAAATTTTTTTTTTTTTATTTTATTTTAAAGTATAATTTGGTGAAGGGTATATAAGATTCGGCACAGCCGAATATAGCTCTCTTACTTGTTTTTTGATCAAGTTACCTTTGTAAAGCATGTCAGTTATTATGTTTAATGTCAATTATATTCATTTGTTGTTAATCTGATTAAAATGAGTGACGAGAAAAAAGTGCTTACTAAAATTCTTAAATATTTTAAACAAAACCCAACTTGGTCCTACAAAAAGTTGGCCAAGCATTCAAAGGTCTGCCTGTTTCCAATGTTATTAAACAGTATCGGAAGAACTTGTCCGTTGATAGAAAACCTGGTTCATGTAGAAGGAATGGTCCACATGATGTCTCTAAAGCCAAAAAATTGAAAGCATTTTCAAAAGAGCTCCCAACATATCCGGTAGGAAAGCAGTCCGGTTAGCGGTTTGTACGTTTTTTCATGCAAAATGTGTTACACCAAACTTTCTGTTAAGTCAGTGTGTGTTTGAATTCAGAATTTACATTTGATATGTTAGTAACATTTTGCATGAAATATATGAAAAAATTTACATATTTTCCGAAGGGGGTAAGGTTTGTGAAACTTCTGAGGGGTAAATAAAGGCTTTTTATATAAGTATTTGATATTGATGAAAACCTTAGGACTTGAAGATTGATATTTTAGTAAATTAAAAAAATTTTATAAATTCTTGGGACCTCATTTACCTTAAAAACTGAAAAAATTGTAATATGGTGATTTTCCATGAAGAAAAATATAATATTTCAATTAATGTAAAATTTTAACGGTTAAAGATAACATGACAAAATTTGGAACTGATATAGATTCAAATGTCCTTAAATCAACGGTATTATAAAGTTTGATATTTTTTATTTTAAAATACCTAAATTGCTAAACCGGGAAAAATGTGTTCCAAAAACTGAGTTTTTTTAGAAAAGTGCCTACTGTGGCGTTATTTACTGTGTAATAGTAAAAAAACTTTGTAAGTGTTTAAGTAACATGTAGGGTTATACAAATATGGAACATCTTTGAGGATCGGTGCTACGCCTTTTTAGAATTTCTTACTGAAACCTAAAATTATTTTTTAAAATTGGCCAAGTTTGGATAGGCCTGGGGGGTGTTGTGTCCGCTTTAGTGAGCAAAATTTTTTTTTACACGTTTTAACATTAAGTTCTCTTTACGGATCATATAAAATTTCTGTATAGTCCCGAAGAAACATTTTTTCTACAAAAGAAAATATATATGGGCTTTTTTGGGAAAAAACGTAAAAAATGCGGCCCTTTTTATATGTTTCAACTTTGGATACGTGTAACTTTTTATAGGGACAAGATAACTGTTAGCAAGTTATTCCTATTTTATTTAGAATTTTATCAACAATATAGCTGATATTTTAGATATAAATTTCGGCAATCCGTCATATCTAAAAAACCATAAAAAGTTCGAGCAAAATTAAAAAAATTAATCAATAAACCTAAATATTTCTTAAACTAATAGAGATAACCATACATAAGTGTACTTTTTGTAGGTCTTCTTAAGGACTATTTATATTTTAAATTTCAGCTCATTTAGATCATAAAAGGATTTTTGGCGATTTTTTTTTAAATTTTGAGACCCGAGGTGACCAACTTTGAAGGGCCACATTTAGAGCTAGAAAGAAACACTGGCCCCCATTAGCGGTAGAAAGGTGAACAAATGTAAATAAACTCAAAAACACCCAGCTCCAACCATGTGAAATTTCGTAACAATATCTCCAACAGTTCCCGAGGTACAAGAACATTAATGTGGTATTTGTACCAAGAGAGGCAAATCGTCCAAACTGCCCGGAGCTAAGGCCAGTGTACAGTGGGGCAGAATCAAAATTTTTTGGAAATAAATCTGGCATTTCTAAACGGATGGTCCGATCTGGATAAAATTCGACGTGGGGGTAACCGAGGAGTATTTGAGTTCAAGTTATTAAAATGGACCCTGCAAATGCTCCAGGCGCGGCGCTAAGGGTTCTCAAAGATTTTAAAATTTTTGGGAAGCGCTCGGCTAGGTCATGCTTCCGTGTGCTATTTTTCTCTTATAATTTCCGAGTTATAAGCATTTAAAAATTTACATTTTCAAATTTTGCCATACCTTGGTCCGTTTTTTTTAAAAAATATAGGGCGTACTTTAGAACCGAATGGACTCAAAATATTTTTGAAGGACGGAGTTTTAAAGTGGCATATTTTTGAATATAATTGAGATATTGACTTGAATTTTTTTGTATTATCAGAAGTTAACTTATCTAAACAAAAAAAAATCTTATGAAAACTTTCTATCAACAACAAATTAATACAAAGACGTAAAAAGATACCAAACAAACGGTAAAATGTTCATTGCTGAACAAAATCATGTTCTTGTACCTTTTGAACACTCCGCTTTAATTCAAAGCTAAATTTAGTGACTTTAACTTAAAAAAGTTCCTGCGTATAACAATCACACCAAACCATTTATTTTAATTTTCAAAGAGTGTCACGTTCGCTATCATTAGTATAGATACCACCCTTTCCTATAAAATAATAAATGCATTTATTCTTGTATAAATATATACTAATAATAGCGAACGTGACAATCTTTGGAAATCAAAATAAAAAGAAGGGGAGAAGCAGCAATGCGATACTTGGGAAAAATTTTTAAAAATTAAATGATATTTCTAGTAAGTAGCTGAGAAAACGCAGTGAATAATAATTGTAAAAAGTAGGGAATAATATTGTAAAAAGCAGAAGAAGATGCGCGATAGAAAGAAAAATTATTCGAAAAACGGAGAAGTTTTGCCTGAAAGCAAACGTAGAGTTAAAGTTATTAATCAGGTTAAAATTAGGAAATTTTTTGAACTAATCCTTATTACAAACCAGACGGGAAAATATGTCGCGTGCTAAATCACTTTGTAGTTTAATAGCTCTCTAAAAAATTAGATTTCTGTATTTTTCTAAATGCAGTAGAAAATGAGTTATATTTATTGTCGCGTTCTCGGTAAAATGTTTATTGCTAATATATTGGAAACAACAAAACTGTATTTTTACTACTTAACTTTATAGAAAAATGGTGTAAAAAAAATTTAAGATTTCTTTATTTTTTTCACATTCGTACGAATGTCGCGTTCTGTAGCTTGATATACTTCAACTTTATAACTCATTTAGCTACATTTACTTTTTTTTTTAGTTCAGTGCATTAAATATAAGAATATACATAAGCTTTATATTGTTGATCACATGTTGATATCTCGTAACTTACAATTTTTTCGGAATGATGATGTCAAACAATATTAGTATGATAGATAAATCGTTTGGTATCATTGTCTAAAGTTAAATGAAATTGTCAGGTACCAGGGAGCAACAAGCGAATTTCGGTATGTTGTTGGTACAAACATATCTGAGAACAGTTTCAAATATTGAAATATATAAATATTAATTAACAAAAACTAAAAACCATAATCGAACAGCTTCATATCATGATTGGTTTTTATGATTGCTTTTGAATTCTTTTATGGTTCGTTTATTATAATCATAATATAATCAAATGTAATAGTAGCGAAACCATAACATGATTCCACCTCAACCGAAATATGGTTATGTGAAAACATTATTAGTGTTGTACTAAACTATGGTTGTAGCACAATCATATTATGGTTGAATCCTAACATATTATGATTCCACAACAACCATAATATGGTTATGTAAAAACAATATAGGCAATGTGACCATAGCCACATGACTTTATTATGAAGTATTTGTGATCATGTCATGATTATAAATATAACTTTATTTATTCAAAGTTGTCATAATTTAGTTGTAGTTAGAATTTTCACAAACATAACTTTGTGCAAACTCAGGCATATTTCCAACAATATAGCGACAATCTTGTAATTATAAAATATGAACCAAAACATTGCTGTAGAAAACAAGGGAGCACATTTAAAATTTAAATTAACTTTAAACGTTACTTTTTGTATCATGTAAAAAACATAATTTCCCATTAAGTATTATTTAAACGTATGACTATGTCACTGTAACCTTGATTTCAAAATTATTTATTGACCTTCCCACCTTTCTATTTCCCAAATATTGTTAAATTTGTTTTATACACAATGTTTTCATTATTGGCCGGTCGGTCTTCCCTATCGATTGAAGTCTATTAAATTTCATTTCATTATGTTTGCTTTGTCACTTTTACCTTTTATTAAACGACAAAACATTTTACAAAACAATGAAAATAAACAGAACAGAACAAAACAAATTAATAACGATTAAATTAGCCACAAATAAACTGAAAATAATTTACACACTTCTGCGAGTCCTTGTGAGCCCACACAAAGGAAACATTGTAGGAGTATTTGTAAGAGCGTGTGTGTGAATGTTTGTGTTAACAATTCATTTTGGACAACACCAACTAATAAAATAATAAAATAACGAAACAACAAAGCAGGTGAAAATGAAACCAGAAACTGTTCAATAAAATAAAATAAATTTTTTATTACGTGTCATTATAAAATAAAAGCCGTAAGCAACGTACAGTCTATTAAAGATCCTTTGCGCAAATAATAAAATTGAAAAAAAAGAAGAAGAAAGAAAATAACTGAAATTGTTTTTGATTAAACAGAACAATGGACTATTTTAGCAGCAACAACGGCAACAAAGATGAAACATTTTATACTGCATTTACATATACATAAACATACAAATACATATAACTATTGTCACACAGACACAGACAACCACATTGCTCGATAAACAAAAGGAAATATAGGAAGCTTTTCAAAATGGACGATACAATCCGTCCTCCTCCCCCCCCCTCCTTCCTCTTCTTAATTTGTTGGGACAAAGAGACAAAAAAAAAAATATTTATTTATATGTATTCTTATGTTTGCAGTCGTTAAGCGTAAAATCCGCTTAAATGTGTAACGAAATGTATGACAGTACAAACAATGAGCGAAACAATGGAAAGACATCAAACACATAATTAGTGGCCAGTATTTTATGATGGAGCCATGGGCCAAACAGTGATACTCTACTCCAGGGAATGTCTGTAAGTCTTGTTTTACAGGCAATTTATCAAAATGGGAGAACATTTTTTCTTTCATTTACCCCAGGCACAATTAATGGTATACTCAGTAAAAACTTTTCCAAATACTTTATTAATAGGCCATAATCAAAAACAAATTCTTATGAAATTTACTCAATTCTGAAAATATTAAACCAGCTAAAATGTATTTATTATTATGGCCCTTTTCAGTATTTTGTTGTAGAATCAATCGTAATCCATTGAAATATTTTTCCATGCCCTTACAGCCGCATCCGATAAAGTTTCCTCAATTTTGACTGCGTACATTCTATAAAATTATTTTGCTAAACTTGTATCCTTAAAAAACATTTAAATTTACTATATTTTAAAAGAAACCCTGAAAAACCTGCTAAGTTTGAATTGTCCTTAGAAATATACATTTGTATTTGGTAAAAATGCATGTATTTAGAACCTGAATATAGTTTTGAAACAAAGTTTAAAATGTCAAATGTTGCAAGGAAGTTTTGCTTTACTTCTTTAATTTGAAAAAAGTGGCCGGTGAAGCTCAGCAAAGCTTATTTGTTCCATCTGGTGCAACGAGCGAGAGAAAATTTGTGCTGTTCAGAAATCGTGATTTTGACACGGAAGACAATGATCGCCCAGGCCAGCCAAAAAAGTTTGAAGATCAAGAATTGAAGACATTACTCCATGAAGATTATTGTAAAACTCATCAAGAGCTTTCAATATCATTGGAAGCTACTCAATCAGCAATTTCAAAACGTTTACGAGCAGCAGGATTTATCCAAAAGCAGGCAAATTGGGTATCATTCGAATTGAAGCCGAGAGACCTTGAGAGACGATTTTGCATGTTCGAAATGATGTTTGAACGCTATAAAAGAAAATCATGTTTGTAAAGCATAGGAGATCGTAGGTGAATCCCAGCCAACCAGTCGAATCGACACCAAAGCCAAACACCTACGGCAATTAAGTAAAGTTCTGTATTTGATGGGAGCAAAAGGATTCTAAGGAGTGAGATCGTAAAACTCTTAACACACGTTTTTCATTAAAACTTTTAACCCAAGTATTATTTGATTATTTATTTATTTTTTTTTTTTTTTGATCAAGTTACCTTTGTAAAGTATGTCAGTTATTAAGTTTAATGTCAATTATATTCATTTGTTGTTAATCTGATTAAAATGAGTGACGAGAAAAAAGTGCGTACTAAAATTATTAAATATTTTCAACAAACCCCAACTTGGTCCTACAAAAAGTTGGGCAAGCATTCAAAGGTCTGCCATCAAACTGTTTCCAATGTTATTAAACAGTACCGGGAGAACTTGTCCGTTGATAGAAAACCTGGTTCAGGTAGAAGGAATTGCCCACATGATGTTTCTAAAGCCAAAAAAATAGAAAGCAATTTCAAAAGAGCTCCCAACACATCCGATATGAAAGCAGCCCGGTTAGCTTAGTGCTCGGACTATTTGGTACGAAAAGCTAATGCAGGTTTAAAAACATACAAGGCTCAAAAAATTCCTGGCAGGAACGCTGCTAAAAATTTATAGGACAAAAACAGAGCACGGAAATTGAAGTCAAGTTTTATAAAAAAATATTCTTGCTGCATAATGGATGACGAAACGTATGTTCTGGCAGATTTTTCACAACTTCCTGGTCAAAACTTTTATGTTGCTGATGCTCGAGGAATGTTAAAGAAAAGTTTAGGACCCAAAAGCAGACAAGATTTCCCAAAAAGTTCTTGGTATGGCAAGAAATATCCAGTTGCGGTAAAAGAAGCCAATCATTTGTTACAACGGGCTCTATAAATGCCAAAATTTACATCAAGGAATGTTTACAAAAAAGACTCATAAGACTTCATAATGTGTCCACTTATTTTTGGCCTGAGTTGGCATCCTGTCACTATGGTTAACAAGCCCTTGAGTGGTACAAGAACAATAATGTGGAATTTGTACCAAGAGAGGCAAATCCCCCAAATTGCCCGCAGCTAAGTCCAGTGAAGAGATATTGGGCTCTTGTTAAAAGAGAATTGAAGAGCACAAAAAAGGTGTCCAAAAGTAAGGTTGATTTTAAACGGAGATGGACTACCTGTTCGAGCAACGTAACAGAAAACACTATAAAAACGTTAATGAAAGGGTTTCTTCTGAAAGGTTCAAAATTTCATCACTAGTGATTAAAATTATAAATTTTTTTTTTTTTTTTTTTAAATTGTAATAATAATTTCAATCAAATAAAAAAGAAATTAAAACTGTAAGTTTAGTGGTTTCGTTTTTATTAACATATATGTATGTTAAGAATTGTTCGATCTCACTCCTTATCTATAATGATCTTCTAAAATCTGACCAAACTATCACAGGGAACCTGTACCGAACGCAACTGATTCATTTGAAGCGAAAATTGACCGGAGAACACCCAGCATATGCAGCCAGGCATGTAAGTGTAATATTCCATTATGACAACACTCGGCCACATGTTGCAATACCTTTTAAAAACTATTTAGAATGAAGTGGTTGGGAAGTTTTACCTCAACCGCTATATAGTCCAAACCTTGACGCGTCGGACTTCTATTCGTTTCGATCGAAGCAGAACGCTCTCTCTGGGATACGCTTCACTTTGGAACAGAGTATCCGATATTGGCATGATTCGTTCTTGGCCTCAAAAGAAGAATATTTTGAATAAACTTAAAAAATACTTAAATCAAATTTTCATATTTCATTCAACGAACTGAACTTTTGGCAAACATTTTAAATCCCGGGCCAGAGTGTGAATTAAAAAAACTTCCCCAATCTATGACAAATATTTCCTAAATTTCCTAATGTTTGATTTCTTTAAAACCACTTGGTTAGTTTCCATTCGAATATAGGAAAAATTCCGAAAGAAAAAAACGTTAATGAAAAGATTGAAAATATGAAGAAGTAGGAAACAAAAGCTCTCTTTTTTCAAATTCTACATCATTAAACTACCTGCATCTCTTAATGAAATAGAAGACAGCCTTGAGCAATGGCGGACTATATGCTCCACAATCTCTATCTCCTTGAACTTTTCGCATGGAAAAAATCTATAAATTCTAAACCAAGGGTGCCCAAGCCCTATACTCTTGGTGCTCATTTGTTTTTGCAAATGCTCTTAGCTATAGGCTGTGTGTTTCTATACTCAATACGGCACTCAGCACTAGCAATATGAAATACACAAACAACTCCGTCTTGTTAGTTTTTTTGTCGTTCTTCCCTGTATACACGCAAGTGCAAAGCAACAACACTTTCGTATGCTTTGCTGGTAAACATTGTCGACAGCGATCATCAATGTAGATTTTGTTTTTGTTTATCGTATGGTGTCGTTCTTTGTATGTTTTGGTTTTTACAACAAAAAATATTGAATAAAAATTAGTTTTTCTTTAAATGTATTGGTGTTTGCTCTTCCATAAGGGACTTTTGGGCACCCCTGTTCTAAACCGATAGTCCGATTCCATGCAAAATCTGTTACATCAAACATTCTGTTAAGTTAGTATGTGTTTGAATTCAGAATTTACATTTGATATGTTAGTAACATTTTGCATGAAATATATGAAAAAAGTACAAATTTTCCAAAGGCGGCAAGGTTTGTGGAACTTCTGAAGAGTAAATAAAGTCTTTTTATATAAGTATTTGCTATTGTTGAAAACTTTAGAACATGAAGATTGATATGTTAGTAAAGTTAAATAATTTTACAAGTTTTTGGGACCTCATTTACCTTAAATACTTAAAAATTATAATATGGTAATTTTCCATGAAGTAAAATAAAAAATTTTAATCAATGTAAAATTTTAACGGTTAAAGATATTATAACAATATTTGGAACTAATATAGACTCAATTATCCTTAAATCAACGACATTCAAATTTTTGAAAGTTTTTATTTTCAAATACCGAAATTCTTAAGCCGGAGAAAATGTGTTCCAAAAACTGAGTTTTTTTAGAAAAGTGCATACTGTCATGTTATTTACCGTGTGATAGTAAAAAAAAAACTCTTTAGGTATTTAAGAAACATATAGAGTTATACAAATATGAAGTTTTTTCGAGGATCGCTGCTTTACTTTTTTAGAATTTTTTACTCAAATCTGATTTTTTTTTTTTAAATTGGCCAAGTTTGGATAGATCTGGGGGGTGTTGTGTGCGCTTAAGTGAGCCAAAATTTACTTTATACGCTTTTGCATTAAGTTGTCTTACTGGATCATATATAAATTTTATATAGTCCAGAAGAAAATTTTTTTCTACAAAAGAAAAAATATATATTTCTTTTTAGGAAGAAACTTAAAAAATACCGTACTTGTTCCAACTTTGGATGCGTTTAACTTTTTATAGGGACAAGATAACTGTTAGCAAGCTGTTTTTATTTTATTAAGAATTTTATCGCCAATTTCAGAAAAAAAAATTCGACCCTCCGTCGGCCCGCCACATCTAAAAAACCATAAAAAAGATCGAGCAAAATAAAAAAAAATAAATAAATAAACCTTAATATCTCTTTAACTAATAGAGATAACCTACACATGTAAGTGTATTTTTTGTAGATCTTCTTAAGAACTATTTACATTTTAAATTTCGGATCATAAATGGATTTTTGGCGATTTAAAAAAAATGAGGTGACCAACTTTGAGGGGCAACGCACTGGCCCCCATTATCGCTAGGAAGCTGAAAATATCTCAGCTCCAACCATGTGAAATTTCGTAACAATATCTCAAGTAGTTCCCGAGATACAGAATTATTTCCAAAAAAAACTTTTCTAAACCACTGTGCAATGTAAACATAGCTTTTTTATATGAATTTAGGCCCTCTCAATCCAAAAATTACATTTACAAGACTCTACATTAAAATTCTAGCACTACTCTCATGAAAACCAAATGACCAATTAAAAAACAGTTTCACATTGTATGATAGCAAGATGAGGAATTACAATCACAGTGCTTATATGTGCTTCTAATGCAAGCAGTGATACCAAGTGAAGCACACCTCTCTGAGCTTTATATTTAGTAAGTAGATATTGTAAGTATTCCAAGTAATAGCAAAAGCTATAATATTTAAACCAATAAGACCATAAATTCTTTATTGGAACATTTTATCATTAAAAACAAATTTGGTCATGCTTAATGCATGCTAAAAGTTTTGTAGTACCTATTTTATAGCTGTAGGGCACTCAAAACCTTGAGATGCAAAATTAACTTGGCATGCAATGCATTCATTCTTCCATTTAAACGATTATTTTCTTTTTACTTTCACTTGACATCATATTAAAACGACAATTTTGTCCAGAAAATGTTTTCATATAAAAAAAAAAACAACACAGAACTCCATAAATTTATTATGGGTTCAGGACATATAAAATTGTGTATAAGTATGTAATTGTATGTGTGTGTGTGTGAGAGAATAAATGCGTATACGAAAATTATAACATTGTATGTGATTACGAGGGCAACTATTTATATTGTGAGTATATACAAAAGAATATATATATTCTTCTTGATGTTAAATCCTGCAAGCATACGTTTCTTAAAGGTGAAATTATGTATTTAATGTATGTTATGATTGGCTTAATCTATTAGTTTTGCACTGGAGCTTATTTTATCGAAATTCATCCCTGATCATAGAATGACCGCTGTTAGATTCCATATTTCAGTGTTTCAGATTAACCAGAATGGAGATTGTCAAAAGTGGAAATCGAATCTTTTAAAAACTCATCAGATGAAAATTTGCCATTGTTATAAACAATTTATGGAAAAATAGCAGACGTTTGACATAGCTTACAATATAAGTAGATACCCTCGTATGCGTTTCTGCCTGTATCTTTGCTGAAATGGTGTTTATTTGATTTATGACTGTGGGTCTCTTCTGTAGTAAATTTTTGGTGTATTTTTCTTTTAGCAAAAGCTTAATTTTATGTTTACACTCATATAGTTTTTGTATTTGGTGTTAAAAATATTTATATATAAACATTAGGGTGGCACCCAATTTCACCGTCACTTAGTAACCGAAATGCAAAAAAATTGATTCATTTACAGCTCCGCGAAATAGCTTTCGATTCGAATAAATTCTAAATGAGAACTAAATACTCAAATTTCAAAGGTGGTATCTATTATGGACCGATTTGAAATTGGCAAATTTCGACAAGAATTTTTGCGTGTCTGACTTAGAAATGCGGAATTTTTTAAAGTTTTTAGCCTTTATTTTAAAACATATGTACAATATAAATTTGTTCAAACCATTGGCTATTCTTAGCTATGATATTTTTCCATCTTCCTGGCAACATATGGATTCCGAGCCAAAAGAACTGCTCATCTTTTGAGACCAAGAACGAATCATGCCAATATCGGATACTCTGTTCTAAAGTGAAGCGAATCCCAGAAAGAACGTTCTACATCGATGGAAACAAATAGTAGTCGGACAGGGCATGATCTGGACTATAAAGCGGGTGAGGCAAAACTTCCCAACCACTTCATTCTAAATACTTTGTCATGTTTGGCAGCATATTTTGGACTTTTTTGGTCAATTCACGTTTCAAACGAATCAGTTGCGTTCGGTTCCCTATGGGATCCTTTTGTATCCACCAAATACAGATTATTACCCTCGTGCCATGGATATTTGGCTTTGGTGTCGATTCGACTGGTTGACCGGGCTTCGTATCAAAATCTCGCTGCACTTTTTTCAAATTAAAGAAGTAAAGCAAAACTTCCGGCATATGACACAAAATTCGAAATTTTTGAAGAAAAAAAAACACTGTTGTTTACACTATAATGTTTAATAACTAAGTGAAAATCTATGACAGATATGTACCCTTCAAAATGACATACCGTTACCTACACATATTAGGGCCTTTCTATATTAAGGTAACGATAGACGTTATTAAAAACAAGTAAGAGAGCTATATTCGGCTGTGCCGAATCTTATATTCTATTCACCAAATTATACTTTAAAAAAAAATTTTAAATATTTTTAGGTAAACAAAACTAATTTTTTTTTTCAAAAATTAAAAAAAAAAAAAATTTCTAAATAGTTTTTCAAAATTTAAAAACAATTTTTTTTTTCAAAATTGTTTTAAATTTTTTTTTTTCCAAATTGTTTTAAATTTTTTTTTTTTTCCAAATTGTTTTGTTTTAATTTTTTCCCAATTTTTTTTTTAATTTTTTAAAATTTTTTTTTTATTTATTAGTGAAGAAAAGTTAATGTAAAAAAATTTTTTTGGTGAAAAAAAAATTCGGGTTAAAAAATATTTTTCCCGATTTTGACCCATTGTAGGTCCAAATTCCTATATTTCTCTGGTAAAATATAATTTTAAATGAAAATTTAGAATTTTTTTAGTATCAAATTTAATGGGTTATCGATGTCAGAAAATATTGTTACGATTTGAATTTAAAGGTCTGTAACGAAATAAACCAAGGAAATAAACCAACGTTTTAAAAGGTTAAAATTAAAACCATAGAGAAACATAGAGCGGAAACTAGAAAAAAACTCAAAACTCAAACAAAAACGAGTGTTGTTTTTGTTTTCACATAGTTTTTTTTACTAATACATTCTCACCACTTAGGTTTTTGACAACTGAGTTAGGTCTTTGACAGTAGAGTTGCCGATCTATGTGTATTTATCTATGATTAAAACGTTACAATATTTATATTTTATGTAAAAAACTATTTTTAATAACTATTTGTTTAAATATTTGTTCAATATGTATTGCTAATTTGACTCAAAATTACAAACTTAAAATAAAATGTAAAACCTGTAAACGTTATCCGATTTTCCTAAAATTTTCGGCATTTGGTTTCGAAAATCCAAAAAAGACAAAATGAGGGTCACCTTAATAAATGAACATACATGTATGTTGTTCTTGTAGTTTTTTGTTGTTTTTGTCATTGTTCATTGTACAACAATTTAATTAAAATCGATATTTGTCCGAAGATTATTAATGTGTACCAAATATGTATGTATTCTTCTCTTTTTTTCTTGTATTTTTTTGCTTACTATTTAAATAGTGGTGTCTAAAGAAACAGCATAATTGTGCAGAAGCTAAAACTACAAAGTAATGAGTTGAAATGCTAATATTCTGACACTTTACTGCCAACACAATAGCATTTTAAGTTATTAGTTTAACACGGTAGTGCCACTGGAGCCAATAACTTATGACAACTGCTTACAAATAAGTCATTACTTTGATATCACTAAAACTAGTTACAAGTAATGACTTTAATAACTAGTAAGAACATACAGAAGTCGTTATCAGTTAAAACAAAATACGCAAACGTCTTGCTAATAAGCAGCTATATATTAGATAATTAATAAATAATTATTCGACTTATGGGGAAAGCATGTAGTAGTTATTTAAACGTATGTTATTCAGTAATTTCTTGGCAATGTTTTTTCTTTTTTTCTTCTTGGACCAGCACTGTGTGGATGACCCCTACTCATGCAAAGCATTGTGTTGGAACTAGAAAAATAGGTTATGGGAGGGAGGAAAGAGGGAGTAGTGTTTGTGGACATTCGATTTGAACATTCCTACATTGAAAATGACAGGAAACACTTCAGTACGAAGTTTGTTCCACATACACAGAGAAAACAGATTCGTGATAGCAACCGAATTTGTTGCCAATCGAATGATTCTACCTTAGTAACCGAATTTTACAGTTGTAGCTACAACATTGAAGAAGGGGTAACAAAAGTTTGATTGCTTCAACCGAAATTCTTCTTTAGCAACTGACTTTCTGTTGATAGAACCGAAAAATTCTATGTGTGCAATCGAATCATTCGATTGCCAACAATTTCGGTTGCTATCACGAATCTGTTTCCTCTGTGTACGTACAGTACGGCTAAAGAACGAATTTTCCCTGTAGTTTGTTGAGCGGTCCACTGGCCAATCGACCACAAAGGGATGTGTTCTTGACGAAGAACGTGTATTACGTAAAAATCTGCGGGTATCAGGAATAAGTTCCCTAATTTCATCAGAACACATTCCATTGTAGTTCCGATAGAACCGTGAAACGCAGCCCACATTGCGACGGTGCTCCAACGAATCAATAGAGTTGGATACCCTACTGTCACCAATAATCACATTTGCCCTCTCTTGTACGCGGTCGAACAGCTCCAAAATAGACTTTGAAGCACCGGCCTATACATGGGAGTTGTATTCCATTTTCGGTCGTTTATAGGTGGTGTTAATAGTGAGGAGATCAGATGGAGAGAAGTAATGCCTACACCGTTTCAGAAATCCGAGACACTTGAAAAAAGTGTTTAGACCAGCGGACATCATATTGTATTCCCATGCCCAGAACATCAAGAGTGTCTGATCTACAATATTTACACCAGCCATAAATACAGATGAAGCGACATGATCTGTCGTTCAACATGCAACACTGAGTCTTGCGAGCGTTGAGAGCGATCCTATTAATGTTTGCTGGGACATTCCTAAACAACTTGTTTAAAAGTCGATTTGATAAGGAATATATTTCTCCATTATCGCTCTTGGGAGCATATGGCTTCCACAAAGCATCTCCATCTTACACGATTTGTGGCAGTTGTTTTCGCGTCTTTCCATGTAAGAAATACACTGTCCTAGTTCTTGCAGTATCATGCGTCGTTCGTTTATGTGTCAACATGCAACACTGAGTCTTGCGAGCGTTGAAAGCGATCCTTTTCGTTTTTGCTGTGACATTCCTAAACAACTTGTTTAAAAGTCAATTTGATAAGGGATTTATTTAGTAAGTAAATTTGTTTGTTTTTATATTTTTTCTCCATTACCCCTCTTGGGAGCATATGGCTTCCACAAAGCATCTCCATCTTACACGATTTCTTGCAGTTGTTTTCGCGTCTTTCCATTTACGATTGCACTGTCCAAGTTCTTGGAGTATCGGGCGTCTTCATGTATTCTTTGGCCGACCACGTTTTCTTAAGCCTTCCAGATTCCACTCTAGCACCATTCTTGTTATACTGCCAGGATTCTTTCTGATAGTATGGCCTATCCAACTCCATTTCCTACGTTTTATTTGTGTTAGTATGACTTCCGCGTTGCTAAGGTTCCAGAGATCCGTGTTGCTGATGCTGTTAGGCCAGAATATTCTGCATATGATTATGGGGAACTTCTTGATGATTACCTATAGATTTTTCGTGATGGTGTTCGATACTAACCAATTTTCACTTCCGTACAACATAGTATACTTTACACATGCGTTGAATATTCTAAGCTTGGTTCGTCTGGATATTTGTGAGTTCCGCCATACTGGCTGTAGTCTTCCGAATGCCGTTCTTGCTTTATTGAGTCTGTTTTTTACTGCCTAGATAGCAGAAGCTTTCTACGCATACAACTGGTTGGCCTTGTAGCATGATGTTATCGGTGCTAAAGTTGTTAATTCTCATAGCTTTTGTTTTCTTGATATTTATTGATATTTATGCGTGCTAGACTTTCCAAATCATCTACTTTTGCTTGCATGTTGAAGATCTTGTGCTAGAATAGACATATATCATCCGCATAATCCAAGTCTTCGAGTTGGCGTGAGAGAATCCATTTGATTCCTCTTCTCTCTTCGCTCAAGATGGCATCCAGCACTATAGTGAGAGATCTGCAGCCTCTTACATAGCTCTGATGATTCGAGCTATTTTCTGGAGTACTCCTTTTCTTTTCAATGCTTTCCATATGGCAGTCCGTCTAATGGTATCGAAGGTTTTTTTTAAATCTAAGAACAGTAGGTACAGGGGATTGCGAAATTCTATAGATTGGTACCAACCAGCATCATCGCATTGTGGAGGAGTGCCTGGGTTCTCTTTGAGAACTTTCCAGAACACCCCTACCAGTTTCTGCTTTGTACCGCTTTGGGCCTTTAGGGACCCTTTTTGGAGGTAGCCTTTCCTCCTCCTGATGTGATGTGCTTTCGTGGTGGTTTCAGCTGTGGTTTCTATATCAACCTGACATGTTATTACATGTGCTATTTCTTTACCCTGAACTGTTGCCTTCTTTAATATGTTTTATCTATTTTTCTTTATTATACATTTATTATATAGCTTATTCTTCTTGACATGGCTTTAACTGAAATTAAACCAAATATGAGGGTTTTTTATCAGCTTTACATTTCTTTTTTTTTTTTTCTAGAAAATTTTTTTTCTCAGTTTTTTATCTTATTTTTTCTAGAAACATATAAATGAAGAGCCTTTGTTATGCTTTAACCAACCAACCAGTAAATACAATAAAAACAAAGAGAAATTGTTAATGAAAAGCAAGAACAACAAGAACAATATATTTTCATGCCATGAAAAATAATGATAAATTGAATGTTGAATGAATATTGACACATTTCTTCGTTTAATATTCTCTCGCACTCGTGCTGGTACTTTAATTAAGAGGGCCATATTGCATTTTGTATCATCATTAACATCATATCTATGCCATTATATCTCTTTCTCACTCTCTCTCTCTTCCACAGTGAGTGAATGAATGAATCTATGGTGTGTCTGTTTATTGGATGGATTTTGCTTAATTTCTCTTGATAGTTGACATAATGTGAGTCTGCATAAATTTTTAATAATTTATACAAAATTAATAATTTATGGCAATAAATGATGCTTCAGCACTTTATTCGGTATTAAGAGCATTTTCTTTATGTTTGCCCAAAGACCTGATAATAATAAATCAGTTTTTAAATTTTTTAAATCGTTTGTTAATTCAAGATAATTTGTGTGTTTTTGTTTTATTTAAAGTTTATTTAATTAATCTTTATTCTAAAAACCCAAGGTTGGAGCTTTTTGTTAAAAGGATCATTGTAATTATGGGTTTTATAAACCTTCTTTAAAAAAACATGATTTTTTTGAGATTGCCTTACATTTTTGTTTATAACTTTTTTTCTACTGAACCGATTTTGCTGGTTTTCAATACCGAATTTCTTAATACAATTATAAGCATTCTACATGAATCTTATTAAAATCGATTTTGTAGTTTGGAAATAAGCATGATTTACACTAACCGAGAGAAGGATAAAGCTAAATCGTGTTGGAATTTTATAAAGATCGAGAATATTAATATTTATTTTGTTGGATTTCTAAGTATTATACAAATATCAATCAATTTACGTATGACATCATTCAAGGGAATTCAAGGGAATTTTTGTAACTGCTTTCCTTTGCGATAAAGTGGAATATTTTCTTGACTTTCGGGGTGTGTCTAACTATAAAGTAATAAGAAAAACAAAACAATATTGTTTTCTCATCCAAGTGCAAATGGTTTAATAAAATGAATATACATAGTTTCTAACATAAATTAAAATTATTCCAGTTAAAATTTAGCAATTAATTAATTCATTTATTTTATTTGCAAAACAAACAACCCATACTTTTGCTTCCATTAAAAATAAATTTCATATTCCATTTTGTTAAGCCAAAAACAAAACATATCTATAAACTATAAGAATCTCTTAATTATTATCAAGCATAAATTAATATAACAGCCATATTTAATTTCCGTATCAAAACCTATCAACCCTTGCTGAAGCAATTTATGGAATTCATTATTTTTGAACAAAATTGAAAAACATAATTAATATGCATAAGTAGTTTGCATTTAATTTTAATGCTTTATAGCAGAAGAAGCAAATATTTATAAAATTATGCAAAGCAACTGATGAATAACAATAAAATTTGAATTAATTAAGAGCAAATTTTAAGATTTCTTTAAGATAGAGAAGAAATATATTCAACAAGTAAGATTTTTTGAAGAGGGGGATAAATTTGTTAAAATGATTTCTTAAAAAAACATTTTCTAATATTTAATGTCAGATTGTTTCTTTGGGTCGATAAAATACAACTTTGAAGGACATTTTTAACCCATTTATAACTGGGGTCAAATTTGCCCAAGACAGCAAAGTTAGACATCTACACAAAAAATGATTAAAAAATTTCAAATAGATGAAATTTACCATATTAAACTGAAGCATACTGTTCAAAGCAATTTCGAATACATATAAATTAGACTATAAATATTGCAAAAGTATGTGATTATGAACAAATTAAATATGAAAACTATTTTTTTACAAGTATTAAATTTAAATAAATATCTTAGGTGCAGCAAAGTGCACGAAATTTTTCTACAAGCTGTTTTTTCGTGCTTCTTAGTATTGAAACAAATACATATGGTCAATTCACAAGGTCTCTTATCAGTCATATTGTCTAATGTCCTAATATATCTTAGGCAGTCGGCGTGGTTCTCTGCTGGTTGCTTACGATAACACAATAAAGATAACATAGAAAGTAGTATTATTTGAAGACATTTTTTGCCAATAAAAACCATTAGGACATTATGACAATATAACATGATAAGAGACCTTGTGAATTGTCCAATAGTTTTGAGATTTCTTTTGGATGTTAATTTTACAGTTTATCATTATTAATGGTCTAATTGTTGTGCGAAATTCCTTTAAATGCTGACTGTTTGACTTTAGGTTATCTTAGGTTAATGAAGTCCAAATAAAAAATAAATTATTTTTTTAATAGTTATGTCCAAAAGAATATTGTTTTTAACAAACAAATTTCATGAAAGGTCTAACATTGATGTATTGAACAGTTTTGACAGTTATAAAATTAAGAAAAAATTTATGACAAACAAATTTTTTGGTAAAAAAAAATTTTAGGTTAAAAAATATTTTTCCCCGACTTCGACCCATTGTAGGTCCAAATTACTATAGCCTTATATACATCGTTGCAATGGACTTTGAAATATCTATCATTAGATATCCATATTATTATTATTAATGACTTAGTAATCCAGATATAGATAAAAAATAGGCCAAAAATCGAAGTTGTCCCGGTTTTTTCCTTATATCTCAGTCATTTGTGATCCGATTTTCTCGATTTTAAAAACCAGATATAGATAAAAAAAATAGGCCAAAAATCGAGGTTGTCCCGGTTTTTTCCTTATATCTCAGTCATTTGTGATCCGATTTTCTCGATTTTAAATAGCGACCGATGTAAGTAATTTGGTGGCTACGGAAAGTTCATTTCAACATACAGACGGACATGTCTATATCGACTTCGCTATCTATAACAATTCAGCATATATACACTTTGTGGCGTCGCAAACGAAAAATGTAGAAATTACAAACGGAATGAAAAACTTATATATACCCTTGCCACTCATTGTGAAAGCTATAAAAAGTGCCGCTGAAGCACACCGATTACTCACCAAAGCTTATGATGAATATGTTGCATTGGTTTGAATGTGCGAGAGATGGTTTGTGCTGTTCAAAAGTGGTAATTTTGACACGGAAGACAAAGATCGCCCAGGCCAGGCAAAAAAGTTTGAAGACTAAAAATTGGAGGCATTACTGCATGAAGATTTTTTTAAAAACTCAACAAGAGTTTGCAAAATTATTGGGAGCTACTCAAGCAGCAATTTGAAAACGTTTCCGAGAAGCAGGATTCCGCCAAGAGCAGGGAAATTTGATACCGTACGAATTGAAGCTGAGAGACCTTGAAAGACGAGTTTGTATGTCTGAAATGCTGTTTGAACGCTATAAAGAAAATCATTTTTGCACCGAATCATTTCTTGCGATGAAAAATGAATCCATTACGATAACCCGAAGCGAATGAGATCGTTTGTGAAGCCCTGCCAACCAGGCGAATTGACAGCAAAGCCAAAAATCTATGGCACCAAGGTAATGCTTTGTATTTGGTGGTAGCATATCTATTATGAGCTGCTGAAATTTGGCCAGGGAATCTGTACCGAACGCAACTGATGCTTTTGAAACGAGAATATGCGGCTATACATGAAACCATAATATTCTATCATGACAACTCTCGGCCACATGTTGCAGAAAGAAGTGGTTAGGAAGTTTTGCCTCACCCGCTTTATAGTCCAGATCGTGCCCCGTCCGACTTCTGTTTGTTTTGATCGATGCAGAACGCTCTCACTGGGATACGCTTCACTTTGGAACAGAGTATCAAAATATGAACTCGGAATCAATATGTTGCCACAAAAATGGGAAAAGGTCATAGCTAACGATGGGTAATACTTTGAAACCATCCAAACGATGAGCTCTTAACCGATATCATTAGAAAGGCAATTTTGTGAAGATGGTTTTAGACTTAAAACACAACATTAGATCTATTCGGTCCATTCGTGAAGCTAATTTTCGAATTTTTCCATGCACACATTTTTCGCAATTTTGAACTTTTGAAAATTTATATGTATTGAAATTTATGTATGTAGGCATCTCTCCCGATATTTAGATTCAATAAGAAGTGATTTTTGGAATTCGAATTTTAAGGAGGTCAAAACGGATAAAATCGGTATCTCTATATTTCCTGAACTAATAAAGCTAGCACCAAAAATCCAACATACTTTTTGGTATTTATTGATTTCTGTACTTTTAAGGGAAAACCGATTTTTAGGAATTTTTGTATCTCATACTCTAGAAATTAAATTTAAATGGAATTGTAGTCCTTTTTAAAAAATTCAAATGGATTTTGGTATTTTTCTAAAATTTTAATGTATAAGGGTAAAAGTTATACTTTTTTTAGTACTTTTTTATAAAAATATTTTTGATGTACATTAATATGGTAAACAAATGTTTATTATAAAACCTCTCCATTAATAAATAATTTTTTTCCTAATAGCTCAAGCCCGGCGCGCCGGGTATCCGCTAGTAAATTTATATGGTACAAATGTTTTAAAATACAATCGAGCAGTTTTAAGTCATACAGCGAATAATTTTAACATACATATGTGTTATTTTTTTATTTTTTACAGAATTTTTGTTTAACATTTAATTTTTAAGATGACGGAAA
This sequence comes from Calliphora vomitoria, assembly GCA_942486065.2. Taxonomy (NCBI): domain Eukaryota; kingdom Metazoa; phylum Arthropoda; class Insecta; order Diptera; family Calliphoridae; genus Calliphora; species Calliphora vomitoria. The sequence continues at coordinate 6,158,060 of OW818032.2, forward strand.
ACCATGATCAAACCTCGGTTAATGGTAATTTTTTTTTTTTTTGTTTTAATTATGTTCAAATTTCGCGTTTGTTATCAAGTGGCTAAAAATTATAACTAAAATTAAAATTTAGTGGCTTTAACTATAAAATAGTAGCTGCACATAAAAATAACACTAAACATTTTATTTTGATTATCAAAATGAGTTAGGTTCGTTATCGTTTTTTTTTTTTTCAAAAACAAATGTATTTTTTAATTCCGAAAAAAGGGGTAAGAAAGCAACAAATCATGACTAAAATTAAAAGAAATCCAATAATCTAAAAAGAATATTACGGCAAAGCAGCTGAGAAAATACACTGGAATTCTTAAAAGCAAATACTGATAGAAAGGCTTATATACAAGCTATATTGTTGCATTTTAGTTTAAAAAAAATAAGACATCTGTATTTGGATTTGCCGAATCTTAGACACCCTTCACAAAATTAAACTATAAAATACAAATTTTAAATATTTTAAGTCAAAAAAATTTATTTCTTTTTTTTCAAAATTGTTTTTTTTTCGAAATTGTTTAATTTACTTCCAAATTGTTTTTAAATTTTAAAATTTTTTGTTATTAGAAATTTTTTTTTGTGAAAAAAGAAAATTCGGGTTAAAAAATATTTTTCCCGATTTTGACCCATTGTATGTTCAACTTATTATAGCCTCATATACATCATTGCAATGGACTTTGAAATGTCTATCATGGGATATCTATATTATTGACTATCCAGATATAGATCAAAAATCGTGGCAGTCCCGGTTTTTTCCTTATATCTCAGCCATTTGTGGGCCGACTGTATCGATTTTAAATAGCAACCGAGAATTCCCGATATACTAATTTATGAATCATGTACAAATGTATTTGAAGGCTAAGGAAAGATGATTTCAACATATAGACGGACAGACGGATATGGCTATCTACAAGGTGGCGCAAAAGTAATCTTCCTATCAGAAAGTGCTATAAATTTTGCGATTGGCCCCTAATGTCAGTTCTGTTTTGACATTTGTGTAGTAAACACATGCGAAATACACGTTAATAAACAATGTTACGCTACACTGCTCCAGAACGCGGAATATTGATGACTATTTATTTGACCAATAATCGGTCGGTGACTTTGGCACAACGTGAATTTCGTCGCAGATTTCCTGGCCGTCCAACGCCTACTGGTGAAACACTGCGACGTTTAGCCGCTCGCCTCGAAGAGACTGGCACAACACGAGATGCTGCCAGACGTGGCAGACCCCGCAGTAGCCGTTCTGCAGAGAATATTGCGGCTGTAGCCGAGGATGTCATGGAAGCGCCGTCGACATTGACCAGACGACGTGCCACGCAAATGGGTATCAGTCGACGGTTTTTACAGCGTTTTGGTACAAGATTTGAAGATGTTTCCGTACAAAGTCGAGACGGTGCATCAGCTGTTAGCTGCTGACCGCCAATCGCGTCTCACATACGCTCAAGCCAGCCTTAATAACCACCAAGAGGAAGATGATTTTTCATCAAAAATAGTCATGAGTGATGAGGCCCATTTCCATCCAAGCGGGTACGTAAATAAGCAAAATTTACGCTTCTGTGGCACTGAAAATCCGCGTGTAACCCACGAAGAGCCATTAAACCCGCTCAAAGTCAATGTATGGTGTGCTGTTTTCGCTGGAGGAGTCATCGGACCTTTTTTTGGCCAAAGTGATGGAAAATGCCATAAAAAGGGCTCAAATGACAATCAACTGTGGCGGCGGCCATTTACATGACATATTCTCGACTTGATGTAAAAAGAAATTAAAAGACCATAAATAAAAATAATCCACAAGAAGAATCAAAGTTTTTCATTTTTTTTTAATTACAGCAAAAAACATCGGAAGTTTACATTTACGCCACCTTGTATAACGATCCAGAATATATATACTTTGTGGGGTCGCAAATGAAAACTGTAGAAATTAAAAAGGAAGTGACAAACTTGTCACTCTGATGACGCTTTTTAAGCATTTATGTTACCACTAAAATACTATTTCAGTTCAACTACCGTTACCGCTAAGCTACTTTTACCGAAATAACTAACTATAGTTACCACTAAATACGGTTACCGATATTCTATAAACGATTTATATAATAAAAATATTAAATATTGATTTCAATACGTGAACTTTGTCAACATATTTTTATTTTCGTAAATTTTATTGAACATTTATTTGAGGATGAAATTACTGTTATCATTAAAATACCCTTGCCAAAGTGACAGCAAATTCCGTTTCCAAAATAATCCAAATTAGCGTTACCGTTACCATTTAACCATTTCGAAAACCTTGATTTTTCTAGATGCATTTAAAAATGAGTTCTTATTTTTGTCGCGTTTTGGTGCCCATGTTTCCTATGTATATACAAACTAACAAAACGACAAAACCTAAATTTAATGGAAGCAAGAAAACAATTTGTTAAGATTTCTTTATTTGTTTCACTTCAAACATGTAAAATTGTCGTGTTATGCCGTGGAAATGCCCATATGTTAATTCTAGGCACATGAATGTACAAAAACATTATTCTAGATTATTCTGTTCTGTAAGTTTTTTTGAAAATTAGTTTAATTCTTACTTAAATATATTTATAAAATATGTATTTTAAAAACAAAAGCTACTTGCTGCAATGTAGTTATGTATTTAAATATAAATAAATCATTCATAGGAATTTATTTTTATTATTTTTGTTTTTATATTTTATACATTGTATAAATAAATAAAACATTTTCAATGTTAATAGTTGAGAGACAGTAAATGTCCTTTTTTTTTTCATATTATATGCACACTGTGTATATGTATGTGAATACATATGCGTGTGTGTGCATTATATTCATTTGTTTTTATTCCTCTGTTAACCCTGATGCTGTCAAAATGTTAGATTTATTATGTCAAGGTTGTTTTACATCTGAACTAATATGAAAACAACAACCAAACAGTAGACGACAACGACGACGACGGCGACATTCTAACAAGTTGTTAAATAATAACAAGTAAATTCATCTACATAGATACACGTATGATGTCTATTAATACATACACAAAAACATAGATGTACACATGTGTGAGTAAGTAATAAAATTTTTTCCCAAAGTAATACACTTGCTCAATAGAATACAAGGTATATAAAGCCGTCTTTTGGTCGTCCTGGCTGTCTGTTCTTTACTTTGAAACGAAATGCATGTAGGAATGCATGTGTTTTTAGTAGATGAACAAGAAAAAACTGAAATCAAACTACCTCCACACACTCTAGCACAATCACAAATACAAATATGGACGTACAAAATAACGGAAATAGTAAAACCATCAACTTGTAAATTTGAGTAAATACATACACGAAGCAAATAAAAAAACGCCTAAGGGGAGACGGAACTAAAAGTAAACTATGTATGTACATATGTATGTAAGTAAGAAAGTGTGAATATATAGAATATTCGTAGTAAGAGAGAGAGAGAGATAGAGGGCCACTTGTAATGTTTATTCATGAATTCATTTAAAGTTGAGTGTATGTATACACGAGTTGATGCTTTATAGTTTTTGTTACTTTATCTGATTTCTACATCTCTTTGCAGCAACAACTTAAACCTTATGCGAGTATTAAATAGTTGATTAAAGAAAAGGCCTCTGTATAAATAAACTTGCCAGTGTAGCCTTAACTAGAACATAGGCAAATCTCTACTCAATTAAAACTTTCGGTTTTCAACTTTTATTTGTATGCGTGTGTGTTTAAATACTCAAACTAACTGGAAGGAAACATGTGTAAACAAATGAATGTATATGTAAATAATCATTTACAAGTGTTGCTAGTCAGTACAGCCAAGGATAAATAAAAACCATACTTGAATTAAGAGAAAATATATAAAAAATTTCCACACACAAGAACGCGACATTCGTAGGCTTTAACAATTTTTGTTTTTGCTTCCATATTTCGATATAAGTTTAGTAAGAGAAGGTTAGTGCAAATGGTAGATTTGTTCGTGTTGTTCTTTCCAATATATTATCAACAAAACTTGCAAAATCATTGGAGCTACTCTACCAGCAATTTCAAAACGTTAGCAACCATCACAGGGAACCTTCCCGAACACAACTTATTCGTTTGAAGCGAGCATTGGTCGAAAAACGCCCAGAATACGCGGCCAGACGTGAAACCGTAATACTCCATTATAACAACGGGCAGCCAAATGTTGCAATACATGTTAAACAGTATTTAGAATGATGTGGTTGGAAAGTTCTACCGCTTTATATACCAGACCGTGCACTGTGCCACTACTATTTATTTCGATCGATGCTGACTGTTTTCTCTGAGATAAGCTTCACTTCGCAACAGAGTATGCGACATTGCCTTGATCGTTCTTGACCTCAAAAGATGAGCAGTTCTTTTGGCTCGGCATCCATATGTTGCCAAAAAGATGGGAAAATGTCATAACTAACAATGGCCAATATTTAAATAGATTTATATTGCACAAATGTTTCAAAATAAAAGCTAACAATTTTAACGAATATCTCATTTTGAAGCAACATGCCCAAAAGCAAAAAATCCTGACATCAAGAACGCGACATAAATTAAACTCGTTTTCCACAATATCTTAAGAAAGGCAAACAGCAATTTACGCTTCAATAAAGTACAAAAATTTATATCAACAAACAACTTTCATCTATTTTATATTTTTTATAATTTTTAAAGTAGAGTTATAACTTCATTGTATTTTACAATTTTGATCCCTGGTATAAAAGGGTGAATATTGTCTTTGTTATCTATTTAAAATTATAAAATTGCTAACAAGCAACCCAAAGAAACAATCGGAAATGAAATATAAGATAATAGGCTACCAAGTGTTTTAAAAAGAAATGATTTTAACAAATTTGTGACCAAAAACTAAATTCCTCGAAATCCGCCAATTTCAATTTGGTCCTCATGCTAATTAATTCGTTATAGGTGCAACAAATAAGATTTTTATTTTTAATCCTCAGACAATGTTCATTAGAATCGAAAGTAATTTCTTTAATTTTTTGAAATTTCATTTAAATTTTTTTTTTTTTTTAAATGTAAAACTTGGATTTTGAGATAAAAATAATGGGTTACCTATTGATGTTAAAAAAGGTTTATGTTGTATTTAAACATCTATGAAATAAAAAAACAAGTTTTAATTGGATAATATTTTGACCCAAAACTCAAAACCTCAAATAAAATGTGCAACGTCTAAACGTTTCCCGATTTTGAGTTTTGGCATGACGTTGAAAATTTTAAGAACTTAGAAGCACAGAAAATCGCAGAACTCCATTGTAAAGACCACCGTATACCTAATAGGTATATAAAAATACAAAAATTTATTTTTGAAAAAATTATAACAATCGCGACACACTTTGAAATTAAAATTTTTAGTGTTATTACTTATATACAGTAACTTCGTTTTTTAGTTAAAGCTCCAAAATTTGGATTTCGAAATTCTCAGCCACTTGATTACAGCTATCGCAGAGTATTGATACGATGATTTAGGTATCAGAACGCGACATTGAAACATAAACTAAAGAAAATTAAAAATTGGCAGATAATCGAGCTTAGTGCGACATCTTTTGTACATTTATAATAATTTGCTAATGGAAAGATATCAAAAGATGTCTTCAATCATGATATAAACATGTAAACAATGAATGCCAAACAGAAAATGTCATTAGAAGTAGCTAAGAATATAACAAAATTGGTGGTATTTTCTTAACATTATTTATTTATTAAGAATTCAATTTTAGAACCTAGTAGAGTTTTCTGTGGAAATGTCCATATGCATATTAAAATAATAAAAATATTTATTTTTGAAAAAATATACATTTACGATAGCAAACGCGACACTTTTTAAAAATCAAAACAAAATGTTTAGTGTGATTATTATTAGAACTATAACAAACTACTGATAACAAATGATGATAAAGGTTCAAGAACGCGACATTAAAACATGAAGAAAATCAAATGAAACAAATTATTAACTATAAAAAGATTTCATTAGATATGTAACAATAAATAAACAATAAATACTAAAGAGAAAATAACATTAAAAGCAGCTAACTAGTTAGAAATGATACATATATATATATAAAAGAGTAACGTTACTGACTGATTCATAATCGCACAGCCCAAACGACTGAAGCTAGAATCATGAAATTTTAACTGTGGGTTCCTCCCTCTCCAAAGAAGAGATTCGAACGTTTAAGGGGTAAAAACGGGTAAATTCGGTAACTTTATATCTTCAAAACTAATAAAGATACAAAAAAACTTAAAATTGCATTTAAAAAACAAGTAAGAAAGTATAGTCGGTCAAACCCGACCATATAATACCCTACACTAAGTAAATGAGCAAAAAATTTTTCTTTCAAAATTTCAATAATTTATGTTCGTGAGCGATTTTCGGAAGTGGGCCTTATATGGGAGCTATGACCAATTATGGACCGATCACCATGAAATTAGGTGGTGTGATTAATGTCTATATGAAAGATATTTATGTTGCATTTTATGTGTATACCAACATTTTTAGTAGATTTATGCTCGTTAAAGTGATTATCGGAAGCAGGCCTTATATGGGAGCTATGACTTATCATGGACCGATCATAATAAAATTTGGTGACATGAATTTCGTATATATAAAACTTATTTGGAGAAAAACTTGTGTAGATACCTATATAAATAAAACATTTATGACCGATAAAGTCCAATTTCGGGAGGACATTTGTATGGGGGCTAGGTGAAATAATGAACCGATTTCAGCCAGTTTCAATAGGCTTCATCCTTGGGCAGAAAAAATGATATGTACCAAATTTTATTGAAATATCTTTCAAATTGCGACCTGTACTCTGCGCACAAGCTTTACATGGACAGCCAGCCAGACGGACGGACGGACGGACGGACATCGTTTAATCGACTCAGAAAGTGATTCTGAGTCGTTCGGTATACTTTAAGTTGGATGTTAGGCTAATATTTTAGGGCGTTACAAACATCTGCAAAAATCCAATATACCCTCCCCACTATGGTGGTGTAGGGTATAATAAGCTGACAGGTGTTTCGTACTTAACTTTTAGGGGAGAAAACGGGTAAAAATTATATTTTGGTACTTTTTTTTGCACCCTATGTATCTTTTAAACTAATAAACATAGAAACAACTTTTAAATCGTATTCTTTACTTATCAAAAGATAAAAAATATAAGTTTGGTACTTTTTGGAAATTTGAACCCTTAAGGGATAAAAATTGTGTTTATTTTGGTACTTTTTCATAAAATATATTTCTTTTTTATAATTTGACATAGAGATACGAATATTTTATTATGAGCTCCCACCACGATACAGGAATTTATTTGAATATAATTTTACCACCGTATTGGGGATAAAAAAGGTACCAAAAAGGGGATAAAATCGGGAAAATACATTTTATTTGAAATTGTTAAGCCAATTTTGATAATTTTTTTAACATTGGTTGCTGGATTCATACAAAAATTAACTAACAGGTTGTTATTTGGAACTCGAGTGCCAAGGTTTATATTGGACCAAATCCGGGTAAACAGTTTGGAACTTTTATTAAAACATATTTTTTCTTGGGCTGTAGCATAAACAATTTTGGCAAAATGGAATATTTTAAAATTTAAAACTTGAGGGGTGTTCAAGGAGGAAAAGGGAAATTGGTACTTTTTTCCCAATGGTACTTTTTTAATCTTTTAAATTATTTCACTTATCGACATTAAAATTAGCTGATATGTATCTGAGTGAAGTTAGTGTTAGGAATAGGGGATAATATTTAGGTACCAAAATATGAGAACTGAACTATGGGTACTTTTTTTATTGTTCTAATGGTACTTTTTTGATTTTCTATAACAAAGGACTTTGAAACATGAAATTAAGCATATATGGTCCTAAGTGAGTGATAATTCTTAATGGAGACTTTTTGGTACTTTTTCTTTAATGGAATGGTACTTTTTGTAATTTCTCCAATAATGAACCTAGAAACATGAAATAAAGTTTATATTGACCCGAGTGAGTGGGAAACCACAAGTGTGGGCTTTTTGGTACTTTTTCTTTATTCGAATGGTACTTTTTGTAATTTCTTCACCAATGAACCTAGAAACATGTTATAAAGCTTATATGGATCCGAGTGAGTGGGAATCCACAAGTGCCTGCTTTTTGGTACTTTTTCCTTATTCGAATGGTACTTTTTGTAATGAATTAATGAACATAAAATTAGAGACATGTTATCCTGAATTAGTATTAATTGACAAAGGGAGACTTAATAGTACTATTTATTTCATCCAGTTGGTGTGGCTAAGCGCAACGGGTCAGCTAGTTAAGTATACAATTTTATAATTTTTATTGGAAAAAAAATGTTAAAATACCGGTCGAATTTTCTGTGGATTTTTGTTTTTAAAGAAATACCAACATTTAAAAATAACTTTGTACTATTTATTTAAGCTTTACTGTTGTTGTCAATGGATATGTGAGATTTCAAATACTATATCTGAAAACTAAATATAGACTTTTAATTAAAATCCTTAAATAAATATTTAAGTTACAAAATATAACCCACCTTTTTAATATTAAACCAATTTAATGTGGCACTCACATTTTGTTTGTGGAAGGATACAAAACTGAATAGGATATGGAGGCTTGATATGTTTTTACCTGCAGATCATAACACATACTGAAAAGCACGCACCAGCACCTCTGGAGCAGGAGCGTAGACAAACAGTTTCAGGTATAAAATAAATATTTTATATAAAAGTTAATAAAAAAAATTGAACTAGCAAACTTATCCATCCGCTTCTGCTTTGGGTAATATAAGTAGGAAGATTTATATTTGTTTTGTACAGATTTTAAGCTTAATTTTTTTGCACTGTTTTTTTGGAACATTCTTTTACTTAATCTATTTATCATGCATGCATGATATGTAACAATTTACAACTGAATATACATACATTAAAACGTAATTACATAAATACTTATGCATACACATACTATGGGCGTCAAAAGTGAGTAAACACTAGTGAATTTCTTCAGGTTTGAAAACAAGAAATAGTCACTTTGCGATATTCAAGCATGTAGAATGTCAAAATGCATGAATAAGGCACACAAAAATTACAATTTCCCCTGTTTATTTATCAAAAAACGGAATTTTGAAAATCCCGAAAATTCCGGGATTTAAAATTAAAAAATCCCGGGCTTTGGGAAATCCCAAAAAACGGGATTCCTCGTTTGTTATCTCTACTCGGGCTAAATCCGAAAAATAGGGCAGAAAACGGAGCATTCCGGAGCCTAATTCATGGATTTTTGCCATGGAAACTGCACATGTATGTACCTGCTTGTGAGCAAACGCGGCATCCATATTGTGGAAAGCTTTCTCATACCCAAGCGATCATACAAATTTAAATCACTGAGCCATACGAGATGCTTATGGCTCTCACAATCTCTCGCATTTTCAATCTTCGATTTTTTATAATTGCTTCGGTTGTAAAGACCTCAACTGGGCGTCCAGAACGTTCAGCATCTTCCGTGCTCAGTGAAACACTTTTTCACCATCGAAATTGATAGTGCAGAGTTCCCATACTATTTATCAAGCTTAGCTTATTTGAGTAATGGTTTTTTCACAAAAGAAAAAGCTTAATGAGCAGACTAAATTCTCTTTTTCCAATTTCTCCTCAAGTCACGAGATAGTCTGCTATCAATGGCTGTCAAACACAAACTAAATTTAGAAAGCAGCCGAGAAATTCAGAATGTAGCGGACTTATTGATCCACCCTCGTACATACACTGATGTTGACAGTTGTTGATTGTTACGATAATGATGATGATGATTTTGATACATTTTCTTACATTCCAACACGCATAGCCTGCAGTCCTGGGAACTACATAATACCTCGTTGACGAATTAGTTAACTACACTGATAACCATTACAATTGTGGGCATTTCTATTTCCTTTTTTACATTATTTGTTACAACTTTGCAGTTGTGATTTTAAAATAGGAGTTTGGAATGTCCTATTTCCTATTGACATATCCATTTCATGTGCTGTAGTTATTTAATATTAGCTAGTTTTGAATTTGATGTAGTAGCTAGTGTGTAAATACCAATTGTTAACCTTTAAAACTGCTGGGATATTTGCTCTATGTAGTTATAACTTTGTATGTGTATGCATCTAAATACTGTAAAAGCTTGTACCAAAATGTTTGTGTTTATATGCCTAAGAGAGCTTTGACTGATAAATATTTGCTCTTGGGGTCATTCTCATTTGTGAATTGGTTGCAAGGATGGATGGATGGTTGTTTGTTTGTTTGGCTGTGTGCGTACGTGTATTTTCTAAATATGTGTATATTCAGCTTCTTATTTTACTCTGAGGACTTCACAACTGAACACCTAATATTTAGGAAGTTTTGTGTTAATTCCTGGAAATTTCTTGTTTTATTTTTGTAGCATTTTCAAAAAAGGATTAAATGTGAAGTTAATAATACCTTTTTTTTATTGAGTTTATGGGGGATTATGGTTACAAGTTTGAGAGAATTAATAAGAAACTAACAAGATTGTAGGATTTTTTTTTTATGGCCTTGAATTGTGTGATTTGTGATGAGTGAAAGCAAAAAGTTAGACTTTATATTATATACTTAGCAACAATATAAACATATAAAACAGTTCGCATAAATAGTGGTACACGCAGGCAAAAGAACATGGTTGTGGTAAACATTATCTAGGAGCAACATATTGATTATTTTTTCCAATATATAATGATCATTGTTGTTTTATCATATAATGATAAAATATAGTCGCAATATTACATCATAATAGTTACCCATTAATCATAATGTGATCTTATAACATCATATTGTAGTATAACCCAGTATTATCATAACATTGGCATACACGATCATAATATTGTTACGTTTTAACCTTTTTAAAGCAATGGTTTATTTCCTTTAAATAAACTGGATACTTTTGATTGCATAAAATAGCAGTTTTAGTAGTTTAAATTGTAACACCTCTTTATTTATTTAAAATGTACACCAACAACAGTTCAAATATTCACTCAGTGTCTTTATACACGTTTATCAATTCTAAGAAATGCACACACACTTTATAATGTACAAACTTAAATGTACAAGGCAGTTGATGTTAACTCACTCACTACTGCCACCTCTGCCACTATTTATACACACGCCATCTTTCGGGAATCTTCTACAATGCTCTTAACGAAAAACTAGTATGTTCGAATTCTAGAGCTTTTGATGTCAATGTTAGCAGCTGAGACATTCAGTGTTGCAATACTTATAAACAATGTTAAATCGGACGTGTTTATAAATATGCTGAATGGCAGTCGTTACAGACCGTTAAATTCAAATCGTTATTGCACATTCGTAACACTATGATCCTTTGAAACATATTACTTTGTAATTATAAGACCCAATGAAATCATACTATGATCCAGAGAAATCATGTTATTTTTGGGAATACAAAATTTAATTTTAAAAGGTTTTATTTTTAAGGAAAGCTTAAGATGGTTTCCAAAATGGGGTCCGCGGTCAACTACATTGACATTTCATGAAGGGTGTCACAATATGTAAGTAAGATTTGAATTGAATATAAACACATAGGATATTTCATTAGATTTTTATTTGTTTACTGAATCACATACGGTAAATGGTATATTTTAAAGGACAGGTGGTTGTGGGCTTGTTGTATTTTTAAGGATTGATCGAAAAAACCTCAACACACATTTTTTATTAAAACTTTTAACCCAAGTATTATTTGATTTTTTTTATCAAGTTACCTTTGTAAAGCATGTCAGTTATTATGTTTAATGTCAATTATGTTCATTTGTTGTTAATCTGATTAAAATGAGTGACCAGAAAAAAGTGTGTACTAAAACTATTAAATATTTTCAACAAAACCCAACTTGGTCCCACAAAAAGTTGGCCAAGCATTCAAAGATGTGCCGTCAAACTGATTTCAATGTTACTCAACAGTACCGGGATAACTTGTCCGTTGATAGAAAATCTGGTTCAGGTAGAAGGAATGGTTAACATGATGTTCATTAAGCCAAAAAAATAGAACGCATTTTCAAAAGAGTCCCCAACACCTCCGGTAGGAAAGCAGACCGGTTAGCTCAGTACTCGGACTATTTGGTACGAAAAGTTAAAGCCAATGCAGGTTTAAAAACATACGAGGGTCAAAAAGTTCCCGACAGGAACTCTGCTAAAAATTTAGAGGCCAAAGACAGAGCATGGAAATTGTAGTCAAATTTTATAAAACAAAATATACCTGCTGCATAACGGATGACGAAACGTATGATCTGGCAGATTTTTTGCAGCTTCCGGGTCAATATTTGCATGTTGCTGATGCTCGAGGGAATGTTGAAGAAAAGTTTAGGACCCAAACGCAGACAAAATTTCCCAAAAAGTCCTTGGAATGGCAAGCAATATGCAGTTACGGCAAAAGAAACCAAACATTTGTTACAAAGGGCTCTATAAATACCGAAATTTTTATCCAGGAATGTTTACAAAAGAGCATGCTTCCATTCATAAGACTTCTTAATGTGTCTACACAGAGAAAACAGATTCGTGGTAGCAACCGAATTTGTTGCCAATCGAATGATTCGGTTGTATACATAGAATTTTGAGGTTCTATCAACAGAAAGTCAGTTGATAGAGAAGAATTTCGGTTAAAGCAACCAAACTTTTGTTACCCCTTCCAAAATTGTTTAGCCACAACTGTAAAATTCGGTCACTAAGGTAGAATCATTCGATTGGCAACAAATTCGGTTGCTATCACGAATCTGTTTTCTCAGTGTACTTATTTTTAGCTTGATTTGGCATCCTGTCACTATGGTAAGCATGGATTGAGTGGTACGAGAACAATAATGTCTTGTTTGTACCAAGAGAGGCAAATCCTCCAAACTGCCCGGAGCTAAGGCCAGTGCAGAGATATTGGGATCTTGTTAAAAGAGAATTGAAAAGCACAAAAAAGGTGTCCTAAAGTGTGGCAGATTTTAAACGGAGATGGACTACCTGTTCGAACAAAGTGACATAAAGCACTATAAAAACCAAAATGGTAGAGTTTTCAAAAAAGGTTCGAAATTTCATCACTAGTGATTAGAACTATAAAAATATTTTTTTTGTAAATTGTAATAATTTCGATCAAATAAAAAAAATCAAAACTGTAAGTTTAGTGGTTTCATTTTTATTAACATATATGTATGTTAAGATTTTTTCGATCTCAGTCCTTAGTAAAAAGGAATAGACTAAAAACAAAATTCAAGTAGATACATAAAATAAATCTTAAATAACTTATTTGTTATTTTTTTAATATATCAATTTTATACTTTGCTTATAACGATATGTTTTTACTAATTAAACCATTATATATCTAACCATTATATAGTGATAAGTTACCACTGTCAATTATATATTATACATATAAATCATTACATATTAAGGCCTTAAGGTTTAATCATTGAATAAATAGACAAAATTATAAACACATTATCGCCATAATAATAATCATCAGCATCATCGCCAATCTCATCACAACCGCACATCGTCTCTAGTAATATTAACATCAATGTCCTCACAAGGCCTTCAAAACATACAACTAAGTAACGGTTATATTCATATACATGAGAGGACATGAGTAAGTGTATGAATATACTTATACATTAGGGTGGTCCTTATTATATAGGACTTTTTTTGATTTTCGGTGCCTGCCGTCACACAAAACTTAAATATTGCAAAATTTAGGAAAATTGTATAACGTTTAGAGAGGTTGCACATTTTATTTAAAGTTTCCAAAAAAAAAAAAATTAATTAAAAATAGTTTTTATGTATCACTTACCCACAAATATTTAAATATAAAAAATAAAAATTTTCATTATAACTAGATACCGATTTGAAATTGACTTCAAAACTCGAAACTTCAAATAAAATGTGCCAGCTCTCTAAAAGTTATTCAATGTTGCTTACATTTTTAAAATTTGTTTTTTGGAGGGAGGCGAACAAGGGCCACCCTAATCTTCATGCACATATATCTAGTATGTTTTCGTAGCAGTACTTGGAAGAGTGTTCATCAAATTTATTCAAAATAAACAAAAGTACATGTTTAAACAGCCAGTGTCTTAGCTAAAGGTACACTACTCTTTATTTTCATTAAATTGTGAAGTTTTTTAATTATTGTAGTGATTTTTGAGTTCTTTAAAATAATCTATCAAAAGTGTTTACTGGTCTTTAGATTTTATGTATTTTTGTGTACCTGTTATTTTTAGCTTGTGTGTAAATGTAAATAAATACGAAGAAATAGTTACAATGTTTTATAATGTATTTATACCCTACACCATTCTAGTGGCGTTTGTGCTGTTATTTGTAGCGACAAAAAGTATTAGCCCAAAATCAACCTGAAAGTATACAGTTGGATATCCGATGTCCCCACGGTCCTCTGTCTGGCTGGCTATCCATGTGAACCTTGTTTGCAAAGTACTGGTCGTAACTTTAGATAAGGAGTGAGATCGAAACATTTTTAACATACATATATGTTAATAAAAACGAAACCACTAAACAGTTTTAATTTTTTTTATTTGATTAAATTATTATTGCAATTTACAAAAAAAAAAAAAAAAATATTTTTATAGTTTTAATTTCTAGTGATGAAATTTTGAACCTTTTTCGAAAACCCTTCCATTAACGTTTCTATAGTGTTCGAACAGCTAGTCCATCTCCATTTAAAATCTACCACATTTTGGACACCTTTTTTGTGCTCTTCAATTCTCCTTTAACAAGAGTCCAATATCTCTCCACTGGCGTTAGCTCCGGGCATTTTGGAGGATTTACCTTTCTTGATACAAATACCACATTATTGTTCTGGTACCACTCAAGACCTTTCTTACAATAGTGACAGATGCCAAATCAGGCCAAAAAAAAGTGGACACACTAAGAAGTCTTATGAATGGAAGCATGCTCTTTTGTAAACATTCCTTGATGTAAATTTCGGTATTTATAGAGCCCGTTGTAACAAATTATTGGCTTCTTTTGCCGCAACTGCATATTGCTTGCCATGCCAAGAACTTCATTCATTATGCAGCAAGAATATTTTTTTATAAAACTTAACTTCAATTTCCGTGCTCTGTTTTTGGCCTCTAAATTCTTAGCAGCGTTCCTGCCAGGAACTTTTTGAGCCTTGTATGTTTTTAAACCTGCATTAGCATTAACTGTTCGTACCAAATAAACGGGCTGCTTTCCTACCTGATGTTTTGGGAGATCTTTTGAAAATGCTTTCTATTTTTTTTTTGCCTTTAAAAACATCATGTGGACCATTCCTTCTACATGAACCAGGATTTCTATCAACGGATAAGTTCTCCCGAAACTGTTTAATAACATTGGAAACAGACCTTTAATTGTTTGGTCAACTTTTTGTAGGACCAAGTTGGGTTTTGATGAAAAAATTTAATAATTTTAGTACGCACTTTTCTCTGGTCACTCATTTGAATCAGATTAACAACAAATGAATATAATTGACATTAATCATAATAACTGACATGTTTTACAAAGGTAACTTGGGTTAAAAGTGTTAATGAAAAACGTATGTTAAGAATTTTACGATCTCACTCCTTATTTCGATCAAATTTTCAAAGCCTATTAAATCTGGCTGAAATCCGCTCATTATTTCATCTAGTCCCCATACAAATGTCCTCCCAAAATAGGGCAAGTGTTTTATAAATATTCCCAGTCAGTATTTGGATGACTAAACACCAAACTAAGTCTTTTTCGACTAGTTATGACAAACTCACTCACTACTGCCCCCTCTGTCACTATTTATACACACGCCATCTTTCGGGAATCTTCTACAATGCTCTCAACGGACAAACTAGTAGGTTCGAATTCTAGAGCTTTCGATGTGAATGTTAGCAGCTTAAACTTTTAGTGTTGCCATTCTTATAAACAATGCTAATAATCGCATGCTATCAATATTGTTGCTAAGTAGAAGCTTCTACTGATGGACGTGTTTATAAACATGATGAATGTTGCAGGCAGTCGTTACAGACCGTTAAATTCAAATCGTTATTGCAAATTCGTAACAATATGATTGTGACAATCATGGGAAACGTATATTTACAATATTATTTATATACAATCATATAAATAATTACTGTAAGTATAATATTGTTAAACAAATTTTAGTGGTTACAGTAAACATGTACAACAATATATTTTTTTCTTACAGAAAATAAGGCCCACTTCAGAAAATCACTTCAACGAGCAGAAAAATGTTGGTAGCTTAATGATTTGCTCATATTGTTAGTGTAGGGTATTATATAGTCCAGCTTGACCGACTATACTTTCTTACTTGTTTTTCCTATTATTTTTTTGTTTCTTTTCTCTTTTGCTTTTTTTATTCCTAGAGTACCAAAAGGCACTATGATGAAATAAACAAGTGAGAAGTGAAAATACAATTTTGTATGTTATTTACACGAATGACTAATGTTTTTTAATGATGCTCTCATGACAGCTGACACATAGTCAGGAATAATTTGAAAGGGAAATTATTAAGCTACATTTACACCATATTTATTTCTTATGTGAGCTAAATAACTTAGAGTATGTTTGCGAGTTATAATTAGAAGCAAAGTCTGCAATCTCTATTTTTTTTCAGAATTATCTAATAATGTCATCTAGTTACATTTGGTGTAGGCTTGTGATCAGTTAATATGGCAATATGCTTTTAATCAATGTAGAATTTCACTATTCTCTCTTTATTAAATTTCGTCCACAGTCACTGTCTCTTTCCATTTAGCCCTATCAAACGTCGTGTACTGTCCCGTTCCAACACCGTTCCTATAAATCAATGATCAAAAACTAACGATTAAAGCAAAGACAGCAATGTTCATTTGAGATAATTAATTTAGCTTTGCTCTCATTATTACATGATCACGATACTGGATCGTGGTCAATATATACTGATCGTGTATCAGTGGCCTTTGATTGATATCTGTTTTTTATATATTTTGTTATATACTTTTAATTCCAAAAATTTTAATAGAATTAAAGTACTTTTACTTAAATTTTTTTCAAGAATTTCAGAATTTCTAGCTTTCAGAATTTCAGCAAATGCCATTTGTGGACACATATTTATCATTTTTCCATATTTATTTAATGCACAGTATTCAGCTAAGCGCTATCTTTAGTGATGATAAACTTCTAAATGACTTATGATGATGCAGAGACGGAGACATATTATCAAACTCTTGCTGCTGCACACAGATGACGATGGTAATGATGTTGTCGATGGCGTTGAAATTTTTCCATAAAATGAACAGCAACATGATAAATGACAAGGTAAAACTAACAAAAAAGAAACACAAACCAAATAAAAATAAAAAAACCAAGCTCTTCCAATTTAATAAAATGAGAACAAATTATTATTTCCGCTTTTGAATCATGATTTCAATAAAAATATAAAAAAATAAAATACAAGGTACATGATAAATTACAATATAATGTGATTTTATTTGAAATAGTTTGCTTATTTTAATAATGCAGGAGAACTCAAGGAAAAATCTTTAAATTAAAATAAAAATTTAATGAAAAACAAGTAAGAAAGCTATATTCTGTGCCGAATCTTATATACCCTTCACCAAATGATACTTTAAAATAAAAATTTTTAATATTTTTTTTTCAAAATTGTTTTTCAAAATTTAAAAAAAAAAGTTTTTTCAAATTGTTTTTCAAAATTTAAAAAATAATAATTTTTTTTTTAAATTGTTTTAAAAAAAAATTTTTTTTCGATATATTTTTTTTAATTTATTTAAAATTTTTTTTTTAATTTTTAAAATTTATTTTTTTTTTAATTTAGTGAAAAATCTAGTGAAAAAGAATTTATGACAAAAAAAATTTTTTGGGAAAAAAAAATTCGGGTTAAAAAATATTTTTCCCGATTTTGACCCATTGCAGGTCCAAATTACTATAGCCTTATATAGATCGTTGAAATGGACTTTGAAATATCTATCATTAGATATCCATATTGTCTATATTAATGACTTAGTAATCCATAAATAGGCCAAAAATCGAGATTTGCTCGGTTTTTTCCTTATATATCAGCCATTTGTGGGCCGATTTTCTCGATTTTAAATAGAAACCGTGCCGGAAGAATTCCCGATATACAGATGTATGAATCATGTTTGTAAGTTATTTGGAGTCCTCAGAATATTGATTTCAACAGACAGACAGACAGACAGACGGACATGGCTTAATCGACTCCGCTATCTATAAGGATCGAGAATATATATACTTTATAGGGTCGAAAAATGATATTGTGGAAATTACAAACGGAATGACAAACTTATATATACCCTTCTCACGAAGGTGAAGGGTATAAAAAAACATAAAAACAATTTATTGGGTTTTCATTATTATAAACAGCTTTCTTTGGAAGTTCGAAACATAGAGCGGAAACCAGAAAAAAACTCAAAATTACTCAAAACCATCACACATACTAATAAAGTGTGTTTTTTTAGACGTATAGAACTTTCGATAGGGATACCTGAAAAACTAACTGTCATACTAATGAAGCGTGTTTGACTTTATTTTCAGTATACTTTGGCAAATCACCATGCAAAGACTTACACCAGAACAACGTTCACGAATCGTAAAAATTTATTTCCAAAATTCACCATTTTCAGCGATGAGGCTCATTTCTGGCTTAACGGGTATGTAAACAAGCAGAATTGTCGTTTTTAAGAGAGCACAGTCCTCGTGAAACTCTTGAGACTTCATTACATCCCAAAAAAAATCACTGTTTGGTGCGGTTTACCCATTTGTCTAAATGGCGAACGCTACAGGCAAATGATTCGTGATTTTTTTAATTCCTCATGTCATTGCTAATTATTTGGAGGAGAAATGGTTCCAGTAAGACGGCACAACACGCCATACAGCGAGTGAAACCATCATTTTGTTAAGCCAAACGTTTGGTTACCGAATTAACTCAAGAAATAGACCTTTGAATTGGTCACCTCATTAGTGTGATTTGACATCATTGGACTACTCTTTGTGAGCGTATGTCAATGTATGGTCTATGTTAATAAACCAGCAACGATGAATCATTTAAAAGCCAATATTCAAAGCATTAGTCCTGATGTAAAATAGGAACGACAGGAGGTCATTTGCCAGAAATTTGTGAGCAACTAAAGGCAAAATTTTGGTAATTCCATTAAATTTGTTGTCTTTTATTAAAAAAAAAAAAGTTCTACGCCTCTAAAAAACACCCCTTACATTCCCACCACTTAAATTTTTGACAACTGAGTTAGGTATTTTAAACATCAGAGTTTCCGATCCGTGTTTAGTTATCTATGCTTCAATATATTAAAATATTGTTTTTAAAATTACCTCATAATATCTGCAATTATCTATTTATACAATTTGTTTTAAATCCATTTTGTAATTTTGACCCCACAGCCACAATAAATCATTGTAATTGTATTGAGTAATAATTTCAAGTGCATAATTTTAATTAACTTTTTTATATGTATTGTTATTGTTGTGTGTTTTAATTTTGCCTGTATATATGCAGGCAATAAATGTAAATTGGTTTTTATCGAGTTAATAAAAGCTCAAACTACTAGGATACAAGCAAACAGACACAATATTGAAATGTCTGTTCATATAATCGTTTGGGTTTTTTTTTTTTTTTTGTAATATTGTTAGCTTATAACTCATAATAAAGGCAGATATAGAGTACCAGCAAACTAAATCCTCTGTATTTATTACATGAACAGAATTTAAAAAAAAAATCATAGTGACATATTCGATTGTGCCGAATCTTAAACACCCTTCACCCTTTTCCAAAAAAAAAACAAAATAATATCTTCGGAATTTGAGCCTATACAGATTAACCATATGCTAAACACTATTGGTCAATTCATAAGGTCTCTTATCATGTCATATTGTCATAATGTCCTAATATTTTAGAATGGTTTTTATTGCTTTTCAAGCAAAAAATGTCCTAAAATAATACTACTTCTATGCTATGTTTATTGTGTTATCGTAACCAACCAGCAGAGTCCAACGCCGAATGCCTAAGAGCCGAACCGCCGAGTTGTGATATATTAGGACATTATGACAATATGACTGATAAGAGACCTTGTGAATTGACCATATCTATATCTAGATCAGTCGTAGCCACCAGAGGCGAACATCTGTTCTGATCTGTCAGCGAAACAATGTCAAATAAGCAACAAAAATCATAATCAATATCTAATATAACATGTTATTATAATCTATATTCCATATTCTCCTTATGACAACAACTGATCTAGATACTTTTTTAAGGGAGTTTTTTCAGCTGGCAGATTTTCAAAACCAAAATTCTTATGATATTCTGTAAACCTATTTCAACCAACACTGACGGTTATTGTTATATAAATCCCATATCTAAAGTATCCATAATATACATGCTTACTTTATAGACTCACAAATGAGTAGAAAATACAAATGAAATGACAAACTAATATATATCTATACCGCTCATGGTGAAGGGCTTAAAAACATTTTAATATGATGGCATAACTATTTCAAAGTACAGTGGGTAAAATAATGGACAGTTTCAGAAAAAAAATTTACAATCAAATAATCAAGTTTACACAGAGAAAACAGATTCGTGATAGCAAACGAATTTGTTGCCAATCGAAGGATTCGGTTGCAAACATAGAATTTTTCGGTTCTATCAACAGAAAGTCAGTTGATAAAGAAGAATTTCGGTTAAAGCAACCAACATTTTGTTATCCTTTCTTATTCGGTCACTAAGATAGAATCATTCGATTCTGTTGTCTCTGTGTATTTTTAGGTCATATGAATAAAATAATTTCTATTAATATGAAAAGATTCTTGAAAATTATTTAAAAAATTAACACAAGATTGGAATTTGCCGCCATTTGTGATGCAACCAACAAAAGCTGAGATTTTAGAGTTAGTAAATATGGAGCACAACGCGAAACATCAACGAAGGCATCATTGGACCATACTTTTTCGAAAATTAGGCCGGTCAAGCAGTGGCTGCAACCGGTGCTCACTATCTTCTTAACACTGCATAGTTGACCGCTTTTACAATTCTTAAAGTTTTGTTTGATTGGAAAGAAACGATAGTTCGTGATATTTTTAGTTTTTTTTTTAGGATGTATTGGGCGTTTGATATGTTCTTATATATTTTTAAGTAGAAATATTAGGTTTAATGTTATTTAATCTCTAGAAAGCAATATTTTTCTCTACCACTGTTCATATTACCACAGATGCATTTCATGTCCATAATTTGTTTACGTTTGAGGAAACATGTATATTAGGCTGACCCTTATTTAGATTTTTATACCCTTCACCTTCAAGAGAAGGGTATATATAAGTTTGTCATTCCGTTTGAAATTTCCACAATATAATTTTCCGACCCTATAAAGTATATATATTCTGAATCCTTATAGATAGCGGAGTCGATTAAGCCATATCCGTCTGTATGTTGAAATCAACTTTACAAATCCCCTAAATAACCTACAAACATGATTGATACATCAATATATCGGGAATTCTTCCGGCTCGGTCGCTACTTAAAATCGAGAAAATCGGTCCACAAATGGCTGAGTTATAAGGAAAAAATCGGGCCAACCACGATTTTTGGCCTATTTTTTATCTATATCTGGATTAGTATGTCATTAATATAGACAATATGGATATGTAATGATAGATATTTCAAAGTCCATTGCAACGATAAGGCTATAATAATTTGGACCTACAATGGGCCAAAATCGGGAAAATTATTTTTTAACCCGAACATTTTTTTACCACAAAATATTTTTTTATTCACTAATAATTTAAAAAAAAAAATTGGAAAAAAATTTCAAAAAAAAAAAATTGAAAACAATTTTGAAAAAAAATTTTTTTTTAAATATTGAAAATTAATTTGAAACTATATTTTTTTTTTTTAATTGTGGAAACCAATTTTGAAAAAAAAAAAATTAATTTTGAAAACAATTTTGAAAAAAAAAATTTTTTTTTAATTTGAAAAACAATTTAAAATTTTGTTATTTTTTAACCCGAACATTTTTTTTTACCACAAAATATTTTTTTATTCACAAATAATTAAAAAAAAAAAAATTGGAAAAAAATTTTAAAAAATTTCGAAAAAAAATAGAAAGCAATTTTGAAAAAAAACATTTGTTTTAAATATTGAAAAACAATTTGAAATTTTTTTTTTTTTAATTGTGGAAACCAATTTTGAAAAAAAAATTAATTTTGAAAAAAAAAAATTTTTTTTAAATTTTGAAAAACAATTTGAAATTTTGTTCTTTTTTAACCCGAACATTTTTTTACCACAAAATATTTTTTATTCACTAATAATTTAAAAAAAATTTGGAAAAAAATTTTAAAAAATTTCGAAAAAAAAAAATTGAAAACAATTTTGAAAAAAAAAACATTTTTTTAAATATTGAAAAACAATTTGAAATTTTTTTTTTTTTTTTAGTTGTGGAAACCAATTTTGAAAAAAAAAAAATGAATTTCGAAAACAATTTTGAAAACAAAAAAATTTTTTTTTAAATTTTGAAAAACAATTTGAAATTTTTTTTTTAAATTGTGAAAACCAATTTTGAAAAAAAAAAATGAATTTTGTTGACCTAAAAATATTTAAAATTTTTATTTTAAAGTATAATTTGGTGAAGGGTATATAAGATTCGGCATAGCCGAATATAGCTCTCTTACTTGTTTTAAATACTGCTGCTATTACCTTAAACACGAAAATTCAACTATAATGTACAATCTTTAAAAGTTATATGATTTAACTTAAATTTTCAGCATTTGTTTGTTAAAGGACGGAAACAATTTTAGATCGTAGGAGCACCGATAATCAAAAAAGGGAAAATTAAGCGCCAACCTATTGTAAATACAATATAATTATAATTTACATTTGGCTGCACACGGTTATATAAAACCAAAATTATATAATTTTCATCATTTATTCATCTATCTATGAGAGGAGTTTATCACAAACACAAGCAAGTATTTATTAAATAAGAATGTAATTTATTTAAATGTTTTAATGTAAATATATTAATGCACCATGATGAATGTCATTAAGGACACATTGAAGATTTAATTTTTTTTATGATAATTTGCATTAAAAATTTATTGATTTTTTACTCTTAATTAAATATGTAAAAGGTATATAAATAATGAATAAATAAATAAATAATGATTGTTCTTTTATCTCTTCAGGGTTTCTTTTTGTCTCATTTAAGTATTTATATGACACAAGTGTAAATTGATATTTTATTTTTGTGCTGCATTGACACAGAAGCATACAGACAAATTGTTTGGAAAAAATCCACAAGACCTTGGCCTTGTTAATGAACACAACATTACACATTTACGGGGAAATAAAATTATAAAGTTTTCTAATATATACTTATAACTAAAGACATTTAATTAAAGTTATGTTGTTTTCTAATTGATTTTTTTGTTCTCAGTATTATAGGTATTTTAAAAGAAATAGATAATACTTAGGAACACCTGGCTGTTAACACCCACGTGACTTTTTAATTATAGCACTTATGTATATGACTGATAGACTGACAGACTGACAGACTGACTACCTGTATTATTGAATTTTTCTTTATTAACATGTAATGAATTTATTAAATTTTTTATTCATTGTTCTACCCACCAACAATTATGATGGCATTCAACTCAAAATACCCAATTAATCTTGCTTTAATTTGCTGCCATATGTTTTGTATTTAATTTTTTTCCTTTTACCAGTTTTATTATGAATTTTCTGACAGATTTTTTTGTTTTTGTTCATTATAAACGTATGAATGTGTATGTTTATTACATGGTTTTGGTTGGCTGTGTGCTGTCAATATTTAACATTCAAAATGGGATTATATCCATAGAAATGTGAGTGTTTTTGTGTATTTTTAATGAAGGACTAAATGAAAGAATGACTCTGTGTTCGTAAGTAGGTTTGTTTATAGCATTTGTCTGATAATTTAATCATGTGTTAGTGATATACTGTGAGAGAGAGACGGGGTGTGTAAAGTGTGTCTTTACTCTGTAGCGTATAAGGAATGTGTATACCACTTTGGAGTTATATTAATTATACGCTGTGTGGTATTAAGAGATTCATACATAAGAGCCATTTACAAGTGTGTATGAAAAAATTAATAAAAGAAATTAGAGTGCATAATTCACTTATGTATGCTTTTTGGTGGAAAAACAATTTTTTGTGTAAAAATACAGGGTTTGTGTACAAATATATTGGTGTATGACTTTAAAACGCGGGATTTACAATAGATGGGGTATCTTTGTAGCTTTTGTCATAAAGAACAAAAATTGTAAACATATAAAATCAAAAAAACTTCAAAATCAAAATCGCACAAAACTTAAAATAATTCGATTTTTATTATCACTTTATCGCGCTCACCTGCAAATCTATTCCAATGTAATTCGTGGAGACCAAGAGGAAGTGTGGAGGAACAAATGAAACAACATAGACTGAAGAATGCACCTTTAATTGACAATACTCAAGACATCTTGCTGGCACCATTCCCACCACATAAAATTGGGAATGGTTAAGAGAGTGCGATTTGCAAGTTCAGAGCCATCAACATTATAAACCTAATACGAATATTTTTAAACCCTTCACCATGAGTGACAAGGCTTTATATAAGTTTGTCATTCCGTTTGTAATTTCTACATTTTTCATTTGCGACCTCACAAAGTATATATATTCTGGATCGTTATAGATAGCGAAGTCGATATAGCCATGTCCGTCTGTCCATCTGTATGTTGAAATCAACTTTCGTAGTTCCCAAATAACTTACAAACATAATTGATACATCAATATATCGGGAATTCTTCCGGCTCGGTCGCTATTTAAAATCGAGAAAATCGATCCACAAATGGCTGATATATAAGGAAAAAACCGGGAAAACCTCGATTATTGGCCTATTTTTGATCTATATCTCGATTACTAAGTCATTAATATAGACAATATGGATATCTAATGATAACTATTTCAAAGTCCATTGCAAAGATGTATATAAGGCTATAGTAATTTGGACCTACAATAGGTCAAAATCGGGAAAATTATTTTTTAACCCGCATATTTTTTTTTTACCAGAAACATTTTTTTTTTTATAATTTTTTTTCACTAATAAATTTTAAAAAAATTTTTAAAAATTTAAAAAAAAAATTGGAAAAAATTAAAAAAAAAAAAATATTCGAAAAAAAATTTGAAAACAATTTTGAAAAAAAAAAATTAAATTTTTAAAACACAGTTAGAAAAAAAATTTTTTTTTAAATTTGAAAAACAATTTTGAAAAAAGAAAATTAATTTTTTTTACCTGAAAATATTTAAAATTTTTATTTTAAAGTAAAATTTGGTGAAAGGTATATAAGATTCGGCACAGCCCAATATAGCTCTCTTACCTGATTTTATTATTTTTTGTAATAGATATCATACTTGAATTAAAGAAAGCAACAAATCAAAAAGTTTTCTGGAAAATTTTCACTTTTGCGGCTACCTAAACGATGTTAAGAATCATTCTTAGGAAGTTGATATGTTCTAAAGAGATGTTTATTGAGATCTCAGGTACATTTTCGTAGTTGATTATTTTATGGTCTTTTATCACGTAGTGGTGGTGTCCGTATATGGTTATATTTCCATGACTTAAAAAATTACACAAAGTGTTATTGAACATTATAATAAAAACATTAAATTTTTTTTCTTCGAAAATTTCGAATTTTGTACCAATGAAGCATCATATGCGGGAAGTTTTGTTTTAATTCTTTAACTTGGAAAAAAGTGAATGTGTTTCATCGATTTCAACGTGCAAGACATATGTGCGGCTCAGAAGCCAACCAAAAAAGCTTGAAGACCAAGAATTGGAGGCATTACTCCATGAAGATTGTTTTCAAACTCAACAAGAGCTTGCATAATCATTGGGAACTACTGAAGCAGCAATTTCAAAACGTTTGCAAGCAGCAAGCAGGATTCATCCAAAAGCAGGGAAATTTGATACCATACGAATTGAAGCCGAGAGACTTTGAAAGACGACCAAAATAATGCTTGAAGGCTATAAAAGAAAATCATTTTTGCACATAATCATTACTTGCAATGCAAAATGGATCTATTATGATAACTCGAAGCGTAAGAGATCGGACGTGAAGCATAGCCAATCAGCCGAATCCACACCAAAGCCAAATATCCATAGCGCTAAGGTAACGCTCCGTATTTGGTGGGAACAAAGGGGTCCTATCTATTATGAGCTACTCCAATCTGACCAGACCATTACAGGGAACCAATCTTGAACAAAACAGATTCGTTTGAAGCGGACAGACATGAAATGGTAATATTCCATCATGACAACGCTCCGTCACACGCACGCAGAAAAAAAATATAAGGACTGCGATCGAAAAATTCTTAACATACATATATGTTAATAAAAATTAAACCACTAAACTTACAGTTTTTAATATTTTTTAATTTGGTTGAAATTATTACAATTTACAAAAAAAAAAATATTTTTATAGTTTTAATCACTAGTGATGAAATTTTGAACCTTTTTCGGAAACCCTTCCATTAACGTTTTAATAGTGCTTTCTGTCACTTTACTCGAACAGGTGGTCCAATTCCTTTTAAAATTTACCACACTTTTGGACACATTTTTTGTGCTCTTGAATTCTCTTTTAACAAGAGCCCAATATCTCTCCACTGGCCTTAGCTCCAGGCAGTTTGGAGGATTTGCCTCTCTTGGTACAAATACCACATTAATGTTCTTTTACCACTGAAAACCTTTCTTACCATAGTGACGGGGTGCTAAATCAGGCCAAAAATAAGTGGACACATTAAGAAGTCTTATGAATGGAAACATCCTTTTTTGTAAACATTCCTTGATGTAAATTTTGGTATTTATGGAGCCCTTTGTAAGCAATGTTTGGCTTTTTGCCGCAACTGCATATTGCTTGCCATACCAAGAACTTTTTGGGAAATTTTGTCTGCTTTGGGTTCTAAACTTTTCTTCAACATTCCCTCGAGCATCAGCAACATCAAAATTTTGACCCGGAAGTTGCGGAAAATCTGCCAGAACATACGTTTCGTCATCCATTGCAGCAGGAATTTTTTTTTATAAAATTTGACTTCAATTTCCATGCTCTGTTTCTGGCCTCTAAATTTGTAGCAACGTTCCTGTCAGGAACTTTTTGAGCCTTGTATGTTTTTGAACCTGCATTGGCTTTAACTTTTCGTTCCAAATAGTCCGAGCACTAACCGGGCTGCTTTCCTACCGGATGTGTTGGGAGCTCTTTTGAAAATGCTTTCTATTTTTTTGGCTTTAGAAACATCATGTGCACCATTCCTTCTACCTGAACCAGGTTTTCTATCAACGGACAAGTTCTCCCGGTACTGTTGAATAACATTGGAAACAGTTTGACGGCAGACCTTTGATTGTTTGGCCAACTTTTTGTAGGATCAAGTTGGGTTTTGTTGAAAATATTTAATAATTTTAGTACGCACTTTTTTCTGGTCACTCATTTTAATCAGATTAACAAGAAATTAATATAATTGACATTAAACAATATAAATTACATGCTTTTCAAAGGTAACTTGATCAAAAAAAATCTATATCTATATCTATATAAATATATAAATGTCTTTGTAAGTTTGTTTGTTTGTTTGTTTGTTTGTTTGTTTGTTTGTTTGTTTGTTTGTTCGTTTGTTTGTTTGTTTGTTTGTTTGTTTGTTTGTTTGTTTGTTTGTTTGTTTGTTTGTTTGTTTGTTTGTTTGTTTGTTTGTTTGTTTGTTTGTTTGTTTGTTTGTTTGTTTGTTTGTTTGTTTGTTTGTTTGTTTGTTTGTTTGTTTGTTTGTTTGTTTGTTTGTTTGTTTGTTTGTTTGTTTGTTTGTTTGTTTGTTTGTTTGTTTGTTTGTTTGTTTGTTTGTTTGTTTGTTTGTTTGTTTGTTTGTTTGTTTGTTTGTTTGTTTGTTTGTTTGTTTGTTTGTTTGTTTGTTTGTTTGTTTGTTTGTTTGTTTGAGCATCACGCCTAAACGGCTGAACCGATTTTATTGAAATTTGGAACGTAAACAATAATTACTAAACGGCTGAACCGATTTATACATCGACAGGGGTAGCGAAGCGCACCGGGTCAAGCTAGTAATCAAATAATACTTGGGTTAAATGTTTTAATGAAAAACGTGTGTTAAGAATTTTTCGATCTCAGTCCTTAGTTATGCATGTTTAGTGTAACCATTTCAACATTTTTACAAGATTTTTAACAATATTATAGTCACAGTAACTATTTATATGATTGTGGAAACTATAGTATGGTTAATTTACGATTCACATGATTGTATCAATCATATATATGGTTGCAGTAAACAAGTATATGTTTGTGACAACCATTTTTATGATGAATAATTTTATCGTAATATGTATGTGGTTCTCAAATTATGATATCCATAAGCCGAGGTAAGTCCTTCATCATATAAATGTCACAAACTGTAACCATACATATGGTGCCTCGTCCGACTACTTTTTGTTTCGATCGATACAAAGAGCTCTCTCTGTGATACGCTTCACTTTGGAACAGAGTATCCGATACTGGCATGATTTGTTCTTGGCGTCAAAAGATGAGCAGTTCTTTTGGTTCGGAATCCATATGTTGCCAGAAAGATGGGAAAAGGATTTAGCTACCAATGGCCAATACTTTGAATAAATTTATGTTGTACAAATGTTACAAAATAAAAGCTGAACATTTGAAAAAATCCCTCTTTTTTAAGTCATACACCCAATATGATACCCAATATGATACTAGTAATGATCATAATATGGTTGGACTACAATCATAAATATTATAATGTGATGCTCTTAGATTATGTTTACCATAACCATGTTTTTTCTCTGCGTGTACTTCCATGGCTTACAGGATAAATCCAAAGAACTGGAATGAGTTAACATTACTTCCAACATCAAACCTGAAAACATTTGATTAATGATGACCAAACATGCATGAAAAGCTACAGTGAATTTGAAGAGTCATTCAATCACTTATTTGTTGATTCTATCATCAATTCAATACTGCGAATAATTGCTTACTTTCTACAGAAACAAAAAAAAAATTTTCAGAAAAATATTTTTTCTCATTTTACTCGAGCTAATATTAAACTATTATAGATTTTGAATATTGCTACTTTTACGTTCATTTATTTTACCTGTGACAATGATATAAAAACATTGAATGTAATCCATGAATCCATGTTTATAAAATGTTGATATAATCAGTCCCTGTTTTAGAAATTATAAAAATAATCTCCACTAACAAACAATTTTTGAATATTTTACAAAAGTTTAAACATATACTTCCTTTATCACAGAAATTATACACAGTGAATTATTGAAAACATTTAAAACTTTTTTTAGAAAAAAAAAAAATATGCAAAATTAGCCAGATTAATTCCAAAACATTCTGTTCTAGTTTCCAACTATTAAAAGTTTAAAGCAGTAATGTGTTTGAAACTTTACATAAATTTACATTTAATGAACTCTGAAAAAATGTTGCCAAAAACTGTTTCCTTATAACAAAAACTCTATTAGATTGTCATTAAATATGTCTGTAGTAAAATTATTACAAAAACATGATACAAATTTAGAAAATTTGAAAAGTTAAAAAAAAGACAACCACATTAAGAAATCGTTTGCTCTCCATTACCAGCAATTTAAAACAACAATAACCAATTGGCAACACAAAAAAGGTCCTGTTTCACATTTAAAACGTGCAATGAATACTTAAATAAAGAAATAAAAACTAAATAAATGGAATTTAAATATCACATGAGTAGAAAGATTTGTTCGTTTGTTCATTTAAATATTTGTTGGAATGTCAAAAAACTCAGCTGGAATTTTTTGTAACAAAATTTCAATACAACTCAACTGTCAACAACAAACGAATGAATTACACAAAAAAAAAAAAAAACAAAAACAAAAGAATTTGCAAAATTGGTCACAGCACTCTGTCATACACAGACATTCCTGGCCAACACAACCCCTTGATGATGAAAAATAAAATGTTGCCAATTGATGTCTAGCTCATAGAGAAAGAGCGACAGAGAGAGAGTTAAGGAAGGGAATGAAATGACAACTGAAACGAAATGCTTGACCCTTGTCAAAAACACTGCCAACAATTATTTACAAGTTTCAAATGCAGCCAGCAACAAAATGATGTGTTTTTAACAATTCAAAAGATGTTGGCTTCACAAAAAAAAAAATAAAAAAATTGGGAAACAGCTAAAGGAATAATGTTGTTTAGCCATTGTCTTTCCTGTAAACTATAGTTTCTATATATTCATGTTTGCTTTGTGAAACTTCAGGAGGACTGGCAGAAAAAGTTTAGAATTTTTACTATTAATTTGTTTAACTATCATATGATTTGTCATGTTCGCAGGACTTTTCAAATGACCCTCGCTTGAAAGTCTCACCATCATTAATATCACAGTTGTTTTGAAGAGCGTGTGCCCAAATGTAAGTATGAGTATAAAAGAGTATATATGTGTGTGTGTACATAGTTTAGTAAAATCTTTACAAATTTCATCACACAAAGCCACATTGTCATTGTATTTCAATTAATTCGTTCTCGAAAAAAATCCCTCCTAAAAACCCCTTTTCTCTACACTTAAACACTCATACGCACAGTTACTCACAGTTACACTGTTGGTTGTTGAAGGGGTTTGAGTAACTGACTGTACAACAGAATAATCGAATAAGTGTGTGAATGACTGTCCAAATTCACTGTATCTTTTCATGCATGTTTGGTCATCACTACTCATCAAACTTTTAGAGGTTTGTAGTTGAAAGTATTGTTAAACACATTCCAATTTTTGAATTTATCTGGCAGCCCATGGATTTAAGTAGTTTTGTATTTGCTATGTGATAGTTACTCTTGGGTCGATTATGGATGGCAACCGAACTTCAGTTACATTGTCAGCTAACTAAATAGTATTGCAGATGAAAACTGTGTCAGCTATCATTTTCTGTGGCCAAATTGGCAACCAGAAATTTGTGGTTGCCCTTTGGCAAAACAACTGAAGTTCGATTGCCATCAATAATTGACCCATCAAAATCTATTTATCCAATAAACTATTTGCAAAGCTTTCATATCTGTCTTTCCGAAAGTAGCTTTGAAAGACCCAGCTATCTTACGAACCCAAATCTTATATCTACGAGGGTCCGTGACTTTTTGAATTTCCAGCCTCTTAACCCTTTGACGACCACGGGAACACCGGTGTCCAAACACAAAAACATTGAATAACTAAATAACGAAAAGAAGAAGGGGTTTCATTTTAATTAGTTTGTAAATGTGTCTCTTATTAATGTGTTTAGATAAAAACAAGTTCGGTTAAAGCATTAATGTTTTATTGTCTTTGAAAATTGACAGTTTTATTGGTACTGTGTTCAAGAATTGTTCAAAAATTAGTCTAATGGTCGTGAAAGGGTTAACACTACTCCTGTCAACAAGCTTCTGTCAGTTGACACCTGTCAAAATTTGACAGCCATTAATAAGCTACCTCGTGACTTGAGGAGAAATTGGAAAAAAGTGAGAATATCGTCTGCTCATTAAGCATTATTTTTTGCGGGAAAAACCCTCACTCCAATAAAGACAAAGCTTGATAAATACTATGTGAACTCTGCACCACAAACTTCAATGGTAAAAGTGGTTTACTGAATCTCGTTTTTACCACGAAGAATGCCGAAGTTACCGAACGCCTAGTTGATTTGTCTACACCTGAAACAAATCGCGATATCGTGTTGGTCGATCGGAGATTGAAAGTGCGTGAGATTGTGGAAGCCATAAACATCTCGCATGGTTAAGTGGTTTCAATTTTTAATGATCAGTTAAGTATGAGAAAGCTTTCTGCAAAATGGCTGCCGCGTTTGCTCATAAAACAGTTTCCATGGCAAATAATCGATGAATTATGCTACAAAATACTCCCTCTTCCGCCTTATTCACCGGACTTACGAGTGACCATTTCTTGTTTCCAAACTTAAAGAAATGACTCGTCGGAAAGAGATTTGACTCCAACTATGAAATCATCATACAAAATATACCTATTTGAATGATCTCGACAAATTCTACTTTTTGGGAGAGATAATACATTTGGAGAAATATTGGACAAAGTGCAAAGAGCTTAAAGGAGACTATGTTGAAAAATAAAATTATTTTTGTATCCAAAAGACTGTGTTTTTGTTTAAAAACTGCACGGAGTTTTAGACCCACCCTGGTGCTTATATGCCGTATTAGATTTCTAGGTCACCGTTCCTTCGACAGCCTCTATGAACTATTGGATATGTAGTTATAGTGCACTGAAGCCTTTATTGGAAACGGTAATTGATGACCGTGATCGAACATATCAATCTCCTCGGTGTCACCTCAAATCCCTCAAATGCAATGGAATTCAAAAATGTTTTTCTTCTGAAACTTTCAACTCAACGTTTCTCAGCATCTCTACCTTTTATTCATTTCTTCTTCAACTGCATGGAATTAAGTGAGCTGTACGATTGAACGGCCGCTTGTTAAACTTAACTTGGATATACCGGCATTTGTGCAGTAAAAAGCAGTTTGGCAGCTGACTGTTTTTAGCAAAAATAGAGCAATACACAAGAGACCAACGCATTTTCTTTGCTGACCAATATTTGAAATACAATGAACATTTTGACAGTCATAGTTCGAACAAACCCCTATGACTTTGCTAATCGTCTAAATTATCACATTTGGAGTTCAGAGAACCTACAACTTGTCACTGTTTGGTGTGAATTTTGGGCTGGAGGTATCATTGGATCATACAACTTTAAAAATTAGTCTGATCAAGCAGTGACTTTTACTGGTGCTTGATATTGAGACATGATAACAGAGTTATTTCTGCCTAAATTGAATGCCATACAGAATACAGCACCTTGAAACAACTCAATCTATATACATAAAAGAGTAACGTTACTGACTGACTAACTGATTCATCATCGCACAGCCCAAACAACTGAAGCTAGAATCATGAAATTTTAACTGTGGGTTCCTCCCTTCCCCAAACGATCTGATAAGAAGGGATTTTTGGAAATTCGAACGTTTAGGGGGTAAAAAAGGGTAAAAAACTAATAAACTATTTAAAAAATAAGCTGACAGGTGTTTACTACTTTTTCGAAATTCGAACCTTTTAGGGGAGAAAACGGGAAAAAACTATATTTTGGTACTGTTTTGGCACCCTATGTATCTTTTAAACTAATAAACAAATTTTAAATCGTATTCTTTACTTATCAAAAAATAAAAAATATAAGTTTGGTACTTTTTGGAAAAATAAAAATTGTGTTTAGTTTTGGTGCTTTTTTATAAAATATGTTTTTTTATAATTTGAAATTAATAAAGATACAAAAAAACTTAAAATTGTATGTTACTCTATTGAAAAAATAAGCTGAGAAGTGTTTAGTACATTTTCGAAATTCGAACCTTTTAGGGGAGAAAACGGGTAAGCTCTATTTTGGTACTTTTTTGGCACCCTATGTATCTTTTAAACTAATAAACATAGAAACAAATTTTAAATCGTATTCTTTACTTATCAAAAAATAAAAAATATAAGTTTGGTACTTTTTGGAAATTCGAACCCTTAAGGGATAAAAATTGTGTTTATTTTTGGTACTTTTTCATAAAATATGTTTTTTTTTATAATTTAGCATAGAGATACGAATATTTTATTATGAGCTTATAATTTTACCACCGTAATGGGGATAAAAAAGGTACCAAAAAGGGGATAAAATCGGGAAAATACATTTTATTTGAAATTATTAAGCCAATTTTAATAATTTTTTTTAAACATTGGTTCCAGTATTCATACAAAAATTAACTAACAGGTTGTTATTTGGAACTCGAGTGCCAAGGTTTATATTGGGCCAAGGTTTATATTGGGAAACAAATTTTAAATCGTATTCTTTACTTATCAAAAATTAAAAAATATAAGTTTGGTACTTTTTGGAAATTCGAACCCTTAAGGGATAAAAATTGTGTTTATTTTTGGTACTTTTTCATAAAATATGTTTTTTTTATAATTTGACATAGAGATACGAATATTTTATTATGAGCTCCCACCAAGATACAGAAATTTATTTGAATATAATTTTACCACCGTAATGGGGATAAAAAAAAGGTACCAAAAAGGGGATAAAATACATTTTATTTGAAATTATTAAGCCAGTTTTGATAATTTTTTCAACGTTGGTTCCTGGATTCATACAAAAATTAACTAACAGGTTGTTATTTGGAACTCGAGTGCCAAGGTTTATATTGGTCCAAATCCGGGTGAACAGTTTGGTACTTTTATTAAAACATATTTGTTCTTGGGCACATTAACACAGATTTTAATCGTTTGAGACATGTCTGTAGCATAAACAATTTTGGCAAAATGGAATATTTATAAATTTCAAATTTGGGGGGTGTTCAAGGAGGAAAAGGGAAATTGGTACTTTTCTCCTAATGGTACTTTTTTAATCTTTTAAATTATTTCACTTATCGCCATTAAAGTTAGCTGTTATGTATCTGAGTGAAGTTAGTGTTAGGAATAGGGGATATTTAGGTACCAAAATGTGTGAACTGAACTATAGGTACTTTTTTATTGTTCTAATGGTACTTTTTGAATTTTCTATAACAATGGACTTAGAAACATGAAATTAAGCATATATGGTCCTGAGTGAGTGAGAATTCTAGGGGGAGACTTTTTGGTACTTTTTCTTTATTCGAATGGTACCTTTTGTAATTTTTCCAATAATGAACCTAGAAACATGAAATAAAGCTTATATGGATCCGAGTGAGTGGGAAACCACAAGTGTGGGCTTTTTGGTACTTTTTATTTATTCTAATGGTACTTTTTGAATTTTCTATAATAATGAACGTAGAAATACGAAATAAAGTATGACCATATATAAGTGAGAGAGAATTGAAGGTGGGGACAATATGGTACTTTTTCTTTATTCTAAAGGTACTTTTCAAATGTTTTATAAAAATGGACCTAGAAACTTGAAATTAAGCATATATGATCCTAAGTGAGTTCGAATTCCAGGGGGTGACTTTTTGGTACTTTTTCTATATTCTAATGGTACTTTTTGAATTTTCTATAAAAATGGACCTAGAAACTTGAAATTAAGCATATATGGTTTTAAGTGAGTGAGAATTTTAGGGGGAGACTTTTTGGTACTTTTTCTTTATTCGAATGGTACTTTTTGTAATGAATTAATAAACATGAAACTAGGCACATGTTATCCTGAAATAGTATTAATTCACAAAGGGAGACTTAATAGTACTATTTATTTCATTCAATTGGGGTGGTGAAGCGCACCGGGTCAGCTAGTTACTTTATAAGACTCTTCCTGGTCATATACCCTCCCGTGGCGGTGATCACAGTGATTTTACACCATTGAATTCCTATTTCTCGGGTTATTTTAAGTCAAAGCATTCAGGAAGTCTGCTGCTACATTTTAAACTGCTGGGTTCTTTTGTCATATGTATGAGTGTGTGTAGTTGTAAATGTATGTATAAGTAATTAGGATCTAATATAGTTTTCAAATTAATTAAATTTCTTTGTGACAAAACTTTATATTCAGTTTTAACTTCTATAGCATTTTATGTGGATTACAAAGCAATGTGCTGGTAATACTCGCCACTATCTTCATTACCTAGTAATATGTTTAAGTAAACTAGAATAGAAAATATAAACTAATGTTAAGAACTAAATGTACAGTTCATTTAATATATGCATAATTAAATTTCTCTTATTTTCAAAAAAAAAAAAAAAATCAAAGTTTCTGGACTTCTTCCATAAAAACCCATGCAAAGATCAACTATAAGCTTAAAATGTAATATAAAACCTTGACCACCTACCTAACTGACTTCATTACATTATTATGCGTTTCTTTTCATCTGCCAGTAAATATATTTAGATATAAATTTTATCCTAAGGCTTCTAATATTTTAATTATGTTACATTTACCAACACGAAAAAAACACAACCAACTAAGCCAGCTGCTGGCTGTTGCTTCCACTAATGATGTAAAAGAACAACTTCTTCATCTTGTTAGACTACAACACATAAAATCCTTTTGCTCATTTGATTTTCTTAGCAAAAACATAAAAATACTAAAAGCCAACTGATGAATAAATCAAAAACTAAATTAGCTTCTTCAATTGCTGGCATGCACAGCAGGCAGGCAGGCTAGCGTACGCTGTAACCAGCAGACTGAAAAAGATTTCATGTACAAAGCTAAGAAGAAAAAAGAGGTGGCAGCAGTTTAAATTGTTTACAATTTGTATTCGTTTATGTTTTTTTTTTCTCCTTTTTGATGGCCGCGAGTTAAACGGCGTGTAGCAGAATGAATGCGCACAAAATCTTGGGTAAATATTTTTATATTTAAACACTACCAAAAAGGTTTTTGTGGCCAATAAAATCAAAATGAAGAAAATCAAACTTAAAAAAAAACAAAACATTATTTAAAAATAAATTTCAGGTTAAAAAGGCAAGCAAATTTAAGCCACTAGCAACTCCCACTTGCTTGTCAATTTTGCTAGAATTTTACTTAAAACGTCAATATACTTATTTTCTAAATTAACAAGACATGCATACACACATAATATTAGTATTTAGAGATATTTTAAATCTACATAATGTCTAAAAAAAGAAAAAGGACACCAGCAACATGGAGAACAGGGTGGGGAGGAGATAAACAAATGAACCAAGATAAATGTGTTCGTCTAGTAGGAAGGGTCATTGTTAAAAATATTTCATTTTATACACTCAAAAACTATGTAGTAGAAAATGTTTAAACATGATTTACATTTTGACACCACAAAATATTATCATAATTTATTAACACATTAAATGATATTACTACAAACGCAACACGAGGCACTATGAACTGAACTAGAACTGAACTAGAACTGAACTAGAACTGAACTGGAACTGAACTAGAACTGAACTAGAACTAAACTAGAACTGAACTAGAACTGAACTAGAACTGAACTAGAACTGAACTAGAACTGAACTAGAACTGAACTAGAACTGAACTAGAACTGAACTAGAACTGAACTAGAACTGAACTAGAACTGAACTAGAACTGAACTAGAACTGAACTAGAACTGAACTAGAACTGAACTAGAACTGAACTAGAACTGAACTAGAACTGAACTAGAACTGAACTAGAACTGAACTAGAACTGAACTAGAACTGAACTAGAACTGAACTAGAACTGAACTAGAACTGAACTAGAACTGAACTAGAACTGAACTAGAACTGAACTAGAACTGAACTAGAACTGAACTAGAACTGAACTAGAACTGAACTAGAACTGAACTAGAACTGAACTAGAACTGAACTAGAACTGAACTAGAACTGAACTGAACTAGAACTGAACTAGAACTGAACTAGAACTGAACTAGAACTGAACTAGAACTGAACTAGAACTGAACTAGAACTGAACTAGAACTGAACTAGAACTGAACTAGAACTGAACTAGAACTGAACTGAACTAGAACTGAACTAGAACTGAACTAGAACTGAACTAGAACTGAACTAGAACTGAACTAGAACTGAACTAGAACTGAACTAGAACTGAACTAGAACTGAACTAGAACTGAACTAGAACTGAACTAGAACTGAACTAGAACTGAACTAGAACTGAACTAGAACTGAACTAGAACTGAACTAGAACTGAACTAGAACTGAACTAGAACTGAACTAGAACTGAACTAGAACTGAACTAGAACTGAACTAGAACTGAACTAGAACTGAACTAGAACTGAACTAGAACTGAACTAGAACTGAACTAGAACTGAACTAGAACTGAACTAAAACTGAACTAGAACTGAACTAGACTGAACTAGAACTGAACTAGAACTGAACTAGAACTGAACTAGAACTGAACTAGAACTGAACTAGAACTGAACTAGAACTAGAACTGAACTAGAACTGAACTAGAACTGAACTAGAACTGAACTAGAACTGAACTAGAACTGAACTAGAACTGAACTAGAACTGAACTAGAACTGAACTAGAACTGAACTAGAACTGAACTAGAACTGAACTAGAACTGAACTAGAACTGAACTAGAACTGAACTAGAACTGAACTAGAACTGAACTAGAACTGAACTAGAACTGAACTAGAACTGAACTAAAACTGAACTAGAACTGAACTAGACTGAACTAGAACTGAACTAGAACTGAACTAGAACTGAACTAGAACTGAACTAGAACTGAACTAGAACTGAACTAGAACTGAACTAGAACTGAACTAGAACTGAACTAGAACTAGAACTGAACTAGAACTGAACTAGAACTGAACTAGAACTGAACTAGAACTGAACTAGAACTGAACTAGAACTGAACTAGAACTGAACTAGAACTGAACTAGAACTGAACTAGAACTGAACTAGAACTGAACTAGAACTGAACTAGAACTGAACTAGAACTGAACTAGAACTGAACTAGAACTGAACTAGAACTGAACTAGAACTGAACTAGAACTGAACTAGAACTGAACTAGAACTGAACTAGAACTGAACTAGAACTGAACCAGAACTGAACTAGAACTGAACTAGAACCGAACTAGAACTGAACTAGAACTGAACTAGAACTGAACTAGAACTGAACTAGAACTGAACTAGAACTGAACTGGAACTGAACTAGAACTGAACTAGAACTGAACCAGAACTGAACCAGAACTGAACTAGAACTGAACTAGAACTGAACTAGAACTGAACTAGAACTGAACTAGAACTGAACTAGAACTGAACTAGAACTGAACTAGAACTGAACTAGAACTAGAACTAGAACTAGAACTAGAACTAGAACTGAACTAGAACTAGAACTGAACTAGAACTGAACTAGAACTGAACTAGAACTGAACTAGAACTGAACTAGAACTGAACTAGAACTGAACTAGAACTGAACTAGAACTAAACTAGAACTGAACTAGAACTGAACTAGAACTGAACTAGAACTGAACTAGAACTGAACTAGAACTGAACTAGAACTGAACTAGAACTGAACTAGAACTGAACTAGAACTGAACTAGAACTGAACTAGAACTGAACTAGAACTGAACTAGAACTGAACTAGAACTGAACTAGAACTGAACTAGAACTGAACTAGAACTGAACTAGAACTGAACTAGAACTGAACTAGAACTGAACTAGAACTGAACTAGAACAGAACTAGAACTGAACTAGAACTGAACTAGAACTGAACTAGAACTGAACTAGAACTGAACTAGAACTGAACTAGAACTGAACTAGAACCGAACTAGAACTGGAACTGCAACTAGAATTAGAAATTAACAAAACAATTAAAGAAATATATGATATTTTTTAATTGTTCTGTTAATTACCTGTTCTCTTCTCCCTATGCCTGTTATCATTTTTATACCCATCACCTTGAGTGGCAAGGGTATATACAAGGTGGCACAAAAGTAATCCTACTATCAGAAAATGCTATAAATTTTGCGATTGGCCCCTAATGTCAGTTCTGTTTTGACATTTGTGTAGTAAACACATGCGAAATACACGTTAATAAACAATGTTACGCTACACTGCTCCAGAACGCGGAATATTGCTGACTATTTATTTGACCAATAATCGAGACTGGCACAACACGAGATGCTGCCAGGCGTGGCAGACCCCGCAGTAGCCGTTCTGCAGAGAATATTGCTGCTGTAGCCGAGGATGTCATGGAAGCGCCGTCGACATCTTGGTACAAGATTTGAAGATGTTTCCGTACAAAGTCCAGACGGTGCATCAGCTGTTAGCTGCTGACCGCCAATTGGGTCTAACATACGCTCAAGCCATCCTTAATCACCACCAAGAGGAAGATGATTTTTCATCAAAAATAATCATGAGTGATGAGGCCCATTTCCATCTTAGCGGGTACGTAAATAAGCAAAATTTACGCTTCTGGGGCACTGAAAATCCGCGTGTAACCCACGAAGAGCCATTACCTCTGCTCAAAGTCACTGTATGGTACGATTACTGTGAATGATGAGCGCTACAGAGCAATGATCAACGTGTTCTTTTTGCCGCAACTTGATGAATTGGCATTGGAAAACATGTGGTTCCAACAGGACGGTGCAACGGCACACACTGCACGTGCCACAACCGATATGCTGAAGGATGTATTTCCCGGGCGCCTAATCTCCCGTTTTGGCGATTTGCACTGGCCAGCAAGATCGCCTGATTTGACCGCTCCAGACTTCTTTTTGTGGGGCTTTTTGAAGTCGCGGGTTTATGTCAACCAGCCTCAGACTCTTGCAGCTCTTAAAGACAATATCCGTCAAGAATGTGAGGACCTGTCGCCGGAAGTTTTGGCCAAAGTGATGGAAAATGCCATAAAAAGGGCTCAAATGACAATCAACTGTGGCGGCGGCCATTTACATGACATCATATTCTCGACTTGATGTAAAAAAAATTAAAAGACCAAATAAAAATAATCCACAAGAAGAATCAAAGTTTTTCATTTATTTTATTAAAGCCAAAAAACATCAGAAGTTTATTTTTGCGCCACCTTGTATAAGGAAAAAACCAGGACAACCTCGATTTCTGACCTATTTTTTTATCTATATCTCGATTACTAAGTCATAGGCCTATGCAAAGGCATCTAAAAGGCAAAAGTAAGTCGGATCTTCAATTGGACAAAATCGGCGAAAATATTTTTTACCCCAAATTTT
This sequence comes from Calliphora vomitoria, assembly GCA_942486065.2. NCBI lineage: Eukaryota > Metazoa > Arthropoda > Insecta > Diptera > Calliphoridae > Calliphora > Calliphora vomitoria. The sequence continues at coordinate 6,198,858 of OW818032.2, forward strand.
TTTTTTTCACCAAAAAATTTTTTTTATTTTTTCTTAACATTAGCTCTAGGAAGCTGAACAACATCAAATCTACTCGAAAATACATCAGCTCCAACCATGTGGAATTTTGTTGGAAAATCTCAAATAGTTCCCGAGAAACTGAATTATTTCCAAAAAAAAAAAACTTTTCTAAACCACTGTGCATAGTTACAGCATTGATATAAATTTCGGTATTCATAGAGCCCGTTGTAACAAATGATTGGCTTCTTTTGTCGCAACTGCATAATGCTTGCCATACCAAGAACTTTTTGGGAAATTTTGTCTGCTTTTGGGTCCTAAACTTTTCTTCAACATTCCCTCGCAAGAATATTTTTTTATAAAATTTGACTTCCATTTCCGAGCTCTGTTTTTGGCCTGTAAATTTTTAACAGCGTACCCGTCAGGAACCTTTTGAGCCTTGTATGTTTTTAAACCTGCATTAGCTTCAACTTTTCGTACCAAATAGTCCGAATACTGAGCTAACCGGGCTGCTTTCCTAGCGGATGTGTTGGGAGCTCTTTTAAAACTGCTTTCTATTTTTTTTTTTTTTGGCTTTAGAAACATCATGTGGACCATTCCTTTTACCTGAACTAGGTTTAACATCAACGGACTAGTTCTCCCGGTACTGTTGAGTAACATTGAAAACAGTTTGACGGGAGACCTTTGATTGTTTGTCCAACTTTTTGTAGGACCAAATTGGGTTTTATTGAAAATACTTTTATCCGATTAACAACAAATGAATATAATTGACATTAAACATAATAACTGATAATAACAAAATAATCAAATAATATTTGGGTTAAAAGTTTTAATGAAAAACGTGTGTTAAGAATTTTACGATCTCGCTCCTTTTTGTCTTCTAATGGATATCGTTCACCTACTTGCAGGGAATTAAATTTAGATTTATAAGCAAAAAATATTTATAAGTACATGTTTGTCCTTAAAAATGAATGGCCTTATTAATAATCAATAATTAAATTTATCAAAGTTTATGAAACTTTTTTTGTATGGATATTTGGTTATATAAATATTTTATAAATCCAGTTCGAGTCTTTAAATAAAATTATAATTGGTGTAAAATACTTAAGGGCGTATTTTTCAAATCCTATTAATTTTAAAATATGTATGTATTATTTATTACTTATTTAAAATAACTATTGATTCACAATATTTATAATTGATTGTAATTTGAATTTATATTCAACAATATTTTACTATATTTTATTTTTATATTTTTTATTTAATAGTATTTGGAAGACTTTTAACAATTAAACCAACCAAGTTTATGACTTTAATAATATTTATGTTCCTTAACATTTTATTTTAGTTGCTGCTGCATTTTTTCTATTTACTATCCTATTTCAGAGTGTTAAATAAACTTAAACATTTTTACGATATTCTTTTCATTTTTTATTTCTTTATCAGAATTTGCATTTAATTTTAATTTCCCCACAGTGCACTTTGTAGAATATGCAGTTTCACTTAAAAATGATTCTCCAAACACCCGTCATGCTAAAACTCGTGATGCATTTAAACACACACAAGTGGTAAATACAGCTAAAAAGAAAGAAAAACTAAATTATGGAGAGAAAAGCGAAATAGAAAATAAGAAAACCAAATGTCCTTTTTGGTGTTACTTTTTTCGTGTGTGCTTCACGCTCTGAAAGCCACAAATGTCGACCGCATTTGAAGCGGTGTCGGTTCTCATAAAGTGCATAAGTGTAAATGGCAATGCATTGAAAGAAAAATATGTGTTATATTTTATGATTTTACTTAAAAATTTTTAAAGTTTTGAAGTATTTCTTGTTAAAAATACTACAAAATTGATTAAAATATTTGCATAAATTCTACTGATTCAAAATATTGCAACAGTCTTCCTGCACGCAGAAAAAAAATATAGTTGTGCACATTTACTGTAAACATTTCAATATTTTTACAAGTTTTTTAACAATATTATAGTCACAGTAACTATTTATATGATTGTGGTAACTATAATATGGATAATTTATAATTTACATGATTGTACCAACTATATATATGGTTACACTAGCTGACCCTTCGATACCCCAATTGGATGAAATAAATAGTACAATTAAGTCTCCCTTTGTGAATTAATACTAATTCAGGATAACGTGTAACTAGAGACATGTTTATTAATTCATTACAAAAAGTACCATTCGAATAAAGAAAAAGTACCAAGAAGTCTCCCCCTAGAATTCTCACTCACTTAGGACCATCTATGCTTAATTTCACGTTTCTAAGTCCTTTGTTATAGAAAATTCAAAAAGTACCATTAGAATAAAGAAAAAGTACCAAAAAGGCCCCATTTGTGGATTCCCACTCACTCGGGTCCATATAACATTTATTTCATGTTTCTAGGTTCATTGGTGAAGAAATTACAAAAGGCACCATTCGAATAAAGAAAAAGTACCAAAAAGTCTCCCCCTAGAATTCTCACTCACTCAGGACCATATATGCTTAATTTCATGTTCCTAAGTCCATTGTTATAGAAAATTCAAAAAGTACCATTAGAACAATAAAAAAGTACCCATAGTTCAGTTCTCACATTTTGGTACCTAAATATTATCCCCTATTCCTAACACTAACTTCACTCAGATACATATCAATTAACTTTAATGTCGATAAGTGAAATAATTTAAAAGATTAAAAAAGTACCATTAGGAGAAAAGTACCAATTTCCCATTTCCTCCTTAAACACTCCTCAAGTTTGAAATTCAAAAATATTGCATTTTGCCAAAATTGTTTATGCTACAGACATGTCTCAAACGATTAAAATCTGTGTTAATGTGCCCAAGAAAAAAAATGTTTTAATAAAAAAAAAGTACCCGGACCAATAAAAAAACTTGGCACTCGAGTTCCAAATAACAACCTGTTAGTTAATTTTTGTATGAATCCAGGAACCAATATTAAAAAAAATAATCAAAATTGGCTTAATAATTTCAAATAAAATGTATTTTCCCGATTTTATCCCCTTTTTGGTACCTTTTTTATCCCCCATACGGTGGTAAAATTATATTCAAATAAATTTCTGTATCTTCATAATAAAATATTCGTATCTCTATGTCAAATTATAAAAAAAAACATATTTTATGAAAAAGTACCAAAAATAAACACAGTTTTTATCCCTTAAGGGATAAAATTTCCAAAAAGTACCAAACTTATATTTTTTATTTTTTGATAAGTAAAGAATACGATTTATAATTTGTTTCTATGTTTATTAGTTTAAAAGATATATAGGGTGCCAAAAAAGTACCAAAATATAGTTTTTATCCGTTTTCTCCCCTAAAAGGTTCGAATTTCGAAAAAGTACGAAATACCTGTCAGCTTATTTTTTAAATGGAGTAACATGCAATTTTAAGTTTTTTTGTATCTTTATTAGTTTTGAAGATATAAGGTTACCGAATTTACCCGTATTTACCCTTTTTACCCCGTAAACGTTCGAATTTCCAAAAATCCCTTCTTATTGGATCGTTTTGGGGAGGGAGGAACCCACAGTTAAAATTGTATGATTCTAGCTTCAGTCGTTTGGGCTCACACTGGGCCAGAGATCCCATTTTTTGGCCATAATTAGAGCAGTGGATGTATGAAATAAATAAATATCAGATATAAGGTTTTCGGTGACGCTGATTACGATTCTGCAAAAAAAAAGTAAAAATTCAAAATGGCGGACCAAAAATGGCGGACAAAATTTTTAAAAATTCAATTAATTAAATTTTTATTGAACACGTATTGTAGACCTATGGTCACTGTTTACAAATATGAAGTCTGATTTTGAAGATTGAATAAACTGAATCCAAAATGGCGGATCAAACATAAGAAAAAATTAAATATTTCATTTCTTAGCAGTATTTAAGATGAAGATATTATGAAATCATTAGCTTATGTATTACAGGCATAAAACTATGCCATACCTTAATTAAATTTGAAATACTTGAAATATTAAAAATGACGGATCAAATATGGCGGTCATCAATTTTTATTTATTGTTATTATATATAACTATTACTGAAAATATATAATTAAGATAACTTCATAATTATGAATCTTAATTCTTATTGCTAAAAACTAAAAATGAGAATCCAATATCCAAAATTAGTAATATGAAAATTATTCAGCCAAGTATGTTTTCTAATTAAGTGGTAGTAAATTATTTATATACCAATCGTATTTTTCGATATATATTTTATAGGTTTCGTCGCACAAAAGTTCAAGTTTTTTTGGATCGACGGGAAGATGTGATGACAAAGCAATAAGTATAGTCGAAAAATTTGAAATTAACTGCGTGTCAATTTCCAAAACTTTGTCCAACAACTCTGGGTTCTTAAATGCACGACGTGCTGTGTTGCCGTCATTGGTTGTTCCACAACCTCCAGGCTTAACTTGGTCAACTTTTAAAGCTAAAACTTCCCAAATTTTTTTTTAATTTGTTATTTTCTTTTTTCCAATTCCTTTTTATCTTCATCGGTTCTCACTTGCCACTTTTTTAGTTTAGATTTATATGAAATATTAAGACAGCATTCTAAAATCCGAATCCATACATGTAAAGGGCTTATTCCATACTGTAAGGAATTCGGATCAGGTAAAAAATTTTCATTTGTTCTGTTTCGAACATCGTTAAATTGTAATGGTTTTGCTTTGCATATTGGACATGACAGTGTGGATTTGTTATTGGTTATGGCATTTAATACTTTACCATATATTAGGGTCATGTGTAGAGAAAAATGTATACGTATAGTATATTCTTGAAATTCTAAATCAAGGTCATCGATTTGACTTTTTTTGAGTTAATATAGACTCGGAAGTTTACTTCAGCCACTTTAGTGCAATAGGTCGACAAAATCTAGATGATTGGGACGTCGGGTTATTCCATAAAATGATTCCACTTGATGTAACTAATCTAATATGGCAAATAAACTTGTGTCGCTATTTTTAACATTATTTTCGGGGCTTGTGTTAGAAAAACGCTGCTTATATTGCGAAAATCCACTACTTCCATCGAATCCCCAACTAAATATAAATATTGCTTCTATTTCTTTCTTATTTTTTTCTTTTGCACACTGTATTATAACCTCCTCATGCATTTGTGCGACTCGGGTTGCTGTATGGCTTAAAAGCGCCTGGAGTTCACATTCTGCACTGGTTTCATTAATAATAACAGTTTCTGGAGGTGGTCTACATAGTACTATGCCTCTCTTACTAAATTGTAAGCTGGCCATATGTCTGCACCGGTTATCTTCGACTCTATACGCATATTTATATATATTTCTTTTTCAGAATAACTATAAATATCGGACATTCGACAATAGTTAATATAACTTATAAATATAAAAAGGCGTTAAACAGATATTGAATTTGTAATTTTTTTAAATGTGAGACTAATATCTGCCAATTTTATCATCAAAATGTTATATTACTAAAAATTAATTTTAATTTTTTCTTTAAATTTTTACATGGTAAAAATATCCTAAGTTTCAAAGACTATTTTTATATTATCGGCAATAACTCTTAAGTTTATGAACGGTCGCAGACGGTCGCAAAATTCTGGGCAGAGAACATATCAATGCGTCGATTGGTGCTATAACCATTAAAATATCCTCTGGCACTGCTTGGCACTAGGTTTTGAAACTTAAAGTTTTTGGAAAAAAATCATATTTATAAGGTTTAAATAACAAATTTTTAATAATTATCTTCAAATTACTAATAATTTTCATTTTTCTTTTAAGCACCAGTTCCATCTGTTTAATTAACTATCATTTCATGTAAATATTTTTGACTCATGTGAATATTATATAATATTTTTGAAATATAAATTATATTCACAAAAATATGAAAATTTGACTTTGACCTCATGTAATTTGTAAACGGTGACATACAATGATACAAAATTTTACTGGTGTAAAGCTCAAAGTCCCCAGACTTGAAATATATAACGTTTTTTCTTCTCTACCTGAAATGGACTTTTTGCCAAAAAATTGGATCTCTGGCCCAGTGTGGGGCTGTGCGATGATGAATCAGTTAGTCATTCAGTAACGTTACTCTTTTATATAACAGGTGGCGCAAAAGTAATCCTCCTATCAGAAAATGCTATAAATTTTGCCGATTATTGGTCAAATAAATAGTCAGCAATATTCCGCGTTCTGGAGCAGTGTAGCGTAACATTGTTTTTTAACGTGTATTTCGCATGTGTTTACTACACAAATGTGAAAACAGAACTGACATTAGGGGCCAATCACAAAATTTATAGCTTTTTCTGATAGGAGGATTACTTTTGCTCCACCTTGTATATAGATTAAACAAGCATTTATATGACTTACCATATTATGTTGCTCTCGGCTTATGGATATCAGAATCTGAGAACAACGTATTATGATAAAATTATTCATCATTAAAATGGTTGTCACAAACATATACTTGTAACCGTATATATGGTTGATACAATCATGTGAATCGTAAATTAACCATATTATAGTTACCACAATCATATAAATAGTTACTGTGACTATAATATTGTTGAAAAACTTGTAAACATTTTGAAATGTTTTAAGTAAACATGCACAGCTATATTTTTTTTCTGCGTGTGGATACTTTTTAGGCAAATGGTAAGAATATTTAAAAATTGTGATTTTTAATCAATGAAGTAGCTAGTCAGCGGTTGATCTTGAGATAAAGATTGTTGAATGTTATCTTAAAAGGAACTAAGCTTCATTTCTTAACTAAAATAAATTTAATTTAAATACTTTTTTAAGCAAAATGTTGACCCAGTTGTAAAAGTATTATTTTGTATAACTCAAGATGTTTATTATCAACTTTATAAATAATAATAAGACTTGACTGCATTTTCTTCAGACATACAGTCACATACACTCAAACGCATACACACACGCGTTTCACATAAAGAATGTTGAAGGAAACAAAAAACCGAAACAAAAAAGAAGATATAATAATAATAATAAAAACGTACATAAAACACATCATTTTATAAGTTAAACAAGCAATTGCAAGTAAATTTTAAAGAAAGAGGAAACCAAAGAGAGTGACTAAAAGAGAATGTGTGGGAAAGGAGGCTGCAAAATGCAAAAAAGTATAAAACGTATTATGAACAAGTAAGTGTCTGTCTGTCTGTAGCATATGGCAACCGCATGTTGGTTAATATTTCTCACAACTTGCGTTTCCTTCTATGAGTCGTTCTTTTTCACACTGCATGTCTATGTGTAAGTCTATTCAGCTTAATGTACCTTGTAGTTCTTGGAATGGATAGTGATAGGTTACTTGACTAGCCAACTGGGGTCACCTATGTGTAGTTTATAACTCTGTTTATTTTTATATTTGACTGTTCTAGGAGATGGAAATTAATGCTTATGTGGAAATTAAAGATGCAATTGACCCTACCATAGATAGCTTAGGAAAAGAAAACCTGCTAGTACGAGAAGATAAATAATAAATTCAGGGTAATTGACCTATAGTGGTGGCCTTATATATAGAAACGACTTTACAGCATAACCGTGTTTCACCGTTTTCACAGAGTACCTGTGTTTGGAGGTAAACAAGCTAAACTTGGATTCGTCACTCCAGAGAACTCTATTCCAGTAACGTGGAACTTTTTAAAGCATTTAAAATAATTTTTTTTTTTGAACAATGCATCCACGTTGTCTCGACTCTTGTAAGTGAATTCTGATTGACCGTGCTGCTATTTACAGTCCAATTTCAGCCTTTATTTCGAGCGAAGACAAAAGTGGGATAATTTCTTATATATTTAAGTTTTATAGAAACAATTTCATTTTATAATAAAGAAAATGCCAAATAAATACAAATACAGGGTTTTCCAACAAGAGATGTTATTTTGGTATTCAAAGAAAAATTTAATTTTTTGAGAATAATGATCGGATGTTTTTTTCATAATAAAAAGGAAGGTATACCGTTAATAATGAAAAACTATATCAGCTAAATAGCCATCACGACCACGCTTACAGGACCATATCCTTTTCATGAAATTTTCCATAACCAAATCGCAAAGTGGCTGCCCTATGTCCTCGATAGCCTCACGAATTCTATCTTTGAGGTCTTGAATCGACGCTGGGCTGTTGGCGTAGACGTGGCCTCAAAACAAGAAGTCGCAAAGTGTCAAATCACATGATCTCGTTGGCCAATTGTGATCACCTCTTCGAGAGATAACACGGTCCGGAAATTGTTTTCCTTAAAAGAGCAATGGTTTCGTTGGTTGTGTGGCATGTAGCGCCGTCATGTTGAAAGAAAACGTTGTCCAGATCAATATCATCCATCTCCGACCATAAGAAATCATTAATCATCTCTCCATAGCGCATAGGACGAAAAGTGGACAAACCTGTATTTTCTTCAACACTTTGGGCTACAGCAGCAATATTCTCAGTTGTTCTTGAGTGACGTGCAACGTTTTAATCTTCACATCACTAACTTGTCCCAACAGCTCGAATTTTTCCGCCAATTTCTGTATTGCGGTCCGACAAGGTGCTTCACGACAACCCAAAAATGCTTTACTTTTGCGAACTGATTTTCACAATTTTTGTAGTGAGTTTTAATAATTTCAATGCGTTGTTGAAGCGTGTATCGCTCCATTTGTATACCCTTCACCATGAGTGGCAAGGTTATATATAAGTTTGTCATTCCGTTTGTAATTTCTACATTTTTCATTTGCGACCCCACAAAGTATATATATTCTGGATCGTTATAGATAGCGAAATCGATATGTCCGTCTGTATGTTGAATAACTTACAAACATAATTAATATATCAATATATCGGAAATTCTATTTAAAATCGAGAAAATCGGACCACAAATGGCTGAGATATAAGGAAAAAACCGGGACAGCCTCGATTTTTGGCCTATTTTTGATCTATATCTGGATTACTAAGTCATTAATATAGACAATATGGACATATAATGCTAGATATTTCAAAGTCCATTGCAACGATGTATAAAAGGCTATAATAATTTGGACCTATAATGGGTCAAAATCAGGAAAAATATTTTTTGACACGAATTTTTTTTTTACCAAAAAAATTTTTTTTTCATAAATTTTTTTTCACTAATAAATTTAAAAAAAAAAAAAATTTAAATTAAAAAAAAAATTTCAAAAAAATTCAAACAAAAAACTTTCAAAAAAATTAAATCAAAACAATTTCGAAAAAAAAATTTAAAACAATTTTGAAAAAAAAAAAAATTTAATTTTGAAAAAAAATTTAATTTTGTTTACCTAAAAATATTTAAAATTTTTATTTTTAAATATAATTAGCTGAAGAGTATATAAGATTCGGCACAGCCGAATATAGCTCTCTTACTTGTTAGTAATGGCGTAGTTTCTACTTCTCAAATGTCAAAAGTGACAGCTACCGAAATACCGTGTGATTCAAAATAACATCTCTTGTTGGAAAACCCTTTATACACTAGTTGTATTTATTAATTTTGTAAAATTTTCATTATTAGATACAACTATAAAATTTCCAATAGATGCCAATAAAGTATTTGTTAAAGACTATTGAAAAGGTGGTTAGTAAAGTGACCACTAAACCACAAATAGTATTAATTTGAAGTTAAATTATTGTATTAAATGAATTTGAATCATTCATTATAGGATTATTTCCAAAAAATGGATTAGAATACTGCTTGCTTTCCCTATTTAAATTATTATAATGCAATTTAAACAATTTAAAGAAATCCACTGAAATTTTTACAGTGATATCACTTTAAAGCAATTGGTTGAATCATGAGGTTTCAAAATCATGTTATTCTATACAAATATTGGGTGAATGACTTAAAAAATGTTAGCTTCAAACGTTCGATACAGGTTCCATGCAGGTCTAGTCAGTTTTCTGCAGCTCATAATAGATGGCACCCTTTTGCTCCCACCAAAAACAGAGAATTATCTAAGCGCAATAGATATTTGGTTTTGGTGTCGATTCGGCTGGTTGGCCTGTCTTCATATACGATCTCTTACGCCTCGGGTTATTTTTCATAGCATGTAATGATTCGGTGTAAAAATTATTTTCTTTTATAGCGTTCAAGCATCATTTCGGACATGCAAAGCGTCTTTCAAGACCTGTCGGTTCTCGGACACAAAAACAAACATTGATGTTTACACTAAATGTTCAATATCTAAGTGAGAATAAATGACAGATATGTAAGGACTGAGATTGAAAAAACCACTTAACCTTCAGTTTTGAATCTTTTTTATTTGATTGAAATTATTGTTCCAATTTACAAAAAAAAAATATGTTTATAGTTCTAATCACTAGTGATGAAATTTTGAACCTTTTTCGAAAACCCTCCCATTATTGTTTTATAGTGCTTTCTGTCACTTTATTCGAACAGGTTGTCGACCTCCGTTTAGAATCTATCACACTTTTGTACACCTTTTATATGCTCTTCAATTCTCTTTTAACAAGAGACCAATATTTCTTCACTGGTCTTAGCTAAAGGCAGTTTGGAGAATTTGCCTCTATTGGTACAAATACCACATAATTGTTCTTTTATCACTCAAGACCTTTCTTATCATAGTAACAGGGTGCCAAATCAGACCAAAAATAAGTGGACACACTAAGAAGTCTTATGAATGGAAGCATCCTTTTTTTTAAACATTCCTTGATGTAAATTTGGGTATTTATAGAGCCCTTTGTAACAAATATTTGGCTTTTTTGCCGCATCTGCATATTGCTTGCCATACCAAGAACTTTTTGGGAAATTTTGTCTGCTTTTGGGTCCTAAACTTTTCTTCAACATTCCCTCGAGCATCTGCAACATAAAATAATTGATACAATTTGATTTCAATACAATTTTGTATACAATTTGATTTCAATTTCCGTGCTCTGTTTTGGCCTTAAAATTTTTAGCAACGTTCCTGTCAGGAACCTTTTGAGCCTTGTATGTTTTTGAACCAGCATTGGCTTTAACTTTTCGTACCAAACAGTCCGAGCACTGAGCTAACCGGGCCGCTTTCCTCCCGGATGTGTTGAGATCCCTTTTGCCTTCTATTTTGTTGGCTTTATAAACATCATCTGGATCATTCCTTCTACCTGAACCAGGTTTTCTATCAACGGACAAGTTCTCCCGGTACTGTATAATAACATTGGAAACAGTTTGACGGCAGACCTTTGATTGTTTGGCCAACTTATGTAGGAGCAAGTTGGGTTTTGTTGAAAATATTTAATAATTCTTGTACGCACTTTTTTCTAGTCACTCATTTTAATCAGATTAACAGCAAATGAATATAATTGACATTAAACATAATAACTGACATGCTTAACAAAGGTAACTTGTTCAAAAAAAAAATCAAATAATACTTGGGTTAAAAGTTTTAATGAAAAACGTGTGTTAATAATTTTTCGATCCCAGTCCTTAAGTTATTCAAAACAAAAAAATTTTTGTTTTTTTCATAAAATTTTTTGATTCAAAATCAAATTTTCAAATAAAATGTGCAACGTCTTAACGTTATCCGATTTTGCCTAAATGGAGCAACGAAAATCCAATATAAGAGTCACGCTAATGTGCCCATTTACTACATTTAAAATGAATTTAGATCTGTCATGTGTAATATCTCTCAAAAGGTAATGAAAAAGGTGTTACCTTGCCACACATCTAGAACTAACGGGTAGGTGTACGTCTTTGTGTGCTGGAATTATGAGTTTAAAGACACTTTTTTCCACTACTGTTGCCAACAACCAACGCAATTCTTTCTGTTTGGTTTCTTTTTTCTTTCTTCAAATAAATTATTGTACGAGTATTTAAGAATACAAAAAAAAAGAACTGTGTTGGCAATTGTGTTTATTCTTCTCTATACATAAGCTCGCTCCCCTTCCCCGATTTATTGTTCCATTTCTTTGGCATATTTTGTATTATTTTATGCTAATATAATCATGACGCTACACTTACTCCAAAAACCTCTTACACCTCCATCAAACCTCCTCACCACCCTCATGCTATTCACTACTATTGACTTTTCTTATACTTGGCTGTTAAGCACTGAAATATGAAGATGATGAACAATTTCTGTAGATATTTTGTTGTTTTTAAGTTGCCTCAGGCATTTTATAATAAAAATAAGATGTTTTTTTCTTTAAAAAAAAATACAAAATATACAATAAATGCATAATTTTAATAAGACTCACAAGTAAAAATCTCTCTTGAATAGATTTAGCTGGAAGGTAGAAAAATTAAAACAAAAAAAAATACAATATAAATTGTAAATTATAATAATGAGGACTACTAGGAGGCAACATTAATCTAAAAAAAGACAAGACAAGACGAAGTAAAGAGGAATCAAAGCACAACAATTACCATTGGACTAGCAGAATTCCCTAAAAGGGTTTTGTCATTTGGAATGAAATCTTGCCCCACTAAGGAAATACTGAATGTCTCAATTCTGGTTTTATTGTGTTGCTACGCTGTGGCTCAGTTTGTTTGTTGTGTGTTCTCATTTAGTTTTCAAGACGCTGCCAACAATTGTTGCATTATTCATAATGAATTGTACTGCAGTCTCCAAACAATACTGCAATTGTATGACTATGATGATGATAATGATGCCATCATGGAGTGTGTTTGTCTTCTTGTTTTCCTCTCTGGTGGCTGCAGCCACAAGGTTTTCTTATTGTTTTATTTATTGTTTGCATTTTGTTTCTACTTACATACTTATTTATTACCTGAAATACTCTTAACCTTGTTACCCTTCGAAGGGAAATTAAACTTATATTTCATTTTATTTTATTCAAGTCTGTTTCTTTTTAATGCTGTTCGTGTATTAAATGGAAATTGTTAAGATACACTCGTGGAAAAATCATAGTTTAAAAAGAGTCACAAAAAAGTATATTCACTTCTAGATTGATATAATGTGTGTGGAAAACCTGCTCTCGTCAAAATTACGACACCTAACATTAATGATATTTATCCAAAATCTTTGGCATTCTTCTATGAAGTTTGGTACTGAAAGTCACCAATTTGGGTTTATAAAAAACTATAGATAAGAAACCAAAATGTAACCTGGATAAAAACAAAATCGTTTCATCATTAATACTGTCTATTGTTGTTATTCCAATGTGTACACAAGCACGTTGTAGTATTTTTTGGAACTAATTTAAATTAAAATAGAACCCATTCTTTTTTTCGCTATTTAGTTATTCAATATTTTTGTGTTGGGACCCCGGGCCCCCGTGGCCGTCAATGGGTTAAATCCAAAAATAACATACACTAAACCTATGTTAGCTTGTGTGTAAATGGGCATTAGGGTAGCCCTTATTTTGAACCTTTTCGATGCTCCCAAAGTCTAAAATCGTTAGTTAAAAACAAGAAAGAGAGCTAAATTTTTTTTCCAAATTTAATTTTTTTTTTTTTTTTTCAAAATTGTTTTAAATTTTTTTTTTCGAAATTTAATTCTTTCCAATTTTTTTTAAATTTTTTTCCAATTTTTTTTTTTTAAATTTATTAGTGAAAAAAATTATAAAAAATTTTTTTGTAGTAAAAAAATATTCGGGTTAAAAAATAATTTTTCCGATTTTGACCCATTGTAGGTCAAATTAAATTTTTTTTTTTTCAAAATTAAATTTTTTTTTTTTTTTTCAAAATTGTTTTAAATTTTTTTTTTTTCGAAATTTTATTTTTTCCAATTTTTTTAAATTTTTTTCCAAATTTTATTTTTTAATTTATTAGTGAAAAAAAATTATAAAAAAAAATTTTTTGTAGTAAAAAAATATTCGGGTTAAAAAATAATTTTTCCGATTTTGACCCATTGTAGGTCAAATTAAATTTTTTTTTTCAAAATTAAAATTTTTTTTTTTTCAAAATTATTTAAAAAATTTTTTTTTTCGAAATTTAATTTTTTCCAAATTTTTTTTTTTAAATTTATTAGTAAAAAAAAATTATAAAAAAAAATGTTTTGTAGTAAAAAAAATATTCGGGTTAAAAAATAATTTTTCCGATTTTGACCCATTGTAGGTCCTTATATACATCGTTGTAGTGGACTTTGAAATATCTATCATTAGATATCCATATTGTCTATATTAATGACTTAGTAATCCAGATATAGATCAAAAATAGGCCAAAAATATCTCAGCCATTTGTGGTCCGATTTTCTCGATTTTAAATAGCGACCGAGCCGAAAGAATTCCCGATATATTGATGTATCAATTATGTTTGTAAGTTATTTGGGGGAAAGTTGATTTCAACATACAGACGGACATGGCTATATCGAGTTCGCTATATATAACGATCCAGAATATATATACTTTGTGGGGTCACAAATGAAAAATGTAGAAATTACAAACGGAATGACAAACTTATATATTGACTTGGTGTAGGGTATAAAATCCAAAAGTTTTTGTACTTCATTTAATTATAGATGTTTAAATATTAAATATTGCGTGTATGACCTAAAAATACGGGATTTACAATAGATGGCATATCTTTTGAACGCAGTTTCTGTTTATAATAACTTGGATGTCATTTTGAAGGGCACATATTTGTCATTTATTCTCACATAGTTATTGAACATTATAGTGTAAATAACAACGTTCTTTTTGCTTAGAAAATGTAGAATTTTGTAACAAAGCATCGTCATATGCAGGAAGTTTTGCTTTACTTCACCACCAAAGCTTATGGTGAATGTGTTCCATCGGTATCAACGTGCGAGAGATGGCTTGTGGAGTTCAGTCGTGGTGATTTCGACACGAAAGACAAAGATCGCCCAGGCCAGCCAAAAAAGCTTTAAGGACCAAGAATTGGATTCGTTACTCCATGAAGTGTTTTGTAAATATAACAAGACCTTTTAAAATCATTGGGATCTACTCAAGCTGCAATTTCAAAAAGTTTGCAAGCAGCAGGATTCATCCAAAAGCAAGGAAATTGGGTACCATATGAATTGAAGCCGAGAGACCTTGAAAGACGATTTTGCATGTCAGAAATTATGCATGAACGCTATAAATGAAAATCATTTTTGCACCGATTCATTACATGCGATCCACTACGATAACCAGAAGCGTATGAGATCGTACGTGAAGCTCGGCCAACCAGTCGAATTGACACCAAAGCCAAATATCCATGGCGCTGAGGTAATTCTCTGTATTTGGTGGGAGCAAAAGGGTCCTATCTATTATGAGGTGCTAAAATCTGACCAGACCATCACAGGGAACCTGTACAGAAAGCAACTGATTCGTTTGAAGCGAGCATTGGCTGAAAAATTGCCCAGAATATGCGGCTAGACTTGAGACAACGCTCGGCCACATGTTGCAATACCTGTTAAAAACTATTTAGAAAGAAGTGGTTGGGAAGTTTTGCCTCACCCACTTTATAGTCTACACCGTGCCCCGTCCGACTACTATTTGTTTCGATCTGTGATACACTTCACTTTGGAACAGAGTATCCGTATTGGCGTGAGTCGTTCTTGGCTTCAAAATATGTTTCAAAATAAAAACACTATGTATAAATGAAATACAACAACTATTTTTATTGATTTGTTTTCCCTAATATATATGTTTTAACCTAAAATTATACTGACAGTTTTCATACAAACATTTGGTCAATTCACAAGGTCTCTTATCAGTCATATTGTCATAATGTCCTAATATATCACGAATCGGCGGCTCGGCTTAACCGACTCTAAGGCATATGGCGTTGGTCTCTGCTGGTTCGTTACGATAACACAATAAACATAGCATAGAAAGTAGTATTATTTTAGGACATTTTTTGCTTGAAAAGCAAAAACAACCATTGTGAAATATTAGGACATTATGACAATATGACATGATAAGAGATCTTGTGAAATGACCAATTATTTTAACCGATAGTATAACTGCAAGTTAAAATAATGTATAACCAGATATCGTGATAATGGAGATAATTTGTTTTACTCTTATTTTACATTTTTGCTCCTAGTGTAAAAGAACAAAAGATGCATAAAATAATTGAAAACAGAAAAGAACTAACTGCCAAAAGTCCACAAAAGTATGATGATGTAAAATTGCATCATTTTCGTTACTTCAAAGAGTTTGAAATGATATTCATTGAAATTGTGTTTTTTTTTAAAGCATTTTGGATTTTGCCATAAAGCAACAAACAAGGATTACACTGTGCTACAAAGAAAAAACACCCAGCAAATATTTAAATTTAGGCTGGAATACTAGAGTTTCAACTAAACATTGTGTTTTTGTTAAGCGATTGGTTGATTAAATTCCATTCAATCCGAGATTGTGGAACAAAACCTGGTAGTTACCTCGCAGCACAGTGTTATTAGCCTGCACTATAGAAAACAAGCCACAGACAAACTTCAATTCCCAGTCATGCAAGCAAAACAAGGTTCTTGATTTCTGCTTCAGAAACATGTTGTAGCAGAAAAGAAACAATAACTCAAACATTCATATTTTCTTATGACAGCTGGATTTAGTTTTTGTGGTTGACAGGTAGAATTTAGCATTATTAGATTTTTTTTTCAATGCCATTTTGTTGTTTCTGTCTTGTTTTTACTTTCACCGCCACAAGAGTATTAAAAGGCCACAAGTATCATAAAGTTTTTTTTTTGCTCTTTTTTTATTATCAATTTTCCTATATTTTTTAATTTTACTTTGATGTTTCTTTTTTATTTCTATCTTTTGATTAATTTACGTCAGAATTGCTAAATTGAAATGGTTTGATTGCGTTTGATTTTAATATTTAATTAAATTGAGCTAGATTTTAATCGCCAATAATCACCCGGCAGTTGTTATTGATGTCTATGCTTTTCAATGTTGGTGGTTTCATTTGCACATAAAAAAAGGGAAGCATAAAACAAATGATCCCTTATTTAATAATTGCTATAACGAAAACGTAATCGAGGGTGGATTAAATATACTACTTTGACCTAGTGAAATGACTTGCTATAAGAGCAGCCACATGATACTATGTGGGTACCAGAGTTTTCCCCTTTTGTATAGTGACAGGTCCACTAGATGTCTTTAAAACTACAGGAAATAAGTAATACAACAACCCACTTAAGCCACATTTATCTGTGATGTAATTTCAAAAGTAACCTGATTTTAAACTAATTTTTAAATATTCATAAATAAGAACTTTGATAGCGTAACGTTAACTTTGGGTTTAGCTAAACATTGTTTTGTTGTCTCTGGTATCATACTCTTCTTGCTTTCTTCCCTTTCATATTTTTATTCTATACACGAGTCTCTCCTCCGTGTGGTATCGATTTGAATGTTCAAATTTATTTATTTTTTTATTGATTAACCACTTTGAAAACAATTTAAATATTTATATTTTACTTTCATGTGATACGAATGAGATTGTTTCATGATCCACATGAAATTTCAATAATAAATGAGTAAATAACTCGTGTTGCCAAAACAAAGTCAATAAATTGTACAGTGGTTTCATAAATATTTTTGGCATTTGGGCAAAAACACAATTTTGTTTTTTTCTTAGCACATCACTAACATTTTCTATGAACAAAAATAAGTACTTCAGCGTGTAATTACTTTGACCTAAAAGTACCGCGGTAACTTTTAAACATTTTAATAAAAAATACTAATTTTTATACCCTTCACCACAATTTCCACATTTTTCATTTGCGACACCACAAAGTATACATATTCTGGATGGTTATAGATAGCGGAGTTGATATAGCCATGTTCGTTTGTCCGTCTGTATGTTGAAATCAACTTTCCGTAACCCCCGAATAACATACATACAGGATTCATACATTAATATATCCGCTATAGACCCGGTTCGCTTGCTATTTAAAATCGTGAAAATCCGCCTACAAATGGCTATGATATAAAAAAAACCAGGACAACCTCGATTTTTTACCTATTTTTGATATATATCTGGATTACTAACTCATTAATAAAGATAATATGGATATGTAATGATAAATATTTCAAAGACCTTTGTAAGGACGTATAGAAGGCCATAGTAAGTCGGACCTAAAATGGAATAAAACGGGAAAAATATTCTTTAACCCAATTTTTTATTTTTTTGCACCAAAAAAAGTTTTTGTCATAAAAGTTTCTCACTTATAAAATTCCCAAAAAAATATTAAAAATATAAAAAAAAAAATTTTAATTTTTTTACTTAACATTTTTTTATTTTAAAGTATAATTTGGTGAGGGGCATCTAAGAATCGACACAGCCGAATATACCTTGTTAAAAGTATTTTTGAATTTAGCAGAATAAATGTCTGCTAAAAAGTATTGGTTCCCTAATTGGTTTAAATTTTAAACGAATTTTTATAATGATAGTTTTTAATACTACAAAATTGTTTTATTGTTTCTTTTGTCCTTAAAATCTGCAAGTTTTAAAATTTTGAAGAGACCCTTCGATTTAAGGAAACAGTTTTTTTAAATTCAGTTTATGTGTAGGGATATAAGTAACTCGTTTTCCGCCTAAGAAAATGTATTTAAATAATTTTAAAACTCATTCACTTTATTAAGCTGTCACAACTATTCTAAATAGTTTAAACCCTACAGCACCATAGTGGAAAGGGTATTATGCGCTTGTGCTGATGTTTGTAACGCTCAAAAATATTATTCCCAGTACTTTCTGAGTCAATTTAATAATATACCTTAGTCTGTCCATCTATCTAACTCTTAAAAATGTTGGTATTTACAAAGCTCCCATTTAAGCCACCATCCGAAAAATTATTGATATTGTTACTGTTATACCTTTTAAAAACGGTGGTTTATTTCCTTTAAAGTTTTTTTTTTTTTTTTTTTTTGGTTTAAAGTTTAAACTAAATCTTAAAAATAAAGCTATGCTGATTCTCATAGACACGTGATTAATATTATTTATTACCTACATCACATTTATATTTATCATGCGCTCTTTAAACAAAATTTATCATGTAAAGTGCCAAAAATGGTGATTGGTGGGTCCCCAACCCAGGGGGTTTGCCACTAGCATGGGTGGACAAAGTTTCTTATTTTGATCCCTAGAGTACGATTTTCCTTGTCACTTGAGCGATTTTTAAATCGAAACGTCCTTATGTATATATATTAAACGAAGCATAATTAAATTAGTTTTAAACCGTTGTCTTTGCGTCGAACTGGTCAAAAAACTAAAAAACAATGAAAATTACCAAAGTTGACTTCAAAATTTACCACTTTATAACTTTCTATTGGATAGCAATCAAGTAATACTGCATATAACAATATTGTTCATCCATAACAGCTGGACAGTTGGTCTGTACAACTCTATATACAAAAGTGAAATTTGTGCTAAAGAAAACAACTACACAACAATTACACAAACTTATACTGTTTGTGATACTGTTGTTTTTGTTATTGTTTGATAGTTGTAATTCAACCATTTAACTGAATCACTAAAATAAGAGATTTTTATGTATGTTTTATAAATATACACGGTAGTATGAGTAACATGAAATTAAATCCAAATAATAAATATTAATCATACGCTTCAAATTAGGTACCTTAAGAAAAAATAAAATTTCGAATTTTGACCGAACACTCCCGCTAGAGTTATTCTATGGACTAAAACGGCTCTGAATTTTGAAGATACATTTTTTTTTAGTTTTTCCAAAAATGTTACCATTAAATAATAATTTTTGTATTTTTATGTCAAAGTAGATACAAACGACAAAAATTTATTAAAAAAAATTAAGTTGTTAAAAACACCCCAGGATATTAACGTGACTCAGACCTATGGCAGCTATGGCCAACAGAATTTTATTTTTTTAACGGAACTCCACTTATAATTTATTTAAAAATGTTTAAAAAAAAGTTTTTAATTTATAGAGGATATCTTAGGGAATAATGTCAATACCTCCCATAGTTTAGCAGCGAATTTCCGAAAAAAACTAATATTTTGGCAAACAAGATCAATTTCTTTACGGTTATGAATTTGAAATAAAACCTTTTGAGGATATATAGTCCAGACTATTTAAAATATACCCCGAAAGTTTTACTCAAATCGGGCAATGTTGGTCATTAAAACATGAACGTCAAAGGCCAAAATTGAAACATAAGGAATTATTATATACTAGCGAATATCCAGCGTGTGCTACTTCGCTAAAACATAAACACACTGGCCCATAATCATAGTCAAACAATAAAGTCGGTTCTTTTTAAAAACAACTTTAAAATGAAAACCCGCTTTTTATTATTTTCCAACTATAGTCAAAAGTGACATCGCTGAACAGCTGACTTAGGAAATTTAAAAAAAAAAAAAAAAAAAAAACAAAAAGTGACAAACAATAAATGTAACCGGGAAGCTAAAGAAAAAAACAGTTTGTAGTGGAAAAATAGAAAAGGAAAGATTAATATCAAATGTATCATATTTTGGTACTAATTTTATTGATTCAATATTCAATAATTTGCAAAATCTCTGCCAATATCTTGCAACTTAAACATTTTTGACTTTTTGACGAATTTTTTTACATGGCGAAGAACAGCTGATGCTGTTGTTAAATGAGTTAAAAACAACTTCAGCTAGTTTTATATTTACAGTCGACTTTAACGTCAGAAGTATACTTTAACTTGTCTATGGTAGACCTAAAGTTCACTCTTAAGTAACAACGACTTTATTTCTCTTAAAATATACTTTATTTTTGACTATGATTATGGGCCACTTTGTTTATTTCTTGTTGTTTGGGATACTAAAAAGTACAAAAACTAAAAGTACACAAATCAAAAAGTACCACACACCTGTCCACTTGTATTTTGCATAAATTCAGATTAAGTTGAATATTTGGTGCTAGCTTTAATAGTTCTGTTTTTACCCCCTTTAAATTCAAATACGAATTTTATATATTCAAAATTGGGAAAAATAGTTGTATGGGAAAATTCGAAAATCGACTTTACGAATGGACCGAATGTAATTAATATGGTATTGTAGGTGTTTAAAACCATCTTCAGAAAATTTCCTTTCCAATGAAACCAGCTTGAAGCTAATCGGTTGGATAGTTTCAGAGTCAACATTTTTTGTGTTTTATATAAGGACTGAGATCGAAAAATTGTTAACACACGTTTTTCATTAAAACTTTTAACCCAAGTATTATTTGATTTTTGTTTTTGATCAAGTTACCTTTGTAAAGCATGCTTAATGTCAAGTTAATCTGATTAAAATGAGTGACCAGAAAAAAGTGCGTACTAAAATTATTAAATATTTTCAACAAAACCCAACTCGGTCCTACAAAAAGTTGGTCTGCTATCAAACTGTTTCTAATGTTATTAAACAGTACCGGGAGAACTTGTCCGTTGATATAAAATTTGGTTCATGTAGAAGGATGTGTTTCTAAAGCCAAAAAATAGAAAGCATTTTCAAAAGAGCTCCCAACACATTCGGTAGGAAAGCTGCCCGTTTAGGTCAGTGCTCGGACTATTTGGTACGAAAAGTTAAAGCCAATGCAGGTTTAAAAGCCTACAAGGCTAAAAAAGTTCCTGTAAGGAACCTGCTGCATAATAGATGACGAAATGTACGTATGGAAAATTTGCCGCAGCTTCTGGGTTAATTTTTTTACGTTGCAGATATCCGTATAATGTTGAAGAAA
Source organism: Calliphora vomitoria (assembly GCA_942486065.2). Taxonomy (NCBI): domain Eukaryota; kingdom Metazoa; phylum Arthropoda; class Insecta; order Diptera; family Calliphoridae; genus Calliphora; species Calliphora vomitoria. Next base: position 6,220,402 of record OW818032.2, read on the forward strand.
AATTAAGGATCCCAAAGCAGACAAAATTTCTCAAAAAGTTTTTGGTATGGCAAGCAATATGCAGTTGCGACAAAAAAGCCAAACATTTGTTACAAAGGGCTCTATAAATACCGAAATTTACACCAAGGAATGTTTACAAAAAAGGATATTTCCATTCGTAAGGCTTCTTTATGTGTCCACTTATTTTTGGCCTGATTTGGCATCTGTCACTATGGGAAGAAAGGTCTTGAGTGGTACAAGACTAATAATGTGGTATTTGTACCAAGAGAGAAAATTCCTCCAAACTATATAAAACACTATAAAAGCCATAATGGAAGAGTTTTCGAAAAAGGTTCAAAATTTCATCATTTGTGATTAAAACTATAAAAATATTTTTTTTTTTTTTTTTTGTAAATTGTAACAATAGTTTCAATCAAATAAAAAAAGATTCTGAACTGTAAGTTTAGTGGTTTCATTTTTATTATGTTATGCCGTGTATATTTTTAAATCTACATTGGCTTTAACTTTTCGTACCAAATAGTCCGAGCAGTGAGCTAACCGGGCTGCTTTCATACCGGTTCTGTTGGGAGCTCTTTCGAAAATGCTTTCTATTCTTTTAGCTTTAGAAACATCATGTGGACCATTCCTTCTACCTGGACCAGGTTTTCTATCAACGGACAAGTTCTCCCGGTACTGTTGAATAACATTGCAAACAGTTTGACGGCAGACCTTTGATTGTTTGGCCAACTTTTTGTAGGACCAAGTTGGATTTTGTTGAAAATATTTAATAATTTTAGTACGCACTTTTTTCTCGTTACTCATTTTAATTAGATTAACAACAAATGAATATAATTGACATTAAACATAATAACTGACATGGTACAAAGGTAACTTGATCAAAAAAAAAATTAAATAATACTTGGGTTTAAAGTTTTAATGAAAAACGTGTGTTAAAAATATTACGATCTCACTCCTTAGTTTCAGTAAAGTTTTTTTATATTTTTTAAATTTAAAAAACTTGGATTCTGAAATTTTGTAATTTTGCTGCTATTAGCACAAAATTAGTTGCTGCTTTATCAAAATCATACACAATAATGAACAATTAACATCGTTTCATTTATAAAAATATAATAAATTAGAGTTGTGCCGCTCTGAACTAAAAAACTCTTCTTTATGGGATTCGGTAAAAAGAAAACTACAAAACAATTACACAAACTTTTTTTGTGATACAGCAAAACAACATGTCTTGTGTTTTTGTAATAAAACCTTTTAACTGAATCACTAATATAGATAGTTCTTGTTCAGAGCGACAAAAGTCTAGAATAAATAAGTTTTTAAAATATACACGGTCGTATGAGTAATATGAAATTAAATCCATATAATAAATATTAATCATACGCAACAAATTTGGTATATGAGAGTGCTTCGATATGATGATACTTTCATAAATTAAAGTTTAGGATTTCTTATGATAAGCAATAATTTTAAATTCCTAACAAAATATTGACAACTTTAAGAAAATATAAATAAATAATATAAAATAAAATAAATTACCGTTTATTCAATAATTTTGTTAATCCATTTAGGTGTAAGAAATGATTTTCCAATTTTATATGGTATCCAAGTAAATAAATTCTTATTGTGCTTTAAAGATGAGTAGCAGTTGAGGATTTACAGCTAAATTTCTTTTTTGTTAAAAGGAACACACTCAAAACACACTTATTAACACATTGATCTCACATTGATAATAACTTTTAAGAAATATGATTTTTTTTTATATATATAAGTATTATTTTACTAAAACAATTACTATATAAAACATTAAGGGATTTTTCTTTTTTGTATAAATAAATTTTTACAAAATTTTTTTTTTTGCTATTTATAATAAATTTATTTAATGATTGTTAATATTTTTTTATTTATTTTAATTCAATTATTGCTAAAATTTCTTTCAGTTGTTGAGATTGTGTTGAATTTTTGATAGAAAATTTCTTTTTTTTTAGATTTTTGAATTACAATATATTTGTTTATGAATTTTTTTGGTTTTTGGTTGATTTTTTATTATTCGTTTTGTTGTTGTTAAATATTTTTTACTTTATTTCAGGAGATTTTTTTTTTTTGTTAAATTTTCTATAAATTTTTCAAAAAATTATTGCATTATTTTGAAATTTTTTCAAAAATATTTTAATTCTGTTTAATTTTGTTTGTGATAATTTTATATATTATTTATTATTTACGATTCTCAGATTTGCCTTAAATCCTTAAATTTTCTTTTCTACTTTTAAGATTCTTTACTTTGAATTTTTCACATTTAACCAAAAAATTTCCTTGGAAACCATCCATTACTTATTTAAATATAAATATTTTTTTTGTATTTATTTTCTTAAAATTTACTTGTTCAATTTAATCAAGTGTTAGAGGTGGCAGAAGAGAGCAGTTTGTTGGGGTTTGGTTTTCATTTACAATTTGTTTTATTTACTTTTGTTTTATTTTAATTATATATTTTGCCCGTTCAACAGTTGTTGTTTGTTTGTTTGTTTTGCTTTGAAATTTTATGCACAGTAGAAAGAAAAAAAGGAACTTTTCCATTCATTCCCTTAATTATAAATACAAATGTAAACACAACATTTGAAATAAAACGACGATTTTATATTCATTCTTTCCGTTTTGCCATGTTTAAGGATTTTGTTTGTATGTAAATGTATGTTAATAACAATAATAGCAATAACAACAACAATTATTATAATGATTATAACAACAATTAACAAATAACCATGAATTAACAATGAAGAAGGAAAAGCAAACACAGCAAACAACTACTCACACGCACAATTACTTTTTTTATATGTATTTAAATCTTTATTTTTTTCTTTTTTTATTTATAAAATTTATTTCTTATTTAATGTTTGAATGAATCTTGTATAATATACAGCGAACAATTCAACGGAAATATATGGTTAAATTTCTATTTCCGTTAATAATTTACACTACAACACAATAATAAACCCAAATTCCCCACAAAGTGTTGCCTGTTTTTAGGGATATTTTTAATGCGTGCTTTACAACGGGTGAATGTCGCTGTGTATACATATATGAGGCTGTGTGTATGTGTGTGTGTGTGAAGGTGAGTGAGTGTGTCCTTAAACAAAATGATTTGTAGGAGACGACAATAGAGGTTGGCAGGAAGAAATTTATACACAATTCTTTGTTTTTTTACACTGTTTTATACAGTAGTTCCCTTTGTTGTAGTTGGTGTGAAAAGAATAATGACGTTGCTGGTTTTTTTTCTGTTTCTCATAAAGAGATATTTTTGTTGATGTTGTTTTGTTGTTATAAATGTTTGACAAAGTAAATACACACACACAGTCAGCTATATATTACACTAAACCCAAACTTTGACACTTATAAACACACACACATAAACACTTTTGGAAACTGATAACACGACACTTTCTTTCCTTCTTTGTTGTTGTGTTTGTTGCTTTATATATTTTTTTTTGTAAATAATTTCGTAATATAAACCATAAAAACTTGATAAACTTCTCTTACAAACAGCAGTGCAGAGCAAGCACTATAAACGGCGGCAATAACTGATTAGTAATTGTGTGGTTAACGGTGCAAATAACAAACGATGTTGACAACCGCACTCATACCGTTAAGCGAAGCGGAAACGGAAATAACGATACATGTAAGCGGTCTTAAACGGTAGCTCAGCATTAAGACAGAAGACGAGCAACTTAAATTAGCAACTAAAATTTATAACCAATTTAAAGTTATTTTCAACAAATTTAACTCATAATTTTCTTTTTTTTATAGCAATTTCCTTAAATTATTTACAAAGATTTATCAATTCTTCAACAGTTGTTTAATGTTCAATTAAACATTAAATTTTGTTTAAACTTAAATACGTGTATAGAGAGAAATCTTGAGTTTATTTATTATAAGTGTGAAGGGAAAAAAAATCAACGTAAAAAATAAGCGAAATTTATTTTGTTGTTTGAGCATGTCAACACGCGCCAAAATGTTGTTTGCGACTAAATGAAAATCATACGGCCAGTAATAAAAACCTAACCTACGCATACATACACACACACACTTATACTACACTTAAAAAAGCTTTTCTATTTAGTTGTTGTAGTAAAGTTAACAATGACATTCACAACTACAAGGATAAATTAAAAACAAAAAAACCTTATCATTCAAACAGTCATTGAGAAAATTCTTAAGAAAAGCTTTTGCACAAAAAGCTTTTCACACACAAATAAATCATTAACCACCATTTTTACAACAACAATAAAATATAGTAAACAAAAAAAAAGAAACAACATCTACACATAAGCTTTCTCCTTAACATATGTTTAATTTAGCGGTATTTTTACTTACTCTCACACCAAAACAGTTTCTCAAAAAAAAAAAAAAAAAACACCACTTCAAAAAAGCTTTCTCAATGTATGTATACCAAGAAGAATGAATGAAATATGAGCATTTATTCCTTTAAAAGCTTGTGCTATAAAACAGCTGTTAGTTACTTAAAGCTTACCTGTTGCTATTGAGGGCTTGTTGTTTACCTAAAAAGCTTATTATATGTTATAAATATTTTTCAAGATTATTTTTTCTATTAATAAGGACTCTTAATTTAAGTACTGGAAATATAAGAGATTTATTATATTTATAATTGTATAAGAGAATAGCTTAATAAATAAACTTTGGTGATTTCTGCAAAGGGAAAGCTGTGCTATAACCCAGTAAATATTTTTTGGTATAGAATTTAAAAAAAAAAGCTTAAAGGCGCAAATATTTTAAATAGAAAATGTCAGTCATCAAGATCTAAACAGACATTTTACAAAGAACCTTGTTAAATTCCTAAATGAGAAGTGAAAACTAAAAGTATAAGACAGCAGTCCGAGTATAATATTCTGATCTGTGAGTAATGTTCTGTTTAAGTATACCGTAGCATGACTACAAGACTGAATATGAGACGGTAGTCTGATTATATTAATTATGACACATTATTCTTACACATCATTAGTCAAAATACAAGATCTGAGTATAAGCAGTTTACTTTGAGTAGTACAGGACAGTGGTCTGCCTAAAAGTCGGCATTCTGAGTTTAAGACGTAGCTTGAGTATAGGATGTAGTCTGATTATAAGACGTCAGTCTGGGTATAAGAAGTCAGTCTGAATATAAGACGTCAGTCAAAGTATAAGACTTCAATCAGAATATTAAATTTCAGTCTGAGTATAAAACTTCAGTGTGAGTATAAGACTTCAGTCTGTATAAGACGTAGTCAAGACGTAGTTTGAGTATGAGATGTAGTCTGAGTATAAGACGCAGTTTGAGTATAAGACGTCAGTCTGAGTATAAGACGTCAGTCGAAGTATAAGACGTAGTCAGACTATAAGACGTAGTCTGACCATAAGACATAGTTTGAGTATAATATGTAGTTTGAGTATAAGACGACAGTCTGAGTATAAGAATGTAGTCTGAGTATAAGACGTAGTCTTTGTATAAGACTTAGTCTGAGTATAACACGTAGTCTGAGTATAAAACGTAGTCTTTGTATAAGACTTAGTCTGAGTATAAGACGTAGTCTGAGTATAAGACGTGGTCTGAGTATAAAAGTCTGAGTAAAAGACATAAATCTGATTATAACGTCAGTCTGAGTATAAGAATGTAGTCTGAGTATAAGACGCAGTCTGAGTATAAGACATAGTCTGAGTATAAGATGTAGTCTGAGTTAAGACGTAGTCTGAGTATAAAAGTCTGAGTATAAGACATAAATCTGATTATAACGTCAGTCTTAGTATAAAACATCAGTTTGAGTATAAGACGTAGTCTGAGTATAAGACGAAGTCTGAGTATAAGACATAGTGTGAGTATAAGATGTAGTCTAAGTATAAGACGTAGTCTGATTATAAGACTTAGTCTAAGTATAAGACGTAGTCTGAGTATAAGACGTAGTCTGAGTATAAGACGGTAGTCTGGGTATAAGACGGTAGTCTGGATATACGACGGTAGTCTGGATATAAGACGGTAGTCTGGATATAAGACGGTAGTCTGGATATAAGACGGTAGTCTGGATATAAGATGGTAGTCTGGATATAAGATGGTAGTCTGGATATAAGACGGTAGTCTGGATCTAAGACAGTAGTCTGGATATAAGACGATAGTCTGGATATAAGAAGGTAGTCTGGATATAAGACGGTAGTCTGGATATAAGACGGTAGTCTGGATATAAGAAGGTAGTCTGGATATAAGACGGTAGTCTGGATATAAGACGGTAGTCTGGATATAAGACGGTAGTCTGGATCTAAGACGGTAGTCTGGATCTAAGACAGTAGTCTGGATATAAGACGGTAGTCTGGATCTAAGACAGTATTCTGGATATAAGACGGTAGTCTGGATATAAGAAGGTAGTCTAGATATAAGACGGTAGTCTGGATATAAGACGGTAGTCTGGATATAAGACGGTAGTCTGGATATAAGACGGTAGTCTGGATATAAGACGATAGTTTGGATATAAGACGGTAGTCTGGATATAAGACGGTAGTCTGGATATAAGACTGTAGTCTGGATATAAGATGGTAGTCTGGATATAAGACTGTAGTCTGGATATAAGACGGCAGTCTAGATATAAGACTGTAGTCTGGATATAAGACGGTAGTCTGGATATAAGACGGTAGTCTGGATATAAGAAGGTAGTCTGGATATAACACGGTAGTCTGGATATAACACGGTAGTCTGGATCTAAGACGGTAGTCTGGATCTAAGACAGTAGTCTGGATATAAGACGGTAGTCTGGATCTAAGACAGTAGTCTGGATATAAGACGGTAGTCTGGATATAAGACGATAGTCTGGATATAAGACGGTAGTCTGGATATAAGACGGTAGTCTGGATATAAGACGGTAGTCTGGATATAAGATGGTAGTCTGGATATAAGATGGTAGTCTGGATATAAGACGGTAGTCTGGATATAAGACGGTAGTCTGGATATAAGATGGTAGTCTGGATATAAGACGGTAGTCTGGATCTAAGACAGTAGTCTGGATATAAGACGGTAGTCTGGATCTAAGACAGTAGTCTGGATATAAGACGGTAGTCTGGATATAAGAAGGTAGTCTGGATATAAGACGGTAGTCTGGATATAAGACGGTAGTCTGGATCTAAGACGGTAGTCTGGATCTAAGACAGTAGTCTGGATATAAGACGGTAGTCTGGATCTAAGACAGTATTCTGGATATAAGACTGTAGTCTGGATATAAGAAGGTAGTCTGGATATAAGACGGTAGTCTGGATATAAGACAGTACTGGATATAAGACGGTAGTGTGGATATAAGACGGTAGTCTGGATATAAGACGGTAGTCTGGATATAAGACTGTAGTCTGGATATAAGATGGTAGTCTGGATATAAGACTGTAGTCTGGATATAAGACGGCAGTCTAGATATAAGACTGTAGTCTGGATATAAGACGGTAGTCTGGATATAAGACGGTAGTCTGGATATAAGAAGGTAGTCTGGATATAACACGGTAGTCTGGATATAACACGGTAGTCTGGATCTAAGACGGTAGTCTGGATCTAAGACAGTAGTCTGGATATAAGACGGTAGTCTGGATCTAAGACAGTAGTCTGGATATAAGACGGTAGTCTGGATATAAGACGATAGTCTGGATATAAGACGGTAGTCTGGATATAAGACGGTAGTCTGGATATAAGACGGTAGTCTGGATATAAGATGGTAGTCTGGATATAAGATGGTAGTCTGGATATAAGACGGTAGTCTGGATATAAGACGGTAGTCTGGATATAAGATGGTAGTCTGGATATAAGACGGTAGTCTGGATCTAAGACAGTAGTCTGGATATAAGACGGTAGTCTGGATCTAAGACAGTAGTCTGGATATAAGACGGTAGTCTGGATATAAGAAGGTAGTCTGGATATAAGACGGTAGTCTGGATATAAGACGGTAGTCTGGATCTAAGACGGTAGTCTGGATCTAAGACAGTAGTCTGGATATAAGACGGTAGTCTGGATCTAAGACAGTATTCTGGATATAAGACTGTAGTCTGGATATAAGAAGGTAGTCTGGATATAAGACGGTAGTCTGGATATAAGACAGTACTGGATATAAGACGGTAGTCTGGATATAAGACGGTAGTCTGGATATAAGACGGTGGTCTGGATCTAAGACAGTAGTCTGGATATAAGACGGTAGTCTGGATATAAGAAGGTAGTCTGGATATAAGACGGTAGTCTGGATATAAGACGGTAGTCTGGATCTAAGACGGTAGTCTGGATCTAAGACAGTAGTCTGGATATAAGACGGTAGTCTGGATCTAAGACGGTAGTCTGGATCTAAGACAGTAGTCTGGATATAAGACGGTAGTCTGGATCTAAGACAGTAGTCTGGATATAAGACGGTAGTCTGGATATAAGAAGGTAGTCTGGATATAACACGGTAGTCTGGATATAAGACGGTAGTCTGGATCTAAGACGGTAGTCTGGATCTAAGACAGTAGTCTGGATATAAGACGGTAGTCTGGATCTAAGACAGTAGTCTGGATATAAGACGGTAGTCTGGATATAAGAAGGTAGTCTGGATATAAGACGGTAGTCTGGATATAAGACGGTAGTCTGGATATAAGACGGTAGTCTGGATATAAGACGGTAGTCTGGGTATAAGATGGTAATCTGCGTATAAGAAGTCAGTCTGAATATAAGACGACAGTCAAAGTATAAGACTTCAGTCAGAGTATAAAACGTCAGTCAGAGTATAAGTCTTCAGTCTGGGTATACGACTTCAGTCTGAGTATAAGACGTAGTCTGAGTATAAGACGTCAGTCTGAGTATAGGAATGAAGTCTGAGTATAAGACGTAGTCTGAGTATAAGACGTCAGTCTGAGTATAGGAATGAAGTCTGAGTATAAGACGTAGTCTGGGTATAAGACGTCAGTCTGAGTATAGGAATGTAGTCTGAGTATAAGACGTAGTCTGGGTATAAGACGTAGTCTGAGTATAAGACGTAGTCTGAGTATAAGACGTCAGTCTGAATATAAGACGTTGTCTAAGCATAAGACGTAGTCTGAGTATAAGACGTAGTCTGAGTATAAGACGGTAGTCTGGGTATAAGACGTAGTCTGAGTATAAGACGTAGTCTGACTATAAGACGTACTCTACAAGACGGAGGTCTGCATATGAGCCTGAATATAACGTTTAGTATATAAGTCAATAATGTAAATTTAACAAGGAAGATATGAGTACAATTTAATATTAAGAGTAAAAGACACAGATGTATAAGACAACTGTAGTTAGCACAAGGTAATTATTTAATATGCATATTAGACAAGTAGTAAAAAATAGTAGACGTAATTTAAGCCAGAATATATAACATTTTAACCGTAATCTGCTTAAATGCCTCTGTAGTGAGGACATAAAGCAATAAACTTGCTTCATACAAAAAATGGCTATTAGTCTGCCCCTAAGACAATAATATAACTATAATTGTGGTATAATTAAAACATGTTAGTCTTTGTATAGCTACACTACATAACTACACTTGTTGCGAGGCAACATTCCAAGCACAAAACCTTAATTTTACAGGAAAATTACCTACAGAGCGAAAGAGAACAAAAAATAATTTGCATTTATTTATGTTTCGCAAGTTGCAAGTATTTACAAAATAAAATAGGACAAAAGTAAGTATGTCCTTTAGTTATATGAAACAAATAAAATTGTTTAGCAAGAAAATCCTTTAGTACTGATATAAAAATAACATATTATTTGATAAAAAAAAAAACACCATAATTTCAGCGCATCCCTTAAGGCTTAGAATATTAAACATAATAAGAAGTAAATGTCTAACAGATAGCTGCTATACACAGAAAAAATATCATATTATTATCAATCACAAGGCAGGCCTTCTGGACATGTATAATGATTGACAGATCAGATGTTAGTTTTACTAAAATGTTGCTCCACAAAAATTAGCAATCCGTTTTTAACAAATAAAAAACCAACATTGATATAAAGGAATATTTTTACATTAAAGAAGATTATACTGAGCAAAGATATTTTTTAGGTAATCCTTTAAAAATATACATTGGTTTCTCAAGGCTTTAAAAAAAAAAACTGTCTTAAAATTATGTCCTACAGGGCGCCCAGAATTCGTTACATCTCTATACATTTATTTCGGTTTTATTACTTAAACGTTAAATCGTTTTCATAATATACTACTGGCCGACCAACAAGGCAAATGAAAACATAAATGAAATTTTATGATGACACTTTAACATGACTTTAAGTCATGCGACAACAAAACCAGCAGCAACAAATCAAAGCATAAACCAGTATAAACACTAAAGCAAAACAAATCCTAGAAAAGCTTGAGAGAACAACAACACAAATGACGGTGTCTAGTTAAAAGGGGAATAAAACAGAAAGAATAAATGAAATCCAGTAGCAATAACAGCAAAACTGTAATACAGGGAATCAAATTAAAGCACCACAACACCTTTTTATGATTCTTTATAGCTGCCAAACAGATGCAGTCCGACTATTTGCCACAAACTCCAAATAAAGGCCAGTAACAGAAGAATGCTAGTAAACTAAATTAATTCTAGGCACAGCAACAACAGCGTCATAAAGACAGACGAGAACACAATACGACTTCTGCAGCAGTGAATTAAACTCTATAAAGAAAATGAGGAATATGAAATTTTTCCATGCTATGGATTATACAGTTGCTCCAAAGTATGTCTACAAGCGTCACGCACAAACACCCAATTGAATTTGGATGGGACACGAGTTTGTCGACAAAACTAAAAGCAGCCACAAAGTAGGCAGCACTATTTATTAAGTTCTCACAAATAAATAAATAAAATATACATGAGTATGTGTGTGTATTTATTCTAAATTGCCAGGAGCCTGACATTCTTAGACGTACCAAAGAGCTTAACAATGAAGAAGATTGCACGTGCATGTAGAATATTGTTCGATGACTTTTGAATCACGGAAATTCCAAGCAATTGAGTATAATATGAATGTTTACAACAATTACACTGTGATGGGTAGATCCATACTGACCATCTTCTACATCTAAAATATGCAGAGATTCTCATATAGGAATTCTGTTTTACTTATTAGAGTCCACAGAGTTCGGAGATACTTATAGTTTTTATATATCTCTTCGTTTAGTAACTTTTTTATTAGCAAATAAAGATTTTCTTAAAGTCACAACTTCAAAAAATCATACGTATGTTGTTTCGCAATTGATATAAGACGGTAGTGTGGATATAAGACGGTAGTCTGGATATAAGACGGTAGTCTAGATATAAGACGGTAGTCTGGATATAAGACCGTAGTCTGGATATAAGACGGTAGTCTGGATATAAGAATGTAGTCTGGATATAAGACGGTACTCTGGATATAAGACGGTAGTCTGGATATAAGACGGTAGTGTGGATATAAGACGGTAGTCTGGATATAAGACGGTAGTCTAGATATAAGACGGTAGTCTGGATATAAGACCGTAGTCTGGATATAAGACGGTAGTCTGGATATAAGAAGGTAGTCTGGATATAAGACGGTACTCTGGATATAAGACGGTAGTCTGGATATAAGACGGTAGTCTGGATATAAGACGGTAGTCTGGATATAAGTCGGAAGTCTGGATAGAAGACGGTAGTCTGGATAAAAGACGGTAGTCTGTGTATAAGACGGTAGTTTGGATATAAGACGGTAGTCTGGATATAAGACGGTAGTGTGGATATAAGACGGTAGTCTGGATATAAGATGATAGTGTGGATATTAGACGGTAGTCTGGATATAAGACGGTAGTCTGGGTATAAGACCGTAGTCTGAGTATAAGACGGTAGTCTGGATATAAGACGGTAGTCTGGGTATAAGACCGTAGTCTGAGTATAAGACGGTAGTCTGGGTATAAGACGGTAGTCTGGATATAAGATGGTAGTCTGGATATAAGACGGAAGTCTGGATAGAAGACGGAAGTCTGGATATAAGACGGTAGTCAGGATATAAGACAGTAGTCTGGATATAAGACGGTAGTCTGGATATAAAACGGTAGTCTGGATAAAAGACGGTAGTCTGGATATAAGACGGTAGTCTGGGTATAAGACGGAAGTCTGGATATAAGACGGTAGTCTGGATATAAGATGGTAGTCTGGATATAAGACGGTAGTCTGGATATAAGATGGTAGTCTGGATATAAGACGGTAGTCTGGATATAAGACCGTAGTCTGGATATAAGACGGTAGTCTGGATATAAGACGGTAGTCTAGATATAAGACGGTAGTCTGGATATAAGACGGTAGTCTAGATATAAGACGGTAGTCTGGATATAAGACCGTAGTCTGGATATAAGACGGTAGTCTGGATATAAGAAGGTAGTCTGGATAAAAGACGGTAGTCTGTGTATAAGACGGTAGTTTGGATATAAGACGGTAGTCTGGATATAAGACGGTAGTGTGGATATAAGACGGTAGTCTGGATATAAGATGATAGTGTGGATATTAGACGGTAGTCTGGATATAAGACGGTAGTCTGGGTATAAGACCGTAGTCTGAGTATAAGACGGTAGTCTGGATATAAGACGGTAGTCTGGGTATAAGACCGTAGTCTGAGTATAAGACGGTAGTCTGGATATAAGACGGTAGTCTGGATATAAGATGGTAGTCTGGATATAAGACGGTAGTCTGGATATAAGATGGTAGTCTGGATATAAGACGGTAGTCTGGATATAAGACCGTAGTCTGGATATAAGACGGTAGTCTGGATATAAGACGGTAGTCTAGATATAAGACGGTAGTCTGGATATAAGACGGTAGTCTAGATATAAGACGGTAGTCTGGATATAAGACCGTAGTCTGGATATAAGACGGTAGTCTGGATATAAGAAGGTAGTCTGGATATAAGACGGTACTCTGGATATAAGACGGTAGTCTGGATATAAGACGGTAGTGTGGATATAAGACGGTAGTCTGGATATAAGACGGTAGTCTAGATATAAGACGGTAGTCTGGATATAAGACCGTAGTCTGGATATAAGACGGTAGTCTGGATATAAGAAGGTAGTCTGGATATAAGACGGTACTCTGGATATAATACGGTAGTCTGGATATAAGACGGTAGTCTGGATATAAGACGGTAGTCTGGATATAAGTCGGAAGTCTGGATAGAAGACGGTAGTCTGGATAAAAGACGGTAGTCTGTGTATAAGACGGTAGTTTGGATATAAGACGGTAGTCTGGATATAAGACGGTAGTGTGGATATAAGACGGTAGTCTGGATATAAGATGATAGTGTGGATATTAGACGGTAGTCTGGATATAAGACGGTAGTCTGGGTATAAGACCGTAGTCTGAGTATAAGACGGTAGTCTGGATATAAGACGGTAGTCTGGGTATAAGACCGTAGTCTGAGTATAAGACGGTAGTCTGGATATAAGATGGTAGTCTGGATATAAGACGGAAGTCTGGATATAAGACGGTAGTCAGGATATAAGACAGTAGTCTGGATATAAGACGGTAGTCTGGATATAAAACGGTAGTCTGGATAAAAGACGGTAGTCTGGATATAAGACGGTAGTATGGATATAAGATGGTAGTCTGGATATAAGACGGTAGTCTGGATATAAGACAGTAGTCTGGATATAAGACAGTAGTCTGGATATAAGACGGTAGTCTGGATATAAAACGGTAGTCTGGATAAAAGACGGTAGTTTGGATATAAGACGGTAGTCGGGATATAAGACGGTAGTGTGTATATAAGACGGTAGTCTGGATATAAGATGATAGTGTGGATATTAGACGGTAGTCTGGATATAAGACGGTAGTCTGGGTATAAGACCGTAGTCTGAGTATAAGACGGTAGTCTGGATATAAGACGGTAGTCTGGGTATAAGACCGTAGTCTGAGTATAAGACGGTAGTCTGGATATAAGATGGTAGTCTGGATATAAGACGGAAGTCTGGATAGAAGACGGAAGTCTGGATATAAGACGGTAGTCAGGATATAAGACAGTAGTCTGGATATAAGACGGTAGTCTGGATATAAAACGGTAGTCTGGATAAAAGACGGTAGTCTGGATATAAGACGGTAGTATGGATATAAGATGGTAGTCTGGATATAAGACGGTAGTCTGGATATAAGACGGTAGTCTGGGTATAAGACGGAAGTCTGGATATAAGACGGTAGTCTGGATATAATATGGTAGTCTGGATATAAGACGGTAGTCTGGATATAAGACGGTAGTCTTGATATAAGACGGTAGTCTGGATATACGACGGTAGCCTGGATATAAGACGGTAGTGTGGATATAAGACGGTAGTCTGGATATAAGACGGTAGTCTGGATATAAGACGGTAGTCTGGATATAAGACGGTAGTGTGGATATAAGACGGTAGTCTCGATATAAGATGGTAGTGTGGATATTAGACGGAAGTCTGGATATAAGACGGTAGTCTGGATATAATATGGTAGTCTGGATATAAGACGGTAGTCTGGATATAAGACGGTAGTCTGGATATAAGACGGTAGTCTGGGTATAAGACGGTAGTCTGGATATAAGACGGTAGTATGGATATAAGATGGTAGTCTGGATATAAGACGGTAGTCTGGATATAAGACGGTAGTCTGGGTATAAGACGGAAGTCTGGATATAAGACGGTAGTCTGGATATAATATGGTAGTCTGGATATAAGACGGTAGTCTGGATATAAGACGGTAGTCTTGATATAAGACGGTAGTCTGGATATACGACGGTAGCCTGGATATAAGACGGTAGTCTGGATATAAGACGGTAGTGTGGATATAAGACGGTAGTCTGGATATAAGACGGTAGTCTGGATATAAGACGGTAGTCTGGATATAAGACGGTAGTGTGGATATAAGACGGTAGTCTCGATATAAGATGGTAGTGTGGATATTAGACGGAAGTCTGGATATAAGACGGAAGTCTGGATATAAGACGGAAGTCTGGATATAAGACGGTAGTCTGGATAAAAGACGGTAGTCTGGATATAATATGGTAGTCTGGATATAAGATGGTAGTCTGGATATAAGACGGTAGTCTGGGTATAAGACCGTAGTCTGAGTATAAGACGGTAGTCTTGGTATAAGACGGTAGTCTGGGTATAAGACGTTAGTCTGTGTATAAGACGGTAGTCTGAGTATAAG
The DNA here is from genome assembly GCA_942486065.2 of Calliphora vomitoria. Classification (NCBI taxonomy): domain Eukaryota; kingdom Metazoa; phylum Arthropoda; class Insecta; order Diptera; family Calliphoridae; genus Calliphora; species Calliphora vomitoria. The sequence continues at coordinate 6,235,576 of OW818032.2, forward strand.
ACCGTAGTCTGGGTATAAGACCGTAGTCTGCGTATAAGACGGTTATCTGGGTATAAGACGGTAGTCTAGATATAAGACGGTAGTCTGGATATAAGACGGTAGTCTGGATATAAGACGGTAGTCTGGATACAAGACGGTAGTCTAGATATAAGACGGTAGTCTGGATATAAGACGGTAGTGTGGATATAAGACGGTAGTGTGGATATAAGACGGTAGTCTAGATATAAGACGGTAGTCTGGGTATAAGACGGTAGTCTGGATATAAGACCGTAGTCTAAGTAAAAGAACATATTTCTTAGTATAAAAGAGTACACCAATTCTTAAAAGTTGTTTTAAGATCTATGTGTTAATTTTGCAATTTTTTTTCAAATATTATGTTGTAAAATATATGTACTGAACCCTGAGACAGTTGGTCACAGACTAGTCAATTGTTTTTATTAAAATTCTTAAATTTTGACAACACCTTATTTTCTTTGCTGAAAACTTTCCACTTTAACCAGCCCTTTAACAAACCATGTAAAGAAAATGCAAATGAAGTTAATCCTTCTAAAGCCGCAAATACTGATACACGCACAAACAAACAGAAATGAAACAATATTTGCAGAATATACCTCCACTTAAAAGAAGAACGAAATATATAAAAAAAAAAAGTAGGAACCTTAATGAAAAAGGCCCAACCAACAACATGTAACAAAACAAACAAACCAAAAAAAATACATTGAAATTCTAACAGCGGCAACAATTTCATTTGGCAGCCACTATTACGAGCTGAATACAAAGAAACAAACCAACAAAAAATGTATTTAATCTTTTAGAATCTACCATGAAGACGGACTACAACTTAATTGATATAAATGCCGTAACGTACGAGTTCAAATAGAAACATAATACAATAGAGGCGCAAGACTGTAACGGCCTAGAGTTAATATGCAGGATATAAAGAACGCAATAAGGATTATACTGGCATACATCATACCAAATTGTTTCTTTAGACTTTAGACTCTCTAAGAGTGTAGCAGCCTTAAATAGTAAAACTTACCTCTATGGTGATGTGGTGACCACGAGCCCGGAAATTATCATCAGTGTTGCGAAGATTCTTGGAATCAATTTGTACGTTTGTCTGCATTTTGAGATGATGGAAATTCTATTGACAGAAAACAGCTGCTTCAAAAGAGATTTAAATGTCTTTAACACTTTTCTCGTAGAGAGATGATTTTAGCACATTTATAAATTTGAATTGTTTCTGTTTAAGGTCTGGAAGCCTAAAGCTGATTTTTTTTAATTTAAAACACTTTTTGTAATACTAGTAAATCCCTTTCAGTTTTTTTTTTTTTTGAGGAGAGGTTGTAGCAGGTATTTTAAATTTACAAGGATGTTAAATTTAGGTTGCCACAAAACTTATATTTTCTTCCTTCTTTTGGTTGTTATTATTTGTTCATTACTTTTCTTGTATTTTTTTAAAATTCCTTTTAACCAGTTGGAGATTTTATTTTATATTCAGTAGAGGAAAAAAAGATTTTCTATCAGTCACACAATATTGAGCAACAAAATACAGACACAATTGTAATTTGTTCTTGTATTTTATTTTTTACATCTGTTGTGTGTGTGTTTTCTCGTCTGCGTCCTTTTAAATCTCACTTTTTTATCTCAGCAAATGTAATAAAAAGGATTTAAGGTTTATTTTGTGGTGGTTCTTTACTTATTTATTTATTTTTTTTAGTTTGCGGTTTGAGCATAAATTGTTATGACTTTATTGGAGCGCTGCTTTCTTATTTACTCCTCCTGTTTATTTGCCAGTAAATTTGTCCTTATAAACATCAATTACTCCTGCAAAGAAACATTAAAGAAACATGATAAAGTAAAATCAGACTAAACACTGAACATAAATGCATTATAAAGATTGTGTTTTTCTTTTGGTGGTGGCAATCTTAAATCTTTAAAAAGTCGAAAGTTAAACAAAATTAAATGAAACTTTTTCCATTACATCTGTTATTAAATCTTAATTTCTTCTAGGTTTTCTTTTTTCATATTTGCCTGATGAGTAAATAACTTTAGGCGTTTGTACTCCCGCCACATTCCTAAACCAATTTTGGCCTTTAACTATTTCTTAGCTAGAGTGGTTGGCTTTGAAAAGTTAAATGTTTATTTTATGGAAATTTAAATGAGTGAAAAAAAAAGTTCACTTTGGAATACTGAACTGTTATAGGAGAAATTATTGACCATTTAGCTAAAACTCTTAATGGGAATTTAAGTAATTGAAATGTGAATGCCAAAAACCATTAGGAAAATCCATAAAAATATACATATTTCGTAATTAAAATTAAATTCTATAATAAATTTGCCTAATTGCCAATAAATAATTCTTAGAGTTTTAAAATTTAATTTCGAATTAAGCCAAAAAAAAAAAAAACGAAGTCAGGGAGTAGTTTATATATTTTGGGTCATTTGACAGGTACGTATGTGCAAAGAGAAGTCAATTGGTTACTGTATACTTCCCATGTAATCTAGCGTGAAGTCAATTGGCACTTAAGGGTCTCTAAGTAATCCAGAGTGTAGTCACTTTAAATGTTAATTGTGTACTGCTTTTTTATGAGTAGTTCGCATAAACTGGTTTTGTATAAATTGTGTTGATATAATTCTCATTCAGTTTATTTTCTTGTAGCTGAAGTAGACTGACATTCCATTTAACCTAGCCTGAAGTCAACTGTCACTTTAGTGTCTCTAAGTAATCTAGAGTGGAGTTTTGCTTAAATTTTCAGCATTTGGTTCTGTCGATGCTCTCAAAGTCCATAATTGTTCTCCGTCATTTAAGAACCAAATGCTGAAAATTTAAGCAAAATCGTAAAACTTTCAGAGAATGAACATTCTTAGTTGAAGTTTCATATTCAGGGTCAATGTGCCAATAAACTATATTTTACCACAAATTCTACTAACAATTTAAAAAAAACTACTTAAAGTTATAAAATAAATCTTTTAAAGAAATTCTTCTAACTTTAATTAATACACAAATTTAGAAATGCACCCACATTAATTTAATTTTCATTGTAGTTGTGGCATTTTCTTTGCAAAATGTTGACATCACACATTATTTTCATTTGGTTTAGTTTCCTGAAAATTGTTTACATGCAAGCAAACATATCATAAATCATTAGAAATAAATATGTTGCTGCATGTCAGCTCATGAACCTGCACAACATCACAACAAATAACAATAAGAATTTATGTTGTTGTGGTAATTTATTCTAATTAAATGGATAATTTAATCGGAAGAAATTATGAAGCATCAAATGAAAGCAATTACTTTACGAGAATTGGATAATAATATTCAGTTCAATTTAAAATATTCAACAGATTTATTAAAAAAAGTAAAAAGAAGTAAAAACAATAATATAAAAACAAGTAAGAAGGTTATATTCGGCTGTGCCTTCACCAGATTATACGTTAAAATATTTTTTATAATTGTTTTTAAATTTAAAAAAAAAAAATTCAATATAGTTTTTTAAATTAATTTTCAACATTTTTTTTTTTTTTAATTTTTATAAATTTTTTTTTTAAATTAAAATTGGTGAAAAAAAAATTTGATTAAGACAGACGGACATGGCTATATCGACTCCACTATCTATAACCATCCAGAATATATATACTTTGTGAGTTCAAAAATAGTATTAGAAATACTACTTTTTTTAACAATAGTACAAGAAATACCACTTTTTTAAAAATCGTAATAGAAATACTACTTTTTTAAAATAGTAGTAGAAATACTACCTTTTTTAAAAATAGTAGTAGAAATACAACTTGTTTTTTAAATAGTAATAGAAATACTACTTTATTTTAATTAGTAGTAGATATACTACTTTTTTAAAAAATAGTAGTAGAAACACTACTTTTTTAAAAATAGCAATAGAAATACTACTTTTTTTTAAAAATAGTAGTAGAAATACAGGCAAATCCCGGTATAACGAACGATATGTTGTCAGGTCCATTCTTTAAATCGAGAAATTCGTTGTATCGAGATTTATTTTTTGAATAAGTTTTAAGCGGTGTGACATTAGGAGAGATGACTATCGTCAACAATTGTTTAATCTTTTGTATTTTTTATTAATTGTTCTTCGGTAGGTTGATTTTAGGCATTACCAAGGATTAATAAAGATTTCACTGAAACGGATTTCGCTTCTAAAAATTATTCTACCATTAAAAATATATATTATTTAAAGGAATATAATTTACAACATCATTTTATTACGAAACGAGCGGCGCTTCTTTGCCTTTTAAAGAAAAAAGATTCTTTGTTTCCACATTCATAAGAGCAAACCAAAATTCTTAGTCTATCCTTCGATAACTTTCTTCCTGAAGCACTAGATTCTCTAGCGTGAACAAACTTTTTATCTGGTATCATTTTCCAATAGATATCAGTTTTATTCGCATTGAGAATAACATCAGGAGTTAGATTGTGCTCAGCAATAATTGTATGCTAATTCTTTAAGAAGTTTTACGCCGTTTTTTTTTTTTTTTTTGGAATACAGATATCACTTGCATGAAATCTACCATTATAAAGCCTTTTTGTATTTCTATGGCTCTGGATATTAAAGCAATTCTATTAACTGGGATGTATTTTTACCTCTGGTCGAGTAAGCAACAATTAAACTCCTTTTCTACAAGGGGATACACATCATTCTTTAGAGAAAGATGATTATTTGAGCCATTCCTGATAGATTGATATAATTGTCAATGTTTAAAATTTGATCGTTCATTTAATTTCGTTTTATTGTTCTCAACATTCGTTAAATCGAGTACAAAATTGTTGAAACGTTCGTTATATAAGGTAGTTAATGCTAAAAATGTGGTTGTACGTTATATCGGATTTTCGTTATAGTGAGATTCGTTACACCGGGATTTGCCTGTACTACTTTTTTTAAAAATAGTAATAAAAATAATACCTTTTTTAAAAATAGCAATAGAAATACTACTTTTTTTTAAATAGTAGTAGAAATACTACCTTCTTCAAAAATAGTAGTAGAAATACTACCTTTTTTAAAAATAGTAGTAGAAACACTACCTTCTTTAAAAATAGTAGTAGAAATACTACCTTTTTTAAAAACAGTAGTAAAAATACTACCTTTTTTAAAAATAGTAGTAAAAATACTACTTTTTTCAAAATAGTAGAAATACAACTTTTTTTAAAACAGTAATAGAAATACTACTTTTTATTAAATAGTAGTAGAAATACAACTTTTTTAACAAATAGTAGTAGAAATAATACCTTTTCAAAAATAGTAATTCCAATACTACTTTTTTTAAAATAGTATTAGAAATACTACTTTTTTTTAAATAGTAGAAGAAATACTACTTTTTTTAAAAATAGTAGTAGAAATACTACTTTTTTTAAAAATAGTAGTAGAAATACTACTTTTTTAAAAATAGTAGTAGAAATACTACTTTTTTTAAAAATAGTATTAGAAATACTACTTTTTTAAAAATAGTAGTAGAAATACTACTTTTTTTTAAATAGTATTAGAATTACTACTTTTTTTAAATAGTAGTAGAAATACTACCTTTTTTAAAATAGTAGAAGAAATACTACTTTTTTTCAAAATAGTAGTAGATATACTACTTTTATCAAAACAGTAGTAGAAATACTACTTTTTTAAAAAATAGTAGTAGAAATACTACTTTTTTTATAAATAGTAGTAGAAATACTACCTTTTTTAAATAGTAGTAGAAATACTACCTTTTTTAAAATAGTAGTAGAAATACTACATTTTAAAAAATATTATTAGAAATACTATTTTTTTAAAAATAGTAGTAGAAATACTACTTTTTTTTAGATTGTAGTAGAAACACTACTTTTTGAAAAACTGTAGTAGAAATACTACCTTTTTTAAAAATAGTAGTAGAAATACTACCTTTTATAAAAATAGTTGTAGAAATACTACCTTTTATAAAAATAGTAGTAGAAATACTACCTTTTTTTAAAATGGTAGTAGAAATACTACCTTTTTAAAAAATAGTAGTAGAAATACTACTTTTTTAAAAAATAGTAGTAGAAATACTACTTTTTTTAAAAATAGTAGTAGAAATACTACTTTTTTTAAAAATAGTAGTAGAAATACTACTTTTTTAATATAGTAGTAGAAATACTACTTTTTTTTAAATAGTAGTAGAAATACTACCTTTTTTAGAAATAGAAGTAGAAATACTACTTTTTTTACAAATAGTAGTAGAAATACTACTTTTTTAAAATAGTAGTAGAAATACTACCTTATTTAAAAATAGTAGTAGAAATACTACTTTTTTAAAAAATAGTAGTAGAAATACTACTTTTTTTAAAAATAGTAGTAGAAATACTACTTTTTTAAAATAGTAGTAGAAATACTACTTTTTTAAAATAGTAGTAGAAATACTACTTTTTTAAAAAATGGTAGTAGAAATACTACTTTTTTTTAAATAGTAGTATTAATACAAACTTATACGATGCCAACAAATGTATACCAAAATACAAAATATGCTCTAAAATAGCTAAGTATGCTCCAAAAAAGTCAAAATATTCCATAAAAATGTTGTAAAAAGAAATAAATGCAAAGAAGATCATATTCTTCAAGGCAAAATTTGCAAACATATGCACTAACAAATCAATACCGAAATTCATGGCTTTATAGAATGTACAGGAAAGAACATGCATTTGCATTTTTCAGGTTTCCCTAGTCATTACTGACTAGTTATTCCAGAATAAGCCAGACACGAGTTCATTATTTCAAAAATTCCTTATTATTTGTATAAAGGTTTGTCATTCCATTTGAAAGTTCTACATTTTTCATTTGCGACCCCACAAAGTATATATATAGCCATGTCCATCTGTATGTTGAAAACAACTTTCCGTAGCCCCCAAATAACTTTCAAACATAATTGATATGTACATCAATATACCGTAAATTCTTCCGGCTCGGTTGCAATTTAAAATCGAGAAAATCGGACCACACAATGGCTGAGATATAAGGAAAAAACAGGGACAACCTCGATTCTTTAACTATTTCTTATCTATATCTGGATTACTAAGTCATTAATATATACATTGTGGATATGTAATGATAGATATTTCTAAGTCCATTGCAACGATGTTAATAAGGCTATAGTAATTTGGACCTACAATGGGTCAAAATCGGGAAAAATATTTTCTTATTCATAAAATTTTTTCACCAATAAATTTAAAAAATGTTTAAAAATTAAAAGAAAACAATTTCGAAAAAAAAATTTAAAACATTTTGGAAAATAAAAAATTAAAACCCCAGTTTTATCAAAGGGTTAAAAAGGCACCACTTTTTTCTTGTTATTGTTTTTGAAGTTCGTTGGTGTTAATGAAATAGTTTTTGTATTTTTTGATTAAAGTATAATTGTAGAATATATAGAAGTTACATGAAAGAAAATTGCATTAATGGTAATGGTTTTTGTGCTATTGTGATCGTTAAAATGTTGTCAACAATTTTTGTAAGAAAAGAAAATTATATTAATGTATTTACACTACACTGTTAGTGTAGTGGTTGCCTTTTGCAATTCTAAATAAAAATGCACACCACTGATGATGTAGATATAACAATACTCATCATGGTTAAGCATAGAAACACAGCAAAGCTGATTTTCATAACACAATTCTCGATATCATACCCTATATATGTATGCATGTATGAGGATTGGGGACTTTAAACAGACCGCCCTAACTATAAGAATTACAAACGAAATGAATAATTAAGTTCCATACAACTCATGACGGGTAGAGAAGAATTTGTATGCCTCCCCTTTATACCCAATTTAGTTTTTAAAAGCCTACTTAAACATGCATGGACACGCGTACTTTTACAAATACAAAAAGAGTCTCCCACTATCATATCCTACAACACAGCAATCCTTTTTTTGGATTTTTTTTTTGAACATTTTTTGTTTGTTTGTAGTTGTTGATAAAACAACATATAAAAACAAGTAAGAAAGTATAGTCGGTCAAGCCTGACCATATAGTACCCTACAGTGGGTATATGAGCAAACATATTTTTCTTTTAAAATTTCAATAATTTTATTTCGTGAGTGATTTGAGTGATACCAGCTTCAACTTATTTGTGTTGAATTTTATTTGGATACCAGCCATTCAGACGGACAGACGGATGGACATAGTTAAATCGACTTAGAAAGTGATACTGAGTCCATCGCTGTACTTTGTGTGTGTTAGACTAATATTTTTGGTCGTTACAAACATCAGCACAAACGCACAATACCTTCCCCACCTATGGTGCTGTAGGGTATAACAAACGAAGGTACATTTGTTTGAGCATAAATATGTTTATATAAACAAGATTATGTTAAATGCTTAAAATCAAAAGCCAATTGCATACCAAACTATTGTGAAAATACAAAAATAAAGTTATAAATAAATGTTGAACAAATACAGCAGATTATGTAGAATTATTTAATCAAATTAAGTTATTTATTTTATTTATTTATTTAAAAATTCAATAGATTACAAGCCAATACATCTAGGAGATAAATATGACTATATATTAAACAAATTTATAATGACAAATTTTAATATAAATTTAGTATTCTTATAATTAAGATAAATCTAATTTTAATTAAATTTACACGATTATTAAAAAAGAAACCCACCCAAATTTTGCACAAAATATCGAAGTTAAAAAAATATAATATTGATGATAAACACTTAGTTCTTTGTATTGTTAGTAACAGCATATATAGGACTCAAATGTATCTCTTTGAAATATTCTTAAACTCTCTAATAGATTTATTAAAATTTCGCTCTTCATTGGGAAGACAGTTGTTCCATAATCTTGTAACTCGGACCAGAAAAGATCTAGTCATATACAGAGATGAGTGATTTGGGCATATAAGTGTGTTTGTCCTAGAAGATCTGCCAAAGTTGAATTTCTCAAGCAGATATGGAGGTTTACAATATTTACAAATTTTATAAAATTGCATTATTAATCGTAATTTGATAAAACTTTCAAAATCTGAGCCCATTATACTGAAAATATGTCCAGAAACATGTTCTCTAAACTTAAGATTGCAAATATACCTAATAACTCGATTAAAGCATACTCTCAGTTTGGCTAAATTCTGTTGAGACGTGCCTGAAAATATCTCAAGGCCATAAAGGAATAAAGGAAGGCATAAGGATAATGCCACTCTCTTTCTAACAGTCATAGGAAGGTATATCCCAATGCAATAAAGTTTCCTTAAAATAAAAGAAACTCTTGATATTATAAAATTAATGTGAAAACTAAAATCCAATTTAGTGTCCACATAAATACCCAAAATCTTGCAATGAGAAACAAAGCCAACGCTCTCGTCCCTTAAATACACATGTGGTAGAACTGTATCATGCGAAAAATACATGGCTTTTGTCTTGAAGGAATTTAAATGTAGATAATTAGTTTCAGACCACCCCATAATACGTTTTAAATCATCATTGACATTCGTTTCAAGGAAATTCAGACCAAAACCAGAATCATTTGCCAATAATTGAACATCATCCGCATATGTATAACACTTGCAAAACCTTATTATATTATATATATCGTTCAAGTACATTGTAAATAAAAGCGGTCCTAAAATAGATCCTTGCGGTACCCCCCTAAAAATTTCTTTTATAGACGATCTCATGCCAGCGGATTCAACATATTGAAATCTTCCAGTAAGAGAAGACAAAATTAAACGGCAAGAGGAGGAATCAAAACCAAAATCACTTTGAAGTTTGCGGCATAGAACACGATGACATAACGAGTCAAACGCCTTGCTAAAATCCAGCACGATCAACATTGAATTCAAGGACCTATCCATGTTCTCCCGTATATTCTCAGTGATATCTAATACCAACCCCGTAGTGTTATAACCACTCCTGAAACCAGATTGGTATGGGTTTATCATGTTCCTGGAATTAATATGATCCATCATTTGTTTTCTTAACAAGTTTTCTTGCAAGTTAAATAAAATTAATTGTTTTGCATGTAGTTTGCAAGTGTTTAACATGTGTACTTTTGTTTTAATTTAATTTATGCTAATTATTGTAATTTACAAATGATAAATAAATATTACAATGCAAAATTATTAAATATTAACAATTACGAAGCATATAAATTAAATTGTGTTCATGTATATCAAGGTAAGTATGCAAATATTCATGTGAATTTAAGAGAGCTGGAGAGTATAAATTCAAAAGAAATTTTAATAATCTGTTTTACTCTGGCTGCCGCCACTGCAATCCATATCATATACATAAACAGCTTCTGATGTCAATCAGAAAAACTGTAACATTTCCTAACAGAGGAAGATGATAATGTTGATAAACACATACTTAAGCACACATATTTATACACATACACGCTCTCTCTCTCTTACAGATAGCAACACATACATTTTTAAGCAGATTGAAAGTTCACGTGATACATGAAACTTTGCATGACCGTAATAAATTCAACAAACAATATATAAACACACACCCAAACATGCACACTAGGGCGTCCCTTATTTTTGCACTTTTTGGATTTTCCTTGCTGCCAAAGTATAAAATTGTTCGCCGTCATCTAAAAACCAAATATATGTACTGAACTTTTGAGCAAATTCGGATAATGTTTAAGTATAAAATAAACAAGTTTTCAGACATCGATATCCCATTTTAATTTGATACCAATAAAATTTCAATGCATATCTCAAATCCCAAATTTTACAATTTTAATTTTTATACACTTCACCTTCGTGAGAAGGAAATATATAAATTTGTCATTCCGTTTTTAATTTCTACAATATAATTTTCCGACCCTATAAAGTATATATATTCTGAATCCTTATAGATAGAGGAGTCGATTTAGCCATGTCCGTCTGTCTGTCTGTTGAAATCAATTTTCTGAAGGCCCCAGATATCTTCGGGATTCAAACCCGCAACCCCCAGATTGATAGTCCAGCACACTATCGTGTAGTCTATCTCGATTACTAAGTTATAAATATAAACAAAATGGATATCTAATGATAGATATTTCAAAGTCCATTGCAACGATGTATATAAGGCTATAGTAAGTTGGACCTACAATGGGTCAAAATCGGAAAAAATATTTTTTAACCCGAATTTTTTTCACAAAAAACTCTTTCTTCACTAATAAATTAAAAAAAAAAAAATTTAAATTAAAAAAAATTTTTTTTAAAAAATTTGAAAAAAATTGGAAAAAAAATTAAAAAAATTTCGAAAATTTTTTTTTTTTAATTAGAATTTTTTAAATTTTATTTTAAAGTATAATTTGGTGAAGGGCATATAAGATTCGCCGAATATAGCTCTCTTACTTGTTTTTTAACGAAATATCAAACAAACACTAAATGAGGATTAAAAACGAAGTTTGTAGTGGTTGTACCTATTATGGGTTAGCGTGGTTATCGCTTTTTCGTTTTTGTTCACAGATTTGTTAAAAAATATCTCTTTTACTTGGACATCTTTAACACATAATAACCAGAAACCATAAATACCAATCAAAGCAACTTAAAATACATATAAATAAGTCTACAGATATGGTAAAATTATGCGATTATAACCAAAACTAAATACAAACAAACGGGATTTACAATAGATTACGTATCTTCTGAAGGCGGTTTTTGTTTTTAATAACTTATACGTAATTTTAAGGGTACATATCTCTCATTTATTCTCACTTAGTTATAGAACTTTATGTAAAATTTTGTGCCAACAAAGCGTGAAGTTTTGCTTTACTTCTTGCAAAATTATTGGGAGCTTTTCTAGCAGCAATTTCTAAAGTTTTGCGAGCAGCAGGATTCACTCAAAGGCAGGGAAATTGGGTACTATACGAACAGAAGCCGAGAGACTTTGAAAGAGGATTTTGCATGTCCAAAATGATGTTTGAACGCACAGTGGTTTAGAAACGTTTTTTTTTTTTTTTTTAAATAATTTGGTATCTCGGGAACTATTGGAGACATTGTTACGAAATTTCACATGACTGGAGCTGAGGTGTTTTTGAGAATATTTGAATTTGTTCAGCTTTCTAGCGCTAATGAGGGCCAGTGTGTGACCCTCAAATTTGGTCACCTCAGGTCTCAAAATTTAAAAAAAAAATCGGCAAAAATCCATTTTTGATCCAAATGAGCTGACATTTAAAATATAAATAGTCCTTAAGAAGATCTCCAAAAAATACACGTACATATGTAGGTTGTCACTATTAGTTGAAGAGATATTTTGGTTTATTGATTTATTTTTTTTAATTTTGCTCGATCTTTTTATGGTTTTTTAGATATGACGGGCGAACGGATTGTCGAAATTTATTCTTAAAATATCAGCTATATTGGTGATAAAATTCTAAATAAAATAGAAATAAAAAGCTAACAATAATCTTGTCCCTATAAAAAGTTACACGCATCCAAATTTGGAACATGTAAAAAGGGCCATATTTTTTACGTTTATTCCCAAAAAAGTCCCTATATTTCTTTCTTTTGTAGAAAAAATGTTTCTTCGGGACTATACACAATTTTTATATGATCCAGAAAGAGAACTCAATGCTAAAGCGTGTAAAGTAAAATTTGGCTCATTAAAGCGGACACAACACCTCCCAGGCCTAACCAAACTTGGCCAATTTTAAAAAATTATTTTAGGTTTGAGTAAAAAATTCTTAAAAGGCAAAGCACAGATCCTGGAAGATGTTCCATATTTATATAACCCTATATGTTACTTAAACACTTACAAAGTTTTTTTTACTATCACACGCTAAATACCGCTTTTCTAAAAAAACTCATTTTTTGGTATACATTTTTCCCGGTTTAGTAATTTCGGTATTTTAAAATAAAAAATGTCAAAAATTATAATACCGTTGATTTAAAAACATTTTAGTCTGCATTAATTCCAAATTTTGTTATGTTATCTTTAACCGTTAAAATTTTATATTAATTCAAATTTTATATTTTTCTTCATGGAAAATCACCATATTAGAATTTTTTTAGTTTTTAAGGTAAATGACGTCCCAAAAATTTATAAAATTATTTAATTTTACTAAAATATCAATCTTCAAGTCCTAAGGTTTTCAACAGTATCAAATGCTTATATAAAAACTCTTTATTTACTCTTCACTAGTTCCACAAACCTTGCCCCGTTTGAATAATTTGTACGTTTTTTCATGTTACTACTGTTATTGTTAACAATATCTCCAATAGTTCCCGAGATAACGAATTATTTAAAAAAAAAAAAAAACTTTCTAAACCACTGTGGAACGCTATAAAACAAAATCATTTTTGCACTGAATCATTATGATAACCCGAAGCGTAAGAGATCATATGTGAAGCCAGGACATCCAGCCGCATCGACACCCAAGCCAAATATTCATGGCGCAACGGTAACTCTAATTTGGATTATTTCGGTAACTGTATTTTAGCGCTATCGATATTTGTTGTTATGTTATTTTAAAGATAGATGTTATTTCGGTGACAGATATGATTAATAGAGTTCAGAAGTTGGTGTTTATTACATTTTAAATTCTAAAGCGTTCAGTAAACTCAATTATTGAAATAAAAACTTTTATTTAAAAGTCATGTATTTTATATTTTTAATAAATATGAAATAAAGAGATAAAACCACAAAAGTCATTTATAGCATTTAGTTGTTATATGACGAAGAATAATTTTAAACCTAAGGAGCATCGACAATTTAATAATTGTATAATAAGAGCCACCCTAATACACACATACAAACACACACATTTTAATTTATTAACCTATACTCCTGCAAACTTATATACTCTTATACAAACATATAACATGGTTACATTTTCTTAGATAGACTTATTAACAACAAAGCAAAGATACTTGTACCTTAATTAGTAAGGATAAATATAACACACACATACATTTCAAACACACACAGCCTTAGCTACTCATGTACAATGTAGCAGTAGCTTAAGATCCTTAAAAGAGCTTAATTCGTAATATATATATTGCAGATGTATAAACAACACATTAAAGTGATGAAAAAGATGTAACGAAATTGAGTTATTTTCTACATTGAATGACAATTTATTTTAAAATACATACAAACAGAATTATTGTTGGGATAAAATACAATAGAAATATGACAAATATTTTCTAAAACAATGGAAATGAGAAAGAAAAAAAAAAGGTTAAACGATAACCGATTAACCCAATTTTGTTTAACAAAGTGTTTTATGCTAAGCCATAGGGGGAGTATGCCCCCAAACTTAAATCATGTTTCCATATTATTTTGTAATATCTGTTACATGGGTACACATACATTTTGTTCACACCATATTTCTGCCTCATTCACATGTCTCATGAGAAAAACTGATTTTGTTCATAATTTAGTTTCATTGCAAAGATAATATTTCATTCCAGTGAGATGACAAATTATACTCAAATTAATAATTTACTGCTTTTACATATTTCAATAAATTTTATTCAAATATGTATAAGCAAACTCAGAATCTTATATACCCTTCATCTTTATAACAAAAAATTAATCATGACATGATCCCAAACACTCCACAATATGGTCATGTCATTTTATGCGTTTTAAAATAATCATATTATGATTGTGTAGAAATCGTAATATGATTATGCCACAACCACAATATAATCATATAAACAATTATATCACATAATCATATTATGATTGTTGGGGAACCATAGTATGGTTGGACACAATCATAATATGTTGAGCTACAACCGTTATAAATATGATTCTATACTAACCATCATATATTAACATAACCATATTGTGGTTGATGTGGAATCATAACATGATTAAAAACAATCATATTTTGGTTGTGCTACAATTACAATAAGATCTCAAAATCAAATTATTTTTACACATTATTAGCAATAAAGAAATAGTTAATATATATACGAATCATAATATAATTTGACATCAACCATAAAATGACGCTGTTCGATTAAAGATCCTAACTCATGTCGGAAGGGACAAGATCTAGACCAGGGATGTCCAAAGCTAAAACCGTATTTGTGTTAGTTAGCGAAAGAGAGCTCCACTGAAAGAAAATTTTAGTGAAATAAAAAAAAGATTTCTAAGGCTTTATTTGTTAACAATAATCAAGTCAACAATAGTAGCTCATTAATTGAGAGTTCGATATTAATAGTTTTCGACAAATTTAAAAATATTAAAAATATGTAAACCATTTTTTTGCTTATTTAATTACGCTATCTTGATTAAAATCATTTCAAATATGAACAAAATTGTTCACAAAAGTAAATTGGAGGAAAAAACCAGACAACACTTCAATGATTTGTTTAAGTTCGAAATATATTATACAATCCAAATATTTCTTTCAGTGATCATGAAAAATAAATTTAAAAAAATGAAAAAATAGCAATACACCCGCTTAGCGTGTGCATTCGTCGCTGTCTCAGTGACTACTAAACAAAAGAGAATAAGAATATATGTGTTGTTAATCAGCGTGAAAGCTGGTCTAGACTATAAAGCGGGTGAGGCAAAACTTTCCATGTGGCCCAGAGTACTCATGATGGAATATTACGGTGTCTTATCTGGCGTTTTTTGACCTTAAAAACTTTTTTTTTCTTTTGTGGAAATAATTCGGTATCTGGGGAACTATTAAAGACATTGTTACAAAATGTCACATGGTTGGAGGTGATTTCGAGTTGATTTGCATATGTTAAGCTTTCTAGCGCTTATAGGAGCCAGTGATGGTCTTACCTGATTTCAGCAGGAATCTTTTGCTCCCATTAACTACAGAAAATTATCTTATCGCCATAGATATTTGGCTTTGGTGTCTATTTGGCTGATTGGCCGGGCTTCACATACGATCTTTTACACTTCGGGTTATTGTAATGGATTAATTTTTCATCGCAAGTAATGATTCGGTGCAAAAATTATTTTCTTTTACAGCGTTCAAGCAGCATTTCGGACATGCAAAATCTTTATTTAAATCCTGCTGCTCGCAAACGTTTTGAAATTGGTGCTTTAGTAGCTCCAAATGATTTTTCAAACTCTTGTTGAGTTTTACAAAAATCTTCATGGAGTAATGTCTCTAATTCTTGGTCTTAAAACTTTTTTTTGCCTGTCTGGGCGATTTTTGTCTTCCGTGTCAAAATCACTACTTCTGAACCGAAGAATGAAACACATTCATAAGCTTTGGTGTACAATCGATGTACTTCAGCGGGACTTTTTTTCAAATTAAAGAAGTAAAGTAAAACTTCTTGCATATGACGCTTTGTTGGTACAAAATATGGCATTTTCAAAGAAAAAAACTTTGTTGTTTAAGGACTGAGATCGAAAAATTTTTTAACATACATATATGTTAATAAAAATGAAACCACTAAACTTACATTTTTGAATATTTTTTTATTTGATTGAAATTATTGTTACAATTTACAGAAAAAAAAAATACTTTTATAGTTCTAATCACTAATGATGAAATTTTGAACCTTTTTCGAAAACCCTTCCATTATGGTTTTTATAGTGCTTTATGTCACTTTGTTCGAACAGGTTGTCAATCTCCGTTTAAAATCTACCACACTTTTGGACACCTTTCTTGTGCTCTTTAATTCTCTTTTAATAAGAGCCTAATATCTATCCACTGGACTTAGCTCCAGGCAGTTTAGAGGATTTACCTCTCTTGGTACAAATAACACATTATTCTTCTTTTACCACTAAATACCTATGCCAAATAAGGCCAAAAATAAGTTGACACATTAAGAAGTCTTATGAATGGAAACATCCTTTTTTGTAAACATTCCTTGATGTAAATGTCGGTATTTATTGAGTCATTTGTAGCAAATGTTTGGCTTTTTTGCCGCAACTGCCTATTGCTTCCCATGCCAAGAACTTTTTGTGAAATTTTGTCTGCTTTTGGGTCCTAAACTTTTCTACAACATTCCTCGAGCATCAGCAACATAAAAATATTGACCCAGAAGCTGCGAAAAATGTCATTCATTATGCAGTAATGATCCATTATGCAGTAAGAATATTTTTTGTATAAAATTTGACTTCAATTTTCGTGCTCTGTCTTTGGCCTCTAAACTTTTAGCAGAGTTCGTGTTAGGAACTTTTTGAGCGATGTATGCTTTTAAACCTGCATTGGCTTTAACTTTTCGTACCAAATAGTCCGAGCACTGAGCTAACCGGGCTGCATTCCTATCGGATGTGTTGACAGCTCTTTTGAAAATGCTTTCTATTTTTTTGGCTTTAGAAACATCATGTGGACCATTCCTTCTACTTGAAACAGGTTTTATAGCAACGAACAAGTTCTCCCTATACTGTTTAATAACATTGGAAAAAGATTGATAGCAGACCTTTGATTGTTTGGCCAACTTTTTGTAGGACCAAGTTGGGTTTTGTTGAAAATATTTAATAATTTTAGTACGCACTTTTTTCTGGTCACTCATTTTAATCAGATTAACAATAAATGGACATAATTGGCATTAAACATAATAACTGACATGCTTTACAAAGGTAACTTGATCAACAAAAAATCAAATAATACTTGGGTTAAAAGTTTTAATGAAAAACCTGTGTTAAGAATTTTACGATCTCACTCCTTACACTTTAATGTTCAATAAGTGAGAATAAATGACAGATATGTACTCTTCAAAAGCACATGTAAGTTGTTAAAAACAAAAACCGTGTTCAAAAGTTCTTTGAAATGTATAGCATTTGATATCCATATTGTATGATTATTAATGACTTAATAATCATGATATAGATAAAAAATAGGTACAAAATCGATGTAGTCGTGGTTTTTTGCTTATACCTCATCAATTTGTTTGGCGATTTTCTCAAATTTAAACAGCAACCGAACCGGGACATAGCGAATGTATTGATGTATGAATCAAGTATGTAATTTATTTGGAGGCTTCGTGTATTTGATTTCAAAATACAAACGGACAGACGGAGACGGCTTTGTCGACTTCGCTATCTATAACGATCCCCCGAAGTCCCCAAATAACTTTCAACCTTGAAAATTAATGTAACAGATCCAGGTTCGATTGAGATTAAGAAAATCGGCACTCAAATGAATGAGATGTAATCGATTTGTTGACCTACTATTTTTTATTATATTTCTATAACTTAAAGTCATGTACACAGACAATATGTATATCAAATGAAAGGCATACCAAATACCTTTCCAACGACGTATATAGAAATTTGGACCAAGAATAAGTTATTACCAAAAATTGTCTTCAATCTTTATGTAGAAGTATACTTTGGTGAAGGATATATGTATAAGGATTAATTTAAAGTGTTTATTTCAAAATGCTATCTAGAATATTTAGTTACTCTTTAAAAAAAAAGCTGATAAAAATTCAATGCTTTATGCAACATATTTCATATACTTACGAGTAACATTCTTTTTTTTCTATTTAAAATTCTCTGTACTCTATGTAAATTGTATTACAAATTCATGACCAGTCTTGACCAACTTCAACATTTTGGCTCTTTATAGTTTCACTTTTGTATATGATGATATTTGTGCAAAAGAAAAACAGGTTAGTGCAATTGAGCTAAACCGAATAATATATACCTTTCGCTGAAGCAAGCCCTAAAAGAAAATTATGAAAAAAATACAGTTTCAAAATTCTGTTTTAAAGGTCATTAATGATTAACACACACAAACCAGAAAGCTATCTGGAAGCATAAAAAATAGGAGTACATAGGAATCACAAAGATCTCGACGGTTTTGGTGAATTTCCGTAAACATCTCCAATATATAGCTGACATGTAAGTAAATTTTAGGAAACACTAGGAAAGACAATTTCAATAGAAAAACAGATTCATAAATTGTAGAAATTACAAATGTATTAACAAACCTATAATTCATACCCTTACCACCCATGATGAAACGGTATAAAAAGTTAAATTGTAATATAAAATTATAATTCATTACCTTCACCCTTTGCCATAGACCAATTTGGCACTATGCACTTCATACCTTAACGCACACACTTGCCAACAAACACATACACAGCCAGAAGAGATAAAAGAATATAAAATTGGAAATCTTTATAGAGTTGGTTTTGTAGTTGTTACTTGTATTTAAATAGAATCTACCTTAGAGAATTTAAACTTTATGAATATAAAAATGAAAACCAGCAGAGAGAAACCAAAAAAAAAAACATGGTTTAAAAACCATGTTGTTACAAACAATGTTTTTGTAATATTTCCTGTAATGATATCAAGTCCTTAAGGGTTAAAGGTTGCCTACTAACACTAACAAACATTAGACTTTTACTGTTGTTTGTTGTAATATTTTAGAGAATTTTCACTCTTTTTTTCCTTTCTAACTTTTTGTAAAAAGAAAAAAAAAAGTACAAGTAAAGCCTGGTATTTAAGAAATATTTTTAATATAAGGAAGGGGTTGCTGCTGGAGACTAAGTTTAAAAATGAAATATTTTTGTCGTATTTGCACATTATAAATGTGTTTAAAGCATACAAGGATCCAAAGAAAAGGAAATAATGGTAAAAAAATGGTTGTGTTTTTTTCGATGCCTATGATATTTAATAGGCTTAACAGGGAAAGCGATTTAAAGGAATGTAGTCATTTTATATAATTTTGAAAGAAAATATTTGAAATGCTAAAATTGTCTCCTATCTATAATGAACGATAACGCTGTGATACAAAAAATAATGAAGTACAAATACCTGGAAAGCGATAATGGTTTTCTGGAACACGCAGAAAAAAAATATAGTTGTGCATGTTTACTGTAACCATTTCAACATTTTTAACAATATTATAGTCACAGTAACTATATATATGATTGTGGTAACAATAATATGGTTAATTTACGATTCACATGATTGTATCAACCATAAATATGATTACAGTAAACATGTATATGTTTGTGACAACTATTTTGATGATTAAGGTTTCACCATATTATGTTGCTCTCGGCTTATGGATATTATGATAAAATAATTCAGCATATCAAACATATATTTGTTTACTGTAACCATATATATGTTTGATACAGGCATGTGAATCGTAATTTAACCATATTATTGTTACCACAATCATATATATAGTTACTGTGACTATAATATTGTTAAAAATCTTGAAATGGTTACACAACTATATTTTTTTGCTGCGTGTAGATTTTAGAGAGTTCAACAACATTTTTTTTTGGAAATTTGCCAAACACCCCCACAATCTCCAGTTGCGGTTAAAAAACGGTGTGTAGTTCTCCTGCAAACATATCTTTTTAATTTTTTTCACCATTTTCCCAATTTGGAGATGTTTTTACACAGTATTTTTAGAGTTTTTAGTGAAAATTCAACATGTACAAGGTGGCGCAAAAGTAAACTTCCGATGTTTTTTGGCTGTAATTAAAAAAAGAAAAGAAAAACTTTGATTCTTCTTGTGGATTATTTTTATTTGGTCTTTTAATTTTTTTTACATCAAGTCGAGAATATGATGTCATGTAAATGGCCGCCGCCACAGTTGATTGTCATTTGAGCCCTTTTTATGCCATTTTCCATCACTTTGGCCAAAAATTCCGGCGATAGGTCCTCGCATTCTTGACGGATATTGTCTTTAAGAGCTACAAGAGTCTGAGGCTTGTTGACATAAACCCGCGGTCAAATCAGGCGATCTTGCTGGCCAGTGCAAATCGCCAAAACGGGAGATTAGGCGCCCGGGAAATGCGTCCTTCAGCATATCGGTTGTGGCACGTGCAGTGTGTGCCGTTGCACCGTCCTGTTGGAACCACATGTTTTCCAATCCCAATTCATCAAGTTGCGGCAAAAAGAACTCGTTGATCATTGCTCTGTAGCGCTCATCATTCACAGTAACCGTTTGGCCCGCGACGTCTTCGAAGAAAAAAGTTCCGATGACTCCTCCAGCGAAAACAGCACACCATACAGTGACTTTGAGCGGGTGTAATGACTCTTCGTGGGTTACACGCGGATTTTCAGTGCTCCAGAAATGTAAATTTTGCTTATTTAGATGGAAATGGGCCTCATCACTCATGATCATTTTTGATGAAAAATCATCTTCCTCTTGGTGGTGATTAAGGATGGCTTGAGCGTATGTTAGACGCGATTGGCGGTCAGCAGATAACAGCTGATGCACCGTCTGGACTTTGTACGGAAACATCTTCAAATCTTGTACCAAAATTCACTGTAACCATCGACTGATACCCATTTGCGTGGCACGTCGTCTGGTCGATGTCGACGCATCTCGTGTTGTGCCAGTCTCTTCGAGGCGAGCGGCTAAACGTCGCAGTGTTTCATCAGTAGGCGTTGGACGGCCAGGAAATCTGCGACGAAATTCACGTTGTGCCAAAGTCACCGACCGATTATTGGTCAAATAAATAGTCAGCAATATTCCGCGTTCTGGAGCAGTGTAGCGTAACATTGTTTATTAACGTGTATTTCGCATGTGTTTACTACACAAATGTCAAGATTGGGTAACGTGATGGACTGGGATCGTACTGACAATGATTTGCCCATTCTTCGCTATTGCAGCACAATAAGAAGTGTACACTTGATCAAATTTTTTAAACCAAAAAATCTTTGTTTTCGCGTAAAAAATTTAAATGTTTAAGGTACATAAAACATGTTCAGATTGCATTGGTATGTTCACAAGACTTATTTAGCTTTGCCGTAGTTACAACTTTGCTAAATATTGCTAGTGACAAATTAGGAGTCCCTAAAAGTTATTCTAAAAAAAGTGAAAAAAAAAATTTCCTTCCCACTGATTTTTAGAATCTTTGGTGGCCCATAAATAAAAATTGGTCACCCAAAATCGCCAAACTGAGTACACAGTTTTACTACCCTTTTGTAGTAGAATCGAACCTATACTCTCATGATCGTGTGTTTTTCCAAAAGTCTGCACAGTGTTATTGCTACTTGACTATAAATGTCAAATAATATAAAAAGTTATCCAATTTTGCTCTAATTGTCAGCCTTTGGTGTTTAGATGACGAATAACCTTGTAAGCATCGACAATCTGAACTAGTTTTAAAATAAGCGCCAGCCTATTGCTTATTAATGATTAAACTCCTTTAAGAAATTCCGTTTCCTAACATGAAATAGTGTTAGAATACAGATAAAAGAAGTCTCATGTTTCAAAGAGAAAAAAAAAAGTGAAACAGAATGTAATTTGAAATAACATTAAATAAATCTCTATACGTTTGGTAATCATAGTAAATAATTTATGGAGCACACATACTAACTGACAGATATACTAGAGAACTTGTAGGTGTGTTTACGATTACCCTGCAGTTTTAAGGGTAGCAATTATCCACTTTTCACTAGTTATGTATAACGCTACTGAGATAGGTTTCGAGCTTTGTTTATCATCAAACGAGTTCAAGATAAATTTTAGGGGTACCACAAGGCTCCGTTCTTTTTTATACTCTATTCCTTATTTTAATAAACGACCATCTACGTCAAACATCCAACCCCATATATTCTATTGCAGATGACCGTAACAATTGCAGTTCATATTCATTTAGTTATAGACCAAGCCTGAGCGAAGGCGATTTTCGGTGACCTGGTAATTTGACTAGTAAGTAGTTTATCTTTAGTGCATTTGGACACCTATCTGTAACATGTACGAAGTAAATTCCCCAGTCAAAAGCCTTGCAAGAAGTTTGGTAGTTCATATAAAAAAAATTCGAAACTAGTTGCAATAGCTGCAGGGTATTTATGCACGTAAAATCATGTGGTTGTGTACAGCATACGATAATATTCAAAGTTGATTTTGGCAATTTTTTCTCTCTTCCACAAAGATGCTATTTAAATGATAAAAACCCTTAAAAACTGAGGTAAGAGCGTTTGGCTGAGTTTGGTTTTTTTTTCTCACATTAAAGCAGCAATAAACAATTTTCAAATTTAATTTTCTGCTTAAATGCATTAAACAAGAAATCTGGATTTAAATTAAACCAACAGCAATAACAACAACAATAACAAGAAAACAGCAAAACAGCAAAACAACCAATCAAGCGCAAAGATGTCAGGTGTTGTGACTCTAATGTGAAAAGTTTAATCCTTTGGGGTGCGGGAGTGGTATTGCGAGTGCGAGTATATAGAAGTGGGTGTTGAAACACATTAAGATACACAAATACATTTTATTTTACGATTTTATCCATGTTTAGGTGTAAATACATACATGTTTGCGTGTATGTATATATGTATGACTGCTAAAGTCATGTAACAGCCAGGATGACATGTGGTTGTGACACAGTGTTTCTGTGTGCATTTGTATTGTAGCCAGGTTGGCTTTTTAGAAGTCATCTAACATCTCAATTAATAAATGTAGCAACAAATTAAGTTGCAAATTGGGTGATTTGTTGTCAGCATTTGTGCAAATGTTGCAAATTTATGGCCAGCAATATTGCCTGTGAAACAAAAAATGTCCAGCATTAGAAAATGCTGAAGTTTGCACAATAACAAGCCTTAAACAAGTAATTTAGTTTTTCTATTGTACATAAGTACTTATATTGTATTATGCTGTCCATACAATTCACATTTCCTTTAACAAATTTATTGATTTGTATAAGTTTGAAAAGTTTTCAAGTATAATTGTCACTCCATTAAATGTTTGAGATTTTTTTTTTTTTTTTGGTGAAATTTATATGGTTAAATGCCTGGGGATGATGATTTATAACTTTGGTTGAGCAAAAATACTTTTTTTTCTCTTTTTTTGGTATTATTATCTTTTGAAACACAAACGTATTGTAGACTACGTGAGTAATAAAAAAGTATGTCAAAAACACAAAAGGATGTTATTTTTTGTCCGATTATGATTCTTTTTTTTTTATTAAAAAAAAAAAAAAAAGAAAACAGAAAATGAAACAAATCGATGAAATCATGCTTCCATTTAAAGCACTTGTATAAAGGATTCGATTCTATATATGCATTTAAACTTATACTAGCTTAGAAATAATTCAGATTGTAAGAATCTTTTTAAGAAAATTAAATTGCTGATACTAAAAATGTTCTGCTTCAAGTACTGACTTCAAGCATTCTTAAAAATCTAACCATTACTAGTGGTTTATTGAACATATTTTAAAAATAAGGAAATTTTTCAAAATATTTTGCTTTTATTTTAAAACATTTGTACAATATAACTTTATTCAAAGTATTGGCCATTGTTAGCTATGACTTTTTCCCATCTTTCAGGCAAAAGAACTTCTCACCTTTTGAGGCAAGAAACGAATCAAGCAAATATCGTATACTCTGTTCTGAAGTGAAACGTATCCCAGACAGAGAGTTCTGCATCGAAACTAATAGTAGTCGGACGGGGCAAGGTCTGGACGATAAGGCGGGTGAGGCAAAACTTTCAAATCAATTCTTTCTAAATAGTTTTTAACAGGTATTGCAACATGTGGCCGAGTTTTGTCATTCTGGAATATTACAGTTTCATTTCTGGCCACATATTCTAGGCGTTTTTCGGACAATGCTCGCTTTAAACCCATCAGTTGCGTTCGGTACAGGTTCCCTGTGATGGTCTTGCCAGATTAAAGCATCTCATAATAGATAGAACCCTTTTGGTCCCACTCAATGCAGAACATTACCTTAGCGCCATGAATATTTGGCTTTGGTGTCCATTCGGCTGATTACATACGATCTCTTAAGCTTCGGGTTCTCATAAGGGATCCATTTTTCATTGCAAGTAAGGACTGTGATCGAAAAATTTTTAACATACATATATGTTAATAAAAATGAAACCACTAAACCTACAGTTTTGAATCTTTTTTTATTTGATTGACATTATTGTTACAATTTACAAACAAAATTATCTTTATAGTTCTAATCACTAATGATAACATTTTGAACCTTTTTAGAAAACCCTTCCATTAACGTTTTTATAGTGCTTTCTGTCACTTTGCTCGTTTAAAATCTGCCACACTTTTGGACACCTTTTTGTGCTCTTCAATTCTCTTTTAACAAGAGCCCTATATCTCTCCAGTGGCCTTAGCTCCAGGCAGTTTGGAGGAATTGCCTCTCTTGGTACACATACCACATTACTGCTCTTGTACCACTCAATACCTTTCTTACCATAGTGACATGATGGTAAATAAAACCAAAAATAAGAGAACATATTATGAAGTCTTATGAATGGAAGCAGCCTTTTTTGTAAACATTTCTTGATGTAAATTTCGGTATTCATAGAGCCCGTTGTAACAAATGATTGGCTTCTCTTGCCGCAACTGCATATTGCTTGCCATACCAAGAACTTTTTGGGAAATTTTGTGTGCTTTTGAGTCTAAACTTTTCTTCAACATTCCCTCGAGCATTTGCAACATAAAATTTTTGACCAGGAAGCTGCGGAAAATCTGCAGAACATACTGTTACGTTTTTACCATTTTAAAACGTTGGTTTATTTCCTTTAAATAAACCGGATACTTTTGATTGCAAATAAAAGCAGTTTTAGTAGTTTAAAATTTGTAACAACTCTTTATTTATTTAGAATGTACAACAGCAACAGAATTAAATAGTCACTCAGTGTCTTTATACACGCTTATTAATTCGCAGAAATGCACACAAACTTTACAATGTACAATCACACATGTACACGACAATTGATGTTGACTCTAACAGCGACAACGATTAACTCAACTCACGACTGCAGCCTCTGCCACCATTTATACACACGCCATCTCTCGAAAATCTTCTACAATGCTCTTAACGGACAAAACTCTTATGTTCGAATTCTAGAGCCTTCGATGTCATTGCCAGAAGCCCAAACATTTAGTGTTACCATTCAAACATGATGAATGCTGCAGGCAGTCGTTACAGACCTTTAAATTCAAATCGTCATTGCACATTCGTAACAATACGTTTCGTCATCTATATGCAGCAAGAATATTTTTATTATAAAACTTGACTTCAATTTGCAGCTTTTTGAGCCTTGTATGTTTTTAAACCTGCATTAGCTTTAACTTTTCGTACCAAATAGTCCGAGCACTGAGCTAACCGAGCTGCTTTCCTAATGGATATGTTGGGAACTCTTTTGAAAATGCTTTCTATTTTTTATTCGTAAGGTACCCAATTTTCCTGCTTTTGGATGAATCCTGCTGCTTGCAGACATTTTGAAATTGCTGCTTGAGTAGCTCCCAATGATTCTGCAAGCTCTTGTTGAGTTTTAAAACAATTTTCATGGAGTAATGCCTTCAATTCTTGGTCTTCAAACTCTTTTGGCTGGGCAATATTTGTCTTCCGTGTCAAATTCGATGTACTTCAGCGGCACTTTTTTTCAAATTAAAGAAGTAAAGCAAAACTTCCCGCACATGACACTTTGTTAGCACAAAATTCGAAATTTTCGAAGCAAAAACAAACCTTGTTGTTTACACTATAATGTTCAATAACTAAGTGAGAAAAAATGACAGAGATGCACCATTCAAAATTACGTATAAGTTATAAAAAACAAAAAATGCAATATATATTGTGAATCCCGCATTGTTAAGTTATACACCCAATAAAAAGCATACATTTGCTTTTGTATTGGGCCTTAAAATATTTATAATAATATTCTCCACAACTCTATTATTTACATGCTAACACTTCCACTTCCTTCTACACACAGTAGCAATTAGACAAATTTAATTGAATTTGTATATTATTGCAACATGTTATTTACATATTTAAAGATTATTGATTGGCAATTTACCAGCACATGTGTCTTCGTAATTAACAATTAAAATTTTAAAGTCAAAATAAACAAAACATTTCAATTAATAAACTAATTTAAAACAAATCCCTAAGTTTACAAATGAAAACTTCAATTACATACATCATCATAAGATTATCTAAGATTTCTCTTAAAACAATATTAAAGTTTTTGCTAAAATTTGCTACAGAATTTCCTAAGTTTTTTTAAAAGAACTTATTTGTCCCTGACAAAAATAAAAACAACAAACAACCATATGAATCCAAATAACTTCATTCAACTAAAAAGGTCACTTGTTTTTTGTTAAGGAAAAGGGAAAACTTTTCATCAAAAATGTCAGCTTTAAAAAAAAAATGAACAGAAAAAAATATGAACAATTTGTTTAAAGTTGGATTGTAAACAAAGCCAAGTGTCTCGTTTACAACAAAAAAAAAAAAAAAAAAACATGCACTCACACATGTGTGACTTTTAATAAACAAATACAAATACATGCTATATACATCTACATTTGCATTGAATGCATTATTAAAATACAACAACACTTTCACTCACTCTGACATAACCCAGCAGTTATGCAAGTAGTCAATGTATCCCTTATAGACAGTAATCGTCACAAATGTCTTTTCACTTGGCTGACTCCAATTTATATATTTTGGCCATTTGACACGTTGTGCTCTTTGTAGTGCAGAGAGATGACAACTGGTTACTTTATACATCCCAGGTAATCTAGGGAGAAGACAATTGTCACTTAAGTATCTCTAAGTAATCAGGAGTGTAGTTACCTTAAACGTGTTATGTGATAATTCGTTCAAACTGGTTTTATACAAATCCCATGTAACATAGCATGAAGTCAATAGTCACTTTAATGTCTCTTAGTAACCTATAGTGAAGTTGCTTTAAATGTTTATTTTGTACTGCACTTTAGAAAGTAGTTATTTTACCCACCAGAAGCATTCTATTGGAGAGTTGTCGAAGAAAGTTTTGTTAACAAGCAATCGTTTATTGGACTGCCTATGATATGTCTTTTTAGCTGACTATTTGAGGTCAATTGGCACCCTTAAATGTCAAAAAAACTAGTTATGTAGCTGATCATGTTATCAGTAAATGATGCTATTTAATCAGTATGTGAATTCAATGCGTTGACTACTTTGATCCACCTATTAGACAATATCATTGTAGTCAATAAGGGTCAATTGACCCCCTGCTTATGACATGCACGTGTTGAAATAGCTAGTTACGTAGCTATTGAAGTAACTACTTCCCACCCTAAATAATGGGTAAAATTACTAGTTCGGGACTGTCTGGGACATACCAGAAAAGTTAAAGCAAATGCAGGTTTAAAAGCATACCAAGAGAGGAAATTCCTCCAAACTGCCTGGAGCTGAGTTCAGTGGAGAGATATTGGGCTCTTGATAAAAGAGAATTGAAGAGCAAAAAAAAGGTGTCCAAAAGTGTGGTAGATTTTAAACGGAGATGGACTACCTGTTCGAGCAAAGTGTCAGAAAGCACTATAAAAACGTTAATGGAAGGGTTTTCGAAAAAGGTTCAAAATTTCATCATTAGTGATTAGAACTATAAAAATATTTTTTTTTTTTTTGTAAATTGTAACAATAATTTCAATCAAATAAAGAAAGATTAAAAACTGTAAGTTTAATGGTTTCACTTTTATTAACATATATGTATGTTAAAAATTTTTCGATCTCAGTCCTTAGTCTTAAAGTATACCGATCGACTCAGAATCATTTTCTTATTTTTTGTTCATTTACTTAGTGATTTTGCTCATTTAGTTAGTGTAGGGTATTATATGATCGGGTTTGATCGACAATACTTTCTTACTTGTTTTATAATGCACTTTATAAAATAGTTATTTTACACACAAAAGTATCCTAGTGAAGTGTTGTATTAGGAAGGTTTGTTTCCAAGCAATCGCTTATTGAACTGTCTATGATATGTCTCCTCTTTAACTGAATATTGAAGGTCAATTAGTATAAGTAAGATCAGCTATTTTAATCAAAAATTGATCAATTGACCCCCTTCTTAGGACATGCACGTTTTAAAATAACTAGTAATGTAAAATAACTAGCTAGTTATGTAACTAGTTGTCAACCTAAATTATAGATAAAATCACTCGTCTCCCAGACATACTGGGATATTGAACTGTCATTCAAATAGAAAAAATTGTCAATTTGTCAGACTCACACAAGAGTAGTTGTGTTTGTGTTTGGTTTCCTTTTATGTTCTACAAATCACTGTAATAAAAATATTTATGACAATCATAAGTAAATTGATTGTTTCAAGAAAATTATGAAATGTTTGAAAGCTTGATGGATTTTCTGTTACATTTTGTTTATTGAATAGTATTTGGTTTCCACTCAGACTAACGTCTTAAAGTCATATAATTGTCTTATACGCAGGCAATTGTCTTATACTCAGACAATTGTCTTATATACAAAGAATTGACTTATACTCAGACAATCGTGTTTTATTCAGACTACCGTCTTATGTTCATAACATTGTATTTCACTTTGACTATCTTCTTATATATACTATTGCCTTATATTCAGAATATTGTCGTATACTCAAACTATTTTCCTGTACTCCACTTAGACCGTCTTATACCCAGACTAATGTATTTTTCTTTCACTTGTCTTATACTCAGAATATCCTTTTTCCACTCTGAGTTATACACGCAGAAAAAAAATATAGTTGTGCATGTTTACTGTAACCATTTCAACATTTGTGAGTTTACTGTAACAATTTCAAAATTTTTAACAATATTATAGTCACAGTAACAACTTATATGGTTGTGGTAACAATAATATGGTTAATTTATTTATTTATTTTATCATAATATGTTGTTCTCAGATTATGATATCCATAAGACGAGAGCAACATAAGTCCTTCATCATATAAATTGTAATTGTTTACTGTAACCATATATATGATTGATACAATAATGTGAACCATAAATTAACCATATTATTGTTACCACAACCATATATGTTGTTAATGTGACCATAATATTGTTATATATTTTGAAATGGTTATAGTAAACATGCACAACTATATTTTTTTTCTGCGTGTAGGCACACATATATCTTATACGCTGGCAATTGTGTTATATTCAGACAATTGTCTTATATTCAGACAATTGCCTTATACTCAAACAATTGTATTTAACTCACACACAACCGTCTTGTACTCAGGCCATCTCAGACTGATTCGCAGAAAATTGTATTAAGACTAGTATTAATGCATAACTAATTTCAACAAGACATACAAAAATATTCCAAAATCCTTCAGGGGTTTTCTCTGTTAACTAGTTGTCTTATATGGCCACTTTACCAGTCAAGGACGCGACATATACATTTGAAATGCAAAAAAATTACAGAAGCCTTAAAAAAGATATACTTGTTTTTATTTTCTACATCATATTAGAAGCACCATGTTTAGTGCAAAAGGTAGATTCAAAATTGCGACAAAAAATAGAACTGTTGAAATATTTGCTTTCGTATGATTTAGCATGCGACATATTTTGCTGTCACATTTGCAATAATGATTAGTTCAATATTATTTTCAACAAACGCTTCGAATTTATTATTTATTAACATTTATTGAGTTTTTTTTTATCTTAAACAGAAAAGTTTTTCTTTTATATATTAAGGACTGAGATCGAAAAATTCTTAACACACGTTTTGCATTAAAACTTTTAACCCAAGTATTTTTAGATTTTTTTTTTATTATATTTAACGTCAATTATGTTCATTTGTTGTTAATCTGTTTAAAAAAGTTGGTCAAACAATCAAAGGTCTGCCGTCAAACTGATTCCAATGTTATTAAACAGTATCGGGAGAACTTGTCCGTTGATATAAAACCTGGTTCAGGTAGAAGGAATGGTCCACATGATGTTTCTAAAGCCAATAAAAACAAAGGTTTTTTAAAAGTGATCCCAACACATGCGGTAGAAAAGCAGCCCGGTTAGCTCAGTGCTCGGACTTTTTGGTACGAAAAGTTAAAGCCAATGCAGGTTCAAAAACACACAAGGCTCTAAAAGTTCTTAACAGAAACGCTGCTAAAAATTTAGAGGTCTAAAACAGAGCACGGAAATTGATATCAAATTTTATAAAAAAAAATATTCCTGCTGCATAATGGATGACGAAACGTATGTTCTGAGAGATTTTTCGCAACTTCCTGGTCAAAAATGTTATGTTGCTGATGCTCGAGGGAATGGCTCTATAAATACCGAAATTTACATCAAGAAATGTTTACAAAAAAGGATGTTTCTATTCATAAGACTTCTTAGTGTGTCCACTTATTTTTGGCCTGATTTGCCATCTGTCAATATGGTAAACAAGCCCTTGAGTGGTACAAGAACAATAATGTGGTATTTTTACCAAGAGAGGCAATTCCTCCAAAGTGCCTGGAGCTGAGTCCAGTAGAAAGATATTGGGCTCTTGTTAAAAGAGAATTGAAGAGCACTAAAAAGGTGTCCAAAAGTGTGGTGGATTTTAAACGGAGATGGACTACCTGTTTGAACAGAGTGACAGAAAGCCAAAAAAATTTATTAGAACTATAAAAATAATATTTTTTGTTAATTATAATAATAATTTCAATAAAATAAAAAAAAATCAAAACTGTAAGTTTAGTGGTTTCATTTTTATAAACATATATGTATGTTAAGAATTTTTCGATCTCAGTCCTTATAAAAAAACCCACGTTTTATCCATCTAAATATGCATGTTCAAATAATAAAAAACATGTATTTTTGTTTAAAGATGCACTTACGATAGCGAATGTGACACACTTTGAAAATCGAAATAAAGTGTTTAATGTGATTATTATTATTATTTAGTTAAAGCCACTTAGTTTTGATTTGAACTCAAATTTTCAGCCAGCTGATTGCAACGATCGCGGAGTACAGATAAAAAATGAAGATTTTGGTGCTAGAACGTGACTTTTTAACATAAACAAAATCATATAAAAAATAGAGCTTTGTTTGGTCTCTTTTCTTTTATTAATTTGTTGTCAATAGAAAGATTTCACAGGATGATGAACAATAAATACTTAAGACAAAATGTCATTAAAAGAGCATGAACAAATATTGGGTAGATGACGTGTCTTTTGAAGGGTTACATATTTATCATTTATTCTCACTTAGTTATTGAAAATTATAGTGTATACAACAAAGTTTTTTCTTTCTTCGAAAATGTCGAATTTTGTACCAACAAAGCGTCATATGTGGGAAGTTTTTCCTTACTCACCAAAGCTTATGGTAGATAGTTTCTTCGTTTCAGAAGTTTGAAGATCAAGAATTGGAGGCATTACTCCATGAAGATTGTTGTCGAACTCAACAAGAGCTTGCAAAATTATTAGGAGCTATTCAAGCAGCTATTTCAAAACGTTTGCGAGCAGCAGGATTCATATAAAGCAGGGAAATTTGGTAACACATGCAATCGGCTCGGAATATGTTGCCAGAAAGATACTTTCAATAAATTTATATTGTACAAATGTTTCAAAATAAAAACTAAAAATATGAGAATAATAGCAAAATTTAATTATCAATTGAAATGCCCATATTTCTTGATGATATCATGATGGCTTGAAGAACACCACCCTATATTTGCAATATTTGGTGCTCTCAGCACCATTTATAATTGCTTTTCTGCCTATTTTATACTAAGCAGCAAAAAAGTTAAGACATGTAGTGCATATACATTTAGCAATTTGCTACGTGACCACAATTGTTTTGAAATAAAATAGATTTGTTTAAATAAACAACAAAAAATTCTTAGTTATTATAACAAATATATAATGTATTGCATATCAACAAACAGATAATAAAATATTTTCATTTAATTTATGCATCACAAATAAATTGCAATATTATTGTTATTCTTGTTTGCACTTTTTTTTTTTTTTTTCTCCCAATTGCAGATTTGTGTCATACATTTTAATTAAAATTGGTTTTGAAAAAAAGGCAACAGAAAAACAATAAAAATTGCTTTAACAAATCACTCATATGCATCGATGATTTGCATTGTGTGAATTGAATTTCTATGCTACTGTCTGCAGTGGGATTTTTTGTTTGAAGAAGATAAATGGACACAGTGGCTCGTAGCAGAAATAGAGATAGATATGCTTAAAGCAATGAAGTTGTAATTTAATTTTTGTTATAAATTTATAGAATGCAACTAAAAGCATTATCATTTATGCATTTTTCTTTTATGTAGCTTCTAAATATTGTAAAACTATACATTTTACTTCAAATGGCTCTCAACTCAGTTGTGAGGCTAAATGCTGGATGCTCGTGGTCTGGTAAGGACCTTGGACACTCTATGGTTGTCACAAACATATACTTATTTACCATAACCATATATATGATTGATACAATCATGTGAATCGTAAGTTAACCATATTATGGTTACCACAATCATGTAAATAGTTACTGTAACCATAATATTGTTAAAAAACTTTTAAACATTTTGAAATGGTTACTGTAAACATGCACAACTATATTTTTTCTCTGCGTGTACAGATTGACAAATGCTGTACAATACTCATTCCTCCTAAAGTCACACCGCTTAAAACTTATTCAAAAAATTAATCTCGATATAAAGAATTTTTCGATTTAAGGAAGGTGCCTGACTATAGTTCGTCATATCGGAATTTGCCTGTATTCTGTTTGTTTTATGCAATAAAACTGAAATTCCTGAAAATTTATTTCTGTCTGCCTGAACAAATGATGCCTGAAACATAACAAACCATAATTTTTGCCTACAACTGTAAGTGACATTAGTTTGTAACATGTTTTATTTTTTCCTTTTTTTTCTTTTTGAAGAATTGCGTAGAAAATTAAAGTCAAACATTTGAAATGTGTGTGTGAGCAAAAAAAAAAAAATCTCATAGACCTGATAACAATATCATTTGAGTTTGATAAATTTTCATAACTTATCTCTATGAAAAATATCTACGTATTTTGTATTCGTACTTATGTATGTAGAAATTACATAAAAATGCTGTAAGGTAAAATGTAGCCGTAGTTTTTGTAATTTTAAATCTACTCCTTTCTACTGAAATATGTATGTGTCATCCGGTGTTTTTACAAATTCATAATTTTGTGTGTTTTTTCGGCTTGATAAATGTTTTTGTCAGAAGGAAATATCTGCCTAAATTATATTTAACCACATTTCCCTTCCCCAACTGGCTGCCAACAACGAAATTTCACAGTTTGTTCATGTTGTTTTTAACAAATCCGCGTTCCATTGATGAAATTCGCAGTTGCTAGATACTGATTTGTAAAAATTAATAATGACAGACAAAAAAATTTCATTTTATATATAAAAAAGTAATAGACAATATCTCCATTATAAGAGTAGTTTTATCCCACCAACACAGCAATGAATGTATGTACATAAATTTATAATGGAAAAAGGAAAGCTGTACATTAGATTGGCCCTTATTTAAATCTTTTTGGTTTTTCAACGGCCCCAAGGTCTAAATTGTTCTCCAAACCAAATGCTGAAAATTTTAGCAAAATCATATAACGGCTCAAAGTAGCATACTTAAAAATGTTGCAAAGAACTCCAATTAAAAATTATTTTAGTATTTCCAAATGAAAAACTTAAAAATTTGATTTTTTCAAATTTTTAGCTTTTATTTTGAAATATTTGAGCAATATAAATTAATTCAACCTATTGACCATTGTTAGCTATAACCTTATCCAATTTTTCTGTCAAAATATGGATCAGAGATCAGCAATGAATCACTTTTTTGCTAAGTGAGTAGCCATCATTGACATGAAACTCCTCTGACGTACTCATACTCACAATAACATTCATTTATAAGTATGCGTAGCATTAAATATGAATCTGACGTTGACATCATACTCATACTCAGACTTATAATTTAAGGAAAATACTCATGATACTTACTATTGATTCAACTCATAATACTCATGCATGTTTCTTTTGTGTAACTATACAGAATGCTCGTAATGAGCATTTTAATGTTCGTATTCGAATCTATAGAGAAACAACAAGAGGTGAGACTAGGAAAAAACTCAAACTAAAATTTTACTCAAAATAATCACACATACGAGTGTTGTTTTTTTTCACATAGTTTTATTTACTAATACATTTTCACCACTTTTTGACAACTGAGT
This sequence comes from Calliphora vomitoria, assembly GCA_942486065.2. Lineage (NCBI taxonomy): Eukaryota > Metazoa > Arthropoda > Insecta > Diptera > Calliphoridae > Calliphora > Calliphora vomitoria. The sequence continues at coordinate 6,270,385 of OW818032.2, forward strand.
TAGGACTTTGACAGTAGAGTTTCCGCTCTATGTATATTTCTCTGTGTTCGAATCATAATTATTTTGCATCGTCTATACAAATTGAGTTAAGTACAGTCGAAATGAACAACGTCAATAATATTGTTAAGTATGAGTATGACGATTTCCCAAACTTTACCGGATATGAGTCTCGACAAAATTGTAATAAATATGGATGCGAATAAGTACAAGAAATCTTGAGTCATGATACAACTCTCCTCACTTTTTCACTACTCATTGCTGATCTCTGATATGGCTACCGAGCCAAAAGAACTGCTCATCTTTTGAGGCCAAGATCGAAACAAACCAATTTCGGATAGTCTGTTCCAAAGTAAAGCGTATACCAGAGAGAGCGTTCTGCATCAATGGAAACAAATACTAGTCGGATGGGGCAAGGTCTGGACTATAAAACGGGTGAGGACAAACATCCCCACCACTTCATTCAAAATACTTTTTAACAGGTATTACGACATATCGCCAAGCGTTATCATGATGGAAAAATACGGTTTCACGTCTGCCATTCGCTTCAAACGAATCAGTAGCGTTCGGTACAGGTTTCCTGTAATGCTCTGGTAAGATTTCAGTAGCCCATAATAGATAGGAGCCTTTTGCTCCAACCAAATACAGAGCATTTCCTTAGCGCCATTAATATTTGGCTGTGGTGTCGATTCGGCTGGTTAGCCGGGCTTCACATACTCTTACTCTTCGGGTTATTGTAATGGATACAGTTTTCATCGCAAAAACGATTTTCTTTTATAGCGTTCAAGTATCATTTCGGACAAGAAACGGTCTCTCGGCTTCATTTCGTATGGCACTGAATTTCCCTGATTTTGGATGAATCGTGATGCTCGCCAACGTTTTGAAATTGCTGCTTGAGTAGCTCCCAATGATTTTGCAAGCTCTTGTTGTGTTTGACAACAATCTTCATGGAGTAATGCCTCCAATTCTTGGTCTTCAAACTTTTTTGGCTGGCTTGGGCCATATTTGTCTTCCGTGTTAAAATCACCACTTATAAACACGTTAAAACCGATGAAACACATTCACCATAAGCTTCGGTGAGCAATCGGTCGGCACTTTTTTCAAATTAAAGAAGTAAAACAAAACTTCCCACATATAACGCTTTGCTGGCACAAAATTCGACATCGAAACAAAAAAAACTTTGCTGTTTACACAATAAATGTTCAATAACTAAGTGAGAATAAATGACAGATATGTACCCTTCAAAATGACATATAAGTTATTAAAAACAAAAATCGCCTTCAAAAGATACGCCATCTATTGTAAATTTTTAACTCATGCACCAATACAAGATAATATAACACTCTTCTCTTATTTGTTGCCATTCCGTTTGTATTCTCTATCGTTATAGATAGCGAAGTCGATAAAGCCATGCCCGTCTGTATGTTGAAATCAACTTTCCGAAGCTCTCAAATAACTTAAAAACATGATTGATACAGCAATATATCCACAATAGTACAACTTAGATTACTAATTAAAATCAAAGAAAATCTATCCAGAAATGGCTGAGATGTAAGCAAACAACCCCTACTACCTCACTTTATTCACACGAAATTTGTTTACCAACATTTTTTTTAAACATATTTCTTGTTATACCCTTCACCATGAGTGACAAGGGTATATATAAGTTTGTCATTTCATTTATAATTTCTATATTTTTCATTTGCGACCCCACAAAGTATATACAGTGGCGGCCAGCTATTTAGGGACAATTTTTTTATCCACTGAATTTTAAGTGCGATAGTGTCATTTTGTTTTGACACTATCGCACTTAAAATTCAGGACCTGGGGTATGAAATTTAGTATGTATTACTATTTTTAGTTTCTTAAAAATGTTTGGAAAAATCTGTACAACGTACACAGAAAAACTAAATTCATAATTGGAATGAATTCTGTAATAAATATTATTAATCGAACATGACTTTTTTTTCTCAAACTTTTTTCATTCAGAATAAGAACATGTTCATAAATATTATAAAATTGTACATAACGGAAATTTTTGCTTTTTTTACATAAATTGTATGGTATTTTATAATAAATTGCATTATAACTGTATTATCTAATGAATTATTTCAAAAATGTTTACATAATAGCCATATATTGGCCAATATTTTATGATGAACAATACCTGAAACTTAAAAATTTTCATTAATCATAATAAAACATATATGTATAACCATTAAAGCATTTCATCCTCTTAAAAAAATTGAGTCAATTTCGTGAATATTTTCTCTGTTTTAGCTGAAAATCGAAAAAAAAATTTTAAATTTTCCAAGGAAAATTTCAAACATTTTTGAACAACATAAAAATTACATATATTACATATAAATTGTAATAATATTTTCCAAGCATTCTTGATTTTATTTAAAAATATAAAATATGAAAAAAATCATACTAAGGGTCCTCATGAAAACGCTTAAATGCCTCGCAAACTGTGCAATCTGTGCATTTTTACACTCTCGCAAATGAACTGTCAGAAAATGTATGGAAATTCGTTTGCACAACTCTGATAAGTTTACGCGGCAATTTAGACTCGCAAACTTGAATTTATTGTGCATTTGATTAATCAGCTGCTTTTGTTTACTTTTATTTACGAAAAATAAAAATCAAATTAAATATAAATGTGAAAATTGTGCAACTTTGGAACAGAATGATTGGATTGAATGGCAATGTGTATGGAAACATTAACCAACAGATAGAACATAAATAAAATCTTCCAAACTATGTACATCATCGTTTGTTCCAAAGATTTAATTTTCATTCAACATTTTTAGAATTTAAATTTATACAATTTGACATTTTTAACAAATATAAATTTTCTGTGTAAACTTCATGAAACACATCGCGCAAATTTGCACATTTACACAAATGGGAAACTTAAGCGTTTAAATGAGTACCCTTACTATTTAAGAAATTATTTATAAATGTTATGATGAATTGAATCAAATAATAATATATATGTTGATACTTTTTTCTGGGTATATGGATAAAGATATGTGGAAATACGTTGACCCGCCTTAGCGAACATCAGCTGTTAATAACATGATATGGCCGAAACAAATGGAACTAAAAACAAGTAAGAGAGCTATATTCGGCTGTGCCGAATCTTATATACCCTTCAGCAAATTATTCTTCAAAATAAAAATTTTAATATTTTGAGGTAAAACAATTAAATTTAAAAAAAAAAAATTTTTTTTAAAATTTTTTTTTTTCGAATTTTTTTTTTTTTTAATTTAAAATTTTTTTTTCAAATTCTTTAAAACTTTTTTTTTAATTTTTAAAACTATTTTTTTTAATTATTATTGAAAAAAAAATTATAAACAAGTAAGAGAGCTATATTCGGCTGTGCCGAATCTTATATACCCTTCACCAAATTATACTTTAAAATAAAAATTTTAAATATTTTTAGGTAAACAAAATTAATTTTTTTTCAAAATTTAAAAAAAAAATTTTTTTTTCAAAATTGTTTTCAATTTTTTTTTTTTTAATTTTTTCCAATTTTTTTTTTTTAATTTTTTTTATTAATTTTTTAAAATTTTTTTTTAAATTTTTTAATGAAAAAAGTTAATGAAAAAAAATTTTTTTTGTTAAAAAAAAAATTCGGGTTAAAAAATAATTTTTCCGATTTGGACCCATTGTAGGTCCAAATTACTATAGCCTTTATAAATCGTTGCAATGGACTTTGAAATATCTATCATTAGATATCCATATTTTCTATATTAATGACTTAGTAATCCAGATATAGATACAAAATAGGCCAAAATAGGTTGTGCCGGTTTTTTCCTTATATCTCAGCTACTTGTAGGCCGATTTAAAATATCGACCGATCCGGAAGAATTCCCGATATCTTGATGTATCAATTATGTTTGTAAGTTATTTGGGCGCTATGGAAACTTGATTTCAACATACAGACGGACATGGCTATATCGACTTCGCTATATATAACGATCCAGAATATATATACTTTGTGGGGTAGCAAATGAAAAATGTAGGAATTACAAATGGAATGACAAACTTATATATACCCTTGCCACTCATGGTGAAGAGTATAAAAATACGAAAATTGGTCTGAATATTTTCTAATAATAAAAATATAATTAAATAAAAGTTAGGATATATGTTTATTTAAAAACAAATGTTTGTCAAATTTTAGAAAAACCGTATGTTTTCGTGGTGAATATATATGAATTGAAAGAGCTGAATAAAACACACTTGTGTGTTAAAACAGTCCTTTTGCATATATATTTGTGAAAATATTTGAAAAATTAATTGAGAATCCCTAATTTGCTGACCACCACTGTATATTCTGAATCGTCGATATAGCCATGTCCGTATGTATGTTGAAATCAACTTTCCGTAGCCCCCAATTAATTTACAATTTTTATAATTGATACATCAATATATCGGGAATTCTTCCGGCTCGGTCGCCATTTAAAATCGAGAAAATCGGCCAAGAAATGGCTGAGATATAAGGAAAAAACCGGGACAACCTAGATTTTTGGCATATTTTTGATATATATCTGGATTAATATAGACCATATGGATATCTAATAATAGATATTTGAAAGACCAATAAAAAAAAAATTTGAAAAAAAAATTTCGAAAAAAAAAAAATTAATAAAATTTTTAAGAATAAAACAAAATTTTAATTTTGAAAATTGGAAAAAAATAAAAAAAAAAACAATTTCGAAAAAAAAAAATTAATTTTGAAAACAAAATTTTTTTTTTTCAAAATTTTGAAAAAAAAAATTATTGTGTTTACCTAAAAATATTTAAAATTTGTATTTTTAAGTATAATTTAGTGAATAGTATATAAGATTCGGCACAGCCGAATATATGTAGCTCTTGTGTTTTTATAATATTGCTACCAAAACTCGAAAATTCAAATAAAATGTTCAACCACAAAATGTAATATGATTTCGCTTCTATTTTCATATGGTGTTTAGATGACAAATAAACAATTTTAGACATTGAAAGCATTGAAAATCCAAAAAAGTGCTAAACAAAAAAGGACCACCCTATTGTACATTTGTACATAGACGACGATGACGACACGAATCTAATAAAAAAAATGTGCATAAAATGCAAATGAAGTAAAATACGATTTGATATTTTAGCCAGAGGCTGATTGTGAGTTTGTTAGTTGTATCATGATTGTTGCTTATTTGCCCTCAACAGCAATGAGATGATGCTTCTTGCTAGTGCTACTAAAACAACTATTGTTGCTTCATGTACCAATATTGCTACTGCAGTAACAGTAACAGCAACAAAAACTACATTTGATTTAACAATGCTATTTCTCTATGCCTGTGGAGAGTTTTAAGGGGGTATTCACAGGTCATCAAAATAAATCAGTAATATAAAGAAACTATATAGTTTTTGGAAGATTAAAATTAAATTATTCTGAACAAATCCGAACAGATAAAGGATTTAGCGGACTCTTTGATAATTGTAACTCTTTAATATTCCAAATTTAGGGCAGATCGTAATTCTATTCCACCTCCTCCTGTGATCTGCCCTAATAAATAGTAGCTATGCATCATCCAAATATTTACATATTCTGTAGTAGGGATTACATTTGCATTTTAAGAATTACCAAAATGAATTGTTTTATCTTTGGTACAATTGTAATTGTGACATCAATGAGCGAGAGAAAGAGGTGATAATGATTGTATTTGTCATTTTGCTAAAATTTTTAACAAACAAATGAATGTACTTGAATTTTATTTGCATTTAATTTAAAATAAATACATATGTATATAACAAAAAAAAACTGTATGTATTTGACACCAGAAATAAATAAATAAATATTTGTTGAATTTTGTGGTAAAACAAAATTCATGAGAATTAAACTAAATAGGTTTTTCGAAATTAAATTGAATGGAATAGAATGCAAATTAAATGAATAGAATACAAATTAGTTGACACTTCCAAAAGCAATAGTTTTAGCAGAATGAATGAACAATTTTACAACAGCACTCAGAGTGAAAAATATAGTTGTACATGATTAAAATGAACTGCATTTAATATTACAATCATATATATGATAGCTGCAATCATGTATATTATAAATAAAACCTATTATGGTTACCGCAACCATATAAACCAACCATAGTGGCCATAATATTGTAGAATATCCCGTAATCATGTTGAAATTTTTAATGGGATCATGTACACCTATATTATTTCTCATATTAACAAGGAGTTACGTAGAAAAACCAAGTTATTCGGTTAAGCGGAAATTTTGGTTTTTGGAAAACTATTTTTTCATAAAACTAAATTTAAAAACATATCTTTTATTTAATCAAAAAACAATTTATTTTATATAAAAAAGTTACATCAAAAATTAATTAAAAAATTAACAAAACTTTTTTTTTCAAACTACAACACCTTAAAAAAACACAATTCAACTACATAGTTTGCATTGTCGTTTATCTGATTATAACAAAAAAAAATCAAACAGAATGAGGGTACGTGTTTTAATATTGTAACAACAAACAAAAACTAAATAAATTAAAAAAAATATATATATTTTTTTTTTCTTTCTGCTTTGCCACAGACAAAGTGCGAATTTAACGACATTTTCTTGTTCAAACACAACAACTAATACAAGGTTGAATACTTGAAATTGTACTGGTTCAACACTAATCATATTGCACTCATACCAACAATATACAATTTTTACAAGCACACAGCGACATTCGCAAGAGAGTTTACCCTTGAATGCTGATAGTGACATTGTGGTTTACTTACTGATACATAGTTACTAGGTTGGTCTACAATTTCTATATCATTTGCCACTTAGGTGTCTTTTGTAATACAAAAATAAGTAAATTGGTTATTTTAGACATCCCAGGTTATCTATCGTAGAGTCAATTGTCACTTTAGTATCCATAAGTAATCTAGAGTGTGGTAATTTTAAAGTTTTAGGAAGTAGTTTTTGTTTTTATTTGCCAGATATAATCTTTAGCAGACAAATCATACAGAACTGGCCTTTTCATTACACTCTTCTACACTTTTACTCACTTTCATATAGGAATTCTGTTGTATTGGAGTCCATAGCGTTCAGAAATTCCTATAGTTTTTATAGTTTAGTTACTATAAGAAATGTCATAACAATACTTTATGGGGAAATTACAAACGGCATGACAAACTATATATAGTGGATTGGGTCAATTTGTATGGATAAAAAAAAAATGCACCAAGCGGTTATCAAAATCGTAATCTACGATGAATTCTAAGAAGGATTGCCGAAGAAACCATAGGTCTAAAATCAAAATCGAGCTTCCCATTTTTAATGCGAAAATTTCGCTTTCGTGTTTTATATATATTTTTTTTTAAATATGATAAAATTTTATTGAGTCTTTTAAGAAACTTAACTATGTTTGTGCTTGTTCGAAAGGAAAGAAAGGCAGAATAGATGAATCTTTGCAAATGGAGAAGATTAACAATTAATTTCACCCGAGGATGGTTAAAAAATCTCATATATACCTCATATGTACCCATCACCAAATTGTATTTTAAAATAAAAAATTTTAATATTTTTAGATAAACAAAGTTAATTTTTTTTTTAAAAATTGTTTTAGAAAATTTAAAAAAATAAATTTTTTCAAAATTGTTTTAAAATTTTTTTTTTTTTTTTTCGAAATCGTTTTTTTTTAATTTTTTTTATTTTTAAAATTTTTTTTTTTTAAATTTACTAGTTAAAAAATGTTTGACAAACTAATTTTTTTGGTAAAAAAATAAAATTCTGGTTAAAAAATATTTTTCCCGATTTTGACCCATTGTAGGTCCAAATTACTATAGCCTTATATACATCGTTGCAATGGACTTTGAAATATCTATAATTAGATATCCATATTGTCTATACTAATGACATTGTAATCCAGATATAGATCAAAGATATGCCAAAAATCGAGATTGGCCTGGTTTTTTCCTTATATCTCAGCCATTTGTGGGACGATTTTCTCGATTTCAAATAGCAACCGAGCCGGCAGAATTCCCGATATATTGATGTATGAATCAAGTTTGTAAGTTATTTGGGGTCTTCAGAAAATTGATTTCAACAGACAGACGGACATGGCTTAATCGACTCCGCTATCTATAAGGATCCAGAATATATATAGTTTATAGGGTCGGAAAATTTTATTGTGGAAATTACAAACGGAATGACAAATTAAATATATCCTTCTCACGAAAGTGAAGGGTATAAAAACATAGCTGACAGTATTTTGCTTTAGTTGGAGATTGGCATCCTGACTTTAAACTACCATAACTCAGCCATTTATCAACCGAGTTTTATTTTTATACCCTTCACCATGAGTGGCAAGGGTATATATAAGTCTATCATTCCGTTTGTAATTTCTACATTTTTCATTTGCGACCCCACAAAGTATATATATTCTAGATCGTTATATACAGAGAAGACGATATAGCCATGTCCGTCTGTCCGTCTGTATGTTGAAATCAACTTTCCATAGCCCCCAAATAACTTATAAACATAAGTGATACATCAATATATTGGGAATTCTTCCGGCTCGGTCGCTATTTAAAATCGAGAAAATCGGCCCACAAGTGGCTGAGATATAAGGAAAAAACCGGGACAACCTCTATTTTTGGCCTATTTTTTATGTATATCTGGATTACTAAGTCATTAATATACACAATATGGATATCTAATATAGATATTTCAAAGTCCATTGCAACGATTTAGCTATAGTAATTTGGACCTACAATGGGTCAAAATCGGGAAAATATTTTTTAACCCGAATATTTTTGTTACCACAAACAATCTTTTTTTTTACGATATTTTTTTCACTAATAATTAAAAAAAAAAATTTTAAAAATTAAAAAAAAAAAAAATTTAAATTTAAAAAAAAATTTTAAATTTAAAAAAAATTAAAAAAAAAAAAAATTGGAAAAAATGTAAAACAATTTTGAAAAAAAAAATTTAATTGTGTTTACCTCAAAATATTTAATTTTATTTTTTAAAAGTATAATTTGGTGAAGGGAATATAAGATTCCGCACAGCCGAATATAGCTCTCTTACTTGAAAAACTCAAATCTATCTTTTACATATTTTTAATAATTTTTAGTTTAGAAGTTAACTTTGCAGTCTTGGAAAATTTAAACCCTAGATATAAAAGGGTTAACAATGTCATATAAATTTGAACATACGAACACGTTTAAGAAATAATTTGAACAAATATGTGACCAAAAACTAAATTTTCTCGTAAACAGCCAATTTCAAATCAGAATAGGTGTCTTTTTTAATGAAACAAAGGTTTTTGAATAAAATTTTTTTTTTATTTTTTAACAAAGTCTCCTTTGAGCTACATGTACTTTGTCCGAAGTTTCTCCAACTTGTGTATCCCTTCCAAAAAGTAAGATTTGTCGATGTCGTTAAAATAGGTATTTTAAGTTAAATAATTTCATCGTTGAGTCAAATTTCATTCCGCCGAGAGATTTATTTAGGCTTGGAAACAAGAAATAATCACTAGGTGATAAATCCGGAGAATATGGCTTAAGAGGGATCCTCATAGTCTATTTCATTGATTTTTGCCATGGAAACTGCATGGAAAGTGCACCCGATTGTGAGCAAACGCTCGTACCCAAGTGATCATTCAAAATTGAAACCACAGTGCCATGAAAGATGGCTATGGCTTCTACAATCTTTCGCACTTTGAGAAATTCACGTTTTTTTAATATCTGCTCAAGTCACGCCTGCTATCAATAACAGGAGTCCTCGAAAAGGGGTTAACTTAAAGAGGAGTTAAGAGACTATTGTGTTATCTCTTTGTGGATAAACCAGTTTGGTATCAGAAGCAGCCAACAGAAAGCGGAGACAATTGACTTCTTCATAGGAAGTTTCCTAGTTCGTAGAAAGCAATTAGAACTGCTGGGTACAGATACAAATAAAAAGATAAATAAAGCACGTCTCTCAATAACACATTCATTCATTCGTTTTGTTTCGTTGTTGTTGAGGTTGTTATTGTAATTGTAAACAAAAACTTTAATGCGTTTCAGTTCTCAACTCTACAGCAAGCGTACAATGTGCACTATGGGTCAAAATGCCATCATTTTTGATCAACAAAAATAATGAGAAATAATGAATGACATGAAATGTATTACCTGTGGCTGGCATCAAAACTGACAATTAGAAAACATATTTGTTTTGAATAACATTATTGTGATTTTATCAAATATTTGAATAGATTTGTTCTGTTTAAATTTACAACGCAGCAATCAGCCCCACTGTGTGCTGATACAATTGAAATGCAGCAAAAAGAATTGAAAGGAAACGGAAATAGTTTTTTTGTCTTGGTTTCGTTTAGTTTGGTATTTTTCTCTTCTTTTATTTACATGATATTTATTTTTTTTAATTCGTATTTCTTTTTTTGTATTTTTCTGTTACGCGCCGAACCTTATGAAGGGCGAATGAGTGTGTATTGAGTTCCATTTCCATTACTGGGGTAACAATGAGATTTATATTGTTGCTGTTGCAACATGTTTCGGAACATAATTTAACTTTGAATGTTTCTGTTTACAAGTTGGCTTCTTTTTGCAAGAAGTTTTGTGAATGGTTTGTAGCTTTTGTCTTTATAAACTTGATGATGTTTAAGATTTTTTTGATGGCAAAAACAAAAAATGTGTTTGGAAAAATGGTGTTTTAAAGGTTACAAGTCGTACTCTGCAACTAAATGATAATATGAACATTTTATTTTTATTATTATATGGAAAATTATGATAAATATAGGGTAAAGCTGCCACAAGCCAATTGGATTAATATTTAAAATGCTAAAAAATTTACAAAACCCAGAAAAGAGATAAATTTGTTTTACCACGAAATCCAACCAATTTTTTTTATGAAAATATTACTCATAATACCCGAATGATTAACGTATGCATTAATAAGCCACCACAACGTATGATTAATGTTCATGGAAATCGAATTAAATATTCCTCATACGCAACACTCATGGAATTAAATTTAAACATGTTTATTTGTGACTTTTATAGGTTTATGCAAATAAACAAAATATTGTTTTTTTAATACATATAAAAAAGAAGAAATCAGGAGAAAAATGCATGTAAATTTTAAAAAATATTTTACCAAGGGCCACAGCGTAATTATTTAAATAAAACTAATTAAATATTTCTCATACGCAACATACTATTACAAAAGATTATTAAGATCTGTCATTAGTATTCACTTTTAAAATGTTTTTATAAAACGATTTTTATTTATTTATATAAAATAGGGTTTACTATGAAACAAATCCCTTCTCACTATTGCTATTCAAACATGTCATAGTAAACTTTACATTCGACCAAACCGTCCTGGTTATTTACATGTAGTTGCACCACAAGTGAGTGTTAAATGTTAAAAATGCATTTGTAAAACAATATGAATGCATATTTATATATAAATACACTCACATAAAGTGCAACAGAAATTCCTTTTACACAATACTGCTCTGCTGTTAAAAGGGATGACGCTTTGCCATCCAAATATGAGTTAGCGTTAAAAGTCAACTGGAGCCAAAATAACTATTATTACAGTATTTTTATTTTATTTCATTCCTGTTTCTTTCCTTTTCCCATATTCTCTTAAGGACTGCAATGTTTTAGTGCAAAAACTAATAAAAACATGTTCGAAAGGGTGAGAATTTAAAAAAAAAGAAAAGATTTACAGGGTAAAGCAAAAATTTACAGTAACTAACAATGATAATCTTAATATTTTTAATTCACTTTCATGTTTCATATGATTGCAGAATAGTTTTCAAAAAAATTTTCGAATTTAACAGTAGGATAGGTTAGAACTAAAGTCCAAGTTAACAGAAAAAATATTAAAAATAACGCCATGCTAAGCAAAAAATTACCCACCAAAAAAAAATTTTAAAAATTAAAAAAAAATTTTGTCTGTTGAAATCAATTTTCTAAATTTTCTAATTTCTTATAAACTTGATTCATACATCAATATATCGGGAATTCTCCCGGCTCGGTTGCAATTTAAAACTGAGTAAATCGGCTCAAAAATGGCTGAGATATAAGAAAAAAACCGGGCCAACCTCGATTTTTGGCTGGATTACTAAGTCATTAATAAAGACAATATGGACATCTAATGATAGATATTTCAAAGTCCATTGAAACGATATATATAAGACTATAGTAATTTGGAGCTACAATGGGTCAAAATCGGGAAAAATATTTTTTAACCCGATTTTTTTTACCAAAGAAATTTTTGGTCATAAATTTTTTTTCAGTAGTAAATTTAAAAAAAAAAAAATTAAATTAAAAAATTTAAAAAAATTTTTAAAAAAATTAAAAAAAACCATCTCGAAAAAAAAATTTTTGAAAACAATTTTGAAAAAAAAAAATTTGTTTTAAATTTTGAAAAACAATTTAAAAAAAAAAAAATTAATTTTGTTTACACAAAAAAATTTAAAAAAAAAAAATTAAATTAAAAAATTTAAAAAAATTTTGAAAAAAATTAAAAAAAACTATTTCGAAAAAAAAATTTTTTGAAAACAATTTTGAAAAAAAAAAAATTGTTTTAAATTTTGAAATACAATTTAAAAAAAAAAAATTAATTTTGTTTACACAAAAAAATTTAAAATTTTTATTTTAAAGTATGTTTAAAATATTTAAGGTACATGAAAGCAAAATTTGGAGTTATAGTTTAAAATAATTTTTTTGTGTATATAAAATAAATTGTTTTGAATAAATTATATTTATGTATTCTGTAAATTCCCAAAGTTGTGGGTAGGAAACATTTAATTATCCAGTTAAGTTTGAAGATTTTTTTTAATTTTATTTAATATTCTAACTTTGTCTACAAAAACAAATCTGAAACTATAATAAATTTTAGAACCAAACTCAGATTTTAAAAAAAAAAATTTTCATTACGCCAAAAAATCGTGAAAGTGTCAAAGTTTTTTTTATTGTTCCTAAAATTTTGCAAAACTTTAATCAAATAAAAAAAAAATTATTGATACCCGCTTTGAAATGTCATGTTTTCTTATTTTTACCTATCGTTTATTAAACATACATGGACATTTTCTTTTCATCACGTCTTATTTTTCTTCCGTAAGAATATGCCAAATTATATTAAACATTAAAGGATTTAGGTATAAAAAAAACTAAAAACTAATTCATCTTATAAAATTTTAACAGAAAATATAGTGAAACTTTAACTTTTTCTTTTGCGATTTGACATTAGTAACCAAATGACCTAGCATAGTTGTGTCCCTAGAGCCTTGAAATCGTTTTTCAAGCATACTAACATCCTGGTGGAACCTCTAGCCCTGCTCATCGCTGACCGCACCCAAATTAGATAAAAAATAAAGAAAAATGAGCATGAAGAAAGGAAATTTTCAATGACATTCTGCTACCCAACTTTTCGTAAGCTTTAAACATGTCGTTAACTAACTGTTCTACATTTTCGGCTTTGTTTTTCCCTAAAACCCCTTTTGTAACTGCTTTCAGTGTTAACCAGGCGTCAAGTGCCTTGTTAGTAAGCTTTACATCAATTTGCGTATTTGTGGTCCCACAGATATTCCTTCTTTGAGTTTGTCATCACTTAACTTGGAAAATACTGTCTTTAAATATAAAAAGTCTTATCCCTCTTTATTCATAGCCTTGACAAAATTTTTTCATCAATTCAAGTATTATCTGTAGTCATGGTAAAATGACATATTAGGGATCTATCAATGGTATATGTATCACATTAGGGCCATACTTTTGGTATATAACTTAAAAATGCGAGTTTTACAATAGCTGACGTATCTCTCGAACACGGTTTTTGTATACTTATATGTAATTTTTAAGAGTACATATCTGTGATTTATTCTCACTGAGGTACTGAACATTATAGTGTAAGCAAAAAAAAAATTTTAATTTTTTTTTGCTTCGAAAATGTCGAATTTTGTACCAACAAAGCCTCATATGCGGGAAGTTTTGCTTTACTTCATTAGTTTGAAAAAATCGCAAGTTAACCACATTATGGTTACCACAATCATGTAAATAGTTACAGTGACCATAATATTGTTAAAAAAAACTTTTAAAAATGTTGAAATGGTTACTGTAAACATGCACAACTAAGGACTGCGATCGAAAAATTTTTAACATACATATATGTTAATAAAAATGAAACCACTAAACTTACAGTTTTGAATTTTTTTATTTGATTGAAATTATTGTTACAATTTACAAAAAAAAAATTATTTTTATAGTTCTAATCACTAGTGATGAAATTTTAAACCTTTTTCGAAAACCCTTCCATTATGGGTTTTATAGTGCTTTATGTCACTTTGTTCGAACAGGTTGTCCATATCCGTTTAAAATCTACTACACTCTTGGACCTTTTTTGTGCTCTTCAATTCTCGTTTAACAAGAGCCCAATATCTCTTCACTGGCCTTAGCTCCAGGCAGTTTGGAGGAATTGCCTCTCTTGGTATAAATACCACATTATTGTTCTTGTACCACTAAAGACCATTCTTACCATAGTGACAGGGTGCCAAATCAGGTCAAAAATAAGTGGACACTCTAAGAAGTCTTATGAATGGAAGGGTGCTTCCATTCATAAGACTTCTTCTTGGTAAACATTCCTTGATGTAAATTTCGGTATTTATAGAGCCCTCTGTAACAAATGTTTGGCTTCTTTTGCCGCAACTGCATATTGCTTGTCATACCAAGAACTTTTTGGGAAATTTTATCTGCTTTTGGGTCCTAAACTTTTCCTCAACATTCCCTCGAGCATCTGCAACTTAAAAAAATTGACCCAGAAGCTGCGAAAAATTGTCCATACGTACATTTCGTCATCCATTATGCAGCAGGTATATTTTTTGTATACAATTTGACTTCAATTTCCGTGCTCTGTTTTTGGCCTCTAAATTTTTAGCAGAGTTTCTGTTGGGAACCTTTTGAGCCTTGTATGTTTTTAAACGTGCATTAGCTTTAACTTTTCGTACCAAATAGTCTGAGTACTAACCTAACCGGGCTGCTTTCCTACCGGATGTGTTGGGAACTCTTTTGAAAATGCTCTCTATTTGATTGGCTTTAGAAACATCATGTGGACCATTCCTTCTACCTGAACCAGGTTTTATATCAACGGACAACTTCTCCCGGTACTGTTTAATAACATTGGAAACAATTTTATACCAGACCTTTAATTGTTTGGCCAACTTTTTGCTTTACAAAGTTAACTTGATAAAAAAAATAAAAAAATCAAGTAATACTTGGGTTAAAAGTTTTAATGAAAAACGTGTGTTAAGAATTTTACGATCTCACTCCTTACATTTTTTCTATGCGTTTATGCGGGAATTTTTGCTTTACTTCTTTAATTTGATAAAAAAAAGTGCCGCTGAAACACAGAGATTGCTCACTAAAGCTGATGCGTTTCATCGGTATCAACGTGCGATAGATGGTTAGTGCGGTTCAGAAGTAGTGACCTGTAAAGACGATTCTTAATGTCTGAAATACTGTTTGAACGCTATAAAAGAAAATAATTTTTGCACCGAATCATTAATTGCGAAGAAAACCCGAAGCGCAAGAGATCATATGTGAAGACCAGCCAACCAGCCAAATCGATACCATAGCCAAGGTAATGCTCTGTATTTAGTGGGAGCAAAAGGGTCATTTCTATTATGAGCTGCTGAAATCTGGTTGGACCATCACAGGGAACCTGTACCGAACGCAACTGATTAGTTTGAAGAGAGAATTGGTCAAAAAACGCACAGAAGATGCGACCAGACATAAAATCGTAATATTCCATCATGACAAAGTAATGAATTAAAATGATAATATTCTAGCACTTCACTACTTAGCTTTTTATGTCATTCAAGGCAAGTACTTAGCACAAATGCTTTTAAATATGACATTACTTTAATAGCACTAAAACTAGTTACAAGTAATTACTTTAAAAATTCATTGATAGTTAGGTCTAACACAAGCCGTTATCAGTATATACAGAATGTGCTCATGCAAATTATTAGAAAACAAGCAGTTATATAACAGATAATAAATAAGTCATTATAAATTACTTCTAAACAATGCAGCAACTATGTAGTAAGGACTGAGATCGAAAAATTCTTAACACACATTTTTCATTAAAACTTTTAACCAAAGTATTGTTTGATTTTTTTTTTTATAAATTTACCTTTGTAAAGCATGTCAGTTATTATGTTTAATGTCAATTATGTTCATTTGTTCTTAATCTGATTGAAATGAGTGACCAGAAAATAGTGCGTACTAAAATTATTAAATATTTTCAACAAAACACAACTTGGTCCTACAAAAAGTTGGCCAAACAATCAAAGGTCTGCTGTCAAACTGATTCCAATGTTATTAGACAGTACCGGGAGAACTTGTCCGTTGATAACAAACCTGGTTCAGGTAGAAGGAATGATCCACATGATGTTTCTAAAGCCAATCAAATAGAGAGCATTTTCAAAAGAGTTCCCAACACATCCGGTAGGAAAGCAGCCCGGTTAGGTTAGTACTCAGACTATTTGGTACGAAAAGTTAAAGCTAATGCACGTTTAAAAACATACAAGGGTCAAAAGGTTCCCAACAGAAACTCTGCTAAAAATTTAGAGGCCAAAGACAGAGCACGGAAATTGAAGTCAAATTGTATACAAAAAATATACCTGCTGCATAATGGATGACGAAATGTACGTATGGACAATTTTTCGCAGCTTCTGGGTCAATTTTTTTAAGTTGCAGATGCTCGAGGGAATGTTGAGGAAAAGTTTAGGACCCAAAAGCACACAAAATTTCCCAAAGAGTTCTTGGTATGGCAAGCAATATGCAGTTGCTCCAAAAAGCCAAACATTTCTTACAAAGGGCTCTATAAATACCGAAATTTACATCAAGGAATGTTTACCAAAATGGATGTTTCCATTCATAAGACTTCTAAATGTGTCCACTTATTTTTGGCCTGATTTGGCATCTGTCACTATGGTAGAAAGGTCTTGTGTGGTACAAGAACAATAATGTAGTATTTGTACCAAGAGAGGCAATTCCTCCAAACTGCCTGGAGCTGAGTCCATTGGATAGATATTGGGCTCTTGTTAAAAGAGAATTGAAGAGAACATGTTAAACATTTTTCGATCTTAGTCCTTACTTTGTCATTGAAAAGTAAGCTATTGAGTAATTGCAGGACATTACCAAGTTTTAGCTGGGAATTTTTTTAATATTTTTGGTTTACCCTTTAAAAACATATAAGAAAACATTTTCTAACTACATGGTTTCTGTTCAAACAACAAGAATAAATGTATTATTCTTGTTATTTGAAGAGTGGGTCGTTTAAGAAACAATAAAAAAATAGAAAAATTACATGGAATAACTTAAAACAAAAAAAAGTCAGGGTTAAAAAACAGCTAAAGCAACAAATAAAAATATTTTTAATAAATTTATGGGAACCATAAATGAAATCATAGTGGAAGATCTAAAAATATATCAACAAAAAAATAAAATTTTATTTAAAAAAAATCAACAGATGAAATAGTAAATAACATTAAAATAATTTAATGTTTAAAGTTTTTAAGCTTATATCGGTTTATCAGAAAAAAATCATAATAAATTTTAGTTTAGTTTTTATAGCCCCAACTTTTTTTTGCTATAAATATCTGTTTTTTTTTCAAATTTCTTTTATCTTTTCTAATTTAGTTTTTATTTGCCGGTTTAGTTTGGCTTATAAAAAAAAAAAAAAACAAAACAGAAAAAAAGTTTGTTCACTCAACTATTTTAGTGGTAAATTTAGTGTATGTATGTTGGTGAGTCCACAAGACACGTTCAATTTACAGTTAGACAATTAACAGTTGATTGTTTGTAGTTCTTCTTTCCTTTAGATTTTTTTTTTTTTTTTTTGCTTTAAGGCTTAAACCTAGTTCTCAAGCACAAACAAAAAAATAGCAAAACTTTAGGTGTTGGCCAAAAAGGAAAACTACAAATTGTTTTTCTTTTAAAAGAGGCAGAGAACTGCAATAAAACTCCGCAAAAAAAAAAAACCAACACAAAATTGAAGCAACAAGACAAACGGCAAAAAGGCGGTGCCAACAACTCGACAAACAAAATGATGTCTGGCTATAAAACGTGTTGGCAGCAGAAAGAATTTCAAGGAAAAGGAAAATTATGGTTCGCTGTAGTGAAAAAAGGAAATAAAAAATAAATTAAATGAAAGAAATGAAAGAAAAATGAATTCAATTTGAAAAGCAAAATAACTTCGCTTTAAAAATAATGAATGTAAAGTACAAGGGGTACATCAGCCATTCCAAGTTGTTTTTTTATGAAAATTAAAAAAAAAGCTTATTAATGCCAATAAATTATCATATTAGCAGTTATCATCATGTTTAAGGTATGAAACTTTTTACAATTTTACTTTGCCTGTGAAAGAGGACACCATAATGAGGACGGCACATTGGGTTAGTGCTGATGTTTGTTACGTGCAAAAATATTGTCCCAACACCTTAAAGTATAACAATCTGCTTAGGATCACTTTCTGAGTCGATTAAACGATGTCTGCCCATCCGTCCGGGCATCCATACAAAGCTTGTAATCCATCTACGGGTCACAATTTCAAAGATAACTCGACAAAATTTGAAACAAACTTATGTTATTAACACAGGCATAGTATGAAGAAGTATTCGAGTTTAAGTTTTGACGACGGACCCATCAGACTCTTCAGGAGCGGTGCTGATGCTTCATAAAAGTAGCAAATCTCAGACATGAAACATTTTTAAGCGCTAGAGAATTGTTTGTGGTTCATTCAAAATCAAAGATTTTAATACATTCTTAAAGACCCCGATTAGGTCCATTAAAACCTTGCGTGAGTACAGTTACCTAGTTACAGCCTTTTGAGAACATGGAACACAAATTATGATCCATTTCACTAAAACTTTTCCTATTAGTTAAACAATAAATGCAAAAATCTTAAGAAACACGTTTCAAAGCAATATATTTTAGAAGTACAACAATAATCAAGTTTAAATTTGAAAATAGGAAAAATGTTTAACTTTCGTATTTTATTAAAGAAAACTCCCTAACTTTCCATTCTAGAAAAAGTTTTTAAAAAAACTAATAATATTTTTATAACAGGGATATCTTTACAATAATAATATACTAAGGACTGAGATCGTAAAATTCTTAACACATGTTTTTCATTAAAACTTTTAACCCAAGTTTTATTTCATTTTTTTTTTTTTTTTTTGATAAAGATACCTTTGTAAAGCATGTCTGTTAATAAGTTTAATGTCAATTATGTTCATTTGTTATTAATCTGATTAAAACGAGTGACCAGAAAAAAGTGCGTACTAAAATAATTAAATATTTTCAACCCAACTTGATCCTACAAAAAGTTGTCCAAACAATCAAAGGTCTGCTATCAAACTTTTTCCAATATTATTCAACAGTACCAGGAGAACTTGTCCGATGATAGAAAACTTAATTCATGTAGAAGGAATGGTTCACATGATGTTTCTAAAGCCAATAAATATTGTAACGTTTTTACCTTTTAAAAACGTGGGTTTATTTCCTTTAAATAAACCGGATACTTTTGATTGCAAATAAAAGCCGTTTTAGTAGTTCAAAATTGTAACAACTCTTTATTTATTCAGAATGTACAACAAGAACAGAATTAAATAGTCACTCAGTGTCTTTATACACGTATATCAATTCACAGAAATGCACACAAACGAGTAGTCTAGATTGTTCCTAACGGTCAAAACTCGTATGTTCGAATTCTAGAGCCTTCGATGTTAGCAGCCCAAACGCGTTCCCACACTTACAAACCGCATGTTAGTGATGGACGTGTTTATAAACATGATGGATGCTGCTGGCAGTCGTTACAGACCGTCAAATTCAAATCGCTATTGTACATTCGTAACAATATAAAGCTTTTTCAAAAGAGCTCCCAACACATCCGTTAGGAAAGCAGCCCGGTTAGCTCAGTGTACGAAAAGATAAAGCCAATGCAGGTT
This sequence comes from Calliphora vomitoria, assembly GCA_942486065.2. Taxonomy (NCBI): domain Eukaryota; kingdom Metazoa; phylum Arthropoda; class Insecta; order Diptera; family Calliphoridae; genus Calliphora; species Calliphora vomitoria. Next base: position 6,290,400 of record OW818032.2, read on the forward strand.
TAAAAACACACAAGGCTCTAAAAGTTCTTAACAGGAACGCTGCTAAAAATTTACAGGCCAAAAACAGAGCACGGAAATTGAAGTCAAATTTTATAAAAAAAAATATTCCTGCTGCATAATGGATGACGAAATGTACGTATGGAACATTTTTCGCAGCTTCTGGGTAAATTTTTTTATGTTGCAGATGCTCGAGAGAATGTTGAAGAAAAGTTTAGGACCCAAAAGCAGACAAAATTTCCCAAATAGATCTTGGTATGGCAAGCAATATGCAAACAAGCCAAACATTTGTTACAAAGCACTCTATACATACCAAAATTTTCATCAAAAAAAGTTTACAAAAAATGATGTTTCCATTCATAAGACTTCTTAATGTGTCCACTTATTTTTGGCCTGATTTGCCATTCTGTCACTATGGTAAGCAAGGATTGAGTGGTACAAGAACAATAATGTGGTATTTGTACCAAGAGAGGAAAATTCTTCAAACTGCCTGGAGCTACGACCAGTGGAGAGATATTGGGTTCTTATTAAAAGAGAAATGAAGAGCACAAAAAAGGTGTCCAAAAATGTGGTAGATTTTAAACGGAGATGGACTACCTGTTCGAACAAAGTGAGAAAGCTCAATAAAAACCATAATGGAAGGGTTTTCGAAAAAGGTTCTAAATTTCATCACTAGTGATTAGAACTATAAAAATATTTTTTTTTTTTTGTAAATTGTAATAATAATTTCAACCAAATAAAAAAATAAAACTGTAAGTTTAGTGGTTTCGTTTTTATTACATATATGTATGTATGATAAGAATTTTTCGATCTCACTCCTTAGACATAAATAACACGCCATAATTTCAGGACGATCGGTGCATAATTGCTCATAGCTCCCATATAAGGTCCACTTCTGAAAATCACTCACGAAAATAAATTACATATTGAAATTTTAAAGGAAACATGTTTATGCTATTTACTCAGTGTAGGGTCGGGCTTGACAGTCTATACTTTCTGACTAGTTTTTAAATATCGAAGACAATTATATTCCGAATTCCATCCACTAAAATTAATACTTGTGTTTAATCAAAATAGTCCAAAAATAGATTACTTTAAAGTTGAATATTACAGAAATTTTGAATTTGATCTATTTTTAGTAAATTTACACACACAAATCTTAGCCCCTGGAAAAAGTATACCTCTTACTGAGATTATAACAACATAAAGAAAAGTGTCCAATTTTTAATAGAGTCCTTCACAGATTCTTCCCAATTTAACCCTTTTTATGTACTATGATGCAGTTTTTGTTTCCATCCCGGATATGCATAGTCTGTCGAGGTTCTTCAAAGGTCTGCTTTCTTTGAAATCCTCCTAACCACAGAACTGTCTTGTATATTCGGAATATGATCGGGTTGTTAATGGATTCGACTCTCGCTCGGCTTACGACTTATAATGGGAACGTAACAGCCACGAATGCAATGTGAGGAGATAAATTCGTGGGCTTCATGGTTTATTAGTTAAGGATAGCTAATGAATACAATCCTACGATATAAATGATTCGGCTCTCGGTCGGCTAACTATTGATTTAGGCTACGGTATTAGTACGAAGTACAAATTTTGTCCATTTATGGTTATACTTTCGATTCTTGTTAAAAATTATTTCATATAATATAAGCTAATATACATAGCTTATATTATATTAAAATTCGCGTAAACTCTTTATGAATTATTAACAAAAATATTAGTCTACTTTTCTTAGAAAAAATTGTATGTTATTGTAGTATTCATTATGTTAAGTTGATGGACTGTCTTTTCTAACTGCACGTTACAGTACCTATGACTTAAATAATTTAGAATTCCACTAAAGAGCAAAGAAAAAACTCAAGTTTTAGACCTTGGTTCTTTTAAATATCGAAAAAATAGTGATTTTATTCACGATTTAAATTAACAAGTAAGAGAGCTATATTCTTATATAACCTTAACCAAATTATAGTTTAAAATACAAATATTCAATATTTTTAGTTTAACAAAATTTTTTGTTGAAAACATGTTTTTTGCATAAAATTTCTTTTAATTTAAAAAAAAAAAAATTTTAATTTATTAAAGATATTTTTAGGTAAACAAAATAAATTATTTTTTTTTTTCAAAATTTAAAAATTTTTTTTTCCAAATTTAAAAAAAAAATTTCGAAATTTCTTTTTTACTTTTTAAAAAAAAAAAAACAACTTTTTTTTATTTTTTGGAAATTTATTCGTGAAAAAAAAATTGACGAAAAAAAATTTTTTTGTAAAAAAAAAAATCGAGTTAAAAAATAATTCCAAATTACTATAGCCTTATATAAATCGTTGCAATGGACTTTGAAATATCTATCATTAGATATCCATATTGTCTATATTGTTACGAATTTGCAATATCGATTTGCATTTATCAGTCTTTAACGACTGCCTGCAGCATTCATCATGTTTATAAATACGTCCATCACTAGAAGCTTTTACTTATCAACAATGTTGATAGCATGCGGTTATTAGCATTGTTTAAAAGTATGGCAACACTAAATGTTTAAGCTGCTAACATTGAAATCGAAAGCTCTAGAGCATTATAGAAGATTCACGATAGATGGCGCGTGTATAAATAGTGGCAGAGGTTGCAGTCGTGAATGAGTTGATCATTGGCGCTATTAGAGTTAACATCAACTGTCGTATACATTTGATTTTGCACATTATAAAGTGTGTGTGCATTTCTGCGAATTGATAAACGTGTATAAAGACACTGAGTGACTATTTGGACTGTTGCTGTTGTACATTTTAAAGAAATAAATAAAGAATTGTTACAATTTTAAACTACTAAAACTGCTTTTTTTTTGCAATCAAAAGTATCCGGTTTATTTAAAGGAAATAAACCAACGTTTAAAAAAGGTTAAAACGTAACAATATTAATGACTTAGTAATCCAGTTATTGATAAAAAAAAATAAGTAAAAAACCGAGCTTTTCCAGATTTTTTCCTTATATCTCAGCCATTTGGGGCCAATTTTAAATAGCAACCGAAACGGCTCTATAGCGGATATATTGGTGTATGAATCACGTATGTAAGTTGTTTGCGGGCTACCGAAAGTTGATTTCAACATACAGACGGTCATGGCTATGTCGACTTTGCTATCTACAACGATCCGGAATATATTGTTACGTTTTTACCTTTTAAAAATGGGGTTTAAATAAACATTATACTTTTGATTGCATATTAAAAGCAGTTTGAGTAGTTTAAAATTTGTAGCAACTCTTTATTTATTTAAATGGACACCAACAACAGTTCAAATATTCACTCAGTGTCTCTATACACGTTTAGCAATTCGCAGAAATGCACACACCCTTTATAATGTACAAACTCAAACGTACACGACAGTTGATGTTAACTCTAACAGCGCCAATGATCAACTCAACTCACGACTGCCACCTCTGCCACTATTTATACACACGCCATCTTTCGTGAATCTTCTACAATGATCTTAACGGACAAACTAGTATGTTCGAAGAGCTAGAGCTTACGATTTTAATGTTAGCAGCTTAAATATTTAGTGTTGCCATACTTATGAACAATGTTAGTAACCGCATGCCATCAACATTGTTGATAAGTTGAAGCTTCTACTGATGGACGTGTTTATAAACATGATAAATGTCTATAAACACGACATTAGCTTCATAAGAGATTGAAAAAAATAAAAGTGGAAATTCGCAAAACAATAGCTTGTTATGGCCTTTATGTAATATTGTAAACTAGATTGTTATTGTTTTTAGTTGGAAAAAAGAAAAAAAATTTTATTTAAAAGTTCATTGTTTAAATAAATCATAATTTTATTTAGATTTCTGTATATTTATTCATTAATGTTTTCTCGGCGGAAAACAAATATATTGCTTTTTGTTTTCCATAAATATTTATTTGGAAATTGAAAATTAATGCAAAAATACAACCCTCCTTTATGATTAGTATTCTAACACTTTATATTAAAGGAGCTTTCCCTTTTTATTTACATTAAACATTTTGGTTGTATTTATTATATCAAATCAATAAAAACAAATACAACCCAAAATTTTAAAAGTTTTCACAAATATTTTACCATGGTCGTCTGTATTTGTTTCTCCCATACTCTTTTAAATATAATTAAACCAATGTTCTGTTCTGTACCTTTAAAATGCTTTTTTAAAGGAGATGTTTTAAGTGAACAAATTTTCAAATTATTTTTTATAATTCCAAATATATTAGAAATATATATGGAAAATGTACAATATATTATGATAAGATTTATAATTTTAGTAAAATATCATATTAGAATAAAATATGGTCGTAATCTCAATGTAATACAAGATCATAATATGTTTGGAAGTAATCATATTATGATCCAAAGTAAACATATCAATAAAAGGTATTTTTGAAAATACAAAATTAAATTTTAAATTAAAATAACAATTATTTGTATACGACAACAATATATTGTTACAATGAACACAGTATAGTTGTCGTAAACAAGCCTAACCATGTTTTTTCTCTATGTGTATGTTCAGATACTCTTTGAGGTTGATTGAAAAACATTGTTGTGAACAAGTTTTCAAGACTTTTCTTATTACAACTTAATCCTATTTAGTTGTTAAAGAATTTTAATAGTTCATGTTTATATTTATTACAAATAATAGAACAGAATTTGTAATGCTTCACTTTTTTTTTTTGGATGTAGAACAAACAGTAACATGGGAAAATAAACGAGCGCAACAGACAATCAATCAATAAATTCGCAGTATTTCTTTTTTTCGCACACAGCATCATGACAAGTTACTTACAGAAATTTCTATTATTATTTCACATTTCTTAGTTCGACATAAAAACCCATACATAAAGGTAGTACGTCAAAAAAATTACAAAAAAAAATCATCTAAATAACTTAAATAATAAACTAAGTTGGTTCTTGTTTTGAGAACCATTAAAGCAAAAATCTTATTGTAGCTTAACTTTCTTTTAATATTATCTCTCTTTAAATAATAATTGAATGCCCTTAATATTTTATCTTTATATGTTACACAAATACTGATAGAAATTCAAAGAATTTTTCATTTTCTGTTTATTATTATTCCTCCAATCGTTTGCAGTTCGCACATTCAATGTTTATTATTAAAATATAAATATATGTATGATAAAAAAAATAATAAAAAAAAAAAAAAATGAAGGGATGGAATAATAATTTCGAATAAAAATGCCTGTTTAAAGAGGAATTTTAAATATTCACTTTAAAAATAATTTGCATTCAGCGAACAAAAAAAAAAAAAAACTTAATATGAAAAACAAAAAGAATTTTAAATTATTTTGCCATAAAATAAATGGCAACAAATCTGATTAACTAAGATATTTGAGGTAAAAAGTATTTACAATGTAATAAGGTCATTATGTCAGCGTTATGATGTCAACAAAATTTATAAAAACTGAAATGTCTAATTAAAATTTAGCGTCATTATAAATACGAAAGAACAAATTAAAATCTATAGAATTCTTCTTAAGTTCCTATTAAAATATCAGTAGGCTTTAATAAGCATTCTAGCTAGCTAGCCGGGTAATAATTAACTAATTAGCTTTATAATTTATTTCTAAGCGTAAAATAGGAGACAAGAAAATGTGATAATTACTTTTGATTCATTAACACATTATTGTTGTTTGCTACATTTTCGACATGCACCCACCCCACTCAATGAAATATTAATATATTTACTTAAACAATGTTTGAAAGAGGGGACGAATATTAAAAATTAATGAAATGTAAATGAAAATGAATATTATAGAAAAGTTAAAATTTTTGTTAAAAAAATGTTGCTGGAAAATATTTTTGTTGCTGCAACATGTTCACATTTAACATATGGGCAATTCCATGTACGCCTATAGAGTGGAATAGATTTTCCAAAATTAAGAGTATCTGAAAAATAATTTAAAATAATAATGAGTTCTTTCGAATTATTGTTATCCAAAATGTCGAGCGAAATAAGGGAATATGGTACGTGTCATAAAACGGAAGTCATTTTGAGGTACATGTAGAAATATGCGAAAATTTGCGTGAGAGGCATTATGTTTTCTTTTAATTTCTTACACTATACGAAATATTTTTCCTTTACAATCCGTCATATTTAAATAAAAACAATCATTGGATGATTTTATAATAAATAAAATTTAATATCGTACGTGACATACCGTACGTGACAGATTTTTCTCTTATAATAAAACAATATATATTCTGTAAAAATATGTATACAAAAACTAAAAAAATTAATAGAAAATATAGATAATAAACAATTTTATAATAGAAAATAAACAATCAGAGTCAAATTCATTTCACACAATATGCTAATTGGGAGCTTAGTTTTAACCACAATTTTAGCCTAAAACACGCCAATTAAATTAAAAAATTAAATACAGTCAGTTTAGACTATTATTTTTGACAATAAAATTACAACATTTTAAGCTTTAAATACTGACACATAGTAATATTTTAGTGTTTTCTCCTATTCAAATCATCTAGAAAAAAAGTTTCAAGGGTTTTTGGGTTTTCAGTCGTGGTAGTCATTCTCGTGGAATTGCCCATATTTCTGTAATATTTTCGCTATCATTTAAAATAAATTCTTTTTAAGGTGTTGGTGCATAATTGCAGGTACATATTTTCTATAAAAATATTGCAGCAACATATTTTCTATAAACATGTTGCAGCAACATATTTCCTATAAACATGTTGCTGCAATATATTTCTTTTAAACATGTAGCTGCAACACATTTTCTATAAACATGTTGCAGAAACATATTTTCAATAAGCATGTTGCAGAAACATATTTCCTATAAACAAGTTGCGGCGACATATTTTCTATAAACATGTTGCTATAACATATTTCCTATAAACATGTTGCTGCAATATATTTCATATAAACATGTTGCAGAAACATATTTTCAATAAGCATGTTGCAGATATATATTTCATATTGCAGCAACATATTTTCTATAAACATGTTACAACATATTTTCTATAAACATGTTGCAACATATTTTCTGTAAACATGTTGCTGCAACATATTTTCTATAAACATATTGCTGCAACATTTTTCTATATACATGTTTCTGCAACATTTTTCTATATACACGTTTCTGCAACATATTTCTTATAAACATGTTTCTGCGACATATTTCCTATAAACATGTTTCTTCAACATATCTTCTATAAATATGTTGCTGTAACTTATTTTCTACAAACATGTTTCTGTAAACATGTTTCGGCAACATATTTTCTATAAACATGTTGCTCCCACATATTTCCTATAAACATGTTGCAGCTAATTTTTTTTTTTTTTTTTATAAATATGTATGTGGTTCGAATTGGTAAAACTATTATTTGGCAAATTTAAAGTATACAAGTATAAAACTGTTTTCTGCTGCTTCGGGATATTAGAACAAATAGACTAAATCCAAAATTTCAACATAAAACTTTTTAAATTTGGAAGGAACCCTTACCATTAATTGCAAGGGTAAGGACTGAGATCGTAAAATTCTTAACACACGTTTTTCATTAAAATGTTTAACCCAAGTATTATTTGATTTTTTTTTTTTATTTTTTTTTTTTTTTTTGATCAAGTTACGTTTGTAAAGCATGTCAGTTATTATGTTTAATGACAATTATGTTCACTTGTTGTTAATTTTATTAAAATTAGTGACCAGAAAAAGTACGTACTAAACTTATTAAATATTTTCAACAAACCCCAACTTGGTCCTACAAAAAGTTGGCCAAACAATCAAAGGTCTGCTTTCAAACTGTTACCAATGTTATTAAACAGTACCGGGAGAACTTGTCCGTTTATATAAAACCTGGTTCAGGTAGGAGGAATTGTCCTCATGATGTTTCTAAAGCCAAAAAATAGAAAGCATTTTCAAAAGAGCTCCCAACACCTCCGGTAGGAAAGCTGCCCGTTTAGGTCAGTACTCGGACTATTTGGTACGAAAAGTTAAAATCAATGAAGGTTTAAAAGCATACAAGGCTCAAAAAGTTCCCGACAGGAACTCTGCTAAAAATTTAGAGGCCAAAAACGGATCACGGAAATTGAAATCAAATTGTATACAAAAAAAATATACCTGCTGCATAATGGATGACGAAATGTACGTATGGAAATTTTTCGCAGCTTTTGGGTCAATTTTTTTATGTTGCAGATGCTTGAGGGAATGTTGAAGAAAAGTTTAGGACCCAAAAGCAGACAAAATTTCCCAAAAAGTTCTTGGTATGGCAAGCAATATGCAGTTTCGGCATAAAATCCAAACATTTGTTACAAAAGGCTCTATAAATACCGAAATTTACATCAAGGAATGTTTACAAAAGAGGATGTTTCCATTCATAAGACTTCTTAATGTGTCCACTTATTTTTGGCCTGATTTGGCATCTGTCACTATGGTAAGAAAGGTCTAGAGTGGTACAAGAACAATAATGTGATATTTGTACCAATCAAACTGCCTGGAGCTGAGTCCAGAGGAGAGATAATGGGATCTTGTTAAAAGAGAATTGAAGAGCACAAAAATGGTGTCCAAAAGTGTGGTAGATTTTAAACGGAGATGGACAACCTGTTCGAACAAAGTGACATAAAGCACTATAAAAACCATAATGGAAGTGTTTTCGAAAAAGGTTCAAAATTTCATCATTAGTGATTACAACTATAAAAATATTTTTTTTTGTAAATTGTAACAATAATTTCAATAAAATAACAAAAGATTCACAACTGTAAGTTTAGTGGTTTCATTTTTATTAACATATATGTATGTTAAAAATTTTTCGATCTCAGTTGTTATTTCATGTATCGTTATAGACAGCCGAGTTGATATAAACATGTCCGTCTGTCCGTCTGTATGTTGATATCAACTTTCTGTAGCCCCCAAATATAGCTTTCTTACTCTTGTTTCTAGTGTTATGAAATTTAAATTTCTTTCAAAATCTAATTCATTATTTTAATTTAATTAAAACGTTGTTAAAACAGTCGCTGTCACGGTAAAGGATTAATTTATCATAAACTACATATTTCACGTTGTTTTTGTTGTTGTTTTTGCTTTTGTTTTTAATCCAACATCACCATCAAATGACCCGTCCACCAAAGAATATTGATAACAGCTTGAGGGGATTATTGATTTGACATTAGTGACGTAGCAGGGCATGGAGGTATTTTTTCAAGTCATTACATTTACAAACACAGACATTTACACCAGTACAAAAAATTATCATCTCTTTTACATAAAATTATATTTTCATCTATTAATATAACTAAACACATAGATGGGTATAAGTTCGAGATATTGAATATTTTTTTAAACGTTTAATTTGAATTATTTATAATTTAATGAAAATTTATTGGTCTCTTTCTTTTAAAAGCACAGAAAAGTCAATAGATTACTTTACACATCCCAAGTAATGTAGAGTAGAGTTAATTGTAACTTTAGTATCCCTTTATTTTTATTATTTAGCACAGTCTTTACAATAAATGTTTAAGTAACTACTCAATTAGCTAAATCGGCAACATTTAAAGCATTTAAAAGTAAGATTGCACATATTTTAGAGACAACTAGCAGTTGACAAACTGATTATTTTTAAGCCAAGTAAATTGGCCCATAATTTCAACAAATAGATATCTAGCAGTGTTTAGTTACTCACGGCGTAAAACTATAGGGTAATTTTTATATTGATCTGCTGGGTATTTTAAGTTAAGCTAAAATATTGAAAATATTTGCCCATAATTAAGTAATCTCTCCTGTTCAGTGTTATTGACAAATTTATTATATACACCCTAATACCTCTTTGCTAGAATGTTTATATTAAAATATCAAATTCTATAATTAATCAAGCATGTTACATCGAAGTGTGCTGGACGTTTTGTAAGTTAATGAAACAAAATTGACATTTTCGTTATACTTTTTTTCTCCCTCTGTTTTAACGTTTATATATTTATAAAGTTTAATCCCTAACAGGGATAAGTTTAACAGGAAAATATTTTAAATAAATTTGTTATCCAAATATTAGAAAAAGGAAAACATTAATGTTTAATTTACATAAATAATTACGTTCAACTAAGGAGAGAAAGAGGACAAGACAAAACAAAACAAAACAAAACTAAGTTTAACAAGTCGGAGCTTATACACATTTTGCTGTGCCGAAACTTGAATACAATCTATGAAGACTTGAACTGTACAGAATTTTTTAGGTTCAATAATTATTATAAGACAATTATGAGTGTTCAAGTCATTTTCTGTGGGAAACCTTGTATGGGAACTAAGAACAAATATTGTCCGATTTTCGCCATACTTTTAAGTATAATTTCAGAGTACTTAGAAATAATTTGTGCAACATTTTATTAGGATTGTCGCATAGTCAACATATAAATGACTGCTCAAACAATATGAAACAGTAGGGAACAACTGAAATAATGAACCGATATTGCCAATTTTCAATACCAAACAAACCTTATATACAGAGAGTATTTTCAGCCATCTAGCTCCTTTTGTTTGGGCCCTATCGTGTTTTCAACAGACAGACGGACGGACATAGCTAGACCGTCTTAGAATTTCATAACGACCTAAAATATATATATAAATGAGGGTCTGTGATGGCTGGTATACAAATTAAGAATTTCCAGGTTCAAGAACGTGACATTAGGAGGCCTTTGAAGTAAACAAAATTAAAGAAATCGTAATAATTTGTGTTCTTTGTGTTTCCATTTTTCGAAAGTATTTGTTTAAGGCAGGTTTTGTTGTTTTCAATATATTAACAATACAGATGGTACAGAACAGAACGCGACATAAAAAAATTCACAAATATGCGAATGGGAACATCAATATGAAATTAGCTTTTTTTAACTACAAAAGAATAATGTGTATTTCTGTTGATAGTAGTCATTAGTTTTTTAAAATCTCTAATATGATTTAGCACGCGACATATGTTTTTGTGGCGTGCTAAATCATATTGATCAAGAACAAGTTATTTTCAAACAACAAGTAAGAGAGCTATATTCGGCTGTGCCGAATCTTATATACCCTTCACCAAATTATACTTTAAAATAAAAATTTTAAATATTTTTAGGTAAATAAAAAAAAATTTTTTTTTTTCAAAATATAAAATTTTTTTTTCCGAAATTCTTTTTTTTTAATTTCAAAAATTTTTTTTTTAATTTATTAATGAAAAAATGTATGACAAAAAAATTTTTTGGTCCATAAAAAAAAATTGGGTTAAAAAATATTTTCCCGATTTTGACCCTTTGTAGGTCCAAATTACTATAGCTTTATATAAATCGTTGTAATTGACTTTGAAATATCTATCATTAGATATCCATATTGTCTATATTGATGACTTAGTAATCCAGATATAGATAAAAAATAGCCCAAAAATCGAGGTTGTCCCGGTTTTTCCCTATATCTCAGCCATTTATGGGCCGATTTTCTCGATTTTAAATAGCGATCGAGCCGGAAGAATTCTCGATATATTGATGTATCAATCATGTTTGTAAATTATTTGGGGGCTATGGAAAGTTGATTTCAACATACAGACGGACAAACGGACATGGCTATATCGCCTTCGCTATCTATAACGATCCAGAATATATATATACTTTGTGGGGTCGCAAACGAAAAATGTAGAAATTACAAACGGAATGACACACTTATATATACCATTGCCTTGGGTATAAAAATAGAATAATGTTGTTTTCTGTTTATAGCTGTTTAATCGAAAAATTAATTATAATTAAAATTTAATTTTTCCCAAAAACCTTATTTTTGCTTTCCTTCTTCTTCCGATATTAGTTTTACCCATGTACAAATGCATAATAAAATAATAAAGGCATTGGTTTTTGGAAAAATATACACTTACGATAGCGAACGCGACACACTTTGAAAATCAAAATGAAAATTTTATTTTAATTAAACTAAATTTTGATTTTAATTAAAACTGTCAGCCACTTAATTAGAACGATTGCGGAGTACTTATAACAAATTATCATTTTGGTGCAAAAACATGACATTATTGGGTGTAGGACTAAAAAATTTGGGATTTACAATAGAAGGCGTATCGATGCAGAACGCTCTCGCTGGAATAAGCTTCACTTTGGAATAAAGTATCCGAAATTGGCTTGATTCGTTTTGGGCCTCAAAAGATGAACAGTTCTTTTGGCTCGGAATTCATATGTTGCCAAAAAGATGGGAAAATGTCATAGCTAACAATGGCCAATACTTTGAATAAATTTATATTGTACAAATGTTTCAAAATAAAAGCTAAACATTTTAAAAAATCCTGCATTTTTAAGTCATACACCCAATAGAATATGAAGAAAATTAAATGAAAAATGTATCGTTAATCGATCTATGTTAGGCCTCTTTCAATTTTTCACAAATTGATTTCATATTTCAAGAGTTCATAAAAATGAGCTGAAATATTGTTTTAAAATAAATGTTACAATAACGCTAGCGAACGCTACACACTTTGAATATCATAATAAAAGCATGATTAAACGAAAATTTAGGTACAAGAACCAATAAATTCTAAAAATTTCTCTATCGTTTTTTTTTTCTGGGGCCGTTTGTAAAACAAACCACATTTATACACGCGCCATCTATCGGGAATCTTCTACAAGGCTCTTAACGCACATACTAGTATATTCGAATTCTAGAGCTTTCGATGTTAATGTTAGCAGCTTAAACATCCAGTGTTGCCATACTTACTGACAATGCTAATAACCGCATGCTATCAACATTGTTGATAAGTAGCAGCTTGTACTGATGGACGTGTTTATAAACATGATGAATGTTGCAGGCAGTCGTTGTGGACCGTTAAATTCAAATCGCTATTGCACATTTGTAACAATATCTTTAGTTATAATATTCTTAATGAAGACATTAGCAAAGGTCGTAAGTAAAGGGTTTTCCAACAAGAGCTGTTATTTTGAATCACCCGGTATTTCGGTAGCTGTCACTTTTGAAGCTTTTATTCTTTGACATTTGACAAGTAGAAACTACACCATTACTAAAAATGGAACGATACACGCTTCAACAATGCATTGAAATTATTAAAATTCACTACAAAAATGGTAAAAATCTTGCAGTCACAGTTCGCAAAACTAAAGCATTTTTCGGTCATAGTAAAGCACCTTGTCGGACGGCAATACAGAAATTGGTGGACAAATTCGAGCTGTTGGGACAAGTTAATGATGTGAAGAATAAAACCCTTGCACGTCGCTCAAGGACAACTAAGAATATTGCTGCTTGTAGCCCAAAGTGTTGAAGAAACCCCAGGTTTGTCCATTCCTCGTGGTTCTTGGGAATTGGGCATTCCACATTCCGATCATCAACAACGTCGTGTCTTTGCTGATTGGGTCCTTGAAATGCATGCAAATGTTATCTCTCGAAGAGGTGATCACAATTGACCACCAAGATCTTGTGATTTAACACCTTGCGACTTCTTCTTTTGGGGCCTCGTGAAAGATAAGGTCTACGCCAACAGCCCAGCGTCGATTCAAGACCTCAAAGATAGAATTCGTGAGGCTATCGAGGACATAGGGCAGGCACTTTGCGATTTGGTTATGGAAAATTTCATGAAAAGGATATGGTCCTGTAAGCATGGTCGTGGTGGCCATTTGACTGATGTTGTTTTTCATTACTAAACATCCGATCATTTATCTCAAAAAATTCAATTTTTCTTTGAATACCAAAATAACACGTCATAATTTAGAGACTGAATAATAGATTAAAAACCAGTAAAATAATTCTTTTGATTCTTTTGACTTTCTAAGTCCAAACAAAATAGATAATTTTTCAATTAAGATTTTTTTATAAAGTGATATATTTAAACCTCTATAAACAATTTAAACATTTAAATTGAAAACTCAAAGAAGAAAACTTGTTGATTTTATCTAACAAACTTAATGGAAAAACAAACATTTAGTTAGCAAAACATCAAGAATAAACTTTCCAGCCTCAAAACGAACAAAAGCACTAAAAAAAAAGTAGAAAACATCCAGTATTTGAAACTTTTGGCTTAAACTGCCGCACGTACTTTTAATGCAAAAAGCCAAAAACCAATTAACACTGGCAAAACTTTTGTTAACGGTGGTGGAGTAAATATTTTAATCTTTCATGCTCATTTGTCAATTCACAGCAGACAGAAATTGACATAAATTCCAAACAATTTGTTATAGAACTAAATTATTGAAATATTTTTTTTTTTGTTTTGGCAAAGGCAAATAGCTGAGAAATCCCCATAAAAACTCACCACAAAAAGTCTGTGGGAAAATTGTTGCAACCCACTCTCTACAGAGGACATACACAAAGGACTGGGGTAGTCAAGAAAAAGGCTTTTAACCTCAAAGTATTTCCTTGTTTTTTGTTTTTTTTTTGGAACATTTAAGCAAGTAAATAAATTATGACTTCAACACCCACTTGCTACTTACAACATACTCAGCCACAATCATACAATCCCACACACTCACCCATATATCTTACACATTATTGTATATTTAAATATATACATACATATGTACATACATATATAGATATGTAAGTAGGTATGTATTTACACATTCCATAAGTAGTACACATATATTTAATGTCTAAAATCCTTAACACATACTTAGATATTTATGTGTATAAATATCTTTGTGTATATGTATGTGATTTTCATTTTAAATACCGAAAGAGCAAAAATATGATAAAAATAAAAGGATGGAACGGGCTCAATAAAATCCTTTTTTATTTCATTGATATTGTTTTTTTTTTTTTTTTTTTTCTTTTTTGTTCGCTACCGAAAACTGTTAAGCCGTTTGTACAACATGATAAAACTGAAAATAGCCTTGAACATGTTTAGTGTTTGTAAATGTTTATGGTGTTGCGTGCGAGCGTGTGTGCCTGGGCATATGAATTTTCGTAATTTTTGTCAGCTTGTGTATATGAGTGTGTGTTAGTTAAAACACTCACACATATAGGCATTTCCACAGAAAGGTGCAGCGGGACCAAACTTTACAATGTTAATAAACGAATGATTTTTTTCGAACAAAATTTAGTAAATACTTATAAAATAATGTATCTGAAGTTAATATTGGAGAAAATTCGACTGAAAACTGAAAGTATATTTTTGTTCACATATTTATATTATGATAAATGAAATCTTTCTATAAACCACAAATTGATATAAACGAATTAAAAAGGCTGAACAAAGCTCGATTCATACGTCGCGTTCTTGTAGCCAAATCATAGTTTGTTCTCATTACTTCACAATCGTTTTAATGAAGTGTCTAAAAATGTTAATTCAAATCAAAATTTAGTGACTTGAATTAACAAAAGTTACTGCATTAATTATCACACTAAATATTTTTGATTTTCAAATGAATTCAAAACACATTAATATAAAAAGCAAGTAAGAGAGCTATATTCGGCTGTGCCGAATTTTATATACCCTTCACCAAATTATACTTTAAAATAAAACTTTGA
Organism: Calliphora vomitoria; assembly: GCA_942486065.2. NCBI lineage: Eukaryota > Metazoa > Arthropoda > Insecta > Diptera > Calliphoridae > Calliphora > Calliphora vomitoria. The sequence continues at coordinate 6,305,896 of OW818032.2, forward strand.
AATGTTTTTAGGTAAACAAAATTAAAAAAATTTTTTTTCAAAATTTTTAAAAAATTTATTTTCAAAATATTTAAAAATTTTTTTTTTCAAAATTTAAAAATTTTTTTTTTTTTAAAAAATTTGCAATAGAAAAGTTGCAATCGACTTTGAAATATCTATCATTAGATATCCATATTGTCTATATTAATGACTTAGTAATCCAGATATAGATCAAAAATAGGCCAAAAATCGAGGTTGTCAAGGTTTTTTCCTTATATCTCAGCCATTTCTCGAAAGCAACCGAGCCGGAAGAATTCCCTATATATTAATGTATCAATCATGTTTGTAAGTTATTTGGGGGCTACGGAAAGCTAATTTCAACGTAGAGACGGACAGACGGCTATATCGACTTCGCTATCTATAACGATCCAGAATATATATACTTTGTGGGGTCACAAATGAAAAATGTAGAAATTACAAGCGGAATGACAAACTCATATATACGCTTCCACTCGTGGTGAAGGGTATACAAATAAAAACATCCAATTGTTCATATTGTAATGTCGCGTTTTAGTACCTTAATCATCATTTCTTACCAATAATCAAGTTGATAAAAATTTTAAATCAAATCAAAATTTAGTGGTTTCAACTAAAAAAAGTTACTACATTTAATAATCGCACTATCAACAAGAAATAATACAGAAAAGCCCTAACTCGTGTTTTTTAAGTCGAGATTTTTTTGCTAAATATTGTTACGAATTTGCAATAGCGATTTGACTGCCTGCAGTATTCATCATGTTTATAAACACGTCCATCCGTAGAAGCTTCTACTTATCAACAATGTTGATAGCATGCGGTTATTAGCATTGTTTATAAGTATGGCAACACTAAATGTTTAAGCTGCTAACATTGACATCGAAAGCTCTAGAATTCGAACATACTAGTTTGTCCGTTAAGATCATTGTAGAAGATTGACGAAAGATGGCGTGTGTATAAATAGGCAGAGGTTACAGTCCTGAGTTCAGTTTATCATAAGCGCTGTTAGAGTTAACATCAACTGTCCTGTACATTTGAGTTTGTACATTATAAAGTGTGTGTGCATTTCTGCGAATTGGTAAACGTGTATAACGTGTATAAAGCCACTGAGTGATTATTTGAACTGTTGTTGTTGTACATTTTAAATAAATAAAGAGTTGTTACAAATTTTAAGCTACTAAACAGCTTTTATTTGCAATCAAAAGTATCCGGTTTATTTAAAGGAATTAAACCCCCGTTTTTAAAAGGTAAAAACGTAACAATGTGTTATATGAGCGGACCATTTAACGAAATAAACGAAAATCTGGGCTTACCAAAAATTACGAGAGTTAGGGCCTTTCTATATTAAGGTACCGATACCACAAATAATGTTCTAATGTCGCGTTCTGGTTTCTAAATCATCGTTTGTTATCGCTAATACCCGATCGTTCTAATAAAATGGCTGAACATTTTAATTTAATCATTTTATTTTTATTTTTAAAGTGTGTCACGTTCGCTATCGTAAGTATTTCTTTTTTTAACAAATGTTTTTAATAACTTACTTTATTTAAATTAATTTACAAGGGCAAAAAGTTTGTCGAAGAAGAATAGAAGCAACAATGCTGGTTTTGGGGATTTAAACTATAATGAATATTTCGATAAAGCAGATGAGAATATGACTTAAAGTTTTAGCGAAATTGTAAAAAATAAATAAAAATCAGTTTAAAAACCAGAAGGCATTAGTTTAAATTAATAAATTAATCCTTGTTATAAATTTGACGGGAAAACAGGTCGCATTATATACATATGTCGCGTGCTAAATCTTACTAAAGGTTGTAAAAAACCACATATGAATATTTCAATATGACAATTATCAAGAGAAAGCCATTCTATTTTAAAAAAAATTATGATAAAATTCGCAGATTTTTGCATTTTTCTATTTTTGTCGCGTTTTTCAACCCCTATTTATTGCTAATATAACCTCAAAGTCTGCCTTTTACTCTAATCATAGTGCTACTGAAATTACAACGAAAAATGGAAACAGCAAAAAAAAGTTGTTAAGATTTCACTTAATTTTCGAACGAATGTCGCGTTCTTGACACTGGAAATACAAAATTTTTAAATTTTGTTTCCTTTATTGTTTTTTTGTCACAGTTTACTCTTTATTTTAACATAATATTTATTTAAATTAAAAATATAAGGAGAAATCACTACCCCTGCAAACAATGCTTATGATGCTAATCTAGCATAAGTGCATTTGCAACATATGCAAGGTTTGCAGGGCAGTTTCCAACGAAGAATGATTTCCGCTATAGTTTTTATCTTTGTAATATTCACCCCTACCGGCAATAACATGTGAAATTTATGTTTCCACGAAATATCCATTTCCCTAGAAGGGAAAATTGCTATAGTGATATACCCATGAACTTTTCATTCACAATAATTGATTTTGTTCGCAACAGCTGTTTACAAAATTCCATCTAAAAATTTTACAATATGGGCAATTATTTCACGTGAATAAAGTTGATGAACGAAAAATGGGAAAAGGGAACATATTTCATTTGAAATATTGATTCGCAATAGGGGTTAGTGTAATAAATTTATTTAAAATATTTTTCGTTGAAAAAGCATTTAATAAAAACGGCATAACAGAGATGGGTAAACAGAATAACGAAAATGTCAATTTTGCTTAATTAAAACATTAATAAATGTAAAATAAAACTCATTCAATTGTACCTTTTTTAATTAATTTTGTTCATGTTATAATGTCGCGTTCTAACAGCTAAAATATAATTTGTTATCAGTACGCCGCGATCGTTCTATTTTGTTATTGTTACGTTAAATATGTTTGAAAAGTTTGGTTGGGTTTCGGAAATTAGGTTTGGATTGCGGTCGAACTCTAATAAAAAAAAAAATCTTCTTTTGTTGAAACAACTTGAACTAATCCTCATTACACACGTGAAGGAAATATATATCGCAATATAAATGTCAGGTGCTAAATAATACTAAAGTTTATAAGAAAAGTAATGCAAATATTTCAACATGACAGCTGTCAACAGAACTTTAGTTTAAAAAATAGCTTTAAAACACTATGTTCTTTTTCGCAGCATTTTTTCTTGTAACATTTTGGATCTCATGCAGCTATCATTTGAACTTTAAAATGAAAACAAGAAAAAAAAAGATTTATTTTCTTCTTTTTCATTACAAAGGCATATAAATGTCGCGTTCGGCATATGCGTGGAAATGCCCATATACATAAATAATATTGCGTGCCAATTGTTTGTATTTTATTTTGTACGGAGACCTGAAGGAAAAGAACCTTTTTTGTCGGTATCCTTAATCCTGCGTTAAATTGTGTTTGCTTTACGAGTTAAAATTTTGTAGCGAAATGCAAAAGTTTTTTTTATTTGGTTTTATATTAAAAACATTTATTTTTTATGTGAGTAAAACTTATTGCATGAATAATTTGTATGCTAAGTTAATATAACTGTGGTATATGAAAACAAGAAAGAGTGCTATATTCGGCTATGCCGAATCTTATAACATCCTAAATATACCAATAAAACTTTTAAATTTAATTGCTGACGAACAGAATATATTGTAGAAGTTACAAACGAAATGACAATCTTATGTATATCCTTCTCACGAAGATGAAGGGTATAAAAACAACAACGCCAAACGAAACACAAAAAAAAAATCAAATACGCAAAGCAATGAAACCAACACACATCCAAACATACGTTTAGTTGTTTTTTTGTCAAAGCATGCAATAAATTGTATTTTTTTGTTGAAATTCTTAGAGGTTGTCTCGGATTTTTGCTCATATCTCCGATATTTATGGACGGAATTTGCTGATTTTAAATGGGAAACTTCTCGAAAGCATGTCTGACAGAATTATTGAAGATTTGGATCCCGAAGATATCTGGGGTCTTCAGAAAATTGATTTCAACAAACAGAGAGACAGACAGACAGACAGACAGACAGACAGACAGACAGACAGACAGACAGACAGACAGACAGACAGACAGACAGACAGACAGACATGGCTTAATCGACTTAATTGTGGAGTTTTACAACAATCTCCATGGAGTAATGCCTCCAATTATTGATCTTCAAACATTTTTGGCTGGTCTGGACGATCTTTGTCTTCCGTCTTTTTTTACCTTGAATTTTTGTCACAATTTTACAAGTCAAAAGATATGTCCCGTTTTCACATGTCACAGAACTAGTATTTTAAACAAATTTCCAGTTCCAAGCTCTGCAGGGTAAGTATGTTTATTCTCTATGCCCAAATAGAAAATCTCATTTAAGTGTTTATGTGTGCGTTTTTTGTAAAAGTTATTGTAGGTTTATTTGTATTTTTTTCTTCTTTTTTTTTGTTAATTTAGACATTTGTTGTTATTATTTCATTCATTTTGTTGACTGTTGACTTTTGTTAAAGTGAAAAAGCAGCATAGACATTTGTTATTGTTTAATTCTGTTGCTGTTACTTTTCTATTTTCCTGCTACTGTTTTTTGTTACATTATTTAGAAGTATGTTAACTTGTAAATATTTGCAAGATATTTTCAGCAACATTTGCCAAACATTAAATTATGCTCAACCACAATCTTAAGTAATTAATTAGCATTTTAAATGAACTTTCTGGTTCTCATACCTAATGTTGTGAAAGTAACAAGAGAATTTGCAAAAAATAAAGGAAAAGTACAGTAAAAAGAGGGGAAATAATATAATAATGACCAGAACTTATTCAGACATAAAATACTGTGGCAGACATAAATACTTTTAAACACACGCCTGAATTCATGCTAAACATTTACCCCATGTTTTAATTTATAAATTTTCTCATCTCACACACATGTTAAAAAGTAAACGTGTGTTGTTTATATGCTTGATGTTCTGTATGTATTCTTTTATTTTAAGTAGTTTAAGCAACTTAAATATTATTTTACCCCTGTGTCATATAATTGCATAAGTGGCCATGACTTTGACTCTGTAACTGTGTTGAAAAATATGTGATATTATAAAATAAAAGAGCGTGTTGATATCCTTTTGGTAATACGCCAACATGCTATACATCTATAAGTAATCATGTAATAAAAACGATATACAAATATACCTATATACATTAGGTTGGCCCCTACTTTGTAGTCTTTGGAATTTCATTAAAATGCAGTACACAATTAACATTTAAAGTGAATACACGCTAGATTACTTAGAGGCACTCTAGTAATCTAAATTAAATGGAATGTATAAAGTAACCAATTGACTTCTCTCTGCATTACGAAGAACACTTACGTGTCAAATGACCCTAAATTGGAGTCAGCCAAGTCATTAGTCAATCATTAATGACATTCTTGCTTAACTGCTGGGTATTTATATACTCAGTGCCATCTTCTAGCAGTTTCATGAATTTTTTAACGTAGAAAACAAGAATGTTATATTTGCACAATGATCACCTAGAGCTTTTAGCTGCTGTAATGTTAATGTTAACAGTTTTAACAGTTATTGTTGTCGTACTTATAAGCAGTGTTATCAACATTGTTGATAAGTAGAAGTTTTTAATGATGGAAGTGTTTATAAACATGATGAGTGTTGCATGCAGAGGAATATGTTACAAATTTGGATTTTATACAATCATTTATTTTATATTTTATTTTTTTCTGTCAAAATTTCAAATATTCAAAGGAATTCGGTTGAAATTCATAAAATTCAAGGTGTATTCAATAAGGTGAAGTTACGAACACAGCTGATTATTGTTTGTTTGTTTATTTATGTTGTGTTTAAAAGTCTCAAAAAGTAGTTTTTTGTTTGTTGTTGACATTTAAAATATTTAAATTGAAAATAATGAAAAACTGAAAATTGTTTAAATAAATTTGTTCAAGGCGTTACAGAAAACAACAATGGAAATTATTTGGTGAAAATGAGTCAAATTTATAGCTTTTACTGACATAGCTAAATGGACTTATAATTCAATAAGGGTTATTGTGCGAAAATTCGAATTTTTGCAGAAGCAAAATACGTTGAAGTGAATTACTCCATTATAATGGATCTTGATCTTGAAGATAACGTTTTTTTAATTTTATATGTTCACAATTTTTGTTCTCTATGACAAGAGCTACAAATTTGCCTCAGAGAGTAAATGAAAATTCCGAACGGTCGATATAGCCATGTCCGCCTGTCCGTGTGTATGTTGAAATCAACTTTCCATAGCCCCCAAATAACAAACATAATTGATACATCAATATATCGTGAAAATCGGCCAACAAATGGCTGAGATATAAGGAAAAAACTGGGACAACCCCGATTTTTGGCCTATTTTTGATCTATATCTGGCTTACTAAGTCATTAATATAGACAATATGATAGATAGTCCATTGCAACAATTTATATATGGCTATAGTAATTTGGACCTACAATGGGTCAAAATCGGAAAAAATATATTTTAACCCGATTTTTGTTTACCAAAAAAAAATTTTTTCAGAATTTTTTTTTTTTTAATTTTTTTTATTAAATTTTTTTTTTTAAATTTTTTTTTTTTAAATTTTTTTTTTAAAATTTTTTTTTTTCACAAATTAATTTAAAAAAAAAATTAAAAAAAAATAAAAAAAAAAATTAAAAAAAAATAAAAAAACAATTTAGAAAAAAATGTTTTTTTAAATTTTGAAAAAAAAAATAATTTTGTTTACCTAAAAATATTTAAAATTTTTATTTTAAAGTATAATTTGGTAAAGGGTGTTTCTTTCGTTACTATGACGAATTGAATGAACTAAAAGTATTATAAAAACATACGGTTAATTCTTTAAAAAATATTGCTAGTTTGACCGAATTAAAAAGTGCAACCTCTAAACGTTATTTGAGTTTGCTCTGCTTTAAGGATTTGATTTTTAGATGATGGAGAACAATTTTATACCTTGGAAGCATCGAAAATCCAAATAAGGGAAGCCTTAATATACATATATTGACGGCTATATGCATGTAATTTACTATATACATACATGTATTTTATGTAGCTGGGTAGTTAAAGAAAAACTGTTTAAAAATGGGCTCAACGTTCACATTTTACAGTGTGCAATTTAACGAGTAAAAACTATTTAGAAAATCATATTTTTATACCCTTCACCTTCGTCAGAATTATATTGTGGAAATTACAAACGGAATGACAAACTTATATATAATAAGTTTGTCATTCCATTTGTAATTTACACAATATAATTTTCCAACCCTATAAAGTATATATATTCTATATCCTTATAGATAACGGAGTCGATTAAGCCATGTTCATCTGTCCGTCTGTATGTTGAAGTCAACTTTCCGTAACCCCCAAATAACTTACAAACAAAATTGATACATCAATATATCGGGAATTCTTCTGGCTCGGTTGATATTTAAAATCGAGAAAATCGGCCCCCAAATGGCTGATATAAGAAAAAAACCGGGCCAACCTCGATTTTTGATATATATCTGGATTATTAAGTCATTAATATAGACAATATGGATATCTAATGATAGATATTTCAAAGTCCATTGGAACGATCTACATAAGGCTCTTTTGTAATTTGGACCTACAATGGGTCAAAATCGGAAAAAAAATTTTTTAACCCGATTTTTTTTTTTTTTTTTACCAAAAAAAATTTTAAAATTAAAATAAAAACTATTTCGAAAAAAAAAATTTTTGAAAACAATTTTGAAAAAATATTATTTTCAAAATTTTGAAAAACAATTTAAAAAAATAAAATTTTTTTAATTTTGAAAAACAATTTTGAAGAATAAAATTAATTTTGTTTACCTAAAAATATTTAAAATTTTTATTTTAAAGTATAATTTGGTGAAAGTACAATTTGGTAAGATTCGGCACAGCCGAATATAGCTCTATTACTTGTCTTAAATGAATATGTTTTTCTTTGTACAAGGAAAGCTAATACACTAGAGATTAGAAACATTTTTTTAAAATTAAATGTTCATTTTGTTGTGCTCATGTACATTATAGCCGATCGAGTTCGTCTTTCAGCAAGTATATGTTATGACTAGTGTTGTCAGATTAGGGGATTTCTCCCCAAATTGGGGATTTTTTCTTGAAGTTGGGGATGAAAATTTGGCTTTGGGGATATGGGTATTTGATGGAGATGTTAACTACATTTCGGGGATTTTTAGGGAAATTTCAAAAATGAATTTTTTTCTTTTATTTGCTATTTTATTTTATAAATTAAAGCAATTAATAGAGAGTATACAAATGAATTTTAGTTTCATAAGTAAAGCAGCGAATATTTTTAATGAATTATGAAATGTGAAGACAAAATACTGATCTCAAAAAAATGTATTATTTAGATAAATTACATTTACAAGTAATTAGATTTGTCAAATGACTTTCTTTTTTTTATGAAATGGTTGAAGTCTCATTATCCGGGCTAGTTTAAAAATGCTAGCAATAAAGCTAAAAAAACTGGAAAATATGCAGACAAAAGCATAGATATGCATATTAAAATCAAAATTAAAGTTTACGATTTATTATATTGTAACAACAAATTTTGTTAAAAAGTACAAACAAATTATTCTAGTCTAAAACCAATATTCGATTGGTAAACAACTCAAAAGTAATATTTTCTTTAACAAATTATAGTCGAAGTGCGTAATACGCACATTTATGCAAGGATCAGCAAAAAATCACTTCTTCAATGTATAAAATATGCAAAAGCTTATTTTTCAAGCTTGAACAACTGCAGCAGATATTTATTTCATTTCGTTCTATTTATATTTCTAACTGGAAACCCTGGTTATGACCACTGATTTAATGCAACGTTCAAATGATTTCTTTGAAAATTATAGCTATTTTAAATACGGAGCGGAATATTTTAGTCAAATAGTGGGTTTATATCAGCGAAAGGCAGACTCACACCACTACAGTTTTTAGATATTGTAGTTGTATGAGTTGAGTAAAAAGTTGAGAAAAAAACAATAACAATAACTGAAATAAACAAGCATAAAAGCGAAAAGCGTAAAACAACCTGCTTCTGTCAATGCTCATGCGAGACTGACTGGTTTTGATTGTTTTTATACAATGTGTGTGCTTGCGTACATGTGAAAGCAAAAACAAGAGAGCTCATTTGAGAGCTCACTGCGTTTCGCTGGTTTATATTAAGTATATTCATTATAAAACATATTTGAGAATTCATTTTTAAATAATTTAGCATTTGCTTCACTGTATATCCATCCATACAATGTAACATGCTATATTTATGGTAAATATATTTCATAATTACGAGTAAAGTGGAAAAAGACATACGTAAAGCCAACAGGAAAATATAACTGTTTAAAATCGTTGTAAGAGCCTTTAAAAAAATAATGTATTAAAAAATCAGTGGAAATGAAATGAACTCAAATAATTGACATTTTAAAATTAACAAGGTTTTCAATAAAATTAACATACACTTTAGCATATAAAAACATCTGCATATGCGAGGAGTGTGTCCACTGAAATCTATACATATTACATGTAAAATTTTAAGATTTTGAGAAAGGAAATAATTCGGCTCAAACCCGACCAGCACCGAGAAGATGATTATAAACAGTTTTCATTTAAAATGTATGTGGGAGCTACAACTAATTACGGACCGATCGTATTGGTAGTGTGAGTTCAGCGTATATAAAACTTATTTATGTTGAATTTGGTTTGGACTATTTTAAATAGGGCAGTTGTATGGGGGCTAGGAGAAATAATGCACCGATTCTAGTCAAATTCAATAGGCTTCGTTCTTGGCAAAATAGAAACGTTTTTGCCCAATTTTGACGAATCATCTTTGAAATTGCGAAATTGTAGTTTGATTACAAGGTTTATGTGGATGGACGGAAGGACGGACAATGCTCAATTGACTCAGAAAGTGATCCTGGGTAGATCCTGAACATCAGCACTAACCCAATACACCCTCCACTGCATGGTGGTGTAGGGTATAAGAATAGCAGAAAAAAGTTATTCTTTTATTACTACTGGCATAATTGATTGGGTCGTTTACAAGTAGTGTGTGCACTAGCAGGCGCTTAGTTGTCTTTCCCTGATACTGAGGTCCACTTTAAAACAAAACGTTACTACTGCGTCTATTTCCGTGAGTGACAGATCTTTGAAATAGTCTAGATCATGATCTTATCCTGCGTACCTGTTGAGTTTCACAGTCACGTACATTTCCCTTCTTCGTCCATAGTTGTTACGTGGGTAGCCTATAAATTGTGACATATATACAATCATATAGTGCTCAGTAGAGTTTCTAATAAGAAAGCATTGATTCTTTCCCATACTAAAGCATTTTAAAGATTCTACAAATGGTTCAGTTCAGTCTCTTCATTTCATCCATTCATCAATCATATTCGATACCACAACCAAGGCGATATGAATGTCCATTTGAAAACTGAGTCAAAAACAATTAGCCAGAACTAGAGATGCCCACCGGGTGCCCGAACATCACTTTGCGATATTCGAGCATGTAGAATGTCAAACTGCATGAAAAAGGCACACAAAATTACAACTTTCCCTATTTATTTATGGAAAACGGGATTTAGAAAATCTCGAAAATCCCGGGATTTAAAATTTAAAAAATTCCGGGCTTCGGGATTTAAGAAATCCCGGGATTCCCCGTTTGGCATCTCTAGGCAGAACTTAATGCAATAAAGCCAAAACGCATTTCCATCTTCTTACGTTGGATATCAATGGTCGACGTATCGATATGTAATTCTCTGATTCTTTGGCGGTTTTATCGTTGATGTTAATTTATGCCTGAAAAAAGATGCAGGTATCGAGCAATCTCATAGAAAACATGAGCCTAAAAGTACATTACTGCACAGAGAAAACAGATTCTGACAGCAAGCGAATTTGTTTCCAATCGAATGATTCTACTTTAGTGACCGAATTTTAAAGTTGTGGCTACAAGATTTTAGAAGGGGTAACAAATGTTTGGTTGCTTCATCCGAAATTCTTCTTTGTCAACTGACTTTCTGTTGATAGAACCGAACAATTATGTGTATACAACCGAATCATTCGATTGGCAACAAATTCGGTTGATATCACGAATCTGTTTTCTCTGTGTGGCAATTCTGTCAGTATGGACTGCTATCTTATAACCCCAATGGATACAGTTTCAGCCCAGGACGTATCACAGTTCGGTTTAGGTAACATATAATCCGTCTGCTGGCCCAAGATTGGTCTCCCTAGTTTTTGTAGAATGGTGTCGTGACCAATACGGTCATCCTTCAGTCTGCCTGACTCTTTTAAACTTATGCTATTCAGCGTAGTTCCCCGTCTTGTTCGTTTTTCTTTGGTCTATCCCTCAGTTAGGGCCTTGGCTATTAAAAATATATTCACATTTGTTGAATACCCTCTCTATAATTAGAAAATATGCCAAAACGTACACTTTCCTGTCAAGTGTTTCCTCAATAGTACCGACAACTTCATCTAATGCTGTTAACACTGATCTTCCTTTAAGGTATGCGTGTTGTACTCTGTAGAAGTTATTCAATATCAGGATATTCCATGACATGTATGCAACCGAATCATTCGATTGGCAACAAATTCGGTTGATATCACGAATCTGTTTTCTCTGTGTGGCAATTCTTCACTATGGACTGCTATCTTATAACCCCATTGGATATAGTTTCAGCCCTGGACGTATCAAAGTTCGGTTTAGCTAACATATATTCCGCCTGCTGGGCCAAGATTGGTCTGCCTAGTTTTTGTAGGATGGTGCCGTGACCAATACGGTCATCCTTCAGACTGCCTGACTGTTTAAAACTTCTGATCTACAGCATATTTCCCGTCTAGTTCATTATTCGTTGGTCTATTCCTCAGTTAGGGTCGTGGATAATGAAGATATACTCACATTTGTTGAATACACTCTCTATAACCAGAAAATATGCCAAAAGATATTCTTTCCTGTCAAGTGTTTCCTCAATAGTACCGACAACTTCATGCAATGCTGTTACTCTGCTAAAGTTATCCCATATCAGGATATTCCATGACATAGATATCAACCAGTCAAAAACTACATAAATATAGCAAATTTAAAAAGATTTAATGAAACAGTAGACACATGCATTCAAAAACAGCAGTCAACTGTCAGAATCTTAAGCAAGATATAATGAAAACAGTAACAAAAGAATGGAGATCAATCAATAGATTAGACTATTGTTGAACGTGAGACTAATTTTAAATGTTTCTGCGTTGCTGTTTGAGAAAATCCATAATTTTGACCTGTCGCAGTTTTTCTCGACTCACTCCTTACACTTGCATATTAAACTTGTATATTCAAATGTCTTTCATTGGTTGCTCCATGCGTATGAGTAATATGTATGTAATTATTTCTCCCTCAATCTCCCTCTACCCTTGTTTTGTAACGTTCACTTCTCTGAGCATGTTTTATCTTGTTACTCATACGGTCTGTTAAATTTGTTATTAAACATATATTTTTGTTAATTATTGTTGTTGCTTGAGTGGTTGTTTTTGTTGTTGTTTGTTTATCATTTGTACAATACTTTTTCATTAACTCACTTATTTATTTGAATTTTCGTCTGTCCTGCTCCTTCCTTCCATTCGTCCAACTGCGTTTCCGTTAACGTGGCCATTATTTACTCGTATGTATCATAAATGTATGTCTGTGTATTTTTTATTTGCAACTCATTTAATATAATTTTCAGGTTTTCATATGAAAATACATGATTGTTGGTGTCTACATTCACATTTATTTGCCTAATGGACGAGGGTAATCTCATAAGTGACTATTTTGTGAAAAATTTTAAGAAATGTTCAGTCTCTTAACAAGTTTATCATCTCTTGTTTTTCTTATATATTTTTACTAGAATTTTTACTTTTCATTAAAATAATTTTTCAACCTGACCCCCAAATTTATTTCTATATGTGTAAATACTTATGGACTGTTGGTTGTTGATTTTTCATTTATACTCGCACATGTGTGTGTGTGTGTGTCGGTGTACGTGTGTGTTTATTAAAGTATTTAATATAATAAATAACGGCAATAAAAACCGGAAATGTTTGTAGTGTTTACCTGCCTGCATGCAACAACATCGAAAAAACGAAACAACAGAGAGACCGAATAAAAGCTTCAATATTGAAAACTTTACAGAAGAAGATTTAAACACGTTTTCAACAAATGGTGACGACTAATTAATAACGGTACAAAAAATTACATATTTTTACTTGTTCAATACATACATACATACATATATGTATACACGAGTACTTGGAATTGTATGAGTGTTGTTTAATTAAATACAACGAAACGAACGATACAAACTTCCTAAAAAGTTAAACACATATTTTAACGTAATTATAAGTGTGCGACACATTGAAATTTAATAAACAGCCAGCATAAATTATTAAATTATAATAATGTTGAATTGGATTTTCCATTTTATTATCAATATGGAATTTTAAAAGGGTTACATGTTTTTACAAGTTTCTAATTAAGCCGCCACACAATAGTCATGACTTTTGAACTCAAAAATTATGTGTGTAATTTAAAAAATATTTTAAGTATGATAGAGTAAAGGTCATTAGTGTTTATAAACCGTTTGGTTCCCACGCAGTTACAAGGTCGTTCGAATTAGGGAGATCGATTTTTAATATTCATTTAAAATGTAACAAGTAAGAGAGCTATATTCGGCTGTGCCGAATCTTATATACCCTATATCACAATTTTTTTTAAAAATAGTTTTTCAAAATTTAAAAAAAAAAAATAAAAAATTTTGAAAATTTTTGTTATTTTAAAAATAGTTTTTTTTTTAATTTTTTCCCAAATTTTTTTTTTTTAATTTTTAAAAAAAAAATAATAATTATTTATTAGTGAAAAAAATAGCGACCGAGCCGGAAGAATTCCCGATATATTGATGTATCAATTATGTTGGAAGTTATTTGGGGGCTACGGAAAGTTGATTTCAACATACAGACGGACATGGATATATCGACTTCGCTATCTATGACGATCCAGAATGTATATACGTTGCGGGGTCACATATGAAAAATGTAGAAATTACAAACGGAATATAAAAAGGAGGCGATTTTGGCCATATATATTGTTACGAATGTGCAATGACGATTTGAATTTAACGGTCTGTAACGACTGCCTGCAGCATTCATCATGTTTGAAGGCACGTCCATCAGTAGCATGCGGTTATTGGCATTGTTTGTATGTATGGCAACACTAAATGTTTGGGCTGCTGACAATGACATCGAAGGCTCTGGAATTCGAACATTCAAGGTTTGTCCGTTAAGAGCATTGTAGAAGATTCCCGAGAGATGGCGTGTGTATAAATAGTGGCAGAGGCTGCAGTCGTGAGTGGAGTTGATCATTGGCGCTGTTAGAGTTAACATCAACTGTAGTGTACATTTGAGCTTGTCATTATAAAGTGTGTGTGTGCATTTCTGCGAATTGATAGACGTGTAAAAAGACACTGAGTGACTATTTGAATTGTTGTTGGTGTACATTTTAAATAAATAAAGAGTTGTTACAAATTATAAACTACTAAAACTGCTTTTTGTTTGCAATCAAAAGTATCCGGTTTATTTAAAGGAAATAAACCCCGTTTTTAAAAGGTAAAAACGTAACAATGTGTCACCGCATCATGCTCAGACGCGTCGACCGATTTCAAAAAAAGTTATTCGAACCTATATGGTTTATACTAAGTTTGGTTGAAATCGGTCGACGCGTTTGAATGTGATTAGGCGACATACGTAAGGCCAAAATCGTCGCTTTTTTTATATGTTGTATATAGAAGTTTTCTTATTTTGTTTTGCCTGGCAAAGCAGACACAGGGATCTATTGGATGTATAATTTAAAAGTGCGGGATTTTTTCAAATGTTTAGCTTTTATTTTGAAACATTTGTACAATATAAATTTATTCAAAGTATTGACCATTGTTAGCTATGAACTTTTCCAACATTCTGGCAACATATGGATTCTGAGCCAAAAGAACTGCTCATCTTCTGAGCCCAATAACGAAACAAGCCAATTTCGTATTCTCTTCCAAAGTGAAGTGTATCCCAGAAAGAGCGTTCTGCATCGATCGAAATAAATATTAGTCGGGCGGAGCATGGTCTAGAGGGAAAACTTCCCAACCATTTCATTCTAAATACTTTTTAAACAGGTATTACAACATGTGGCCGAGCGATGCACAGTGGGGCAGAATCAAAATTTTTTGGGGCATTTCTAAACGGCTGGTCCGATCGGGATAAAATTTGACATGGGCGTAGCCAAGGAGTATTCGAGTTTAAGTTATTAAAATGGACAATACAAATGCTCGAGGGGCGGCGCAATAGGGGCTTAAATTAGGGTACCATCGACATGTAAAATTTTTAAACACGTGCCATTTTTTTGTTTCCGATCCGATTTCAAAGATTTGTATATTTTTAGAAAGCGCTTGGCTAGATATTGACTTGACATTTTTTTTTTTGTAAGACCAAAAATTAACTTGTCTATACAAAAAAAAATAATTCGGAATAAATGTGGGTCAAATTGTTCCTAATATTTACAAACCTATTTAAATTTTGATACAATTTTTAGTTTTGGAAACTCAGTAAATATGTAATGTGCAATAAAATCTTTATTTATTGACAAAACTCAATTAAATTTTCAACGTTTTTTAAACTTCTCCTTATAATTAACAAACTGTAAAAAAACTTGTCAAAAGGCCAAAGGGCATCCCGCAATTCCTAAAAATTGGTACGAAAATCCCAAAAATGGTATCTTTACAATTTTGCCCATAGGGTCCGCGTTTCCTTCGGGGCTGGGAAAATACTTTGGCGGAAAATAGGGAACACATCAAGGTTTCTAACGCTGTTTTCCGTTTTCTGATCCCAGCTTTGGGATTTTAGAACATGTGGTCCAAAGTTGAAATTTTGATAAAAAATAGGTAAAATTCCGGAGGGCGTAGGGCCGACGTATTCGAAAAACAAGACATGTCGTTTATACCAAAATGTTCTCCGTAAAGATACCTTACGGAAACACATAAAACTGTTGTATGTTCTTAAATAAAGTTTTTTTTTAATAAAAAAAAGAGTTAAGTCACCTTTTCGTCCAAAAAACTGCAAAAATTTATTATTTTTTTAATTTTCAAATTGAAAATCGTTTTGTTTTGGATCTGTAATTGACATTGCCCTGAAATCTTTTGAATTTTATTCGTAATTTAGTTGCCTAACTAACAAAACAAATTCGAGTCCATTCGGTCCAAAAGTAAGCTCTATATCTTAAAAAAGCGGACCAAGGTATGGCAAAATTTTAAAAGTTCAATTTTGGAATGCCTATAACTCGGAAATTATAAGAGATAAATAGCACACGCAAGCATGTTTTTTCAAGAAAAATAAATATACAAATCTTTGAAACCTTACCTAAGCGCCATGAGTATTTGGCTTTGGAGTCGGTTTACTGGTTGGGCAGGCTTCACTTCACGATATCTTACTCTTCAGTTTATTGTAATGGATCAATTTTTCATCGCAAGTAATAAGTCTGTGCAAAAATGATTTTCTGTTATAGCGTTCAAGCAAAATATTCTTTCAAGTTCTCTCAGCTTCAATTCTAATGTTACCCAATTTTCCAGCTTTTAGATAAATCCTGCTGCTTGCAAACTTTTTGAAATTGCTGATTGAGTAGCTCCCAAGGATTTTGCAAGCTCTTGTTGAGTTTGTCAACAATATTCATGGATTCAAGACTAATTCTTGGTCTTCACACTTTTTTGGCAGACATGGGCGATCTTTGTATTCCGTGTTAAAATCACCACTTCTGAACCAAACAGACCATCTCTCGCACGTTGAAAGAGGAAGCTGGAGGGTTTCAGTCCGAAAAATAAGGACGAATTTTGTGAAAAAATCCGGGAAGAGTAGTTTTCCATTGACAAGGACGTTTGCAAAAAAATGGTTGATTCCATGAGTCGCAGATGCAATAAAGTTGTGAAAAACAAAGGTAAAGCAACGAAATATTAAAATAAAATATTTTTTTAACAAAAAATTAAATGATGTGAAATTGAATCCTTTTCCGCGTTTCTATTATATTTTCCAGTAAAAATATTGACTATTTACATTGTTAGTCATAAAATTCATTAAAATGTAAATGAAAAGAGGAATGATTAGGATTTTTCTTATGCTGTATGTCTGATAAACAAAACTGAATACAAAACTTGTCTAATATACTTACAAAATTTGAAAAAAAAGCTCTCGTTTCTATTATTTTTTCCAACACTGTATGTACCCTTAAAAATGAAATATAAGATACGCCATCTATTGTAAACCTCAATTTGTTAAAAATATCTTAATTTTATAATTTTGAAAAGATGACAAAAACTAACCGCTTCTGTTTCAATGAATCTGAATCAGAAAAGAACAACTTCCATCACAAGACAACTCCATGCGAAATTCATAGCATTCTCAGCTATTTGAACACACATGCGCATATAGAATTCGACTAATTTTTCGAATCTTTACAAGTTTTTTTCTGCTAAAATATGAATCAATTGGTCAATTCACAAGGTCTCTTATCAGTCATATTGTCATAATGTCCTAACAGATCACAACTCAGCTGCTCGGCTTAACCGACTCTTAGGCATTCGACGTTGGTCTCTGCTGGTTCGTTATGATAACACAATAAACATAGCTTAGAAAGTAGTATTATTTTAGGACATTTTTTTGCTTGAAAAACAATAAAAACCATTGTGAAATATTAGGATATTATTAGGACCTTGTGAATTGACCAAATATTTACAACATGTTTATGTCCTGAACTAATTTTGAATCTTTAAAAATTCAAATGATTTAATTAAACTTTGCTATTTAAACGAACGTACCTACATAAAACAAACAACAAAATTATAAATTCTAAAACATACCAAACTGTCAGAAAAATAAACAAAAAACTTTTTGTTTTTAAAATGCAACAGGGCTAAAACACACATAGAAAAAAAAACTACCAGAAAACAATACGTAAAATTAAAAGTGATTTTAAAGGATTTAGGAAAAAACTTAAAAGTTTAAACCATTTAATACCATTTAAATCCCCATTTTGAGTTTAAATTACAGAAAAAAAAAATTACTACAACAGAAATAAAATGCACAAAAACAAATTCACTGAAATGAATACAACAGTCATGCAAATGTATTTGTATAAGTTTTCACACAAAATACAGATAATAAATAGTAAAATAAATTCAATTAATACATTATGGACCCGATAATGAATCAATGAATGCTCAAAGTGTATTGAATGTGTGCAAGCCGGGGTGTTTGTATGATATAGTGGAATATAAGAGTAAATTTATTACTGATTTGCTGGATTACAGCCATATTTATCTGTGAATTTTTGCAAGTTATTTGCATGGTAACTGTATGAGGCATATAAATTAGTTAATACACATTTTACAACTGCTGCTGCTATTTTCTAGAATCACCTACAAAAATTGTATGCAGCTGGGTTTATAAAACAAAAACTATTTGATAAGCATACATATAAAACACACACAGCCACAGTCACAGTCTCACCACACAAATACATTTATATTCATTTGTAACCGGACTTAAAAGAAAAACTAACCTCAAAACAAAACCAGAAAAAAACAGGAAATACATTTTATACTCGTATTTTGTTTAATACATGGTCAGCACAACAACAAGTACAACAAACATGCATACAATTTCATATCGATATACAAACACACATGCATACATACTCATACTTATTTATTCACCCATAAACATGTTTACAATGCATTGTAAGCAAAAAAGTATGAGTAAAATTCTAAAAGAGTGTGGCTAAGCATTTTAAAGGGTGAGAGTGAGAGAGAGGTAGTTTTAATATGGCGCCTTTTGTAACATAAACATGTTTAACAACAGCTACAAAAGGAAGCAACAATTTTAAATACGATGGAGTTAAAACTAACTCGACCATAAATACGAAAACACACAATAACACATACTAAATACATCTAGCAACTCTCTTAACATGGAAAATGTTTAGCAGTGTTATTAAATATTCATAAACAAATTTTGCAAAAAACGAAAGAACGAAAAATACAAAATCCTTTAATGTTAGATATTTTGGTTTCGTTAAATACTCGTAGGCAAACAAAACTAATTTGTATAAAAGATTATTAAACCATAAAAACTGTGTAATAGTTAAGGCTAAATCATATTTAAAGTTTCAAATTTATCTTTTAAAGGTAGGGTCACACATGGCAAATATTTACTCAGAAAAACGTAACCACATTTTTTACCACAAATTTGTTTGACGTTGTTTACTCTTACAAGTGTTTTGTAAGATCAAACAACATCAAATAAAATAAAACTAAATATTTGTTTTAAATTTTGTCCTAAGTAAATGGAATTTTTGAAATATATAATGGAATTCAAATATTTTTAAGTTTTTACCTTTTAAAAATGGTGGTTTATTTTCTTTTAAATAAAACGGATTCTTCAAATGCAAATAAAAGCTCCAAGTAGTTTTAAAATTGCAACAACTCTTTTTTTATTTAACTTTATACAACAATTTAAATAGTCACTCTCTTTTAATACACACTCTTATATTACACATTTTAAAAACACACTGGTAATAGCGCGTTTGATCATTAAGCATGATATGGTATTTGCGGCCTGGGTTCGATTCCCAGCCGCTTGAATTATGCGCCATCTCACCACCAGAGGCGCTGCAACCTGCACTAATAACAAGCATAACGCGCAATTGCAGAGTTGTCAATAAAAGCCTTTCTCCTCCTTTCAACACCTTTCCTTCTACAATCTATATCCCCTTTCCAAAGAAAGTAACACAATTATATATAGGCATATTAATTGCCTGAGTGTAACTTCTCTTTTAAAAAAAAAAATAATACACAAACGATTTTAGAGCAATTTCAATTACAGATCCAAAAATAAACGATTTTCAATTTAAAAATTAAAAAAATAGTAGATTTTTGCTGTTTTTTGGGCGAAAAGATGACTTAACTCTTTTTTTATTTAAAAAAAATTTTCTTTGAGGACATATAACAATTTTATGATTTTCTGTAAGATATCTTCATGCAGAACATTTTGGTATAAAAAACATGTCATAGTTTTCGAAAATGTCGTCCCTACGACCTTCGGAATTTGACCTATTTTTTATCAAAATTTCAATTTTGGGCCACATGTTATAGAATCCCAAAGCTGGGATCAGAAAACGGAATGTAGTTTTGGAAACCTTGGTCTGATCCCTATTTATTTCCAAAGTATTTTCCCAGTCCCAAAGAAAATGTGGATCCTATGGGCAAAATAGTAAAAAATACAATTTTTGAGATTTTCGCTACAATTTTTAGGAATTGCGGGATTCCCTTTGACCTTTTGATAATTTTCTTTACATTTTGTTATTCAGAATGAAAAAATAAAAAAACCTTGAAAATTTCGATGAGTTTTGTTAATAAATAAAGATTTTATTACATATTACATATTTGTCGAGCTTCTAAGACTATTAGGAACAATTTAATCCACATTGCCATTTTTTGTTTAGAGAAGTTAATTTTTGGTCTTATAATAACATTTCAAGTCAATATCTCAATTAGTTTCAAAAATATACCACTTTAAAACTCCTTTCTTCAAAAATTTTGCACTTTTTCATACTAAAAAATTTCAATAAATTTTCTTAATACTTAGCTCTGACTTAGTCACATTAAAATATAAAAAAGTGCAATATTTTTGAAGGACGGAGTTTTAAGGTGGTATATTTTTGAAACTAATTGAGATATTGACTTGAAATTTTATTATAAGACCAAAAATTAACTTATCTAAACAAAAAATGCCACGTGTTTAAAAATTTTACATGTCGAAGGTACCCTACTTTGAGATCCCATTGCGCCGCGCCTAAAGCATTTGTGGGGTCCATTTTAATAACTTAAACTCGAATACTCCTTGGCCATTTAGAAATTCCAGATTTATTTCCAAAAAATGTTGATTCTGCCCCACTGTGCACAGGGCAACAAAATAGACAAAATTTTAGAGGCTTTTTAAACCACTACACAATTTTGATGTATTGTGGTTCCAAATTTTAAATTCTATGGAGAGGTCTTTTTTTAAAAAAAAAAATTAAATAAAATTGCTATTTTCACATAAAAAATATATTTTTTGCTTTAATTTGTTATTATAACTCCGAAACTACTGAGCCGATTGAAACTCACTGTATACATGCAAATTTGTACATAGCATAGGAAGAATATTTTCAAAATTTAATAAATCGAAAGATGAACACTAACTACTCTATTTTATGTATATCGAACAAAAAAATTAAAATTTTGTGAAAATGAGCAAATTCACTTAATTGTTAATAAATTCCAAAAGAATCCTTCGATTTTTATGATCTATATTTCATTTTGTTTCTATTGCACGTTTTCAATTTTTCATGATTTTTTTAAATCAAAAAAATTTTATATTTTCTCATAAAAAATATATTTTTTGCTTCAATTTGTTATTATAACTCCGAAACTACTGAGCCGATTGAAACGCAATGTATATATGAAAATTTGTACATAGCATAGGGAAAATGTTTTCAAAATTTAATCAATCGAAAGAAGAACATTAACTACTCAATTTTATGTATATCAAACAAAAAAATTAAAATTTTGTAAAAATGAGCGAATTCACTTAATTGTTAATAAATTCGAATAGAATTCATAGATTTTTATGATCGATGTTGCTATTATATGTGGCTATGCGATAAAGTAAGAGACCTGAACAATTTCCGCTGTTTTCGATTTTTCATGAGTTTTTTAATACAAAAAATTTGTTGTTTTCTCATAGATTTTGTTGTTGTTTTTTTTAATTAAAATTTTTTTTTTAATTTTGCTTACCTAAAAATATTTGAAATATAGAATATAGCTCTCTTACTTGTTATACCCTTCACCATGAGTGGCAAGGGTATATTTAAGTTTGTCATTCCGTTTGTAATTTCTACAGTTTTCATTTGCGACCCCACAAAGTATATATATTCTGGATCGTTATATATAGCGAAGTCAATATAGCCATGTCCGTCTGTAGGTTGAAATCAACTTTCCATAGCCCCCAAATAACTTACAAACATAATTGATACATCAATATATCGGGAATTCTTCCGGCTCGGCCACTATCAAGAAAATCGGCCCACAAATGGCTGAGATATAAGGAAAAAATCGGGGCAACCTCGATTTTTGGCCTATTTTTGATCTATCTAAGTCATTCAAATAGACAATATGGATATCTAATATCCATATCAAAGTCCATTGCAACGATTTATATAAGGTTATAGTAATTTGTACCTACAATGGGTCAAAATCGGGAAAATTATTTTTTAACCCGAAAATTTTTTTTTACAAAAAAAAAATTTTTTTATAATTTTATTTTCACTAATAAATTAAAAAAAATTTTAAAAAAATTTAAATTTTTAAAAAATTTAAAACAATTTTGAAAAAAAAAAAAATTTTTTAATTTTGAAAAACAATATTGAAAAAAAAATTTAATTTTGCTTGCCTGAAAATATTTAAAATTTGTATTTTAAAGTAAAATTTTGTGAAGGGTATATAAGATTCGGCACAGCCGAATATAGCTCTCTTACTTACTACAGAACTTATTGTTACGAATGATACTGATTTTGAACAAATTGCTAAGGGAAGTGAAGTTTCAGAAATCATAAGGAAAAAAATCAGAAGAGACATTTTCTGAACATAAAACTATTTTTGCCAATATAATTTTTATTATATTATATTAGTTTTTTTTCAAATTGAATTTTTCGAAACCAACTCGATACAGTACTTATTGTTACGAATTTGCAATAGTGATTTGAATTTAACGGTCGTAACGACTGCCTGTAGCATTCATCATATTTATAAACACGTCCATCAGTAGAAGCTTCTACTTATCAACAATGTTGATAGCATGCGGTTATTAGCATTGTTTATAAGTATGGCAACACTAAATGTTTAAGCTGCTAACATTGACATGGAAAGCTCTAGAATTCGAACATACTAAATCATTGTAGAAGATTCACGAAAGATGGCGTGTGTATAAATAGTGGCAGTGGTTGCAGTCGTGAGTTTAGTTTATCATAGGCGCTATTAGAGTTAACATCAACTGTCTTATACATTTAAGTTTATACATTATAAAGTGTGTGGGCATTTCTGCGAATTGATAAACGTTTATAAAGACACTGAGTAACTATTTGAACTGTTGTTGTTGTACATTTTAAATAAATAAAGAGTTGTTACAAATTTTAAACTACTAAAACTGCTTTTTATTTACATTCAAAAGTATCCGGTTTATTTAAAGGAAATAAACCAACGTTTTAAAATGGTTAAAACATAACAGTATTTTCCCTTAATTTCCGATGGCCATTTCAAATAACATACATTATTTAAATTATCCTTTTTCACTCAAATATTTATCTACTTCCCACACAAGTAACTAAAGTATATTGTACTTAATCTTACATTTAAAATAAAATTGTTTGTTCATTTTTCTTCTTCCTCTTAAATTGTCCAAACTATTGTACAAATAACAAATACATTAAGATTATATTCTTATCCCTTTTTTACAGTGACCATAATAATGATCATTAAAAAAATATAGAAATGCAGAAAATAATATTAAATAAATTCTATAGAATTTGAATTTTATATAAAAACTTTAAAAGCACATGTATTAGAAATTGCTATTTGAATGCATGTAACAGTTTGTATGTGCCTGGGCGAGTAAATTTGGAGCCAAAATGTAATTTAATTGTGGCCATTACATAGTGCAGTTTTTATTTCTTCCTTTTTTTTTTTTTTTGAGATGCTTTGCTGGCATCAAACTTACAACAATAGTGAATGTGTGTGTTTGTGATCTAGATCAAATATTCATGTTCATTATTGCTTTCCTTAGGAAACAATAACTCGAATAAGTTTTTGCTATGAATATTTTGGAATTAAAATAATGTTTTAAAAATGTATGTATTTGTTCTTTAATTTTGTATGGGTGGATTTATTAGCATTAAAATATTATATTTTACAACTTGTTTTAAGTAATATTTTGTCTTACATCCAAATGTTTAAGATAAAACAATTTGCAATGCTATATTTGTCTACACCGAATGTTAAATACCCTTTTAATCATGAATTAAATTGATATCCTTTTGAATACACAAACATACCAGCTTGGAAATGTTCAGTGAAAATTACAACAACTTACTTGATTTTTCACATTAAAATTATAGTTATAGGCTCAATAATAAACATATTTGTGTGTCAAATATCAATATGATTTTTGCGACATTGTCTCACATTTTTGTCTATAACTTTTTTTCTTCTAAATCAATTTAGCTGATTATCAATACCATATTGCTTAGGACAATGATTAATATTTTTGAGTGAATTTGATTAATTTCATTTGTGGATTTTGGAAATGAGCGTGATTTACACACACAAACTGTTGGAAGATTTCAATTTTCAAAAATTCTAGAGAATAATCAAAAAAAGACACGCGGACGGATAAAACTATTAAAATTGACTTAGAATTTAATAAAGACCTAGAACTGAACTGGTATAAGATTAATAATTTCGACACTAAAAGACAAACTTCATCTCATGCAGTTGTGTTTGTAGATTTCTATAGCTTCCAATTGAATTAAATTTTTCACACAAAATATATTGGTTATATGACTTAAAAATCTTGGATTTACAATAGCTGACTTATCATTTGAACACGTTTTTGTTTTTAATAACTTATATGTCATTTTGAAGGGTACATATTTATCATTTATTCTCACTTATTTATTGAACATTATATTATAAACAACAAAGTTTTTTTGCCTCGAAAATGTAGAATTTTGTACCAACAAGTACACCGATTGCTCACCAAAGATTATGGTGAATGCGTTCCGTAATTTTCAACGTGCGAGAGATGGTTGTGTGCGGTTGAGAATTGGTGATTTTGACACGGAAGACAAAGATCGCCCAGGCCAACCTAACAAGTTTGAAGACCAAGAATTGGAGTCATTATTCCATGAAGATTGTTATTAAACTCAACAAGATCATTAATCAGCAATTTCAAAATGTTTGCAAGCAGCAGGATTCACCCAAAAGCTGGGAAATTGGGTACCATACGAATAGAAGTCGAGAGACCTTGAAAGACGATTTTGTAAGTCCGAAATGATGCTTGAAAGCTATAAAAGAAAATCATTTATGCATCTATTCAATACTTGCAGTGAATAATGGATCCATTACGATAGCCCGAAACGTAAGAAATCGTATGTGCAGCCCAACCAACCGAATCGACACCAAAGACAAATATCCCTGGCGCTAAGGTAATGCTCTGTATTTGGTGGGAACAAAAGGCTCCTATCTATATATATAAAAATGGTTGTTTGTATGTATGTGGGTATGTATGTATGTTCCGAATGAACTCAAAAACGGGTAAACCGATTTTGATGAAATTTTCAGGGTATCTTCAGAATAGCCTAGCGGGTAACACTGTAGAGTCAGATTTTTGATTTTCGGTCTAAATACTTTCTTTTATTCCCAACGTTCAAACTATGACAATTTTCAATTTGTTGCTTAACATCATTCTAAAAATTTTAATTCAAAGTGGTGTACTCTGAAGCGAATTATTTGGTGTAAGCGAAGAAAGGAATACATTTCAACATATATCCGGTACTATAAAAGTTCTTTTATATTATCAATCGATGATAAACAATTTTGTTTACTATTGCATATTAGGTGCATGAATAAGAAATTTCCATATGAAATCTATGAAAAAAAAATAATATTTTGAATAACTCTCCGCATTCCACTTTTAATAAAAAATAACGGTTTTATTCAAATAAAATTTGTTTTAGAAAGGGCATCGACGTCTAGAGCCGCAGAAACGGGAGGAGATCGAGAATCACGACTTCAGCAAATGCATCTTCATCGAGTGCTGCGGAGACACCTCAACAGCATATCGAAAGACTAGAAGCCAATCGCTCCCGAATGTCTCGATCAAGAGAAAGAATCGATTTAAAGTTGCCGGCATTTTATTACAATAAGTATAATGACTACAGAAATCACAAGGACGTACTGATTGCCGCAATGGACAAACATTGCTTACATTGCCGCGTATTGAAGTTCCCAAAGAATCCCAGAGAATGTGCTGTTCGAACTGTAAAGTTATTCTGCCACCAGTTATTGAGCTGCCTAAGCTCCTTCTAAGTTACATTTTAGGCGCCAATCCTATTTCCAAGCACTTCCTTCAAAATATCCAAAAGTGAAACTCATGATTTCAAATGACGTCGGCTTCATGCCCACCTTTAAAGTTCAAGGCCAAATGTACCACAGAATTGGATCATTGCTCCCGCTTCCCAATGATGATGCGAAGTTCCTCCAAATTTATTTCACTGGAAATGAAGCTACAGAAGCCGAACGCTATCAACGAACATGCGTGTGCATTTGCTGCAATACCCTTCTGCCGAAACATTCTCAAAACAATTGTTGGACATCAGAAATGGAAAAATTTCAATTGATCTCGCCACAAATGAGATTTCGTTGTTGACAAGGTATTCCCAAGTCTTACAACCAACTACAAAAATTCGGATTGGCTGTGGGAACATGCAATTTTGGCACCAACAAATTATGATGTTAACAAGCTCAATAAACAAATACAATTGAAACTGCCTGGCGAAACAATAAAATGCAAATCGATTGACACAGTAATGAACTAAGAACAAGCCGTCGATTATCCTACTGAATTTTTGAATTCATTGGAACCAGCCGGACTGCCACCACATGTATTAAAATTGATGGTTGGATCACCGACTTTGTCCGACACTGTATATTAAAATCGAGATCGAGATGCAATATAAAACAGATGTTTTCTAAGGGCCAGCAACGCGGACCGGGTTCAGCTAGTCTGTTATGTGCATCATGACAACGCTCGGAAATATGTTGTAATATATGTTAAAAAGTATTTAGAATGAAGTGGTTGGGAAGTTTTGCCTCACCCGCTTTATAGTCCAGACCGTGCCCCATGGGACGACTATTTGTTTCCATCGATGCAGATTGCACTCTCAGAACCTTTTGAGCCTTTTTCGGAAAACCTGCCATTATGGTTTTTATAGTGATTTCTGTCACTTTGTTCGAACAGGTTATCCATCTCTGTTTAAAATCTACCACACTTTTGGACACCTTTTTTGTGCTCTTCAATTCTCTTTTAACAAGAGCCCAATATCTCTCCACTGGCCTTAGCTACAGGCAGTTTGGAGAATTTGCCTCTCTTGGTACACATAACACATTATTGTTCTTGTACCACTCAAGACTTGTCACTTGTACCATTCAAGTGACAGGATGCCAAATCAGGCCAAAAATAAGTGGACACACGAAGAAGTCTTATGAATGAAAGCATGCTCTTTTGTAAACATTCCTTGATGTAAATTTCGGTATTTATAGAGTCCTTTGTAACATTTGTTTGGATTTTTTGTAGCAACTGCATATTGCTTACCATATCAAGAACTTTTTGGGAAATTTTGTCTGCTTTTGGGTGCTAAACTTTTCTTCAACATTCCCTCAAGCATTAGCAACATCAAAATTTTGACCCTGATGCTGCGAAAAATCTGCCAGAACATATGTTTTGTCATCGATTATGCATTAGGAATATTTTTTTTATCAAATTTGACTTCAATTTCCGTGCTCTGTTTTAGGCCTTTAAACTTTTAGCAGCGTTCCTGCCAGGAACTTTTTGAGCCTTGTATGTTTTTGAACCTGCATTAGCTTTAACTTTTCGTACCAAATAGTCCGAATACTAAGCTAACCGGGCTGCTTTCCCACCGGAGGTGTTGGGAGCTCTTTTGAAAATGCTTTCTATTTTTCTGGCTTTGGAAACATCACGCGGACCATTCCTTCTACCTGAACCAGGTTTTATATCAACGGACAAGTTCTCCCGGTATTGTTGAATAACATTGGAAACAGTTTGACGGCAGACCTTTGATTGTTTGGCCAACTTTTTGCAGGACCAAGTTGGGTTTTGTTGAAAATATTTAATAATTTTAGTACGCACTTTTTTCTGGTCACTCATTTTAATCAGATTAACATGAAATTAATATAATTGACATTAAGCATAATAACTGACATGTTTTACAAAAAAAAAATCAAATAATACTTGGGTTAAAAGTTTTAATGCAAAACGTATGTTTTCGATCTCAGTCCTTAAGGGGCCCATAGACACATACTGCTCATGCAATAAGCATGTGTTGGTAAATTTTAAATTTTTGTTTATGTATGCGACACACAGACAATGCAGTATGAAAAATCAAAATAGTTTTGATTTTGAAATGAACTCGTACTGCTGACAGTTGTTCAAATGAACAATAGTATACATTTTTTCATTTTTATGAAATATAATTTTTAAATTTGACGTTTTAGTTACTTAAAAATAGAAAATAATAATTTGTTTGGTTCTCAAACGCATTTTTTTAAATGATGATTGATAGGTGTGTAGTATACGAAGGGTTCATCGGCAGTATGTGTCAGCAGTATGTGTCTATGGGCCCCTTTAAAATCGATTTAGAATTTAATAGGGACCCAGAATTGAACTACTAAGTATTAGATTAATAATGTCGACACTGAAAGACAAACTTCATATCGGTAGCTTTAAACTTTTCACACAAAAAATATATATAAAGTGGAAATTATTCATTAATTAGGAAATTTTGCAGCAGAAAATTGTTGAAAGAACTTAAGAATTTAAACAAAAATTTAAGATGCCCCAACAAAGTAGACTTTTCTGCATTACATTTTAATATTTTACATTTAGTAAATTCACGAGGTCTCCTATCAATTTCATATTGTCATAATGTCCTAATATTTCACGACTCGGCGGCTCGGCTTAACCGAATCTTAGGTGTTCAGTGCAGGTCTCACACCGAAGATTACACAATAAACATAGCATACGGAGTAGTATTATTTTAGGACATTTTTTGCATTGTGAAATATTAGGACATTAGGACAATTGCAGCAAAATTTTAAAATTTAAAGAGTTCATTTTGCTAAACAACTAAAATCCACTCAAGCATGTTCCGAGTACTTTAAAAGAAACTTTATAAATTGTTGTTCTTAAAAGGTCAAGCTATTTGCCATAGAATTTTGGTTTGGATGTTTATAATAAATTTTCAATTTCAAAAGAGTTTTTACTTGTTTCTAATGAATGGGAAAATGTAGTGAAGCATGTTACTTTAAGAAAATTTAATTTTGCTTTTTCTCAACAGGCCACAAAGTAGCCGCAAGTAAAAATCTATGAGGCGTAATTTTTTTTTTTCATATATTTTTCTAGCAGAAGGCAGTAATAACATAAAAAGGAATTTGGTATGAGTCGGAATAGTTATTAGGGGGTGAGTGTATGATTTTAGATACATATGTAAGAACTTATGTATTGTATAGTGTACATAATGTAATGTATAAATGTTTTACCACATAAAACACAAATAACTATTAAAATAGATTTTATTATCCAATTGACATCTCATATATGAAGAATAAAACTAAAATAAAACTTAATTGAACTGAACTAAGCAAAAACCAGAAATATGAACGAAAAAAAAAATAAACACTAAACACTGTTACTAGAAAGAAATGCCAATAGACAAAATATATAAAAAATGGAAATGGTAGTGGTAATGTGGGTATGAAAAAGAAACATTAAATAATAATTTCGAGAGACATTGATGAGGAAACAAAGAAATACACTGATACAAATTTAATATCAGGGCCAAGCAAAGCTGCTCCACTTAACGATTTGCTCTCACAATTACATAAGCTCACGTATTAAACGAAACAATTCAGTCCCAGAAACCAGTCTGTCTGTCTGTCCGTCTGTCTGTTGAAATCAATTTTCTGAAGACCCCAGATACCTTCGGGATCCAAATCCTCAATAATTCTGTCAGACATGCTTTCGAAAAGTTTCCTATTAAAAATCAGCAAAATCCGTCCAAAAATAACGGAGATATGAGCAAAAATCTGAGACAACCTCTATTTTTGGCCTATTTTTTATATATATCTCGATTACTAAGTCATAAATATAAACAATATGAATATCTAATGATAGATATTTCAAAGTCCATTGCAACGGTGTATATAAGGCTATACAAAGTTGGACCTACAATGGGTCAAAATCGGGAAAAATATTTTTTAACCCGAATTTTTTATGACAAAAAACTATCTTTTGTCATAAATTTTGTTCACTAATAAATTAAAAAATTTTTTTTTTTAAAAATTGGAAAAAACTTAAAAAACTATTTTGAAAAACTATTTCCTAATCTGTGTTCTGCATGGGTTATACATTCAGAATGCCTGTTATGCTCTTTATAACGAATATTTCTAATCTAGTAGAAGTATATTTTAAAAATTATGTAAATTGGACATTTTTGATGTTTTTCATAATAGATTAACCAAATGGCATAACTATTTTGTTACTCAATTCTTTAAATTATTTATTCTGCTTAAAAATATTTCTAATTTCCCTAAGTGTAGTTATTACGATAAAATTACAAATATGAAACAAAATAAAATACAACACACATGTAAGTACAGACATATATATAAAAAATTACCAGCCATTCTACCAAAATATGTAGAAATAAATGGAAATGGAAATAATAAAGTCAACAAAAAATACAAAATAAACGAAAAAGAAAATAATAAACACTTCACTTACGCCTCACTATAGATACATATAACTGAAGCTTCTGATGTTCACTCATCACCATCATCATCATCATCACCACCATCGACTTCATGGTCTCACATTATAATAAAATACTTTGCAAACACATTCTACGGGGATTAAAGTAGAGGAAGAATAATAGACTGAACTGAATAAAGGAATAACACTGTAACAAAACTCTATTGTAGTTTATACTTAGACCAAACTTGAACTCCTCTACATACCTATGTGCTTATAATAGGGAGGCCCTTAGTTAAATATAAACAAGTAAGAAAATATGGTCGGTCAAACCAGACCATATAATACCCTTTACTAAGTAAATGAGCAAAAACATTTTTCTTTTAAAATTTCAATAATTTATTTTCGTGAATGATTTTCGGTAGAGAGTCTTATATGGGAGCTATGACTAATTATGGACCGATCTTAATAAAATTAGGTGTATTGTGAATTCCGTATATATATAACAATTAATCGAGAAAGTGATTCTGAGTCGATCGGTATACTCTAAGTGTTGTTAGACTAATATTTGTAGATGTTAAAAACATCAGCACAAACGCATAATACCCTCTACACTATGATGGAGTAGGGTATACACAGATGAAATTTGTTTTGGGTAAATACATTTTTGTATGGCAGATCAATAAGTTCATGACTTTTTGAATGATAATACAGGTTTATGGATAAAAAATCATTCTTTTTAAAAAAAAATTGTCTTCTATGAGTTCCCTTTATATCTCTTCCAAAGAATAAGATTTGCCGAGGTCATCAAAATATGACCGATTCACCCCGAGAAACCCACTATTTTGACTGCTGTTTGGCCTCTGCTGTGTTGTGGAGGATCCACGTTTCGTTCACAGTGGAACAACGCCAAACACTCCTGCGAAGTTGGCACACTATTTCGATTGTGAGTGGAAAGCTTTATCATACCCAAGTAATCATTCAGAATTAATTTTTTTTCAATTGTTTCGGGTGTCGAGACCTCAACTGTTCATCCTGAACCATAGAGAAAATATACACGGAAAATATACAGTGGAAACTCAGCTGTCAAAGACCTAACTCAGTTGTCAAAAACCTAAGTGGTGAGAATGTATTAGTAAAAAAAATTATGTGAAAACAAAAACAACACTATGTGTATGTGTAACTTTTTTGAGTAATTTTTTTGTTTCAGTTTTTTTCTAGTTTCCGCTCAATGTATATTTTCTCTATGTCCTGAACGTTC
The DNA here is from genome assembly GCA_942486065.2 of Calliphora vomitoria. Lineage (NCBI taxonomy): Eukaryota > Metazoa > Arthropoda > Insecta > Diptera > Calliphoridae > Calliphora > Calliphora vomitoria. Next base: position 6,337,804 of record OW818032.2, read on the forward strand.
GGCATCTTACGTACTTGTGCTATGAGTACCTAAGTTCTAGGAATTTACGCCCACATAAATTAATACTGTTACGTTTTAACCTTTTTAAAACGTGGTTTATTTCCTTTAAATAAACCGGATACTTTTGATTGCAAATAAAAGCAGCTTTAGTAGTTTAAAATTGTAACAACTCTTTATTTATTTATAATGTACAACAACAACAGAAATAAATAGTCACTCAGTGTCTTTATACACGTTTATCAATTCGCAGAAATGCACACAAACTTTATAATGTACAAACACACATGTACACGACAATTGATGTTAACTCTAACAGCGACAATGATCAACTCAGCTCACGACTGCCAGCTCTGCCACTATTTATACACGCGCAATCTATTGGGAATCTTCTACAATGCTCTTAGCGGACATACTAGTACATTCGTATTGCAGAGCCTTCGATGACCAAACAGTTAGTGCCAGCAGCCCAAACAATTAGTGTTGCCATATTTACAAACAATCCCAATAATCGCATGCTACTGATGGACGTGCCCTCAAATATGATGAATGCTGCAGGCATTCGTTACAGACCGTTAAACTCAAATCGTCATTGCACATTCGTAACAATATGTACAAAACTTAGTAATAAGCCAAATAAAGAAAAAATATTTGTTTTATTGGGTAGATGATGGATGACATCCTTCAAAGTGGGGCGGATAAAACCGCCAAATTGAAGGTCGAACGAGCCGTACAGTCAGGGGCAGGTGGTGGGTTCAACACTGGCGGCGAAAATCAACAACGGAGTGTGTCTATAGCAGAGTATCATCGGCAGAGATAATTTTAACTACAACCCAGCAGTTAAGCAAGTAGTCAATGTATCCCTTATAGACAGTAATCTTCACAAATGTCTTATCACTTGGCTGTCTCCAATTTATATATGTTGGTCATTTGACACGTATGTGCTCTTTGTAGTGCAGAGAAAAGACAATTGGTTACTTTATACATCCCAGGTAATCTAGAGAGAATACAATTGTCACTTAAGTGTCTCTAAGTAATCTGGAGTGTAGTCACTTTAAATGTTTTGGGAGTAATTCGTTCAAACTGGTTTTATACAGATTGTGTTGATATAATTCTCATACAGTTAATTTTTATTTTGGCTTAAGTCTCCTGTGATCCAATGTAACATAACATGCAGTCAGTAGTCACTATAGTGTCTCTTAGTAACCTATAGTGAAGTCACTTTAAACGTTTATCTTCTACTGCACTTTAGAAAGTAGTTATTTTACCCACCAGAAGCAATCCATTGGAGAATTGTCGCAGAAAGGTTTGTTTACAAGCAATCGTTTATTGGACTGCCTATGATAAGTCTTTTTAGCTGACTATTTGAGGTCAGTTAACACCCGTACATGTTAAAATAACTAGTAGCTGATCAAGTTACCAGTTAAGTAGCTAGTAAGGTAACTGGCGCTATTTAACCAGTTTGTGAATCCAATGCATTGACAACTTTGGACCAGCTATTAGACAGTCTCATTGTAGTCAAAAAGGGTCAATTGACCCCCTGCTTAGGACATGCACGTGTTAGAATAACTATTTACGTAGCTATTGAAGTAACTAGTTCAATAGTAGAACTGCTGGGAACCGCTAGCTGTTCGTACATTTGTGTAATGCAGTACCTACAAAGCTACAATAGTTGTAAGCGTATGTAACAGAGAAATTGATCTCTTTTGTGTTGTGCAAGTGAACGAGTAAGACGTGTGACAAGCCGGTAAGATAAAAAAAATTAATTAAACAAGTTACAGAGCAGTGCTGTAATTAAATTGCATTTGGTAACACCGATTCTTGTATAGAGAGAACAGAGCGTTGGTTTACAATCAGCTAACGAGGCGGAATACACCCTACCTTACACAAAACAGATTTACATCCGTGGAGGGAGGAGAATAGGGCACTGGCTTAGGGAAAGAGCGGAAGATATTTTTCTTTAAAGTAACACTCCGAAAAAATAGGGACATGAGTAGATTCTAGGATTATATCCCAGAATATTATAAGAACAGGAACTAGTGGGCAGGAGTGGTAGAGCACCGGTACGTTACACCCGATAGTTCACGGAGCAGCAGCAAATTGTTCTCAATAAAAAACATTCAATTTGCATTGTGGCTCAATAAATAGAGTTAAGCTACTAAAACAAAATAAACTGTGAAAGTGATAAAAGAACCAAGAAAAGTGTTTTAAATTTTATGTAAAAAAACCTGGACTAGACTGAGCATTACCTTGCCTTCATACCCGGTTTAACCGGAAGTTCCTTACAGTACGGTCACTACTAAATTCAGTGAACCACATTTTTAATCTGAGAACAACATATGATGATAAAATAATTCAAACAACATATATTTGCTTACTGTAACCATATATATGGTTGACACAATCATGTGAATTGTAAATTAATCATATTATTGTTACCAGAATCATATATATAGTTACTGTGACTATAATATTGTTAAAAATGTTGAAATGGTTACAGTAAACATGCACAACTATATTTTTTTCTGCGTGTAATCAGCACACGAAATTCACATTTTTCCATTTTCTCCTTAAATCAAGAGGCTGTCTAACACAAACCAAATGACGCAGTTTGTTCAACATTCGACAGATGCCTGTTGACAGGAGCAGTGTTGCTCTTTCAGTTAAGAAGCGGGAAATTAAAAAAATCATGAACTTATTGATTTGTACTCGTATTTGAATTTTAGATGACATAGAATCATTTTAGATCTTGGGAGCATTGAAAATCGAAAAAGTCTAATCTAAGGGCCAACCTATTTTATAGTCACTTGTAGGTATTGTGTATTTTATTATTTCTTATTTTCGGGTTTTTCTTTTTTGATATATTTATTTGAGTGTTAAATAAATGATATTTCTATATGTATCCATATACATATACTCCGAAATACATGATAAGTATACATATGGATGTACGAGTATGTTAGTTTTGGCTTCATATTACTTACACTTAACATGCTCGTACTCTTTAGGAATTGTATGTTAAAATCTAACTTAAGACTAAATATCTACATTTACAGCGACCACTCCAACATAAATTCACTTATAGGAAAAAACTATAGCTTATTTTAACAGTGTACTCTGAGACAGGTTTTTGATTTTTGCCCATAAGTACTATTTAGTTAGAGAGAATTATAGAGTAGAATTGGTACTTTGGGATGTCAATGAAAGTAAGGAATTTTTTTTAGATTTGAAAAAACATTATTAAAATGTAAATAAACAAATGATTTTTTCTAAGATTCTATTTAAAAAAAAAAAAAAATTATAATAAAATTGCAGCTATTTTTAGTTGTCAACATGAGAAAATTGGCCTGAAGTCTGAAGATATAATTTTTCTTGCTCTTAGCTAATTTTAATGACAGTATCTGTTTAGTATTTATTGCTCACATATTTATATTGTTACTAATTTGCAATATCTTTTTGAATTTAATGGTTTATAAACATGTCCATCTGTAGAAGCTTATTAGCATTGTTTATAAGTATGGCACACTAAATGTTTAAGCTGCTAACATTGACATCGAAAGCTCTAGAATTCGAACATATTACTTTGTTCGTTAGGAGATTCGCGAAAGATGGCATGTGTATAAATAGTGGCAGAGGTTGCATTCGTGAGAGAGTTTATCATAGGCGCTATTAGAGTTTACATCAACTGTCATGTACATATAAGTTTGTGCATTATAAACGTGTGTGTGTGTATTAAAACACATAATGCCTATTTGATTCTGTTGTTGTTGTAAATTCTAAATAAATAAAGAGTTGTTACAATTTTAAACTACTAAAACTGCTTTTATTTGCAATCAAAAGTATCCGGTTTATTTAAAGGAAATAAACCACAGTTTTTAAAAGGTGAAAACGTAACAATATCTTATAAAATATTTATATCAAACAAAAAATTAATACAAATTGAAAGAGTCAGAACAAAGCTCGATTAACGATTTTGATAATTTTCCAATGTCGCGTTCTGGTACTTTAATAATCGTTGATAAGAGTACTCCACGATTATAGTAATTGGTTGGCTGATTTTAATTAAAATTAAAATTTAATAGCTTTAACTAAAAAAAATTACTACATTTAATAATTACACTAAACATTTTGTATTGATTTTCAATTTGTGTGTTAAAAAAAAAATACACTTATGATGGCGAAGTTAGCTTATATTTTTCAAGGTATCTTTCCAAAGCACTAAAGAAGGCAAAAAGGCATTACAAGTGGGTTTTGTTACAGTGTTGTTGTTATTGAGGCAGTTTTTAAAAAGCATGTTAAACCAATAAATTATGAATACGAAGCATTTGTTGAAATTACTTTAATGCTTATTACAAAGGTGGCGGGTCAATATGTCGCGTACTAAATCATACTAAAGGTGGAAAAAACGAACTCAAATATTCAAAATTAAGAAACTATCAATAGAAAGCCACATAATTCAACTTTAGTTTAAACAAATCGCTTTAATTTGCAGATTTTTTTCATTTTTTTAGATGCAGTCGAAAACTGGTTTTATTTTTTGTAGCGTTCTGGATCCCATATTTGTTGCTAATATATTGAAAACAACAAAAGACAAAACCTAGGGTATATGGGGATTTTCACTGTCAAGAACGGGACTTTCGTACGCCTTTTGAAGTGAAAAAATTTTAAGAAATCTTCAAGTATTAAAAATTAAAAAACTATCAATACAAAGCCACATAATTCAACTTTAGTTTAAACAAATCGCTTTAATTTGCAGATTTTTTAATTTTTTAGATGCAGACGAAAACGAAAACATATTTGTTGCTAATATATTGAAAACAACAAACGACAAAACCTAGCTTATATGGGTATTTTCACGGTCAAGAACGTGACATTCGTAAGCCTTATGAAGTGAAAAAATTAAAGAAATCTTCAAAAACATGTTTCTAGTTGCCATTTTTTTATAACATTTTAGTAGCATTATATTTCGTGCAAAAGGTAGCTTATATCGTCTTTTCGATTCCCAAATTTTAACAATAAACTTGAGATCAAGGAAGATACCAGAAACACAACTCGTTTTCGAGTACATTTAGAAAAATGAAAGAAATCTGCAAATTGAAACGTCATCTCTTAAACAAAAGTGGAATAACACAGCGTATTTAACTGCTATTAACATTGATATGAGAGATAACGCCGGCAGAATAACGGAAAAAACTTTTTATTTTTGTCTCATAATAATTATTATAATACTACGAGTATAATAAAGGGTCTTCCAATAGGGACTTCCAAACATTGACAGTTGATAGCGGCCATATTGTTGAATCAGCATCTGTTGAATTGGCTGTTATTTATTCAGTTTGTTTTGCCAAATCACCATGGATAGATATAGCTCGCTTCTCCAATTTTACGGCCATTTCTGGATAACTGGGTACGTCTAAAAGCATAATTGTAGAATTTGGAACAATTCCAATCCACATGAGATCCAAGAGAGTCCAATGCATCCCGAAGAAGTCAATGTTTTGTGTGCACAGAGAAAACAGATTCGTAATCACAACCGAATTTGTAGCCAATCGAATTAGGAGGTTCTGTGTACTATCGCAAAATTCGATTGTAATTACTGAATTTATTCTATGCTATTGGTGCACCCAACTGTTTTCGATATAAAATATATTTGACTATTGTGAATTATTTGACATTTTCTCTCAACTCTTTTTATTAAAAATACAAAATAAATTCACAAAAATAAAAACATTCAATACAATTATATTTTAAAAATTAACTTAACATAAATAAAAGTCAGATATACTGCACACCTCTGCAATTAAATTTGGTTAGTGGTACAGGTCTATTTTCAGATTTTAAGATAAATCGTGTGGTTTAGTCAGCAACTAAAGTCGTACACAAACTGAAGACTGCAGAGTTTTGCAGGGATTTTCGATATTGACCGAAGTCGTTGTAGACAAAAACCTATAGAAATGGATTTGTAGTGTTTGCACCAGTCATTACAATTTCTTCTTAAAAGATTTGTGACAAAATTCCTATATAGAATATGAGAAAATATATTTCTACTAAATTTACATACATATGTATGTACGTATGTAGGCACACAAAAATGCAAGCACTTATTGGTTATTGGCCACATGTACATACAGTGACACAGATAAAAGTACGTACTCCCTCTAAAATTTCGGTTTAAGAATAACCCTGGATTTCTGATCAATATTTTTGCTTGCTTTTGAAAGGCATCGAAACACTGTCAAAAACTAACTACAAAAAGTCCGGTTAACTTTCCGCTTATTGTACTTTTACACATAAAACTTAATATGGCAGCACAGATAATTATACGTACGATGCCAAATAGAAACGGTACTTTTTAAAAATAAGTAGATTTAATAAAAAATAATAATATACGGAAAGTGTTAAAAGCTTAGTTTGTAAGCAATTCTTAAAGACTGCAGTAATTTTAGAAAAAAAATTTACTTTTTTGTTAAAATGGGTAAGAAAACAAAGGACATTTGTATCGAAATGCGTGAACATATTTTAAAATTGAGGAAAGATGGGAATTCCTTAAGTTCAATTGCTCAAATTGTTGGACGTGCCAAGTCTACGGTGCAGACCGTAATAAAAAACTTTTCTGAATCTCAATCCCTAGCAAGCAAGCCAAAAACTGGACGTCCACCCAAAATTACCCCACGAGTTGAGCGATTTATAAAAAGTGCTGTTAGTAAAAATCCTAAAACAACAGCCTTGGAAATTCGAAATACTTTGGAAAATGACCACAATATTAATGTTCATTCAGAAACAGTGCAAAGTGTTTTGCGAAAAAATGGATTCCATAGCCGCGTACCAAGAAAAAAACCATTAATAAGCGAAATAAACAGAAAAAAGCGGCTCGACTTCGCACTTAAGTATGCGTACAAAACAACAGATTTCTGGGCGAATGTGATTTTTAGTGATGAAAGCAAGTACAATTTATTCGGTTGTGATGGCAAACAAAAAATTTGGCGCAAACCTAATGAAGAGCTGCAACCGAAGAACCTCATTCCAACAGTTAAGCACGGTGGTGGTTCGGTCATGGTTTGGGGCTGCATGTCGGCGAATGGTGTTGGAAAACTGCGATTTGTGGAAACAAATATGGACCGATTTCTTTATTTAGACATTTTGAAAAGCAGTTTGAAAGATTCCGCAAGTGTTTTGGGTCTTAGTGGCACCTGGTATTTCCAGCAGGACAACGACCCAAAGCACACTTCGCATGTTGTCAAAGAATGGCTTCTCTATAATGTCCCGAAACAACTCCATACGCCTCCCCAATCACCAGACCTGAATCCCATAGAGCATTTATGGGATGAATTGGAACGACGCATTCGAAAAAAAACTTACAGAAACAAACAACAACTTAAAGATGGCTTGGAATATGAGTGGAATAAAATAACGTCTGAGACAACAAAAAAACTGGTATTTTCAATGAGTAATCGATTGAAAGCAGTAATTGAGGCAAAAGGAGGTCCAACAAAATACTAATGAAATAATATATACCTGAAATTCTTTTTGTACATTAATCTTTTTTAGAGTACGTATAATTATCTGTTATATTAAATAGGCTTTTGTGTTTTTTTTATTAAATTGAAGTTTTTAATTTTAAATTTAAATAATGAAATAAATATTTGTGTTCATTTAAAAATTATTGATTCATTTACTTTTTTTAAATATCACCAATTTTTGGAAAATTAAAGAATTTTTAAGGGGTACGTACTATTATCTGTGTGACTGTACATATTTATCGAGATATTATTCTTACCAAGAATTTCTAATTGTTTTTCATAATTTATTTGATTCTGTAATATAAAATAGTTTATTTTATTATTTAAAAACTTCAAAAAATAATCTACCAATTTAAAATTTGTTTCGGTTGTGATTATCGAATTCAACTTTTAATATCACAGCCGACAAATTTGGTTATAGTCACCAATATTCCGAATTTAAACGTATTATAACAGAATTTAAGTAGGTTGTGTGTATCGAATAAGTAGCAACAAATTTATAAATATACAATTCGGTTAAATCAACCTATATAAGAATAGTCTGAACCCATGGCAGAACTAACAAGGTACAATTACTGGAAAGTATGTTCTCAATTATACATTCCCTATAACGTCAAACAAAAGAAAATTCGAAAAAAAAACATAACAAAATGTCTAAAACAAAAATAAATTAATTTGTGGTTTTATTAAAAGATATCTATATATTTGCTTCTTTCGTGAAATATTTAATACAAATTAAAATTTGTCCAAATAAATATGTGTTGGTTTTAATATAACGTGCAAAACATTGAGAAAACAGAATAAAAAGTGACGAGAGTAAAAGCGTTATTTGACGTTGCAGGGGTAAATATTGATAACTCTCCCTAATAATTGTACCTGGTTGGTTCTACCATGGTCTGAACCATAATTCAATTGCAATAATGTTATTATAATCCTTAACACAGAAAATATATTAAGGTAATCGTTTTTTAATAAATACGATCAACTGTTAGTTTAGATTATTAAATTTTTATAATTGGAACCATTTTACAACCAATCTGTTTTCTGTGTGTGGATTTTCGGCAGACGGAGTCATCTGTCCATATTTTTTTGAGAACGACGTTGGCCAGATCATCACTGTCAATATCGAGCTCTATATGTCGCCGATTACCATCTTCTTTTGAAGATGGTAATCGGCAAAGACATGTGGTTTCAATAGGACGGCCCTACGTGCCATACAGATGAGGCCACATTGGACATTCTGTACGAGCGATTTGAGGACATGGTCATCTCACCAATACCATCGTTCAAATTCATCCTGACTTAAGTATACGCCAGAGTTAATAGGATATTTCCACGATTTTATATTCGATGGTAACGACAGTCCTAGCAGAAAATAGTAGCAGAAATACTACTTTTTTAAAATAGTAGTAGGAATACTACTTTTTTGAAAATGGTATTAGCAATACTACTTTTTTTAAAAATAGTAATAGAAATACTACTTTTTTTAAAAATAGCAGTAGAAATACTACTTTTCTTAAAAATATAAGTAGAAATACTACTTTTTTAAAATAGTAGTAGAAATACTACTTTTTTTTTAAATAGTAGTAGAAATACTACTTTTTTAAAAAATAGTAGTAGAAATACAATTTTTTTAAAAATAGTAGTAGAAAACTACTTTTTTTTTAAATAGTAGTAGAAATACAAAATTTTTAAAAAAGTAGTAGAAATACTACTTTTTTACAAATTGTAGTAGAAATAATACTTTTTTAAAAATAGTAGTAGAAATACTACTTTTTTAAAAATAGTAGTAGAAATAGTATTTTTTTAGAATAGTAAAAATACTACCTTTTTTAAAAATAGTAGTGGAAATACTACTTTTTTTTAAATAGTAGTGGAAATACTACTTTTTTAAAATAGTAGTAGAAATCCTACTTTTTTAAAATAGTAGTGGAAATACTACTTTTTTTAAAAATAGTAGTAGAAATACTACTTTTTTTTAAATAGTACTAATAATACTACTTTTTTTAAAAATAGTGTAGATATACTAATTTTCTAAAAAAGTAGTAGAAATACTACTTTTTTTAAAAATAGTAGTAGAAATACTAGTTTTTTTTAAATATACTACTTTTATTAAAATAGTAGTAGAAATACTACATTTTTAAAAATAGTAGTAGAAATGCTACTTTTTTCAAATAGTAGTGGAAATACTACTTTTTTTTAAATAGTAGTGGAAATACTACTTTTTTTAAAATAGTAGTAGAAATACTACTTTTCTTAAAAATAGTAGTAGAAATACTACTTTTTAAAATAGTAGCAGAAGTACTACTTTTTTAAAATAGTAGTAGAAATACTACTTTTTTTAAAATAGTAGTAGAAATACTACTCTTTTTAAAAATAGTAGTAGAAATACTACTTTTTTTAAAATTACGATGATGTCTCACACACACTTTGTTTTATTTTATACTTTTGTTATATGAAAGACCCTTTACTAACACGGATTTGAAGTCTATGAAATTGTGATCTCTGATATTGAATTTGACCTTTGCAAATATAGAAATCCTAGATATTATTTTTCTATTTACAACCTTTAGTATGATTTAACACGCGACATATTTTCCCTTCACATTTGTAATAAGTTTAAGATTAGTACAGGTAATTTCAACAAAAGCTTCGAATTTATTATCTATTGGTTCGACATACATTTTTTATATAGTGCTTCCATAACTTTAACTCTTTAACTAATAAATTGTCTGTCTTCTTTACTGATTTTCCCAATGTTTGCTTCCTTCATATCGCCAAACTTTGGTCAGGGTGGACCTTCCTGTTTTAGGTGTTATAAAGAAATTGTTTTCACCACTGTGCAACTTATTTGTTCACAATCTATTAAAAAAGTCAAACATAATAAAAATAACGAGACAAAACAAGCTAGACAATATGATAAAGACGAAAATAATAACGAACAAAATAGACGACAATTTGATGCCACAGTATTTGTTAAGTTTTTTTTTTGTTTGCTATTTATTTTTCTATATTTTGTTTCTTTTTACAAATCCTCTTTTTCATAATTTTCTTGTGAGTTGAGTTTTTTTGCATACTTTCTTGTGCTCTAATGAGGTTTAAGTGAATGTTAAATATTATTTTCTTTTTGTTTGGCTTGTACTCTGTGTGCTATGTAGTGGTAATAATAGTAAACTCTCGACAAATGATAGACAGAGACAGGGCACAAAACAAACAAATTCAATCGAACAAACGACCTTCGACAAGATAAAATCATATTCACATACATTTATACTCACACCCACACTCAGTTAAAACACTCAGAAACACATACATTAATTCCGACCATACTCGGCCGCCATATACTACATACCTATACATATTATAAATGCCAAAAGACCTTATAAGTCGGGGGGCTACATTTGGACTAGTCAGTTGATTAGAGGAAAAGGATCGCAAATAGACTTTTTAACATGTTAGTAGTTAAATTCCAATATTTTTTTAAGTTGTAAATCATTTAAAAGACTCTTATCATTTTTAAATTGTAATAAAAATTTTAAAATCTTCAACAGTTTTAAAGACAATTAGAAATTTGTAAAATGGTTCATAGGTGCGTATGATTAATATTAATTTCAACTAATTATATAAAAAGGCAATTTTCAAAGGGAAACAAGATAAATGGAGCAATGAAATGTTCTACATAAATGTATATGAACAAATTAACAATGAACTTATGAACAATTTTTAAAAGATTCATATTATAAATACCAAAATACCTTATAGATCTAGGGGCTACATGTGATCTGGTCAGTTGATTAGAGGAAAAGTATGACAAATAGACTCTTTAACAGGAAGTGGAAAGTAACTAGCAACTAGATAATATAGGGGCAGTCACATCATAACTAAGTAGTTGAAATACTAAGAATAAAAAAAAAAGAATTTTGTCTTTTTTTCTTGCACTCCCAGCTCTGTTAATAATAAAATTTCAATTTTATATTAAGTTGTAAATAACTTAAAATACTTTAGACATTATGTTGGAGATTAAATTTTAAAATCTCCAACAGTTTTAAAGAAAATTGGAAATTTCTAAAATGGTTCATAGGTGCGTATGATTGATATTAATTTGTAATAATTATATAAAAACGCAATTTTGACCGGGAACTAAGTTAAATAGAACAATGAAATGTTCTACATATATGTTAAGAACAAATTAAGGAATATCATCAGTAAATTAGTTTAACATTTATAAAACAATTTTAAAAACTGGCTTAGCTACTTTATACACCGTTTTTCTTAAAAGTGTGTTATAAATGATAGATAAAATCACTAGTTCTGAACAGTCCTCCAGAACTGCTGGGATGTTGGATAATGTAGTTGTTTTTTTTTTATATGTATAGTAATTGTTGTATTTGTTGAAAATATCTGTAGTATTATATCAACTATTTATGTAAATAAGAAGACACGAAGACATGAACTAAGGGATTATTTTTATTTCCGATTTTTTTTTTTTTTTTGTTCAATTTTATTTTAATCATAAATATTTACTAATACTATTTATAATAAGGCTTGTACACATACATATATCGTTGTTGTATTTATTTATGTTTGACAATAAAATCTATATACTTAAGTCTAGTTTCCACTTGTTGTTTGTTGGATTTTATTTATTTGTTGCTCGATATAGAAATGGGAATAATTTAAATATTTTATGGTTCATAAGATGAAACAGCTGTTGTTTATGTCATGTTTAACGACTTGAGACCACATTTTAAAAAAATCAATCAATTTAAAGTTTTTGTTAAATGAAGAGATACAACGAATGTAGAAATAATGAATAAACAGAAAAATAAAACTTAATGGAATTTTCTTTATTAAGAGAATAACATCTAATCATGTGTATTTAACATAATTACATCTTATTCAACCATATTATGCACAACGTTATCATTCATATGACTACCCCAACCATACTATATTGCAGTTGATTTGATTGCCGCAACCATATTTGTAGCCATTTTGCTAAAATGTTCAGCATTTGCGGACAACTATTTTAAACTTTGGCAGCATCTAAAATCGAACAAGTTTAAAATAAAGGCCCCACAGTGGTATTGAAGAAAATAGAGGGAAATAAATCTGTATCTTCTAAACGTATAGCCCGATTTAAATGAAATTTGGCATACGTAAAGAGGAAGTGTTGCCGAGTTTAAGTTTTAGGGAAAACTAATTAGTTTGGCACATAAAAAACATATGGTATACAGGGTTTTCCAACAAGAGGTTTTATTTTGGTATTCAAAGAAAAATTTAATTTTTTTAGATAAATGATCGGATGTTTATTTCATAATAAAGAGGAAGGTATGCCGTTAATCATGAAAAACAATATCAGCCAAATGGCCACAACGACCACGCTTACAGATCCATATCCTTTTCATGAAATTTTCCATAACCAAATCGAAAAGTGGCTGCCCTATGTCCTCGATAGCCTCACGAATTCTATCTTTGAGGTCTTGAATCGACGCTGGGCTGTTGGCGTAGAACTTATCTTTCAAGTGGCCCCTAAGGAAGAAGTCGCAAGGTGTTAAATCACAAGATCTCGGTGGCCACTTGTGATCACCTCTTCTAGAGATAACATTATCCGGAAACTTTTACCGTAAAAGAGCAATGGTTTTGTTGCTTGTGTGGCACGTAGCGCCGTCTTGTTGAAAGTAAACGTTGTCTAGAACAATATCATCCAACTCCGACCATAAGAAATCATTAATCATCACTCGATAGTGCATAGGACGAGGAATAGACAAACCTGAGTGTTCTTTAACACTTTGGACTACGCAGCAATATTCTCAGTTGTTCTTGAGCGACGTACACGGGTTTTATTCTTCACATCACTAACTTGTCCCAACAGCTCGAATTTTTCCATCATTGTCTGTATTGCGGTCCGACAAGGTGCTTCACCACAACCCAAAAATGCTTTAGTTTTGCGAACTGTGACTGCAAGATTTTCACCATTTTGTAGTGAATTTTAATAATTTCATTTTTAGTAATAGCGTAGTTTCTACTTGTCAAATGTCAAAGAATAAAAGCTTCAAAAGTGACAGCTACCGAAATACCGGGTGATTCAAAATAACATCTCTTGTTGGAAAACCCTTTATATCAATGTATAGGGAATTTTGTCTATTTTTTAAACATATATTTTACTTTTGACATTTGAAAAATATGACAAAAAATGCTTTTTATTGAGTTTTTGCGAAGATACAAATTTTTCGAATTTTTATTTATGAATATTTTTTAATGAAATTTTACAGTTATATAGATTTTTATATTGAAAATGCAAAAATAAAAACAAATTTTGAAATTTATTATCAGGAATCCCGCAATTCCCAAATAAGTTTTGAAAAATCCCAATATTGGAATTTTTTAGTTTTCTGGCCATAATATCCATACTAGGGTCGGGGTTATCGGAATACTTTAAAAAATAATTAAGAACATATTGGGCTATCTAAAATGGGTTATTATATTTTAATATCGACTAAGCAATTTAAGAATTTGTGCCCTAAATATGAATTTTACATAAAAAAAGTTTTTTTGGATGGACCTGGTCCCTTCGGTATCAAAAATTTTCAAAGGTTTTTTCATTTAAAATATTTTATGTAAAGTTAGCTTTTTAAAAAGTATAATTCCTTATACATCATTTAAGAAATTTTTTAGATAACTTAAAAAGAAACAAATAAGAGAGATATATATCTTATATACCCTTCACCAAACTATACTTCAAAATAAAAATTTTAAATATTTTCAGGTAAACAAAAATTTTTTTTTTAATTTTTTGTAAAAAAAGTTTTTTCAAATTTTTTTTTTAAATTTTTTATGTAAAATTTTTTTTATTTTTTTTAAATTTAAAATTTTATTTTTTAATATTTAGCGAAAAAAACTTGTGGTGCAAAAAAAAATCTGGTTAAAAATTTGTTCCCGATTTTGACCCATTGTAGGTCCTTTGAAAAAGGTCTTTGAAATATCTATCATTAGATATCCATATTGTCTATATTAACAACTTAGTAATCCAGATATAGGTCAAAAAATAGGTAATAAATCGAGGTTGTCCTGGTTTTTTTCCTTATATCTCAGCCATTTGTGGACCGATTTTGCTTATTTTAAATAGCAAACTTCTCGAAAGCATGTCTGACAGAATTATTGAAAATTTGGATCCCGAAGATATCTGGGGTCTTCAGAAAATTGATTTCAACAGACAGACAGACAGACAGACATGCCTTAATCGACTCCGCTATCTATAAGGATCCAGAATATATATACTTTATAGGGTAGGAAAATTATATTGTGGAAATTACAAACGGAATGACAAACTTATATATACCCTTCTCACGAAGGTGAAGGGTATAAAAAAGTCCTTTTTTCCAAAAAACTAGCGTCTTTTTAAATTCAAAAGCATATAACTTTGGAGTCAGTCATGATTATGAAACAATTAATTTTTTATTTGACGTATGCATTTGTTGTTAGTTCAATACAAGAAAAATGGAGAAAATTGGGAATTATTAGGAATCGCTGTTATCAAAAAACTGGAATTGGGTGGGTAAAAATGTTGAAAATTTAATTTTCAAATACGAATATCTCCTAAGCTATAAGAGATAATTGATAGCTACGATGTTTTTTGTAGTGCTCGACGAGGAGATTCTATATAAGTATGTTTTTTGAAATCCAAACACAAACAAAGAAATAGGATCGTTTTAAAAATTTAACAAACTCGAGGTGTCCTACTTTGAGGACCCTTGGTGGGCCCATGAGGTCCAAATTTAAAATTTGAACTCGGAAACACCACCTCTTTGCACATTTCAAATTTCATTCAAATCGGACTATACGTTTGGAAGATTTATTTCCCCTTTTTTATATACCCCTGTGGGCCCTTCTAATTGGTATACACATAAACAAAATTATGAGAACAATTATTGAAAATTAAAACTTTTATTGACGCTTTGTTTCAACACAAACGAGACAAAACAAAAGTACACAATAGCAATAATGTTCTGTTGTTACGAACGAAAAAAAGAACAAAAGTATAAATGAACAACATTAATGAATGAAAAAGAAACCCTCAAGGAAAAACTCTGTAAAGGAAAAAATAAAAATAAATACAAATACAAATCAACAAACAAATAAAAAAGTTTTAAATGTTTAAGCAGTTAGACATTAAACATTACACTAAAATACAAACACTTGCATAAACGTACTTACACATACAAACTTACGCCTACATCACAGCGGGAAAAAATTCTAGGTCTACATTTTGTAGGCCTTCTAAAAGACCTGTTTAAAAGAGGCCTCTCGCAGAAGATGAATAAGGTGAAAAATCTTCTAAATAATTTAGTATTTTATAACATTTGATGTTGTGAAGTTCGCGTGAAGGAGTCTTTAAATATAAAATATAGGTTTTATGCTGAATTTATTAAGAATGCTTCAGCAGACATTCAATTAAGCTTTAATTTTCAGAGTTTTTAATAAATGTTAATATGTAGACATTATGTGAGTCAATATGCGGCCGGTCTCTTTACAGGCCTTCAACGGAAGACCTTCTAATATGCCTTCTAAAGTAGGCCTTCTATCAATGCTCTAACAGAAGCGAGTATGCAAGACTTTGGCTCACAATGACACGCCTCGTAAAATTTAAACCATTTTGCAATGCGGCTAGGTGTCCTTGTATCTGCAAAATAAGGCCTTTAGGAAGGCCTCTTTACTGCATCTTTTGCCCGCTGGAATACTTTAGTTGATATGTATATGTTTGTATATAATAATTATGCTTTTAAATAAACATACACACACACACTCATTATTCAGAAATATGTTTAACTAAACTACTGTTTAGTTTCAAAAGTAAAACACAGTATTTTATGAAAAAAAAAATATATATACAAAAAAGCTCATTAAAATTGCTTTGATAAAAATAAGAAAATTCCACGCATTTACACACACCTCACAAACACAGTGCCCCATTTGTTGTAGGGTTCTGTAATTTGAAAAATATGTTTATTTTTTATGGCTCAAATCAACACTATAATAGCTAAAGGGCTTTGTAATATTTGAAAGGAAATATAAACTAAAAACAAAAAGGGGGATACAATTTTACTTAAAAAATATATAAAAAAGTTCCTGTGTTTAAGTAGAATAAAAATTACAATTCTTGCAAAAAGCAAGTAAAGTTAACCAACATCGCAGAAAAAACATACTTTTTAATCGGCATTACTTAGAACTAAACGTAAACTGACTTATTTATTATCTGTTATTATACCCTTCACCATGAGTGGCAAGGCTATATATAAGTTTGTCATTCCGTTGGTAATTTCTACATTTTTCATTTGCGACCCCTCAAAGTATATATATTCTGGATCGTTATAGATGCGAAGTCGATATAGCCATGTCCGTCTGTCCGTCTGTATGTTCAAATCAACTTTCCGTAGCCCCCAAATAACTTACAAACATAATTTATACATCAATATGTCGGGAATTCTTCCGGCTCGGTCGCTATTTAAAATCGAGAAAATCGGCCCACAAATGGCTGAGATATAAGGAAAAAACCGGGACAACCTCGATTTTTGGTATATTTTTGATCTATATCCGGATTACTAAATCATTAATACAGACAATATGGATATCTAATGTTAGATATCTCAAAGTCCATTGCAACGATGTATATAAGGCTAATTAAGGCTATAATTAAAAAAAAAAATTGGAAAAAAATTAAAACAAAACAATTTCGAAAAAAAAATTTAAACAATTTTGAAAAAAAAAAAATTTTTGAAATTTTGAAAAACAACTTAGAAAAAATTTTTTTTTTAAATTTTGAAAAAAAAAAATTTAGTTTTGTTTACCTAAAAATATTTAAAATTTTTATTTTAAAGTATAATTTGGTGAAGGGTATATAACTGCTTACTTTGTAGTCAGTTGTATGAGCACATTCTATATTTACTGTGAGACCTAACTATCAATGAATTAATAAACTCATTACTTGTAACCAATTTTAATTGTATTAAAGTAATGATATAAGCGTTTCTGGTCAGTTTTGGGCTTCAATAACATCAGCGTTTTAAAATCCTATTGTGTAAGTAGTGAAGTAATATTGGCATTTTAACACATTTCTGGGATAGTTTAGATAATATTATATAAAGATAAAAAGCAAACATTTTTTTTTAAGATTTTCTCTAAATATTGGCAGTATGACTTAAAAATGCGGGATTTTTTTTTAAATTCCAAGCTTTTATTTTCAAACAGTTGTACAATAAAAATGTATTCAAAATATTGCCCATTGTTAGCTATGACGTGAAGAGGCCTCAAGGTCAGAAAGATCTTTTCCCATCTTGGATTCCGAGCCAAAAGAACTGCTCATATTTTGAGGCCAAGAACAAATCAAGCCAATATCGGATAATCTGTTCCAAAGTAAAGCGTATCCCAGAGAGAGCGTTTTGCAACGATCGAAACAAATTGTGTTGGGATGGGGCACTGTCTGGACTATAAAGCGGGTGAGGCAAAACTTTCCAACCACTTATTTTTAAATAGTTTTTATCAGGTATTGCAACATGTGGACGAGATTTGTTATGAGAGAATATTACGGTTTCATGTCTGGGCGTTTTTAGGCCAATGTTTTCTTCAAACGAATCGTTTGCATTCGGTACAGGTTCCCTGTTATGGTCTGGTCAGATTTCAGCAGCTCATAATAGATAGGACCCTTTTGCTCCCTCCAAATACAGAGCAATACCTTAGCGACATGGATATTTGGCTTTGGTGTCGATTCGGCTGGTTGGTCGAGCTTCATATACGTTCTCTTGCACTTCGGGTTATCGTAATGGATTAATTTTTCATCGCAAGTAATGATTCGGTGAACAAATTATTTTCTTTTATAGCATTCAAACATCATTTCAGACATAACAAATAGTATTTCAATGTCTCTCAGGTTCAATTCGTATGGTACCCAATTTCCCCTGGTTTTGGATGAATCCTCCTGCTCCAAAACGTTTTGAAATTGCTGCTTGAATATCTCCCAATGATTTTGCAAGATCTTGTTGAGTTTTACAAAAACATTCATGGAGTAGCGCCTCCAATTCTTGGTCTTCAAAAATTTTTAGATGGCCTTCTGAAGAGCTCAAACCATCTCTCGCACGTTGAAACCGATGGAACACATTCGCCATAAGCTTTGGTGTGCTGCAGCGGCACTTTTTTCATATTAACCCAGCAAAAATTATTCTTGATTTGGAAGCAATAAAAATGACTACTGCATCTTTAACAGCTTCCTTTATTGCTTCTTCAATTATTGCCTTACGATACTGATTTTTGGAAGGCATACATTCAGCAAATATTGTATGTGGTGCAGAAATTAGAAAAAGGCAGCACTATTTGTCAAGCAATTAATACTTTTATTGCTGGATTTTTTACAAAATCAGCCTAAAGTATGCACCTCGGACGCATGATATTATCAATTCTTCCATGTGCTCGTAAATGCACATTCCGGATTTCTTAAGCAGAGCTTCTACGCGAGGAATCCCATACAAAAATCATGTAATCTTTCATAACAAGTGGAAGCAGTAGCAACTGCTCTCTGCCTTACATTTCTGCTTCCGAGGAAGCACCATTTTTTGCTGGGAAAGAAGTAAAGCAAAACTTCCCTCAACTTCCCAGAAAAATATACAATTTCGAAGCAAAAAAAAAATTTTTTTGTTTACACTATAATGTTCTATAACTGAGAATAAACAAATAAGAGAGCTATATTCGGTTGTGCCGAATCTTATAAAATAAAAATTTTAAATATTTTTAGGTAAACAAAATTCTTTTTTTTTTTCAAAATTTAAAAAATAATAATTTTTTTCAAAATTGTTTTCAAAAAAAATTTTTTTCGAATTATTTTTTTTTTAATTTTTAAAATTTTTTTTTAAATTTACTAGTAAATTTTTTATAACGGTTTTAAACCATTATAGGTCCAAATTACTATGGCCCTATATAGATCGTTGCAATGAACCTTGAAATATCTATCATTAGATATCCATATTGTCTATATTAATAACTTAGTAATCCAGATATAGATCAAAAATAGACCGAGCCAGAAGAATTCCCAATATATTGATGTATGAATCAAGTTTGGAAGTTATTTGGGGTCTTCAGAAAATTGATTTTAACAGACAGACGGACATGGCTTAATCGACTCCGCTATCTATAAGGATCCAGAATATATATATACACAAATTATATTGTGGAAATTACAAACGGAATGACAAACTTATATATACCCTTCTCACGAAGGTGAAGGGTATAATGACAGCTATGTACCCTTTAAAATTACATATAAGTTATTGGCTGTTAAGTCATACAGCCAATATATCCCGAGAGAAAACAAGCTAACTATCAAAATACGCAGCATGATTTTGAAAATCAGCAAATCGGTTCAGTAGAAATATAAATATGAATCATGTGAAACAACCATTCAGGGGCTTGATGTTGTATTTTCTTAAAATTTAATATTTACACTAAACTTTTAATATTGATTTTCAAAGTATGTCGCGTTCGTAAGTGTATATTCGTTCTAAAACATATGTTTTTATTAATTTAACGTTCATTTTATTTTGTGTATATTTGTAAATCGTCTACCGAAAGAAAAAGAGAATCAATATGATGTTTGTAAAAATTTAAAAAAGCGCTAAATTTGGCCTAGTAAAAAAGCAGAAAAGCTATTTATTGACATTTCAATTTATAATGTATTTTGTTTTTAGTTTTTTGATATTGTGCTCTTTTACTACATTACCAGGCCAAGTACTCTACATTGTGAATACCGCTAATAAGTTCATCGAAACATTGTTGTTCAAAATATCGAGCGAAATAAGGGTATATCGTACGTGACATAAAACGGAAGTAATTTTGATATATATATTTTGAAATATATATTCGGTTTTATAAACATTTTGATTATACCAAAAACCAATCAGAGTCAAATTCATTTCATACTACATGGTAATTGGGAGCTTAGTTTTCGCCGCAATCTTAGCCTAAAACATACCAATTCAAATAAAAAATTAAATATTGTCAATTTAAACTATTATTTTTGCACTTAAAATGTAATAAGATCTAAATACTTTCACATAGTAATATTTTAGTGTTTTCTCCTATTCAAATCATCTTGAAAAAAAGTTTAATGGGTTTTTGTATTTTCAGTCGTGGTAGAAATTCTCGTGGAATTGCCCATATGTAACTAAAAGATGTCTCAAATTGTTATTTTATGGTCCATAGCGGCTCTTTAGATAAAACGTGAATTACAGACAATTTTTAAACAGATTTCATGTTTATTACATTTCCATTTAACGTTACATAATAAAACAAATAAAAGCATAAAATAAAAATACCTAGTTTTATGTTTAAAACTAATAATATGTAAAGGCCAGGGCCATGTTTTGCCAATATTCGGTTCTAAGCTAGAATGTGCAATAAAAGTTGGAAATAAAACAAATAAAAAAGGATTTACTTAGTTAAAAAAGGCAAACTATTTGAAGGAATTTAGCAATTTACATGAAATTACAATAAACGCATACAGGCACACATATACGTACGCATGTATGTTTATTAGGGTGGCAAATATTTTGACTTTTTAGATTTTCGATCCTTACTCAGAGTAAACAGTTACGTGATAGCAACCGAATTTGTTGCCAATCGAATGATTCTGCCTTAGTGACCGAATTTTACAGTTGTGGCTACAAACTTTTAAAAGGGCTAACAAAAGTTTGGTTGCTTTAATCGAAATTCTTCTTTGTCAACTGACTATCTGTTGGTAGAACCGAAAAATTCTAGGTGTGCAACCGAATCATTCGATCGGTTGCTATCAGGAATCTGTTTTCTCTGTATACAAGATTTACAATTGTTCTAAATCGTGTTCTAAAAACGTTTGTGCAAAATCGGATTACCTTTAGAGTTTGCTTATTTCCCAAAGAAATTAAATGTTTAAAATAAATCCAATTAATAAATGTATGACTTAAAAATGCGGGGTTTACAATAGATGGCGTATCTTTTGAAAGCTGTTTTTGTTTTTAATAGCTTATATGTCATGTTCAAAAGTACATATCTGTCATTTATTCTTACTTAGTTATTGAACATTAATTATAGTGTAAACAACAACGTTTTTTTATGTTTCAAAAATGTAGAACTTTGTACCAACAAAGTGTCATATGCTGGAAGTTTTGCTTTACTTCTTTAATTTGTACCAATGTGCCGCTGAAGAACACCGATTGCTCACCAAAGCTTATGGTGAATGTGTTCCAACGGTTTCAACGTGCGAGAGATGGTTTATGCGGTTTAGAAGTGTTGATTTTAACACAGAAGACACTCCAGCCAAAAAAGTTTGAAGACCAAGAATTGCAGTCATTACTCTATGAATATTGCTGTCAAACTCAACAAGGGCTTGCACAATCATTGGGAGCTACTCAATTAGCAATTTCAAAACGTTTGCGAGCAGCAGGATTCATTCAAAAGCAGGTTAATTGGGTACCAAACGTATTGACACCAGGAGACCTTGAAAGACTATTTTTAATGTCCGAAATGATGTTTGAACGCTATAAAAGAAAATAATTTTTGCACCGAATCATTGCTAGCGATGAAAAAGGGATACATTACGATAACCCGAAGCGTAAGTGATCCTATGTGAAGCCCGTCCAACCACACGAATCTACATCAAAGCCAAATATCCATGGCGCTAAGGTAATTCTCTGTATTTGGTGAGAGCAAAAGGGTCCTATCTATTATGAGCTGCTGAAATATGGCCAGACCATCACAGAGAACCTGCACCGAAAACAACTGGTTTGTTTTAAGGGAGTATTAGCCAAAAAAGGAACAAAATATGCGGCCACACATGAATGAGACCCTAATATTCAATCATGACAACGCAAGGCCACATGTTGCAATATCTGCTAAAAACTATTTAGAAAAAAGTTGTTGGGAAGTTTTGCCTAACAGTCCAGACCATACCCCGCCCGACTACTATTTGTTTCGGTCGATGTAGAACGCTCTCTCTGGGATACGACTCACTATGGAACAGAGTATCCGATAGTGGCTCAAATTTTCATCATTTGGTTTTCAGATGACTGAGAACAATTTTAGAC
Organism: Calliphora vomitoria; assembly: GCA_942486065.2. NCBI lineage: Eukaryota > Metazoa > Arthropoda > Insecta > Diptera > Calliphoridae > Calliphora > Calliphora vomitoria. The sequence continues at coordinate 6,360,428 of OW818032.2, forward strand.
CTTGACATCATAGAAAATCAAAAAAGTGCCAAATAAGGGCCACCTTAATACACATACAATTGAAACTATACACAAGAGTATAGTTTATTTGGATTGTTAAAGGCGAGAAGAGAAATCTGAATTGAAAACCTATTCGAACATTTGTTCGTTTCTATATATATTTGCAGAATTTCTATGTATTTGTGTGTATAAGTGTGGCTGGTTTTGGTATTTATTGCTGTTGTTGTTGTGTAGAAATTGGTTTAAATCAGTTGCAAATTCTTAAATACTCTCTACCATGTAGTGTTGCCTTATTTTCATATCAATTTTATTTCATTCGTTTCGTCTTGTTTTGGTTTCACTAAAAAGTAAATAAACAAAGGGATAAATTATCGTATGCTTAGTTTTTTGCCTTTTGGGGAATGTTACAGGCAAAACTAGATACAATGGAGGAGCTATATTGAACATTTATTTGAATTTTTGGGAAATAATTGAAAATAAGTTATGAACTATTAAGTCGGACAATGTGATAAAATCCCATTTCAATGTCTGTTTACGTTTTTCGTAACATGGTTAAAACAATGTTTGTTTAAAAAACTGTCAGTATATCGGTTCTAACCAGACATTGAGAACACTATAAATTGAATTGTTCAATAATAAATTTGATGCTGAGATATATGGCAAAGTAATAACTCAAAAAATCACTTTTGTAGCTTAACCCTTCCTAAAGAAAATTAAACTCCTTTTTATAAAAAATCTATCTTTTATTTCCAGCTTTGCCTGTTTTCTCGTTTACTACACTCATATCGAACATACTATTTTGATTTAAAGAAAAAAGGTAAAATGCGTATTGCGTATGGTTTCATTTTTATGTTGTGTAAAAGCTGTTCGAAACATTATTTTATTTCTATTTTTTTTTTTTTTTTTTTTTATTTTATTAAAGATCTGGTTAAAAAAATATATTCAAAATCAAAAGTTCCAACCCAAACATTTGTCAGGGAATATAAAAGAAACACAAAGAACTAAAAAAAAAATGGAACAAAAGAATACATAATGTAATATTTATTGTTATCACACAGTGCTTTTGTACTTGTTTGTAATAATGTGATTTTCGATAAATAAACAATGGAAAATGTGTTTACAGTGAGAGAGAAATCAAATACACCCTTAATCTTTAGGTGAATTTTTCTTTAAAAAAAATGTTTTAAGTTCAATAACGCTGTCACATCTTCCTCCATTCGTTTGTTTGTATAATTTTAGCTTTAAAATAAATTATTGTAACGAAATTGCATTATCGAATTGAATTTAGCGGTGTTTATTAACATTTCCATTAGTAGAAACTTCTACTTATAAACAATGTTGATAACACGCTGTTATAAATATTGTTTATAGGTATGCACGGTCTATTAATATTATTAATAATGTATTGTTACGTTTTCACCTTTTAAAAACAGTGGTTTTTTCCGGATTCTTTTAATTGCAAATAAAATCGCCAAGTAGTTTTATAATTTTAACAACTCTTTATTATACCCTTCACCATGAGTGGCAAGGGTATATATAAGTTTGTCATTCCGTTTGTAATTTCTATATTTTTCATTTGCGACCCTATAAAGTATATATATTCTGGATCGTTATAGATAGCAAAGTCGATATAGCCATGTTTCTCTCCGTCTGTATGTTGAAATCAACTTTCCGTAGCCCCCAAATAACTTACATACTTGATTCATACATCAATATATCGGGAATTCTCCCGGCTCGGTTGCTATTTAAACCGGGACAACCTCGATTTTTGGCCTATTTTTTATATATATATCTGGATTACTCAGTCATTAATATAGACAATATGGATATCTAATGATAGATATTTCAAAGTCCATTGCAACGATCTATATAAGACTATAAACGGATCAAAATCGGGAAAATATTTTTAACCCGAATTTTTTTTTTTTTTTTTTCACCAAAAAAATTTTGGCATACATTTTTTCACTAATAAATTTAAAACAAAAAATTAAAAAAAAATTAATTTCCAAAAAATTTTTTAAAAAAAAAAAAAAAAAAATTAATTTTGTTTACCTAAAAATATTTAAAATTATTATTTGAAAATATAATTTGGGGAATGGTATACAATATTCGGCACAGCCGAATATAGCTGGTAATACGGTTGATGTTAACAATTCACTGTTACTATGCATATACACAGCGCCATCTAGTAGAAGTCTCATGAATAATCTAACGGAAAAACTAGAATGTTATATTTTCACAATGATAATCTAGAGCTTTTAATGCTACTTTACAGTTAATGCTGGTATACTCTCAAACAATGTTACAGCTTTTTATCAACATTGTTGTAATTATGCTTGCAATAATACGGTGAATGGGTGAAAGTGAGAACAGGAATAACCCTGATTGTTTATAAGTTGAAGTTTCTACCGATGGAAGTGTTAATAAACATTATATGTGTTGCAAGCAGCCCTTACAGACCGTTAAATTTAAATTGATAATGCAATATCGTATATAATAAAATATCATGAGAAAATTGCCTTGAAAACTTTAAAAATTATTCTTGCTTTTAGCTACTTTTAATTACATTTTTCACTTAAGCATTTATTGTATAAATATTTATTATGAATACGAATTGAAAATATTTTGATGTTCACATCTCGATTAATGGTAAATTTTTGATTTTGTTAATGTTCTAATGTCGCGTTCTTGTACCTAAATTATCGTTTGTTATCAGTAATCAGCAATGGTTTTTAATAAAATTTTAGTGGCTATAAATTAAAAATGAAGTGCACTAACAATCTCACTAAATATTTTATTATGATTTTCAAAGTGTGTAGCGTTTGATATCGTAAGTGTATATTTTTTCATAAATTAAAATAATTTCTTAAAAATACATTTCGTAGCCAATTTGCTAATATCTAATTTCAGATTGGTTATTAGGTTTGATTATTTGTGTGTTGACATTGTAAAATCTTTAATACCTAAGGCAAAAATTGTTCAAGACTTACACATATACAATAAAAATTATTAAAAAGATAAAATAGATGAAATTTGTTTGTTAAGAAAAATGTTTGTATTTCGTACTCATTATATGAAATCGTTTTATCAATAACAAATTAATACAAAACAAGTACGAGATCTATATTCGACTTAGTAATCGAGATATAGATCAAAAATAGGCCAAAAATAGGGGTTGTCCCGGTTTTTTTCCTTATATCTCAGCCGATATTCTCGATTTTAAATAGCAACCGAGCCGGAAGAATTCCCGATATATTAACATAAGAATCATGTATGTTGATTTCAACATACAGACGAACATGGCTATATCTATAACGATCCAGAATATATATACTTTGTAGAGTCACAAATGAAAAATGTAGAAATTACAAACGGAATGACAAACTTATATAAAGGGTATAAAAATTAAGGAGACCAAAAAAATGTCTATCAATGATCTAATTTTTCATTAGATTTTGGTAATGTTCCAATGTCCCGTTCTTGTAATCATCATTTGTTATCAGTACTACACGAATGATGTTATCAAGTCTCTTAAAATTTTACTTCACATCAATATCTATTGATTTTAACTAAAAACAACCACACTAAAACTTTTATTTAGATTTTCATAGCGTGTCGCGTTCGCCCTAAGTGTTTTTATTATTTTAACAAGCATTTATATTTATGTAGATGGGTAATGGGATGCGAGACTTGGGAAAAATTAAGAGAGATCCTTATAGTATAAAAAATATAAAGATAAAGCAGCAGGGAAGACGCCATGAAATTGGCAAACACAAATAGCAAACTGCTAAAAAAAAGGAAGTAATAACGTATAACGAATGTAGTGTCTTTCTATCACACTACATTCGTTATACGTTATTATTTCCTTTTTTTCTTTCAGAAAATTATTCTAAAGAAAAAGAGATATCTGCAAGCAAACATTGGAAAAGACTGTAAAGAAGACAATAGAAATTAAAATTATGCTAGAAATTTGAGTCTTATATCTGCAAGCAAACTTTGGAAAAAGCAGTAAAGAAGGCAGAAAATTCATTACCTGTGTTAACGAGTTAAAGTAAGTGAGCACTATAAGTATACAAAATATTTCGAATTAATAAATAAATAAAAATACAAAACTTTTGTTGAAATAACTAACAAATGTCAAGGGAAAATATGTTGCATTATATATGTCGCGTGCTAAATCATACTAAATGTCAACATTAAGCCACATTTTTCCACTTTAGTTTCTACATGCAGACGAAAACTAGATGTATTTTTTGTCGCGTTTTTGAACCCCTATTGGTTGCGAATATGTTGGAAACATCATAACGAAATGTGGAAAAACCAAAAAAAAATTTTAAAACTTCTTTATTTTTTTTTTCAACTAAAAAGCTTAAGTCGAGTTATTGAGATTGGAAATATCACATAATAGATTTGGCATCGATAATTACGATTCTAAAACATAATTCAAAGCCATCTTTTTTATACCCTTCACCATGAGTGGCAAGGGTATGTAAAGTTTGTCATTCCGTTTGTAATTTCTACAATTTTCATTTGCGACCCCATAAAATATATATATTCTGGATCGTTATAGATAGCGGAGTCGATATAGCCATGTCCGTCTGTCGGTTGAAATCAACTTTCCAAATCCCCTAAATAACTTACAAACATGATTCAAAATAGACACAATCGGCCCACAAATGACTGAGATATAAGGAAAAGACCAGGACATCCTCGATTTGTGGTCTATTTTTGATCTATATCTGGATTACTAAATCATCAATAATATACACAATATGGATATTCAATAATAGATATTTCAAAGACCTTTGCAACGGCATATATAAGGCCAAAGTAAGTCGGACCTAGAATTGGTCAAAATCGGGAAAAATATTTTTCACCAAAAAAAATTTTGTTATAAAATTTTTTTTTCACAAATAAATTAAAGAAAATTTAAAAAATAAATAGTTTACCCTAAAATTTTTTTCACTACAAAAATGTTGTTTACCTAAAAATATTGTTACGATTTTGCAATAGCGATTTGAATTTAACGGTCTGTAACGACTGCCAGCAAAATTCATCACGTTTATAAACACGTCCATCAGTAGAAGCTTCTACTTATCAACAATGTTAATTACATTAACATCGAAAGCTCTAAAATTCGAATGTTCTAGTTTGTCCGTTAAGATCATTGTAGAAGATTCCCGAAAGATGGCGTGTGTATAAATAGTGGCAGAGGTTGCAGTCGTGAGTTGCGTTTAACATAGGCGCTGTTAGAGTTAACATCAACTGTCTTGTACATTTAATTTTGTACATTATAAAGTGTGTGTGCATTTCTGCGACTTGATAAACGAGTATAAAGACATTGAGTGACTATTTTAACTGTTGTTGTTGTACATTTTAAATAAATAAAGAGTTGTTACAATTTTAAACTACTAAACGGCTTTTGTTTGCAATCAAAAGTATCCAGTTTATTTAAAGGAAATAAACCAACGTTTTAAAAAGGTTAAAACGTAACAATATTTAAATTTTCTTAAAGTATAATTTGGTGAAGGGTATATAAAATTCGGCACAGCCGAATATAGCTTTGTTACTTTACTTTTACTTCACTTTAATATTTTCTTCCTCCAAATAATATTGCAATAAACCACAAATATTATTCTTTTGTTTTCTTTCTTTTCACATTACAAAATGTTACTTTAGCATTTTTTAATCATACTCTTTGTTGTGCCGATAACGAATTGCCTTTTACCAAATTGTAATTTTTAATTAGTGTTCTTTTGTTTTTTATACACAAACTAAGATATCATTTTACAACGATGGAAATTTGTAAATATTTCATGTATGTGTATTCATTTTCCAAGGATCATAATACGTTCTTATTACATACTTAAAATTTTGTATGTGGCTCCCTCACTACTTACTATCTTTTTTTTTTTATTTGTCTGTTTGTCTTTAATTATGCCTTAAAGTTTTTACATTAATATCATTGACATAAATGTCAAAAAGTTGACATACGAGTAACTGTCTGCTAGTAATCGTAAGATTCGTGACATTATTATGAATTGCTGCGTTTGTATATAGAACAAATTCTCAGGAGAAAATATAAATGAAATTTTAAAAAAATTGTTTATGATATGAAGACGTAAATATACTTACATATGTAGTTCTAAATGGAATTTAAATAATAATAATTGTATATTTCTGCATAATTGTAATAAACTGTTTAAATATACAAGAAACTCAATAAATTTTTATTTATATGAAACATATTAGGCAGGATCTTTAAATGAAATATATTAGACAGGATCATATAAGTACATTTTTATAGAATAAAGTTCTACTTTGCACATCTTATCCACCTCTCAAAACACAACATGCAGTCTTGTGTGCGTTTAAGATATTGTCACAAGATCCTGATTAAGAGTTTCATTCGTGTTATGCTTCAACGCTGCAATCTCCGCTGCAATACGATGTATTATAAAGAATATCTCATATTCTTCTTTTATGCATTGACCATTGTTAGCTATGACGTTTTCCGAGCCAAAAGAACTGCTTATATTTTGAGGCCAAGAACGAATCAAGCCAATATCGGATACTCTGTTCCAAAGAGAAGCTTATCCCAGAGAGAGCGTTCTGCATCGATCGAAACAAATACCAGTGGGACGTCGTACGGTCTGGACTATAAAGCGGGTGAGCCAAAACTTTCCAACCACTTCATTCTAAATAGTTTTTAACAGGTATTCCAACATGTGGCCGAGCGTTGTATGGAATATTACGGTCGAAAAACGCACGGAATATGCGGCCAATGCTCACATCAAACGAATTAGTTGCGTTCGGTACAGGTTCCCTGTGATGGTCTCGCCATATTTCAGCAGCTCATAATAGATTGGACCCTTCTTCTCCCACCAAATACAGAGCATTACAGAGCGCCATAGATATTTGGCTTTTGTGTCGCTTCGGCTGGTGCAAAAATGATTTTCTTTTATAGCGTTCAAGCAGCATTTCAGACATACAAAATCATCTTTCAAGGTCTCTACTTCAATTCGTATGGCACCCAATTTCCCGATGATTTAGCTCCCATGGATGAATTCTTCCAAACTTTTTTTGCTGGCCTGGGTGATCTTTGTCTTCGGCGTAAAAATCACCACTTCTGAACCGCACAAACAACACATTCATCATAAGTATCGGTGTGCTTTTCAAATTAAAGAAGTAACGCAAAACTTCCCGCATATGACGCTTTGTTGCACAAAATTCGACATTTTCGAAGCAAAAAATAAGTTTGTTGTTTACACTATAATGTTCAATAACTATGTGAGAATAAATGACAGATACGTACCCTTCAAAATGACATATAAGTTATTAAAAACAAAAACCACGTTCAAGAGATACGTCATCTATTGTAAATCCCGCATTTTTAAGTCATACATCCAATGGTATTGCAATTGCGCTCTTACTATAATATTGTTACGAATTTGCAATAGCGATTTGAATTTAACAGTCTGTAACGACTGTCTGCAGCATTCATCACGTTTATAAACACGTCCATCAGTAGAAGCTTCTACTTATCAACATTGTTGATAGCATGATAGCAGTTATTAGCATTGTTTATAAGTACGGCAACACTAAAAATGTAAGCTGCTAACATTGACATCGAAAGCTCTAGAATTCGAACATACTAGTTTGTCCGTTAAGATCATTGTAGAAGATTCACGAAAGATGGTGTGTGTGTAAATAGTGGCAGAGGCTGCAGTCGTGAGTGAGTTTATCATAGGCGCTGTTAAAGTTAACATCAACTGTCTTGTACATTTAAGTTTGTACATTATAAAGTGTGTGTGCATTTCTGTGAATTGGTAAACGTGTATAAAGACACTGACACTATGGAAAAATCTCGATATAAATCGAGTGAAGTTATTACCGATAAAAGTATTTAGGTATTTCTAATGAATGACTTCTGGTAACCAAGTTAAAATGAACACAATTTCATGGAGCAATTCAAGTGATTTATAATTCTACAATAGTAATAGTTAAAATGTTTTCTTTGAATTTTACTAACAATTTGATTAGTTGTATACTAACCTACTTTTCTTAAATTTTACCCTCATTTTACAATTTTTAATTCCCAGTTTGGGTCAATTGTAATAAAACCTATAATTTAATGTCAAACATACAAGAATTTTCCCACACTTTTTCAATTCAATTCAAAATTAATACGGAACTAAATATTCGTTGATGACGTTAACAACGCATTTTCTCATTTTTCATAATTTTTAGTCTTTAGATTAAAAAAAGAAAACCAACTTTATGTCTGTTTATAAATCACACAATTTCAATGTGGGTGGTGGCAATAAAAAATTCTATTCGCCTTAAAACATGTTTAACGGGTGATATTTTTAAAGATACGCACATACTTATACAATTACAAAAAATGCTTTAAACCAGAGTCAACCAAAAAGAGAACCCAGCAGTTCTGCACTGACTACTGAAGAAATTAATATAGTTATTCCTGTTATACTTGGCTTTCTCCAATTTATATATTTTTAGTTAATTTGATATGTATGTGTTCTTTGTAATGCAATGAGAAGTCATTTGTCTCTTTAGTTACTCTAAGTAATCTAGAGGGTAGTCACTTTATTTGAAATGTTAATCTTGAATTTAAACCTCCTAAACAAACACCCTATATGTAGAAAAATTTAAAATATCTGTAGACATGCTCGTGCATATTCAAATAAATAAGTTAAGTTGGTGCCACAATATCGTGCTACAAGTACCTACTGCCAGTAGTTAACAGCACTTGAATAGACATGACAAAAACGAAAGGAAAATAATTCTGTTACAAAAATATTTACAACATGACATTAATAGAATTCTTTAGCTCAACTAAAGAATACGCTTTAGATTATGTTTTCTTTAGCAGGACAAATAAAATGATTCTTCTCTTAAAATATACAAAAAAAAAAAACAAAAACAAACAAAAAATCTGAGAAAAAAAAAACTAAAAAAGTTTTTACACATTGATTGAGTAGTTTTAAAGTGTTTTTTAAGGGTTTAGCAAGGGATGCCTTTCAATCTACTCATAGTTATGAAAGTGTTTGAGACAGGGAAAATAAATCTAAATACTAATCATACTATCTCGCTTTATTTGCCCTTGTTGTTTCCTTTTTTGTGGTATTTGATGTAAAATAGTTTAAGTTAGTTACTTAAACTTTGAATTGTCGCCAAAAAGAAAAGTTTATTTTTGGTTTAGAAACCACAAAATATTGCTGTATTAATTGTAATGAAATAGAGAACAAATTAATTAGTTTTATTGATGTTATAGATACAGTTGTTAAAGGTAATGAATTCATTTAAAATTTCAAACATTCATGAATTTAAAAAATACACGAATACACTATTAGTTTAAGCTTGGATAAGTAAACTGCACTAGAGAAACATATTGTTACGTTTTAACCTTTTTAAAACGTGGGTTTATTTCCTTTAAATAAACCGTATACTTTTGATTGCAAATAAAAGCAGTTTTAGTAGTTTAAAATTGTAACAACTCTTTATTTATTTAGAATGTACAACAACAACAGAATTAAATAGTCACTCAGTATCTTTATACACGTTTATCAATTCGCAGAAATGCACACAAACTTTATAATGTACAAACACACATGTACACGACAGTTGATGTTAACTCTAACAGCGACAATGATCAACTCATGACTGCAGCCTCTGACACCATTTATACACACGCCATCTCTCGGGAATCTTCTACAATGCTCTTAACGGACAAAACTCGTATGTTCGAATTCTAGAGCCTTCGATGGCATTGCCAGCAGCCCAAACACCTAGTGTTGCCATACTTACAAACAATGCCAATAATCGCATGCTACTGATGTACGTGCCTTCAAACATGATGAATGCTGCAGGCAGTCGTTACAGACCTTTAAATTCAAATCGTCATTGCACATTCGTAACAATATAATCAATGGGGAAACTCTCCTTTTTCATTGAACACTTCTTTCAGTGCAATGCTGACAAATATCCTAATAGCACCAAGCGAGATTTAGGAGAACTATGGCCTTTGCAAATGTATTTGTAGGTTTAAACTGAACAACAATTTTTTTAAATACCCAAGCAATTCAGTCCCGTACTAGAACTATTCTTTTACCTATCATTCAAAACTAGTTATTTAAAAATGTTCATGTCCAAGGCGGTAGTCAATTGACCCCGGATTACCAAAGCACAAAACAACAATTGACTCTCCAATAAATTACTTCTGGTGGGTAGAAAATAAGTAACATTAAAAAAATTCAAGGTGCAGTACAAAATATGTTTAAAGTGTATACATCCTAGATTACATAGAGATACTAAAGTAACATATATTACCGGGGACGTAACGATAGATTATCGGGGATGTATAAAGTAACCAGTTGAATAAATAAGTAGGAGTAAGCCAATTAGTAGAAATCACTGACTTAAATATTAATTTTAATTAACTTAATTAATTTTACTAATTTTTTTAAATAATCGTCATTCTTATACCCTTCACCATAAGTGGTAAGGATGTATATAAGTTTGTCATTCCGTTTGTAATTTCAACATTTTTCATTTGAGACCACACAAAGTATATATATTCTGGATCGTTATATATAGCGAAGTTGATATAGCCATGTTCGTCTGTATGTTGAAATCAACTTTCCGTAGCCCGAAAATAACTTACAAACATAATTGATACATCAATATATCGGAATTGCTTCCGGCTCGGTCGCTATTTAAAATCGAGAAAATCGGCCCACAAATGGCTGAGATATAAGGAAAAAACCGGGACAACCTCGATTTTTTGCGTATTTTCGATGTATATCTGGATTACTAAGTCATTAATATAGAGAATATTAATATCTATTGATAGATATTTTAAAGGCCATTGCAACGATTTATATAAGGCTATAGTAGTTTGGACCTACAATGAGTCAAAATCGGGAAAATTATTTTTTAACCCGAATATTTTTTTTACCACAAACATTTTTTTATTCTCTCATAATTAAAAAATAATTTAAAAAACAATTTTGAAAAAAATTTAAAAAAAAAAAAAAAAAAATTGGAAAAAATTTAAAAATAAAATATTTTCAAAAAAAAAAAAAATGAAAACAATTTTGAAAAAAAAATTAAATTTTGAAAAACAATTTGAAAAAAAAAAATTTTTTTAAATTTTGAAAAACAAAAAATTAATTTTGTTTACCTAAAAATATTTAAAATTTTTATTTTAAAGTATAATTTGGTGAAGGGTGAGTTTTATTTAGATTTGTGTTGCATTTATGTAAATATACAATTACGTTCAGACCTGGTAGCATTGTCTTCAACATAAACTTAATTTAAACTGGTTTATTAATTTATTTATGTATTTTGACACTAAGAAATTTAATCATTGCTCTATCATATTTTTCACATTTCACCCTATTGAAATTAATAAATATTCCCACACTATTGTGGTTTAATAAGGAAAATCAGCAGGATAATATTTCATAAGGTCAACCTTTAAAACATTTGAAAACCATACAAAAAGCAAGAAATAAAAAATAAACAAGTAAGAGTACTATATTCGGCCGTGCCGAATCTTAAATACCCTCCACCTAAATATGATGAGAGATGTAGAAGTTACATTGGCATAAACACTTTAATATCCATATTCAATATTTGTTATTATGAGGATTAAGACAATGTTATCGAAATACTATTAAATAAATATATGGAATATTATAACAATTGTAAGAATGACTAGTTTAAGCAGAAGATACTTTAACTGCAGATTCTTACCATTTTGAATAGAGTTTGTCATTTAATCATGTTATAACGTATGACATTTATCAATTTATATATGTACCTAACAATTGGTTATCATTATCCCATTGGATCAACATTATCCTTATTCACCACAAGTGAAGAAAAAGAATATAAAAAAGGGTATACAAAATATATTTAGACAAAATTCAAAATTTTGCATATGGAAATGAGTTGTATCACAAAATGTTAATATATATTCGCGATTAATGAATTTTCCGGCTATGCGTCTTATATATAATTATGAACCCATAGTCAAAAATTCCAGCAGTATGAATTTTTTATCGATATCAATGTTTATATGCGTTAATGTATTTTTGGGTTGTGGAATAATATGGAAACTATGACCTATTATGAGTCAATCGCCATAAAATAGTTTAACGTGATTTCTATGTATTTTAATTGGATTTCATATTTACAAGAGTTTTATGGGTATTACAGTTATTACCGAAAGTGGAACTTATATGAGGGCTGTTGCCAATTATGGACCGATATTCATAAAATTCAGTAGTATGATTTTTGGATTCAAATTTTGGTTCAACATATTGGAGCTGACCTATTATGGGACTATCGCCATATAATACTGTAACGTGATTTCAAAGTATTTGAGGGCTATTTTTGTTAAATTTATAAATAAAAAAATTAATAAAACTTAATTTAAACAACGCTATTAACAAGTGTGGACCTTATATGAAAACTATATCGAATTATGGACCGATATTTAAAAAATCTTGTAATATGATTCTTGAATACAAATTACTGATCGGTGTACAATTTTGGTTCAGTACAAATATTTTTTTTGGATATTTGTGTAGGTTAATATGTTTTCCAGAAGTGGTACTTATATGGAGGCTATGACCAATCATTGGCCGATCATTATAAAATTTCGTACAATGATTTTTACATATATTGTAATTTTTGGATTCGAATTTCAGCTTGATGACTATATTTGTAAGAAATTTATGAGAGTTTTAGTGATTTTCGGGAGTGGACCTTATATGGAGCTATGGTCAAATATAGACCGATATTCACAAACTACAGTAGTATGATTACTAGATACAAATTACTCATCTGTGTATAATTTTATTTTCATATCGATATGTTTTAGATATTTATGCAGGTTAATGTGTTTTTCGGAAGAGGTCCTTATATGGGAGCTATGACCAATTATGGGCAAAACTTCATAAAATTTGGTACAGTTGTTGCTATGTATATGAGTTTTATGTATGTCGAATTTTAGCATTATTAAGATATTTATAAGAGATTTGTTAGTACTTAACTGATTTTCGGAAATGGACCTTAAATTGGAGCTACGGTCAAATATGGACCGATATTCACAAAATCCTGCAGTATGACTTCCATATATAAATTACGGATCTGTGTAAAATTTTGGTTTGATATTGATATTTTTTAGATATTTATGCAGGTTAATGTGTTGTTCGGATGAGGTCCTTATATGAGAGCTATAAACAAATATGAACCGATCTTCATAGAATTCGGTGCAGCGACATTTGTATATATGGAGATTATTTGTGTCGAATTTCAACTCAATAGCGATATTTATAAGGTATTTATGCACGTTTAAGTGATTTTCGGAAGTGAACTTTATATGGGGGCCATGATCAAATATGGGTCGATCCACGAAAAATTCAGCCTTGTGATTTCTCTTAGCACGAAACTTATTATTGCTGAATTTTGTATGGATACTGCAATTCTGTAGGCATTTATAGACTATAGCACCATATTTCGGGAAGAAATTTGTATGGGGGCTACGAGAAATTATGGACCGATTATTTCCATTTTCAACAAAATTTGTCCTTTTATCATATAAATAATGAGTGCAGAATTTCATGGTGTTCTCTGCAATGAATTTACCAAAAGTCACAAAAATCATGTGAAAATTATAAAAATTTTTGGAGGTTGTCTTACATTTTGATTCATAACCCTGGTTCTACCAATTCGATTTTGCTGATTTTCAATACCAAACTGCTTAGAAAAATTATAAACATTTTGGTATACATTTCATTAATTTCACTTATGTATTTTGGACGTGAGAGTGTTTTACACAGACAGACAGACAGACAGACAGACGGACAGACGGACAGACAGACGGACATTGCTCAATCGACTTAGAATTTCATAAGGATCAATAATATATATACTTTGTTGGGTCTCAGATGAATATTTCTCAATGTTACACACGGAATGACAAACGTATATATACCCTCTTTCACCACTTGTGGTGGTGGAGGGTATAAAAAACCCAACATTTTCTCTAAAGCAAAATATATTCAATAAATAAATATTAGATTTTTCATTTCAGTAAGACTATTAATAATAAATGTAAAACAGTGTGATACTTGAAATGTAATATTGTGCAATATAATACAATAATAAATATTGATAACCAAAGAAGTGTTATTTTCACGATTTCAATGAAATGTGTATGTGATGTATTATTCATATTTATAAGTTGTTTAAGGACTTGGGACATTGCTATATTGACACCATTATCTATGAGGTCGCTAATTATATAAAACTACCCTCCATCTTTTTTGAAAGAGGGTATAATAAATTAATAAAAAAATAGTGAACGACAATACCTGCATCATTGCAGACTTTCGGTGTAGAAATTTGAGTTTAATGAAAACCAGTTCAATCAAATATTGAACCCATTTGGTGCAGCAAATTGAGTTTTGCGTAACAAGAATGTTTGGTAAAATTTAGATTGTGTTTTCTTGATAATCTTCTGGAACATTTCCTCTATTACTGACCAATAGAGAGAGAGTCAGTAATAGAGGAAATGTTCCAGAAGAGTATCAATGAAAACACAATCTAAATTTGAATAAACATTCTTGTTACGCAAAACTCAATTTGCTGCACCAAATGGTTTCAATATTTTATTGAACTGGTTTCATTAAACTCAAATTTCTACACTAATGATTGACTACAATCCAAAATGGAAACCATGTTATTTACACACAACTATGCTATGTTCTATGTCTTATAAATGTTTCTCGCAAACAACGTTATGCACTTTATTTTATTCATCATTACATGATTATATCACCTATTATGTTTTATGTGACCATATTATGGTTGAGGTGGATCATAATGTGGTTACACATGATTATAGGAATACCAATAGACAATAATTATAACAAGGATTAAATTACATTATTACATTAGTAATATTATGGTCATAAACGAAACATAATATAATTTCACAGCAACCATAATATTCAGTCATATTATGACGCTGTTTAATTATGGTCACCACAACCAAGTTTTTTTCTTTGTATGCAAGCAATGTACAGAATGTAGAGAAAATACATTAAATTTGTTTGATGTTGTCTCACATTTTGATCCATAACTTGTTGTTTTGCTGATTTCCAATACCAAAATGATTCGGAAAATGAATGACATATTTATAAAGCGAGGTCAAAAAATCCACTGAATTGAAGTGTTGCTAATCAAAAAAATATTTTGACAGCTGACAGTTTAGGATTAGTTAAAATGGAGCATTACTGTTTCATTATTCAAAAATAATGAAAATTTGGCGACCATAATTTAAGCAAAATCATCATAAGCGATGAAGCGCACCTTGATGGTATTATTAATCGTCGAAATTGTCGGATTTGGGGTTTTGAGAACCCATGAACCGATTGTCAAAAAACAAATGCATCCACAACGTATTATTATTTGCTACAGATGTTGAGAGACAGTGGTCAAGCAGTTGCTGTTACTGGTGCTAGATATACCGACATGATAACAGAGATCTTTCCGCCGGAATGGGATGATATTGAACATGTGACATGTCACATGCTATACAGCTGAAACAATTTAATTAAAGCATGAGACATTACCTGCCTGTTCATTTCCTCTCTCGTTTTTGTGATAAAAGTTGGCGCTCCAGATCATGTGATTGCAATGTTGTTAAATCACATGATTGCATTGGATTGAAACTCAAATGTCAATACCAACAATTTAACCTCATTTAACCTCATTTATTTATATATTCACGAAATTAATGCAAAATGGTCGTGGAAACTTTCGACAAACGTTTGAGAATACATATTCTATCGACGCACTTTATATTACATAGACATGTTTCATCTATATAGAAATATTTTTTCGTTTCAATTCGTAAAATGCCACCCCCATATTAAGTGGGCGTTAGAAAGAAGAGATTTTTAATCCCAAATTAATTTATTTTAGTTTCATATTTTGGACGTCAGCTTGTCATAAACACACAAATAGAAATGGCCAGTATGACTGAAAATTTCTTAAGGACCTGAAACTTATACAAATTAGAGGTTTGATTTATTCTAGAAATAACATATTTTTTCCCACAAACCGAATAAATTATAATGCTATTTATTTATAATTGTTTTGTATTGTTTAACATTAACTTTTTTCCCAATTATTATCAATATATATAAAAGAGTAACGTTACTGACTGACTGAAGCTAGAATCATGAAATTTTAACTATGGTTTCCTCCTTCCCAAAACGATCCACTAATAAGGGATTTTTGGTAAAAGCAGATTAATTTGGTAACCTTATATCTTCAAAACTAATAAAGATACAAAAAAACATACAATAGCATGTTACTCCTTTTAAAAAATAAGCTGACAGGTGTCTGGTACTTTTTCGAAATTCAAACCTTTTAGGGGAGAAAACGAGTAAAATTGTATTTTGTTACTTTTATGGCACCTTATGTATCTTTTAAACCAATAAACATAGAAACAAATTTTAAATCATATTCTTTACTTATAAAAAAAAATAACAAATATAAGTTTGGTACTTTTTGGAAATTCGAACCCTTAAGGGATAAAAATTGTCTTTATTTTTGGTACTTTTTCAGTAAAATATGTTTTTCTATAAATTGGCATAGCCATCCGTATAATAAATTATGAGCTCCCACCATGATACGGATGGCTAAAAATATTTTAATAAAATTTTACCACCAAAAGTACCAAATAAGGGGGTAAAAACGGGAAAATACATTTTATTTTAAATTATTAAGCCAATTTTGATAATTTGTTTAACATCGGTTCCTGGATTCATACAAAAATTAACTAACAGAGTGCTGTTTGGAACTCCAGTGCCAAGGTGTATATTGGGCCAAATCCGTTTAAACAGTTTGATACTTTTTTTAAATATTTTTTTTTTCTTGAGCACATTAACACAGATTTTAATCGTTTAAGACATGTCTGTACCACAAACATTTTTGGCAAAATGGAGTATTTAAATTTCAAACTTCAAGAAGGAATAGTAAAATTTGTACTTTTCTCCAATTGGTACTTTTTTAATATTTTAAATTATTTAACGTATCGATATTAAAGTTTGCTGATATGTAACTGAGTGCAATTAGAGTTAGGAATAGGGAATAATATAAAGGTGTCAACATGTGAGAACTGAACTATAGGTACTTTTTCGTTCTTTTAATGGTAATTTTTTTTTTAAATAATGGTCCTAGAAATAAGCATATATGGTTCCGAAGTAATAAGAATCCAAGGGGGAGATTTTATGGTACTTTTTTATTCTAATGGTACTTTTTGCATTCATTTACAATAACGAACCTGGAATCATGAAATTAGACACATACGTTGCTGAATGAGTTAGAATTCGACCACCCTATTTAGTGGTACTTTTTACCTTCTAATGGTACTTTTTAAATTTTCTATAATATATTGATCTAAGTAAGTGAGACTTCAAAACGGGGACTTTATGGTACTTTTTCTTTATTCGAATGGATTTTTTTGAATTTTCTATAATAATGGACCTATAAACATGAAATTGAGCGTATATGGTCATAAGTGAGTGAAAATTCATGGGGGAAACTTCAACTAGCTTCTTTATTCACGAGTGGGAGTTTCTGGTACTTTTTATTTATTTTAGTGGTACTTTTTGAATTTTGTATAACAATGGACCTTGAAAAATTAAAGTTAATAGGAATCAGATGGAATAGGAAAATAAATAATTTGTTAAATATGTATTTGGTAAGTTAACATGTTTCATGCTCCATAAATAACACATTTTTTAATTGTACATTGATATACTTTTATTTTAATATCACAGTATACGCTAACAAGGTAGCGGGTAATATGCTAGTGTTATTATAATTTTGTTTAACGTTTTTTTTACATGGACCCTAAAACAGTTCTAAAAAAAACAGTTGGTATATAAAAACTGTTTTTTCATTAACATAATTAATTAAGCAATTGTTAATAAATTTATTACTTTTTTTAAGTCCTTTTCCGCTTCGGAAACATTAAAAAAAAGCTTCGAATACAAAATAAGTTCATTATAAAATTTAATTAAAACTTGTAATTTATCAAAACAAATTTGCATTTACTGTCTAATTTAGAAATAAAATAAATAGTGTAAAAAAATAGGTTTTGCATTATAGTCAAACAAAAAAAAATAATAACTCAATGCGCTGTAAAAATCTGGATTTTAATAAACTTTACGCACACAAGAAAAAAAATGTAAGTATGCAAATAAATTTATAAATCCACCGAGCCTAAAAGTAGGCAATGAATAGCTGTACAAAAAATGGAATACAGTAAAATTAACAAAAGGCAAAACCCAACTAAATGGACATAAAAGAAAATGTAAAACGCAACCAAACAAAGTGTAATAATAAAAAAAATAAAAATAATTCTCAAAGGGATGAGAGTGAAAATAATTTAATAAAGCATTATTTAAGATAAAAAAATACTATTAGTTAAGGGCTAAAGTAAAATCCAAAAATATATAGAGAGCTCATTAGAGTAATATAAAATGTAACAAAAATGTTTGGCAAAGTTTGGTGAGATTTTCCAAAGTTTTCTTTCATCAATGTCATCAATGTTTCCCAAAAATATATATTTTTATGTTATTCCTTAAGGATGTTGTTCAAACTCTTACACAATTATGGCCAGTAAACAAGATGTTTTTTTCTCTTTTTTTTTTAACCAACTTATGAATAGAAATAAGCTAAATAGGCAACTATTTCTTGAAGCTTTTCTATTTCATTATGTGTTGTTGTTTGCTTATGAAATATTTTAAAATTATAGAATAGAAAAATAAAATAAAATTGTTGAATACTCACTTTGAATTCTATAGAGTCTGTTGGTTGCTTTCTTATTTATATTTTTCGTTCATTATTTGACGCTATATTGTCCACTTGGGTAGCATTCTACGAAGTACAAATAAAAATCAAGGACGTTGTTGTTGCTATTAATGGTGCGGCTGCTGGATGTGGCTACTGCCAATGTGTCGTATTACAACTCTGGTGTTTGATGGTGTTAGTCAAATAAGTATCTTCTTTGGCTTTTCTAAATGTTATTTTTATTATATTTATTTTCAAGTTTTTTACTTTATTTTTGTTGTTTCACTCTTTCTTCTGCTTTTTATTTATTTTTATTTTAGAATTATTTTTGGGCAACTGCCATTTTTATTGAAACGCACACACACACACACAAAATATGAAAAATACACAACAAAATGGAGACTGGAAAAATCCCCAAATAAAATATTAACTATAAATCATGGCACGACTAAAGTTAAGTCATTATGTTTTGTTACGATAATGCGTTAAGTATATAATTCACACTTTAAAATGCTTTACAGCAAAATAAAACCGTAGTAGACAAATTTTAAAGCTAAATCTTTGCCATGCACAGTGGGTGGATATTAAAAAAAATGGAATATTTATTAAGAAGTTGATAGAGAATTTGAACAGACACCGAACATTATTTATTATTTATTTTACTGTTAGCTTAGAATGCAAAATGTGCTAAGTCCACTTTATTTTAATTTACATATGGGCATTTCCACGGTTCAGAACGCGACATTCGAACGCCTTTGAAATGAAAAAATACAAAAATCTTTTTAGTAGCTCTATGTTTAGTGCAAAAGGTCAGTTTTGTCGTTTTGCTGCAGTAAACAACCAATCATAAACGCAAAAATAAAAATTACTCATTTTCGACTGCATTTAGAAATGCAAAAATCTGCGAATTGGAACATCATTCTTTTAAAACGTTGTCACATTGTAATCTATGCATTCGATTTTTTTTAACAACATTAAGTATGATTTAGAACGCGACATATTTTCTCGTCTATTTTGTCTTCTTTACTACATTTCCTAAGGCTTCGGTTTATATTTTTCTTTAGCATAATTTTTCCCTTATTTCTTTCAGTATCTTGCTATTTATTATTGCCAATTTGATTGCCAATACATTATAGCGAACGCGATACTCTTTGAAAATCAAAATAAAAAATTTAATTTAGTGTACGCGGAGTACAGACAACAAATTTATTAAATTGTTTTATGTACCAGAACGCGACATTGGAACATGAACAAAATTAAATTAAACAATTATAGTTTATCTTCGATAGAAGATATCATATGATCTGTGCAATCATGAATAAATACAGCAATCAGCAATAAATAAATACTAAAGACAAAATTTCATTAAAAGTAAATAAGAGCAAAAAGAAATATATTTTCAGTTCAATTTTCTCATGATAGCAAAAATGTAGACATTTCTATATCCACCATCAAAAAGAGGGGGGGGGGGGGGTATATACAACGTATACAACGAAATATTCATCGCAGATACAGGGTTTTCCAACAATAGGTGTTATTTTGGTATTCAAAGAAAAATTTAATTTTTTGAGATAAATGATCGGATGTTTATTTCATAACAAAGAGGAAGGTATGCCGTTAATAATGAAAAACAACATCAGACAAATGGCCACCACGACCACGCTTACAGGACCACATCCTTTTCATGAAATTTTCCATAACCAAATCGCAAATTGGCTGACCTATATCCTCGATAGCCTCACGAATTCTATCTTTGATGTCTTGAATCGACGCTGAACTGTTGGCGTAGACCTTATCTTCACGTGGCCCCAAAGGAAGAAGTCGCAAGGTATTAAATCACAAGATCTCGGTGGCCAATTGTGATCACCACTTCAAAATATAACACGGTCCGGAAACTTTTCCCGTTAAATAGCAACGGTTTCGTTGCTTGTGTGGCACGTAGCGTCGTCTTGTTGAAAGTAAACGTTGTCCAGATCAATATCATCCAACTCCCTCCAAAAAAAACGGTGTAATGACGTTTGTGGTGTAATGACGAGGAATGGACAAATCTGTGTTTTCTTCAGCACTTTGGGCCACAGCAGCAATATTCTCAGTTGTTCTTGAGAGACATGCACGGGTTTTATTCTTCACATCACTAACTTGTCCCAACAGCTCGAATTTTTCCACCAATTTCTGTATTGCGGTTCGCCAAGGTGCTTAACGACGACCCACAAATGCTTTAGTTTTACGAACTGTGACTGCAAGATTTTCACAATTTTTGTAGTGAATTTTAATAATTTCAATGTGTTGTGGAAACGTGTATGGTTCCATTTTTAGTAATGGCGTAGTTTCTACTTGTAAAATGTCAAAGAATAAAAGCTTCAAAAGAGACAGCTACCGAAATACCGGGTGATTCAAAATAACACCTCTTGTTGGAAAACCCTTTATATTATATATAATAAAAATTCAGTAGATAGTGGTTTCCATAAAAAGTTTGGTATTGAAAATTGTAAAAATCTGATAAAAAATAAATATTTTTAGACAAAATGCACCAAAATCGGTTTCAGTATTATATTGATGGTGGGTATATAAGATACGACACAGCCGAATATAACACGCTACTAGCTTCAATGTTAGAAATATTCATTTGTTTATTAAAATTTAAAGTTGCGGTGTCGGTGTCAGTGATCCTTTTTGTGGAAATACCCATATAAGTTACATAGGAAGTGTGGACCATACGACAAAAGGTGGTACAGTTTCAGTTTTCAGTCAATTACGTCTAAACAGCTTAAACGATTGCTTGGAATTTAAATGAGATTTAGATCGTTGTATGGAAAAGTCATATTTAAAAGAGATTTAGATTGTTGTATGGAATAATCATATAAAAGAGATTTAGATCGTTGTACGGAAAAGTCTTATTTGTATAAGAAATTTCGTATCAAAAAGTAGAAAACCCGTTAAATGTTACATAGATACAGATACAGTGATTAATGCTCTAAGATTCTCTAGATAGATCAAGTAAATTAAGATTACTCTTAATATTTTCCTTCTCCAACATAACAGTTTTAAGCAGATGTTCAACAATTTTGTTAATTACCGGAATACTGATGTATCGCAAATATATGAGACAAAGTTAAAAATAGTAGGGTTTCACCGTAATACAGTGGTATAGAAAAACAAGTAAGAGAGCTATATTTGGCTGTGCCGAATCTTATATATCCTTCACCAAATTATACTTTGAAATACAATTAAAAAAAAAAAAATTTGTTCGAAATTGTTTTTTAAGTTTTTTCCAATTTTTTTTTTAAATTTTTCTTTAATTTAAAAATGTTTTTTTTTTATTTATTACTGAAAAAAATGTATGACAAACAATTTTTTTTGTTAAAAAAAAAAAATCGGGTTTAAAAATATTTTTCCCGATTTTGACCCATTGTGGGTCCAACTTACTATATATAGACTTATATACATCGTTAAAATGGACTTTGAAATATCTATCATTAGATATCCATATTGTCTATATTTATGACTTAGTAATCGAGATATAGATAAATAGGTTTTTCCTTATATCTCAGCCATTTGTTGGCCGATTTTCTCGATAAACCGAGCCCGAAGAATTTCCGATATATTAATGTATGAATCATGTATGTAAGTTATTTGAGGGCTACGGAAAGTTGATTTCAACATACAGACGGACATGGCTATATCGACTTCGCTATCTATAACGATCCAGAATATACATATATACTTTGGGTCGCAAATGAAAAATGTAGAAATTACAAACGGAATGACAAACTTAAATATACACTTTCATGTATATAACAACAATGGTGAAGGGTATAAAAAAGTGGGAAATAATTATATATGTAACTGGAGAAGAATGTGTAAAAATGTTGAACATGTAATTTTCTAATGCGAATATCTCCTAATCTATAAAAGATAATTGAAAGCTACGAAGAAATAGTATCGTTTTAAAAATTTAGCACGTTACCCGACGTGTCCTACTTTGGGGACCCCTGGCAGCGACCCTGATGGGCTCATGAAGTTCAAATTCAAAACTTGAACTCGACAACACTTCCTCTTTGCGCATGTCTAATTTTTATTAAAATCGGACTAACCGTTTAGTTACAGTCATTTAAAAAATTAAAAAACGTCAAATCGAATATCAAAAGAGTAAAAATGGAAGTATCCAAAGAACTCTAAACGGTACTGAATATGGTCATAATCGGGTGACCCATGGTCAAAAACTTGTGTTTTTTCTGTGTTCTTTGATGTAGTTCATAATATAAGTACCTAGTACTTTCATAAATTCTGGTACAATTATCATTGGCCTTACAGTAAGAAATGTACTGAACATACACGGGTCATCTTGACAATTTTTGATAAGGAGTCAGATCGAAAAATTCTTAACTTCAATTTCCATGCTCTGTTTTTGGCCTCTAAACTTTTAGCATCGTTCCTGTCAGGATCTTTTTGAGCTTTATATGTTTTTAAACCTGCATTAGCTTTAACTTTTCGTACCAAATAGTCCGTGCACTGAACTAACCGGGCTGCTTTCCTACCGGATGTGTTGGGAGCTCTTTTTGGGATTTAGAAAAATGATGTGGACCATTCCTTCTACCTGAACCAGGTTTTATATCAACGGACAAGTTCTCCCGGTACTGTTTAATAACATTGGAAATAGTATGACGGCAGACCATTGAATGCTTGGCCCACTTTTTGTAGGACCAAGTTGGGTTTTGTTGAAAATATTTAATAATTTTAGTACGCACTTTTTTCTGGTCACTTATTTTAATCAGATAATAACAGACATGTTTTACAAAGGTAACTTGATCAACAAAAAAAATCAAATAATACTTGGGTTAAAAGAATTAATGAAAAACGTGTGTTAAGAATTTTACGATCTCACTCCTTACAATCATGGAATGAGGAGATATTCAAACCCGTTTTGTAATTGTTGTTCCAAAAAAATGTGGCATCGAAACCGTACACAGTTTTGGAAGTTGCTACATTAGCAAATTAATTTGCTTGAAGATACTGGTAGAATGGTTGACCTGCAGCGTGCTAGAAAATAAATTTTTAGACATCCTGTGTGATTACTCCATGTAACAAAATTTTAAACAAATCAATATTGGAGCATTAAAATTAGTTCTGCGGTAAAATATTCCAGAAAACAAGATATAAAAAAATTATAAGGTTTAATACCACTGTGCATAACATTTTCGCAATATTTTGTCTCATCATAATGACTTAAACCCCTCGATAGTCTAAAAGGATATATTTACTTACACTAATGCACAATATACACGATTTTTTTATGTGATTCTTTTAGGAATTTTTTTAAACTGCCAGTTGTATTTTCCTTTCTTTCTTTCTTATTTTTTTTTTTTTTTTTTTTTTTTTTTTGTAGTATTATTTTATTATAGAATATTTTATGAAATTGATTTTATACTGCTGCTGCGTTGCTAAACAATGTTTGCTTGGTTGTTTATTTGCTTGGTTCTTATTATGTGTTAAACAATTGTGGCTTTATTATGCATACTTTAGTGGTTTTGATTAAACGTGCTATTTTGTTGTTGTTGCTTCTTTTCAATTTTGATTTAAGCTCTTTTGTTTAATTTGCAAGTTTTCTATGCAAATTGAATTTTATCATGTTAAACATTTCAGGGGATTTAATGATTTATTAAAATGTAACTAATAATTAATTGCTCTTCAACTAAACAAAACACTTTCATTTACTACTGACACAATTTGTAGCATTATTAAACTCTTTTTCCTTTTTACACAGCCACTCACTAACACAATGAACACTTCAGGATTTATCCCGTTATATCCTGTATTGAACGTGTTTTTGTTTTGTTTTACTTGTTTTGCTGTTCATTTCATATTTGTTGTAGTTTTAATAAATAGAAAATCGTGTTAAACTCATAGGAAGACCAAGAGATAGATGATGGTGAGAGAGCGCGAGAGACTTTGATATTAAAAACAATGACGATGATGATGATGATTAAACGGTATTTGTTGTTATTATTGTTGTTTACTGTTAATGTTTTGATATTATTACATATTTTTGTTAGTGCTGTTATTGTTGTTGTTGCCACTGCTCCTTTTGTTTGCTATTGTAGCAATGAAATTGTTTATGATGCTGTAAAATAAACAAGACATGTCAGTAGGATGAGTTTTAATAATAAAAAAAACAAGCGTTATTAAAATTTAAAACAAACTGTCTGTTATATTACAATTTAAAAACGTTAACAGCAGCATACATACAAATGCTGCTTTTTGTATTTTAAAATATGCAAATTTCCTAATGAATTTTTAAAGTGTTTTCTTCTTTTTTTTTGGGGTTAAAATGAAAAGGTTTTTAATTAAACTGTTTCGTTTTGTGTCTGTGCCTTGGTTTTGCTTTAAGTAGTTAATTAGTAAAACAACAACACACATTATTTCAACAGTGTTTAGGGTTTTAATGAGCCGAAAAGACATTGTAGTTGATGGATGATTGTGAGGCAAATTAAAGAGTTGGAAGGATTCTGTGTGGTAAAGATTTGTGATTGTTATTTTTACCATTTTACATACAATATATACAAAGACATACATATATTTATGTTAGTATGTAATTACATATTTAATGTTTGTTTAAGTTTGTAAAATATTTTGTTAAGGGCTAAAAACAATCATAAAATATTAAAGAAAAAAAAATATATTTACAAACATTTCTATAAGATTGTTTAAAACGTTGTCATTATATTTGATTAAAGTTTGAACACTACTGACTAGGGTATTCAATTGATTAACCATTAATCGGTTAACCGAATAATAATAATGTTCGAATAATTTAAAATTGCCGATTTTCAAATAACAAATAAACCGATTAATTTGATTCGATTAACCGATTAATCGAAATTTCTTTTTTATTGTAATAAATATATAAAAATATAGTGTTAAACACACAAATTTTATTTCTTAACTCATGAACATTCCCTTCTAGCAATAGTTTTTTGAAGTATAACTCAAAAACTGAAACTAAGGAATTTGGAAATAACATTTTTTCTAGAATGTTTCATGATGAACTTTGCCCTAATGAGTAGGAGTAAGACATTATAATAGACGAAACTGAAGACATTACAGAAACGAGTCTGTTATCAGAACTTAACGAAACTATTAAAAGTATTTAAAATCTAAAAAAATATCGAAAGGACTCCAATGGTATAATGAGGGATTTTATATGCTTAAAAACACCAGAACAAAGAACTGAGAACATCTATAATCATTGAGAGAGTTTTTTCCAAGTCAAGTTCTATTAAAACTAAAGAAAAATCGTTTAAAAGGAAACTTTTTAAATTATATTCTTTTCTTAAAAGTTTATTTCAAAATATCTCACTAAAATCCTAAAAAAAAACTCACATGTGTATATAAAAAGGATTTCAAATACCATACTTTTTTCTATTATTTATTTTTTTTTATTGAAATGCTTAAATAAGTACACAAAATTCATGGTTTTATTTTCATTTTAAAATTAAAATAGAAATTATTCGGTTAATCGAATAACTTAAAATTATCCGATTATTAACCGATTAAATCTAAACCCCGATTAATTATTTGCTCGATTAACCGATTAAACCAGAATCCTGATTAATTGAATACCCTACTACTGACATATGCACAGTACAAAATAAATTGGATCCATCTCGGTTGTGAAAAACACTTCATAATTCAACTTCTAACGTTTAAAAGTTGTTAGTCTCACATCCAATTCAATTTGTGAATCGAATAATCTCCATAATCGATTCTTATAATAGAACTATAAATTCCAAGTTTAATTTTGTGAAATGAAGGGAAAATAAAATGCTTTCCATAAATACACTGATTTAAAAAAAAAAAAAATCAATTCCGTACGAGATACCTACAAAACACATGTTTGGAGCCAATGAAGATTTCCCAAACAACTTATTTAAAATGAACGGAAAAAGGTTCCATTGAGTCACAGTCACATCATGCTTTTCCTTATTTCTTTAAGGACCATTTGAATGAATTTTAAACATATCTGAAAATATACTTTAATAAATGTCATATGCAAAATAGAACAAATTTAGTTCCGTAAACTGTCAAAGGGTGCCTAAAAGATGTCAATTTACCGCCTAATATAACATAACCATGTTAAAGTGACAGATCCATTTTATAAGGACTGAGATTGTAAAATTATTAACACACGTTTTTCGTTAAAACTTTTGAACCCAAGTATTATTTGATTTTTTTTTTTTTTTTATCAAGTTACCTTTGTAAAGCATGTCAGTTATTATGTTTAATGTCAATTATGTTCATTTGTTGTTAATCTTATTAAAATGAGTGACCAAGAAAAAGTGCGTACTAAAATTATTAAATATTTTCAACAAAACCCAACTTGGTCCTACAAAAATCAAAGGTCTGTCGTCAAACTGTTTCCAAAGTTATTCAACAGTACCGGGAGAACTTGTCTGTTGATAGAAAACCTGGTTCAGGTAGAAGGACTGGTCCGCATGATGTTTCTAAAGCCAAAAAAATAGAAAGCATTTTCAAAAGAGCTCCCAACACCTCCGATAGGAAAGCAGCCCGGTTAGGTCAGTACTCGGACTTTTCGGTACGAAAAGTTAAAGCCAATGCAGGTTTAAAAACATACAAGGCTCAAGAAGTTCCTGACAGGAACGCTGCTAAAAATTTTGAGGACAAAAACAGAGCACGGAAATTGAAGTCAAATTTTCGAGGGAATGTTAAAGAAAAGTTTAGGACCCAAAAGCAGACAAAATTTCCCAAAAAGTTCTTGGTATAGCAATCAATATAAAGTTGCTCCAAAAAAGCCAAACATTTGTTACAAAGGGTCTGATTTGGCATCTGTCACTATGGTAAGAATGGTCTTGAGTAGTACAAGAACAATAATCTGATATTTGTACCAAGAGAGGCAATTCCTCCAAACTGCCTGGAGCTGAATCCAGTGGACAGATATTGGACTCTTGTTAAAAGAGAATTGAAGAGCTCAAAAAAGGTGTCCAAAAGTGTGGTAGAATTTAAACGGAGATGGACAACCTGTTCGAACAAAGTGACATAAAGCACTATAAAAACCATAATGGAAGGGTTTTGCGAAAAAGGTTCAAAATTTCATCATTAGTGATTAGAACTATAAAAATATTTTTTTTTTTTTTTGTAATTTGGAACAATAATTTCAATCAAATAAAAAAAGATTCAAAACTGTAATTTTAGTGGTTTAATTTTTATTAACATATGTATATGTATGTTCAAAATTTTTCGATCTCAGTCCTTAAGAATAAAGTGTTAGTACTAGAACCGGTCACTATTATCAAGGAATCAATCACGGGTCATATTCTATGTCGGATCCCATACATAAACAAAAGTTTTTTACTGAAAAATAAATATATATATATTTGTTTAATAAAAAATACGTTTTTAAGTATTTCTTTTTAAAATGTAATTTTTTTTTTAAATTACCCTTTGAAAAAGTGCATTTTAAAAGAAAATCCTTAAAAATGTTAATGTGTTTGTGAATTAACTCATAAAAAGAGAGTTTTGTGTTCATTTGTATTGTGTAAAAATACGATTAATGTTCGTTGTCTGGTGTTGAATTTGACGAAGTCTGGTTTGATATACACTTAGACAATACTACTATGGTTCGAGCATGAATTATTGTTCAGAGGTGTTTCATAAATTAACTGGTCCAAAGGAACTATGAGTCCAAATTAATTGTCTTGTCAAAGGGTATTGAATGGAAGTTATAATTAAAAGAAAAGAAAAAAAAGTTATACTGGATGTTCTAAATGAGATGCTAAAAACGTCACCACAAATCAAGCAACTATCTGCTACTGGAGACATTTCAGGTCAATGGTAACAATATTTTTTGTATATATTTCGTAATTTTGCATACTAACGGACGTATCTATAACGATCACTGTATATAGATCGCACACAACGATCTGCTAACTAACAGACCGATTAAGCTTAGCAGAGAGTTAGCAAAGAGTTTATTTATAAGCACTTTGGTTGTCAATAAATAATTTGAAAATCAACTCTGAAAAGTGTGGTGCGTTGCCAACTATTTTAGAAAAAATCAACTCTGATTATTTGTTGACATTTCTATTTAAGTTTTTTCCCTCAAATCATAAAAAGAAGAACAAAATGTGGAACTAGTTAATTTCATTTTGTTCCCATACAAAACTTTTATAATATATTTTACGTTTATTTAAAAATTTATTTTGACACGAAACAGCTGCTGTTTAAAGACTTAAGGTATGGTCACACGCGGCAAATATTTACTCAAAAATGCGTAACCCAAGTGTTTTGAAAGATCAAACAGCATCAAATAAAATAAAACTAAATATTTATTTTGAATCATCCTTAATAAAATACGTTTTCGAAATAAATAAAAGAATTCAAATATATTTTATTTAGTGGTTAAGTATTTTTCGTCAAATATTCGCCATGTGTGACCTTACCATTAGCCATCTTTGATTGTTCGTAAAAATACGATTAACGAGAGAATAAGAAATACATTACAATAACTCGTATGTTAAATACATACATGCTAAATTTTGGTTATAAATAAGGCTGTAAGTGTTTTAGGGCATTTATTTGCCACTACAATGTATTTTATTAACATTTATTTAAATAGTATCCCTTTGTAAAAAAACATTTTTCAAAAATGTCAGCTTTGAAATAAAACATCTGTAAAAGTGCCTATTTGAAAAAGGTACCCCTTGAAAAACGTACAATTTTAAAAAGTACCACTTCGAAATTTTGTAACATATTAAAAAAAATACACCTTAGAAAAATTTCCTGTTTGAATAGAAAGTTTTTAAAAAGTACCTTTTTAGTTACAT
Organism: Calliphora vomitoria; assembly: GCA_942486065.2. Taxonomy (NCBI): domain Eukaryota; kingdom Metazoa; phylum Arthropoda; class Insecta; order Diptera; family Calliphoridae; genus Calliphora; species Calliphora vomitoria. The sequence goes on from OW818032.2 coordinate 6,390,169, forward strand.
CTTTGAAAAAAGGTGTAACTATTAAAAATTATTTAATCGATGGCAAATCGTGAAACAAACAAAACGAATGGCCAAAAATTTAATAATTATTTTATAGAACGAATTGATGATATTTTTTAATTCTGAGCTAAGATTTTAGTGAATTAAACTTAAATTTAATTAAATAATTCGAATTTGGTTTGTGGATATCCTGAAGAATATGTATGTATAAGCATTATGTACAAGTATTTGGTATTATTTAAAGCCTTAGGAGTAGAGCATTAACATTTCACAGAAATAAAATGTATCCTATCAATTTTCACAATAACATTTACCATAAAAAAAAACATGAAATTTCATGATTTGGTGATTTTTCGTGAAGGAATATTTGGTCAATTCACAAGGTCTATTATCATGTCATATTGTCATAATGTCCTAATATTTCACAATGGTTTTTATTGATTTACAAGCAAAAAATTTCCTAAAATAATACTACTTTCTATGCTATGTTTATTGTGTTATCGTAACCAACCAGCAGAGACCAACGCCGAATGCGGTTAAGCCGAGCTGCCGAGTGGTGATATATTAGGACATTATGACAATATGACTGATAAGAGTCCTTGTGAATTGACCAATTGTATTTAAAGTTATAATTTCGAATTAATGTAAAATGTGAATGGATCAAGATTTAAACAATGACCAGATCACTTTTGCCATTGTCCTTTTTTAAATGCCGAAATTCCTAAAACGTTGAAGATATGTTCCAAAAATTAGGGTTTTTCTTAAAAGATGCTATTTACCGTGTGATATCTTATTAACTTTTAGTGCATTTAAACTATATATAGGGTCTTAAAAAAAGTAATGTTGGGTGTATGACTTAAAAATGCGGGATTTACAATATACGCCATCTATTTGTTGTTTTAATAACTTGCATAACATTTTGAACATCTGTCATTTATTCTCACTTAGTTATTGAAATAGAGATGCCAAACGGGGAATCGCGTGATTTAAGAAATCCCGAAACCCGGGATTTTTTAATTTTAAATCCCGGGATTTTCTAAATCAAAATCCCAAACCCCGGGATTTTTAAAAATCAGTCCCGATTAGCATCTCTATATTGAACATTATAGTGTAAACAACAAAGTTTTTTTGCTTCGAAATGGCCGAACTTTTTGTAAACAAAGCGTCATTTGCAGGAAGTTTTGCTTTACATCTTTAATTTGAAGCACATCGATTGCTCACCAAGGCTTATGATGAATGTGTTCCATTGGTTTGAATGTGCGAGTGATGGTTTGTTCGGTTCAGAAGTGGAGATTTTGACACGGAAGACAAAGATCGCCCAGGCCAGCCAAAAAAGTTTGAAGACCAAAAAGGTCATGAAGATTGTTGTCAAACTCAACGAGAGCTTGCAAAACATTGGTAGCTACTCAGTCAGCAATTTCAAAAGGTTTGCGAGCAGCAGGAATCATCCAAATGCAGGGAAATTGTGTACCATATATAATTGAAGCCGAGAGACCTTGAAACATGATTTTGCATGTGCGAAATGATGCTTTTTACACCGAATCATTACTTGTGATGAAAAATGGATGGATTCGATGAGCCGAAGCGTAAGAGATCGTATCGACACCAGAGCCGAATCGACACCAAAGCCAAATGCTCTGTATTTGGTGAGAGCAGGCTTGAGATGAGCAACTTTGGGGGACCGCCTACTAGCCCCCATTCCAACTACGAACCCAAATAAATACAAATTATGTAACTTAAAACCACCACAACACTTACTATTCATTGAAATATCTCCAATCGTTCAAGAACTACCGAATAATTTCTAAAATAACAAGTTTCCAAACCCCTATGTCAAATTCGTTTTTAAGATTTCGTTTTCTTATGCTTAGCTTTATGAAAATTGGTTTAATTTCATATTTCTAAAACACAAATACTCTACTAAACATTAAAAACATTAAAATTATTTCAGACATCTTAAGTAAAACTCTTTTAAGATGCTTGTTGTGAGTATTTTAACAGACAGGGCTACAAATCGAAATGACAAGTACTATTAGCATGTTATTTTTTTAGATTAAACAAATTTAAAAAATCTAACTTAATGCCAACATATTGTTGTTAAATAAATAGCTTTGTTCACAGCCACAATAAAATGCAAATAACAATTGCAAACGAAATCTCAATAAAATCACGTTTTATATTAGAATTTTTGTTTGTTTAAATTAAAAACCAATTTAACTATGTTAAAAAGAAATTAAATTAATGTAATATTTAAATTTTTTAATGGAATTTATTTAAATAAAACAAGGAAAATATGACAAGTAGGTTTTTTTTAGAAAAAAAACACAAAATACTAAAATATGCTTATATTCTTATGTTCTTCCTGGGAATTTTTCTTTTATAATTGACATTTTGAAATGTCTCTGTGTCATGTACCTCAAACAAAAAGCACAATTTGTATTCTTAAAGTCTTTAAAAATCATCATACATACTAATAAAATATATCAAAACAAAGTATGAGTAAACAAACATGCATCCGCAATTAAATGTCAAAAGATTTTCACAATAGAAATTGTTTTTTTTTTTTTTTTTTTTTTTTGTTAAAAATCCAGAATTCCTAGAATTTTGCAAAAATAAATCCCTTTTAGCAGCAGATGCAACAACGCAAGCACACACACCTTAACTTACTGCTCAAAGTAAAAAAACATAAAATTCACTATGTATTTTGAATATTTTTGTTAAGAGTTGCAAAATTGCATTCATTACATTAACTAACTAAGTATATGAACAACTATTTTAGCAGCACTTTAAAGAATAACAAACAGATGATGCATTCTCATTTTTTTTTTTCACTTTGTTAATTTAACGAATATTTGATTATGTTGATGAGTTAGTTGTTTTTCATCCACTGCACTTTGAAAATACCGTATATTTTCATAGTTTTCATTACTTTATTAATGCGGTATGACTCGTCGCTCACTACACACGGGAAAACACTTTACTTTGTATTTGTTGTTTTAACAGCAAACGTTCGCTGTCGTAGTCGAATGGTTACTACTACTGCTACTTGTTGGCAATATTTTGTTATGCTGTGTTTTTGTGTCAGTTTTCAGTTCCTGTTCTGTTGTGTTGTGTTGTGTTTTTCTCGTATATTCGCTTTCGTTTTGTGTTTCTGTTTTGTTCAACTCCTTTCGGTAACCAAACCAAATCAAAACATAACAGCACAGCACATGTCTGCAAACAACAGTTACTTGAAGTGGAAAAAGTAGGACAGAAGAAAATTTTAATCCCTGCAGATAAATCCCCCAAAAAAAAAACAGAGAACAATAAGCGAACCACCACATTTCACAATTTTGTTATAAAACAAGAGATTATTTCTGTTCCTTTTTCGCATAAAATAACAGTTGTAAGCTTTTTTTGAAATGAATAAAGCTTAAAAGCTTTCATTCTTTTCGGTGCACTGCTGTTATATTTATGCTTTCAAATTACTTATACGCATTGTTGTCTGATTGGGTTTGAAATAGAAATGGCTCATACGCTCCAGTGGCTGTTTTGTTTTCGCATTTTCCCTTAAGTGCACAATTAAGAAATGTTTTGTTTTGTTCCGTGTTGAATTGTGTTAAATAAATGAGGTTGGCATTTTAGGTACCCAACACTTTATAAATTATTAGTATAATATTTTAACACAGAATTTAATTCGTATTTAACTTAAATTTAATACAAAAAACCTTAAAGGTTTTGTGCGAAATCTGTGATTCCCGTTAATCATTTAAACGACAAAAATATTGTCGATTAAAAGTTAAAAATGAATAATTCTTAAATATACAACTTCGGTTTAAATGCAAATAAAAACTAACACCAATAAATATAAATCGTTAGAGGCTGTCATCATATGTTAAAATATTTATAACAACTTTAATAGTTATTATACTACACAAATAACAAAACAACAGGATATGTACAGTATTGGCCCCCTCAATGGATTTTTTCATAACATAATTTTTTGGATATATTTTGTATATCGCTCATTTGCTGCAACAACGACATAACTCAAAATCCGTGTGTTTTGAACTGAATAATACGAAATATGCGCCGTTCTATAGTCTTTCATATAGTTTTATCAGTTTTCAAAAAAGTCAATAACTTTTTCCGTGAGAGTGTTTTTTTGTTGTAATCGTCAAAACCAAAATTCATATTTTCTCGTATATTAGACAAGAAAAAATTTGGTTTAAATACAGATTAGAAGGATATTCACATCTACTATTCAAATCGGATTTTATTTCTAAAATCTCATGATTTGTTGAAAATTTATTTAAGAAATAGTCAAATGTCATAAAACATTCAAAGCCGTTTTTCTCGAAACGACTTTTTTTGAATTATGACGTTGTTGCAGCAAATGAGCGATATATTTTATTAACTTATATTGTTAATGTTCATATTCTGTTCATTTAGGAAAGGAAAATTGTATGAACAACTAATTTAAAATGATAAAACATACAAAAACACAAAACGCGACGGACAAAACAAAAGCACCCCCTTATAAGATGTTTAAAAATTTTGACTATGATACTGCATATTTGCAATGTCAGTTAACGGGACTCACAACGGATGCATTTAAAAATTCCAGAAGATAAAAATTAAGGAAGGCGTAGTCTGTATAATTTAAGTTCTATACAGTTAATTGTGAAAAAACCATGGATGGCAAGGAACAATTACTCCAGTGAATTTAAAATTAAATTTATTGAAGACTGGAAGTCGGGCTTATCACGGTATGAATTGAATAAACAATATTCAATTAACAGATCAGTTATTTCCAGGCTGATTCCAAAGTTTTTGCAGACTGGTCGTATATCACCGGGACATTCTGGAGGATGTCCTCGTAAAACCACACGATATGATGATTCCTTGATCAAAGGAGCAATGCAAAAAGATACTACAGCTTCTGCTAGTCAAGTAAGAACAAGTTTAAGATTATGCGTTAGCGAAAGAACAATCCGTAAAAGAACAGTAGAAGCACGATTATTCAGCCGATGACCAGCAATAAAAAACCGTTTATATCAGCTAAGAACAAGAAAGCTATACTGGAGTTTGCCAAAGCCCACATCTGTTCTCTGACGAATCCAAATACAAATGAAAAAGTTCCTATGGAATAAGGCGTGTACGCTGACGAAAAGTAGAAACACTGAATCCTAAGTATTTCAAAGGAAGAATTAAACATGGAAGGGGCAATGTAATGGTCTGGGGTTGGTTTTCTGGTCAAGGAATTGGGCCAATTCATAAAGTTAATGGGATTATGTATCGGTTCATGTACCGTGATATATGGAAAGATGTAATGTTGTCTTATGCCAGTGAAGAGATGCCACTAATAGGGAGGTTCCAACAGGATAACGATCCTAAGCACACCTCCAAAGTTTGTAAGACTTGGCTACAGAGCAATAAGATTCAAGTTCTTCATTGGCCTGCTCAATCTCCCGATCTCAATCCTATTGAGAACTCTTGGGAGATTGATAATATAAAAATAAATCGTGAAAATTTCAGAAATAAGGATCGGCAATTTTCATGATAAATTTCAAGGCGTTACTATATCCTGGGAAGGAATATCACAAGACACCATAAAAAACTTAATATCTTCTATGCCTAAGAGATTGTGTCATCCAAAATAAAGGATTTGCAGCAAAATATAAATTAAAAAATTGTTTATATTATATCCATTAAGGGGTGCTTTAGTTTTGTCCGTTTTCTTTTCCAGCTTATAGAAAGATAAACTTTAAAAGTATTTGTTTATCAATAGTAAATATATTAAAATAACACATAATAAAAATTTAAAACTTTGTTTTTATACAAAAAATATATGGAAAAAAATCACTGAGGGGGTGCTTTAGTTATGGCCAATACTGTATGTATATCGAAATTAGATTTTCCAGAAAACCAAAAAATGTTTAAATAGCAATTTCGGTTTTGTTCGTTTTTGGACACAAAATCAGTTTATAATATAGAAAATACACTACACATTAGTGTGTCCCAAAAAAAATTTTTGTTTTATATTAAGAGGTGCTCAGCTTAATTTAAAAGCTTATAGGGTAAAGTATTTTTCAGATTTTTTTGAGATATTTCGGCAGAAGTTTAGAGGTCGCTCAAGTCTAGTTTTTGCCAAAAATCCTGTTTCGGTTCGGTTTTTTATGAGTTTTCTTCATAACTTTGTCAAAATCCATGATTTTCTTCACATTTTAAAATAAAAATTTCCAAGCTTTATTTTTCTGTGCAAAAACTATTAGTTTAAAAGATCAATTAATTCTTAATAATATAGGAACAACAATTTTTGAATTTGCTTTTAACGGTTTTCAGCTAGTTGTTTAGAAATATCCGAGAATGGTTCTTATATGGGAGCTATGGAAAATAGTGTACCGATCGGTACTAAATTTGGTAGTACGAATTCAGCTTATATAAAACTTATTTGTACTGAACAAAGTACACAGAAAAAAGAAATTCATAATTGGAATGAATTTTGTAATAAATATTATTAATCGAACGAACATGACTTTTTTTTCCCAAACTATTTTCATTCAGAATAAGAACATGTTCATAAATATTATAAAATTGTACATGACAGAATTTTTTTCTTTTTTTGCATAAATTTCTTGATATTTTATAATATACTAGCTTGACCCTGTGCGCTTCGCTACCCCTGTCGTAGTCTATGTTGGAAATTTCAATAAAATCGTTTTTATTGTTTAAGAACTAAAGGTACCAATTTTACCGGTTTTCCCCCTTTCTGGTCCAAGTAAAAGTTATAGCCTATTGACGCTTCCAAGTAAGGATCTACGTTCCAAATTTCAATAAAATCGATTCAGCCGTTTAGGCGAGATGCTCAAACAAACAAACAAACAAACAAACAAACAAACAAACAAACAAACAAACAAACAAACAAACAAATAAACAAACCTACAAAGACATTTATATATTTATATAGATTGCATTACGTAATGCCTCAGTTCAAATATGTTTGTAAAATAGCCCTATTTTACCAATTATTCAAGATGAATCAAAAAAGTCTGAAAAGTAAAAAATATCGTTAAACATAATTTAGCATCCATTAATATTGACTCAGTTCATCTGCTTCAAAAAATGCAGTCAATTTCGCTTATAATTTCAAATTTTGTATCTGAAAATTATAAAAAACATAAAAATTTTCCAATGAAAATTTCAAACATTTTCAAACAACATAAAAATAAACATAAGTGAAAATTGAAATATTTTTTTTTCAAGCCTCCTAGATTTTAATTAAAAACAAAAAATATGAAAAAAAATCATACTATTTAAGAAATTATTCAGGATGCACTAAGTAAGGTGAAATCAACAACATAGCTGATTTTTTTTATTTATTTTGAAAGTGCTTGGGTTTTGTCAAACTGAATTTATTTTGAAAAAATAATAAATTTTATTTTTAAAGAAAATATTTTTAAATCAAAAAACATGAATGAAAATGTGAATAAAAAGATTTCATATAATGAAATTTGGATAAAGCACTTTAAACCGTTGTTCTTTTTCAAATATAATTTAAATTGAACGGGCGTTTTTTAGTTAATATGCAAAAATAACAAAAGCTTTGTGTTTACATTGGTAACGGTTTTGTCAAAGATTATTTACAAAACCTATGCACTTGTCAGCAACAAATATTGTGTTTAAAGTTTTCAACAAATCCACAATTTATTTGCAAATACATATATAGTAAAACTGTTATTTTATTGCGCCAACAAGTAAAGCAAAACATAACGTTTGATTTTCATTTGTTTTTTGGCTTTGAGTTGTAAACTGGCAAGCAGCTTATAAAAATATCATAAACTACAAAGCTAAAAATTGGGACGGTAAAAGCAAATTCAAAAATTGTTGTACCTAAATTATTAAGTTTTTTCATTTTCATAAACATTTTAAAAGTTATAAAACGTTATTTACAAAATGCATGGAAAAATTACAAAAAATTTTAATGTAGGACACCTTAATGAGCCAGTTCATTGCAAAAACTAATAGTTTTTGCACACAAAAATAAAGCTTAGAAATTTTTCTTTTAAAGTGTTTACTCGAAAGTAAAGAAAATCGTGGGTTTTGACAATATTATCAAGAAAATTCAAATAAAGGGCGACAATCCGAAAAATATGAAAAAAAATTTGTTTGCTGCAACGTCGTCATAACTCAAAAAATTTAATTTTTCAGGAGATGCATCATTAGTTTTTAAACCGACATATGTATATATATATTTTTAATTTTTTAAGGAAAATAATAAACACAACAAAATATGTCAGGTTTCTAGATAACTTAACGATGTTGAACACAAAAGCGGAAACGCACAACTAAAAAAACACGCTATTGCAAGTAGCTCAAGCTTTGTTGATTAAGATAAATATTATCTACCAATACATTATTTCCAATCCTAAGTTTACCACCAAAAATGTATCATAAGTTTCTAGTAAGTGTACACGACATGCCATCAAGATTTTGGCCTAGTTGAAAAACAAAAACGATTTTTTGTACCTCAATATTGGAACCAAGTGATTTTATATGGCATGACCTATTTTTTATGTCAGTTAATATAAAGAAACATAACTTAAAGGAAAGTCTCGGTAAACAAAGGAAAATTTGAGTGGCTAAAAACGCAATAGTTACTGTTTCATGAAATGCATCTATTCAAATATTGGAATGGAAATTGAAATATTTACTTTGTTAAAATAACATTTTTCAATTAACAATAGCAACTCTGAGTTTTTTTCTAGATTCTGCTCTATGCGTATTTTTCTATAGAAAAATCATAGAGAAAATATACATCAAGCGGAAACTAGAATATATAGAATGTATACAGAGATTTTTTGTAAACAAATTTATTGAAAACAAAATTTAATTTAAAAAAAAATATTTTATAAATCAAATGGTGAAGTTCCATATTGTATTATGACCACATACAAATAAGATTTAATCATAATATGACAGCAAAATATTGTTTTTAATCATGGATTGAAGTGTAAATAAATGGCTTATTTCTAATATTATAAACCTTTGATAAATTTAGGGCCTGGCTCACTAAATGCGAACGAACTTTTTCTTTCTTATTTTGTATTGAAAACATTGCAAAAAAAATAATTTTATTTGTTCTTTTCAATATAAAATAAAAAGGAAAATGTTCGTTCGGATTTAATGAGCCAGGCCCTAAAAATTTTATTTTGAATATGGGTGCCACACCCATTCGAATTTATTTAGCTGCCAAACAAATTTCCAGTATATTCGTTTAACTGCTAATTTTACTCTATTTGTTTTAATACTTGTATTTTGTACTTGAAACAGTCCCTTTACAGGACTTAAAATTACTTTTTGATATGTTCTTTCAAACTTCTTTATACTTATGTATGTATTTAATATATGGACTTAAAAAAATTACCTTTCATTTTAATCTTCAATCTCATGCATCAATAAGGGCCTGAGATCAACTAAATCTTGATATAAATCCGTTTTATAAAAATACAAGTCTTTTAAAGTCTGTATTTGAGCATCACCAAAATTGTTAGCATCCGGCCGCAGAATCAACAAACCATTTATCACACGCATACTATTCCCGCCATCTACACTTCTGAGCAGTTTAGCTGCAATCGATTCTAAATATGTCAACAAGGAAACAGTGCAAAGTGTTACCTTTTGCATAAGGGAAGCAGAAGTAAGACATGTTACCGATTGTGTACTTAATAATTGAAGCATATCGACAACAACCAAGGATGGTAGTAGCGACCAACTGTGCAGTAACAATAATTTACAACAAATATCATCAATTGTTTTGTAGGACCTATAAAATTAATAGTTTTTATAATATTGCATCTTTAAAATGAATACTCCATTTACATTATTATGAAATTTTTCATATAGTCCATGTCAATTTCTATTTCGGCCAGTAAATTGGAAAAATCATAAATTTCTGAGGTGATGATTACAACAGAACAACCATTTTTTAAATGTTCCAGGCATAACTAAAAATATGTAAACATTATTAATATTCAATTAAAACCACGTGAAATAACTCATTATTACCTTATAAAGTTGTTCTAAATAATCTGCTGAATTTGTAACGATTAAATAGTTTTTTACAAACTCCGACAAAGAATTCATTGCGAATTAAACTTTGCGCTTAAATATGAACAGTGCAGCCAAGTTATCACATCGATTGTTATAAACAGCTGATTCAGGGTTGGCAATGTTTGCACAATTGTTCTTTTTATGGTGCAATGGCATGTAGTAGAATTTTATAATTGTGATATATTTTTTTATCTACATATTTATATTTACAAATGCTTGTCACATTTTTTTCTAATGTTGAAGTTTTTTAAAACATAAATTGTATAATGCGATGGCATAAATCTAGATCATCGAAACACCTTGCAATTTAATAATTTTTTTGGTGTTGTTTGCTGTTATTAGGATCTTGACTTGTTCCAAATATTTAAACAAAATTTAAATTTTGTTCGTACGGCTTAAAAATATTGTTTGTATAGTGACAAGGAAATGGTTAAAAGATTATTTTCTTCTTTTTAAATTATTTAAATAAAATCTTGTTTTAAAAATGTTTTTTATTAATTTATTTTCTTCTTCGTAGTGCACCTTGAATATTTAAAATGTTTTACATTTACATTGAAAATACTTTAAAAATCATGAACATTTTGAATTACAATTTCAAAATTTTTAAGTTCGCAATTGGAAAATTTAAAATTCATCTCAAATAAACCTAAAATTATTTTTTAAGAAAATAAATACTCTTGTAGGTTCCAATTGATTGCTTCTTGTTCACTCAGTACGGCTTTCGGGTAATTAATTTAATGGAAATACAAAGTTCCTGTAGTCCTACCGAAACTGATTTGTTGAGGAGTTGCAAAGTGCCCTCCATGTGATATTTTGAATGCCGGCTGAACGAAGGAAGAGAAAGTGAAGAGCGGAACCCGGAAATCTCTAGCTTATCTGGCTAAGATGGCTTCATTTATCTCCAAGGATAAGTGTATTCTCAAAAAGCATCGGCAGGACGAGGGGCTTGAATACAATAACGATATACAGGTATAAATATATTTTTCCAATATTTTGTCTGAGATAGGCCATTTAGATATCTGTATAGAAGAACTTTTCTTAGTAGAGGCATTTGTGCGCGGTATGTCGAAAAACGGAATCGCATACTAATTATTCACCTAAAATACTGATGAAGGCGTTTTAAAACTCATACACATGTTTAAAACTAAGTGAGCAAAAACAAATAGTTTCACTATTAATATTATAATCTTATAACCCAAATTTTTATTAAAATTATTTATTATGTGTTTTCATGTGGGATCTTAATGATACTCTTTGTACAAATCGTTTGCCGCACTCCGTGCAGGCATGCGGTTTCTCACCAGTGTGTATCAATTCATGATTTTTTAAATTGTCACCTTTGCCAAATGTTTGATCGCAAAAGCGACACGCAAAACGTCTTATGCCTTGGTGTACAACGTCAATATGAATGCGACGATTGCTGGATCTGTAAAATATCATGGGACAATTTGGGCAGGGATATTGGCGTTCTCTAGTGTGACTGTTCATATGAGATCTTAACTCCTTTTTCGTTGTTTTCTTGGCTCCACAATGGGGGCATTCGAAATTTTTAATGCCAGCATGTCTTAGCTTATGTTCAAGCAATGTTCTTTGCCCAACAAAAGCCTTGTCACATTCGTTGCATTGAAATGGATAGAGTTCTTTGGGCCCATGTCTGTATTGGTGTTCTTTTAAGGTATGTAATTTTGCAAAAATCTTGCCACATTCTTCACATACATGTCGATAAGGAGTTTTAGCCGTAGATTTGTCTTGTTTTTCTCTTGACTGTTGTAGTATATGTTTCTGTCGATAGTGATCCTTGTAGCTCCGGCTACTTGTAAATTGCTGGCCACATTCCTCATGTTCGCAAATGATTGTTAATTCTTTTTCCCCGTGTATTTCATTGAGATGTTTAAGCATAATGGTAGATTTGTCAAAAGCATCATCACACTTTGGACATTGGTATGGTTTCAAACCGTAATGTGTACGCATATGGATATCCAAGGTTTGCTGGCTAACACAACGATACTTGCATTGATCGCAACGAAAGGAATATGTGTACTTTTTTCTTTTCCCTTTAGAAAAGATACTCTTCATTTTGTTTGGCAGTTTATTTTTTTTAGGTATATCAGTTTCAAAATCTGAGTGAATTTCCTCACTTTCGACTTGGTCGTCATCAGAACTATGATGTTTTTTCATATCTTCAATATCACTATCATCATTATCTGCACTATGATCACTTTTTGATTCAGTCCCATTTAAACTGGCACTGCATGGCTAAAAAGCAAAAGTTTTTACCAAATTAATAAAACAAAATATTTGTCGTACCTCTTCTGGGTCCACGATATAATGTTCTGTGTCTACAATACTACAACTGTTCTCAGCCAATACAGAGTTTTCTGCATGTGATGCTAAAATATCATATGCTAACATGTTTTCCTCCAGTTCAGGGTCTTCAATATTGGTTTTTTGATTCGCCTGTAATTTAATTGCTTCCTCATTTGGCAACATTTTTTGAATAGTTTCTCTAGATTGTTTGCACATTTCATGAAATTTGGAAAATTCTTTTAGTTTATTTCTACAAGAGTGACAAATACTATTTGGATATCTATCACGAGCCAAGGGGTTGTCTAAGGTAGCATCTTCCAACCAGTGCCGTATTTGCAAATTCAAACTGAATATTTTACATTTTTGTCGTTGTTTTAATTCTCTAAGACATGCTCGACAGAAACTCTGCACTGTCTCATATGAAAGATTTTTCATGTCTTTGGAATATAATGTCTTTCCAGATCAAGTTCTATTTTGTTTAATTGTTTACAATTTGTTTCAAATTAATGAAATATTTAGTGCAAATTATATTTAATAAGATGTACTCGTTAGCCCAGTTGATAATCAGCTGTTTAGACCAACTGTCAAAATTTGTGTTTATATTTGTTGATAACATTGGAAAGTGACAAAATAAAGAAGTTAAAAATAATAATGCACATTTTGAAAAATGCGTGTAAAAATTTGAAGCAATACTAATTGTTTCTAAGTTTTGTAGCACGAAGATATATTAGCTCTGTTCAATAACTAAAAGTTGTTACTAGTTAGTAACAATTGTTACTGGAAAAGCGTTCATTAACTCAAAAAACTAGCAAGTAGAGAAAAAATCAAGAGCGTATACATCAAGGCGAATTCATACAAGGTGGTGGCAGTTCTACAAAAACAACAATTGGTCTTAACAAATGTCAAAAAACAAAAATGAAAAATTAAACATATATGTATTAAAACTTAATATAGTGGAGATAATTGAATAGTGAGGGCTTTACTTATTTGTGTAAAAAATAAATATTTTGTTAATAAGCTTAGAATATGTAGATATTTAAATATAAAAAGAAGCTTTGACATCTGTTAGAACCAAAAAACGAAAAAAAAAGTTACCAGCTGATTGACTGACTCCACCTTGTATAAATTCGCCTTGGTATACATTTTAGAGAGTGTTCTCTCGTTGCAAACTATTACAAGTTCTATTTTGAACTCGTAATAGTTAGCAGCTTCTATTTCATATGTTTTGTGTTATTGTTTATTTATTTACAATTTTATTTTTGTGGTGAAAAAAATAAAATTGAAGAAAATGTGAATATTTATACATTTTAAAAGGAAAAAATATGAAAATTGTGTGTATAAATTTTTTGTTACTGGAAAAGCGTTCATTTACTTTTTACTATTTTTGAGAATTTAAGAGAGTAATTTTGTATATTTTGATTTTATTCTCTCGTTGCAAGTATTTACTGGGAAAGTAAATGAACAGACCTATTATTTTTCAATTCGCCTTTCATTATTTATTGACAGTTGGGATTTTTAACAAAAACAAATTGCATGTTGTTTTTTGTATAGTTGTAGGGACGAGTACACCTTATGAATACGCCGTATTTAGTGGTGTTGAATTTTAAGTGGTTACCAAAGTATTTTGTTTCTTGTATCAACCATCATATGATTGCTTTAAATTTAACCAATATTTTAAATCTAAATTACTAAAATTTATTTATTTTATTTATTATTTTGAGAAATCATTTGTCGTGCGGATTGCAATTGGTGAAAGCATTTATTTTTTTTATTATACCAACTTATAATGCGTTCCGATTGAAACGTTTGGAATTATTTCAAAATCTTTAAAGTTTGTTTTTTGTTATATATAATACGATAGATAATATACGATTTAAACTCGTGATTTCGCTTTGCTTTTGAACGGGACTGTATTACTTTGTTATATTTAATATATATATTTTTTTGGCTGGGGAGCCGGTGATGAATTTATTATAATGTGTTATCGCTGGCTGCGATGGTCGTCCATAAGGGGCGAATTTAACAACACAAATAAGAACACCAAAATGTTTCTGTGCGTGTGCGCGTGTGTGCGTTTATTTCTAATAAAAAAATTATTAAAATTAAAATATAGAAATACAAATTATATTCAACTACTTACCGCAGTGCTTTTCCCTTATGAACTGACTTTAAATTAAATTATTATTTAATTTGGACCACTAGTTATTTATGTGTATAACACATTAAAAATAACGGTACCAACTTAACGAAACAAAAGCACTGCAGTGAGATCAATGTAAAAAGTAACAACAACTAGTACATAATCTTCACTAACAAATAGGTAAATAAGACAAATAAACAAAACATTAAGGCGGCTCACAGGACGCCATAACAATTCAACTAAATATTTTAAATGAACTACAAAATTATTAAATGACAAATTATAAAATAATAAAGACAAATAAATAAAAACAAATAACAAAAATTTATGCTCGATTATGAGCCATTCGGCGACATTCCCACCCCCGTGGATCGGCTACGATTCACTACTCCAAATCAAGGACAGCAAGCTTGGAAACAGGGCGCTTTAGTATTCCTGTACTGGTACGTACGTCAGCACGACGAATAACACCATCACTGCCTGGAAACACATTTACGACACGACCTCTTTTCCAATCTCGACGGGAAACAGCTGGATCACAAATTAGTACAAGATCTCCCGGGGCCACAGGCTTCGTATATTCGCACCATTTGGACCGTCTTGTAAGTGTGGGCAAATATTCCACAATCCATCTTTTCCAAAAATGATCTCGTAGCTGTCGAGCAATTCGCCACTGCTTCTTCAGTACCACTGGCTTTGTAATCTCAATACCTTCTGGCGTTTGAGCCGTATTTGCAGAACCCAACAAGAAATGATTAGGCGTCAATGGTTCTTCCTCTTCAGGACTGACAGGCAAGTGAGTCAATGGGCGAGAGTTCACGATGTTTTCGGCTTCAATTAAAAAACTTTGCAAGGTGTGCTCTTTTGGGGCGACTTCTTTTAGGGTTACTCTTAAAACCTTGTTAACACATTGAACCATTCGCTCCCATATACCACCTTCTGCAGGATTATGTGGACAATTAAACTGCCATTCAATGCCCCTTGTAGATAACTCATCTTCAATTTTAACCAGATCAAATACTTCATCAAATCGCTGGGCTTCTTGGTAAACTCCAACAAAATTCTTTCCGTTGTCACTCCGAATCTTCAACGGGGTGCCACGACGATTTATAAAATTCCGTATAGCCAAAATACACGAATCAGTAGAGAGATCATAGGCCACTTCTAAATGTACTGCTCTGATTGTAAGGCACGTAAACAGGGCAACCCAACGCTTTTCATGACGTCTACCAACAGTCACATTTATTGGGCCAAAATAGTCAACAAAAGTATAAGTAAATGGCCGGACATATGGAGTTAGTCTATCACTTGGCAACGATCCCATAAAAGGAGCTACTGGAACGGCACGACGAATTTTACAAATGTTGCAATTTGATGTGGTCTTACTCAACAGTTTTCGTAGTCGTGGAATCCAGAACCTTTTCCTTATTTCGCCTATGGTAGCCTCAAAATTTTGATGTCTCGTTTTATTATGCACATGGGCAACAAATAGTTGTGTAAAGCGGTGACAGGGCGACAAAATAATGGGATGCCTGGCATCTAAAGGCAACCAACTCGCAGCATCAATACGACCGCTCACTCGAAGTAAATTATTTTCATCAAAATAAGGCGAAAGGGAAAATAACTCGTTGTCCTTTTTTAAAGAACCACCAGATTTTAAAGCGTTTATTTCAAAGGCGAAACACTCTTCTTGGGACAGACGACACAGACTAGTTTCAGCAACTCTTAACTCTTCAGCACACAGGCATCTCGAACCATTACATTTATCATATTTTCGGCAGCGATTGATAAATCTCAAAACCCAAGCCATTGTTCGTTTAAGCCTGAGAAATGAAGAAAAACGATTAAAATCAATAACTAAATTTGTACTAACCAGCATAACAAATTTGGGGCGTAGTTCTTCTTCACACAAATCATCAGATTTCTCAGAATTCTTATTCGGCCAGTCAGCTTCGTTTTCATACAAAAATTGTGGCCCTTGGAACCAACGTGTTTCAATGGAAAAATCAACTTCATTTTTAGCTCTTGTAATATCATCGGCAACATTGAGATCTGTAGGCAACCATCTCCAATCAGTTGGGCGTGTCGAATCAAGTATTTCGGTAATTCGATGGGCAACAAAAGGTTTATATCTCCTGCTCTCAGAACCAATCCAACTAATGACGGTTGTAGAGTCACTCCAACAGATTCGACGAGAAACTTTGAGTTCATGTTCCTTCATTATAGTGTCCATCAATCGGGTCCCCAAAACGGCGGCTTGTAGTTCTAATCTAGGAATGGTCATACATTTCAATGGGGCACATTTCGACTTGGCAGATATAAACGACACTCCTATTTGTCCATCAGATGTTGTATATCTCCAATAGGCCACTGCACCGAAGGCATCCTCACTGGCATCAACAAAAATATGCAGCTCTAACTCCAAGGGCAAACCATTTCCAAAATAAAATCGTGGAACCTTTACATGGTCAACATTTCTTAGCTCTTGGCGCCATTTATTCCACATCGCTTGTAATGACGCAGGCAACATCTCGTCCCAAAGTACACTATGTCTCCAGACTTCTCTCATCAAAAGTTTGGCAGTTATCATAAAATGGCACAAAAAACCAAGTGGATCAAAAATGGACATTACGACACATAATAACTCACGCTTTGTGGGACACCTTTTACCAAGGATGACGTCAGAATTCACACGATGGAATTTCAAAACAAATTTGAACGCGTCGTCCTTTGGATCCCAAAACATGCCAAGTACCTTTTCAGTTGACCCGTCCAACTCATTTAAGCCACCTGAGAAACTAACCTGATGGTTTGAACAGCCTTCCAGAGCCACGACCACCTCCGATGAATTCGATGTAAAATTACGCATTTCAAAACCAGCAGCTTTATGTATTTCACGAACTTGTATGGCTATTTCAATGGCTTTTGACAGATTTACAAAACTGTCTACAAAGTCATCTACGTAATGATGGTCCAAAATTGACTTCACGGCTCTAGGGAAACGATTTCGATGCTCCATTGCATTAGTTTCCTTCACATAATGGGCAATACAGGGCGAACAGGCAGCTCCAAACGTCATCACAAGCATCTCATACACTTCAGGTGGACCACTATCATCATCTCGCCACAAGAACCTCTGCGAACACCTATCTTCCTCAGCAACAACAACTTGATGAAACATTTCCTTTATGTCCCCACAAACAGCTACGGAACCGATTCTAAAATTAAATAGAACTGATGGCAACGGTTTGTACTGCTGAGGGCCTTTCAATAACTTTGAATTCAATGAGACACCTTCCACCTTTGCTGCTGCATCAAACACCATACGAATCTTCCCTGGCTTATTAGGGTTTACGACACCAAAGTGGGGCAAGTACCACGTTCTCGGATGAAACGTATCAACTTCACTCAATGATAATTTGCGTACATACCGCTTCTGCAAATATTCACTCATTATTTGCTTATAGGCCGCACCAAATTCAGGATTATTTTTCATTTTTCTTTCCATTCCAAAAAATCTATTAAGGGCCATGGAATAGCTATCCGGCAGGACTACGTCATCGTTGCACCATAGTAGTCTGGATTCAAATCTTCCGGCAACCCTCTTCGTCGAATTTCTCAATATCTCTCGTGCACGTAAATCATCTCTTGACTCAATCACTGGTAGAGCCTTAACACCAAAATTTTCAGTTTCAAAATAATTTGCCACCAAATTATTTAAATTATCCAACTGTGTTGTCAGCAAACAAGTTTGTGTTCCAGGGCGACCTCCTTTCACGTTCCCAAAAACAACCCATCCAAGAGGAGTATTGGCAGCATATGGACCAGCATCTTCCAAAGGGACTATTTCATCGGGCAATCCTAAATGGCAATGGTCTAAACCAATTAGTATCTTTGGAGCCACACATTCATATGTGCTTAAAGGCACACCATGATTCTTTACTAAATCCGCATTAAAACTCTGACTAGGCAACTTCAAATTCGAGACACCATACACATTTTTCAAAGCATATTTCCTCTTCTTATTAACACCGCTCACATGAAGATCCACCACCATAACTGGTTCTTGTGCCGATTTACCACCATACCAACTCAAATTCAATTGACTTTGTCGACCATGCAGTCCAAGCTGTCTCACTAAAGAGCTGTCCATCATCGTGACCGAAGAACCTTCATCTAGGAGTGCATAAGTTTCAATAGCACAATTTGGTCCATAAAGAACCACTGGGAGCACTCTGAACAACAAATCACTTTTTTCACTAACACTGGAAACACAACTAAGCACTGGCTCGACTGTTGAAGCTCTCTCTATTGGCGGCACATTTACGGATCGTTCACTTGGTTCATTAGGTTTAGTTTCATGCAATAATTTATTGTGATTTCTTTGGCACTTTTCCATGGAACACTGCTTACGCCGACGACAATCTTTAATTGAATGGCCACCACTAAGACACGAAAAACATAACTTCAATCTCTTCACTTCACTCCATCTATTAGGCACACTCAATTCTAAAAATTTCTTACAATCAAAAATTTTATGTGGGCCAACACAATAAAAACATTTTAACTGACGTTCTGGGCCATCAGAAGCATATAAAACCACTTTTCGTTTTGGATCACTGCTAGATCTAATGCCACTTGAACTACTTATTTGCACACTTCTTACCAAATTTGCAACACGCTGGAGCCAGGTACTAAAATCCAAAATAGTCGGCAACTGAGGTAAAGTTGAAGCAAACTGGGCCCAATCCAAACGTTTGCTCATTGGAAGCTTCTGGACTAACTCCTCCATGAGTGTTGGATTCGACAAATGTTGATAACCATTGGCAGATTCCAAAAATGCTGCTAAATTTCTGACCTTAATGGAATATGGCACCAATTTATCGATCGCGTTTTCTGCTATGGGCTGAACTTCCTTCATCTGTTGCAATTGGCATCGAATAAGCAACTCTGGACGACCATATTGTAGCTTTAATTGCTCTATTACTGTTGGCACATTATTTGGGTGGATGAGCAACGACTTCACGCACTCTCTGGCTTCACCTTTCAAAGCCTTCTGCAATCTCAAACAATTTTCAAAATTATTGTATGAATATGCCGCTGTCGAATGTTCAAGGGCAGACAAAAACATTGGCCAGTCCTCAGGAGTACCACAAAATTCGGGCAGATCATAAAGTTTGCGTTGTACTGGCATGGGCACTGTAGCAGGGGAAACAAAAACAGGCTGAGATGTCATCAACTGGTCTGACTGACTAACATAGGAATATGGCGTTGGATTCCGGCGATCAACCATGTCCTCAGGGCCACTGCTAATACTTTGGATGACTGGCGCATTTTGTCCAATAACATTCGGCGTATTTAAATTTTGATTTGCTCTTAAAGCACGTTGAGCGTTTGCCAATTGAGCTTGCAGGATGTCAATTTGTCGTTGCAGGTTCTCATTATCAGACGATATAGTTTGTGGTGGCTGGGTTCTCACATTAGGACCGGGCACTAACGGCGGCAGACTAAAGGGCTCTTCACTTGTTGAACTGAAAATGTTTTGCGTTGATACAGCAGGTGTCGGTTCTCTAGAGGCACTAGTTGTTGTTGTTCCGAGGGCAACAGGACTGACAATTTGTACCGACGGCATTTGAGAAACATTTTCTGAACTATCTGTTCCGGCAGGCGTGGAACTTTTCACATTTTGGCTCGTTGCTGTCTGCAAACGAGAGCTTTTTCTAGCTGGCGACCGTTGCATCATGAATCACAAATATTTTCAAAGGGCACACAAATTCACAAATATTAAACAGCAACACACTCCAAATATTTTACAAAAATTATTTTGTTCCGGCAGGCATGGAACGACTTCACAATTATTTCTATTTGTTCCGGCAGCTTGGAACCACAAATTCACATAAAGTACAATTAAAATGTTCCGGCAGGCAAGGAACCACAAAATCCAATAAAATTTGTTCCGACGGGCAAGGAACCACAAATTCGCTCAAAAGTGCGAAATAAAATTTGTTATCGCTGGCTGCGATGGTCGTCCATAAGGGGCGAATTTAACAACACAAATAAGAACACCAAAATGTTTCTGTGCGTGTGCGCGTGTGTGCGTTTATTTCTAATAAAAAAATTATTAAAATTAAAATATAGAAATACAAATTATATTCAACTACTTACCGCAGTGCTTTTCCCTTATGAACTGACTTTAAATTAAATTATTATTTAATTTGGACCACTAGTTATTTATGTGTATAACACATTAAAAATAACGGTACCAACTTAACGAAACAAAAGCACTGCAGTGAGATCAATGTAAAAAGTAACAACAACTAGTACATAATCTTCACTAACAAATAGGTAAATAAGACAAATAAACAAAACATTAAGGCGGCTCACAGGACGCCATAACAATTCAACTAAATATTTTAAATGAACTACAAAATTATTAAATGACAAATTATAAAATAATAAAGACAAATAAATAAAAACAAATAACAAAAATTTATGCTCGATTATGAGCCATTCGGCGACATAATGTATTTATATATATAAATGGATTTATACTGAATCAAGGCATATATTTAAGTATATTACTGTTACTGCTATGTATAATTGTTATTTTGGCCTATATAGCTCTATATTACATGATTTGAAATAAATAAGTTACACTTTTTAGCTGAGAATGAAATTATTGATTTTATTTATTTACAAAAATATAACAAAAACAAGTAAGAGAGATATATTCGGCTGGGCCGAATCTTATATACCCTTCACCAAACTATACTTCAAAATAAAAATTTTAAATATTTTTAGGTAAACAAAATTTATTTTTTTTCCAGTTGTTTTTTTTAATTTTTTAAAAAAATTTTTTTTTTCGATTTTTTTTTTAATTTTTTTTATTTTTTTTAAATTTAAAAAACTTTTTTTTTAAATTTTAAAATTTTTTTTTTTTAATATTTAGCCAAAAAAACTTTTGGTGAAAAAAAATTCGGGCTCAAAATTTTTTCCCGATTTTGACCCATTGTAGGTCCAACTTACTATGGTCTTATATACGTCGTTGCAAAGGTCTTTGAAATATCTATCATTAGATATCCATATTGTCTATATTAATGACTTAGTAATCCAGATATAGGTCAAAAAATAGGTAAAAAATCGAGGTTGTCCTGGTTTTTTCCTTATATCTCAGCCATTTGTGGACCGATTTTGCTGATTTTAAATAGCAAACTTCTCGAAAGCATGTCTGACAGAATTATTCAAGATTTGGATCCCGAAGATATCTGGGGTCTTCAGAAAATTGATTTCAACAGACAGACGGACAGACAGACAGACAGACGGACATGGCTAAATCGACTCCGCTATCTATAAGGATCCAGAATATATATACTTTATAGGGTCGGAAAATTATATTGTGGAAATTACAAACGGAATGACAAATTTATATATACCCTTCTCACGAAGGTGAAGGGTATAACAAAAACATTAAAAAACCAAGTAAGATAGCTGTATCCGGCTTTGACGAATCTTATATACACTACACCAATACATTTTTAAGTAAAGAACTGGAATTTATGATAAAAAAAAATTATTTAAAAAAATATTTTTAGTTAAAAAATTTATCATATTGTCCGAATTCATAAATATTGACCGAATTTAGAGGAGTTTTATTTTCCCGTCTCTAACATGGAGAGTTTTTAAGTTTAAATTGTTTGTATAACTGTTAGTTACGTTCCCTGGTCACGAACGATAGTAAACCTTATTTATTATAAAATCATTCAAATATCGTCTTTATTTAAATATGACGTAAATGAAAAATATTCGCATATTTTTACAACTACCTAAAAATCTCTTCCGTTGTATCTCACAATTCCGAATGTATTAATTTTTTTGACATAGTACCCTCTGAATGAAATAGAATTACCAAATTAATTTTCTTATTTTGTCTTATTTGTACAAATGTCACGAACGATGAGATGGAAATGCCCATATCTTATAAATTTACATTCCCACACACTTTGCAACCGTTTGGCACACTCTCATATAAAGGACCATGGCAAATTCATTCAAGGTAGAGTTAGTCAAACAGATGATTTCTTTTTTTTCAAAATTTGTGTAATAAATAAGATATTGGACGTAATATGGGGGATCACAAAATGAATAGTTTTTATTCAAATCACGGTTTACGTTCATGTTTTCCAAATTTATAAAACGGTATTTGCGATAAATTCATTTGCGTGCCAACCTCGGCTCATGTGATATTTTATTATATTTTTTAATGATCCTGCAAGACCTCTGAGTAAAAAAATCTTAAAATTTTTGCCCGCTCTTTTTTAATTTAAAGTCTACTGTTCTTCATTATTTGGTATCAAAAATAATATATTAGGCAGAAGGCGGTCCTTACTGAGAAGATATTATTATTAGTAAAATTGTTTTCAACTTCTGTCTCTATGTCCATACGTCGCCAGACTTCTTCGTCGTTATTACCTATCCATTCTATGTTATTTGTGGATATAGCTTTTTATTCGTTATTCCTAATTTTTATGAATCTTTTAATAAAAAAATCGGGGAATTTTTCTCATTATTTTTCAAACAGCGTTGCCAGTAGATATCTTGGGAAATGCTAAATTGTAGCTGCAACCGTGCTTGGTGAAGAGTTGTATTTATGCGGTGTAACAACGCCTCAAAATGGCGTCAAGTAGTTGCTGTACTCACCACGGTACATGAAAGACAGATAAAAGAAAACAAGCAAAGAAAAAATTTTTCATCAAGTGTAGAGGCGACAGCAAAAATATATTCTAATTTTAATTCTAAAATTTTACTCGAATTTTTAACAATTTAAAATTTGTAATTATTTCCTTATATTAAACGCAAATTCTTTATTATTGTCTGTTGCATTATTTGCTTGCAATTTTGAAGCCCCACTACACAAGAAAATAAATAAAATCTTTGAATATATTTTTTTTCTCTATCTTTGACATCAAAATCAATTGACGTGAAAATCAGTTCACAGCGCTTTAAGAGTAGAGGAGAAAACACGTTCCAGTATTCCACAGCCGTCTAAAGTTAATACTTTTTCTCGGCTGAGGAATGACAAGAAAAGAAGGTGTAGCTATTAACCTTCGTTGAAAAGAAGAAGAATATAATTAAATTCAAAAATATATTCGAAGATTAATAAAAAACAAAGTTTGCAGAAAGAAAATTTCCGTGGGCCTCAAGGAAACGTAAACGGGGAAAAAGGGCGGCATTCGGCCACCCTAATTACAATAATCAATCGTACTCATATACACCAAGCACCAGGGCCTATCAAGAAATTTTGCTAATAAAGCACTGAATAAAATTAAAAACTTATCTGAAATATTTGATATTCAATTGGAAAGAGCACTAGCGAATACATCAACGTAAAAAGGAAAGGAAATTGTGGCGTAAACTTTGCATTGATGGTAATGCATGCTAGAAAACCGCAACGCATGAACGATGGGTAAATAATTTTATAAATTTTAAGTTTTTTTTTTACATCTTAAGTTTATATATACGGCATTTTTCTCTTTTTTTAACTTTAACTATCATTTTTTACAGTTTTGCTTTGTTTTTATTATTTCACCTCAAACTAGCGCTGTCAATTTCATTTCTTTTTATACACACCACCTATAAGCAGCTCTGCTGCAGAGCTGTCAACTAGGTGGAAAACACAAAAAAGAAAAAACTTAATAAGAAACAGTATAAAATTTTATGTAGTGTAGCAAAAATATTTAAAAGAAATGTTAAAAGTTTAACAAGAAAATTCGCGTTTCCAAACAAATATTGGTGAATTTATAGTGTTTATAAGGATCAAATGCTAAACATTTACGTTTTCTTGCAGAAAGTTTTCCAATTTAGTGAAATTCGTATGCATAATCATTATTAACTTCCTCTGCTGCCGATTTGTATCTGCTGTGAGGTTTCCCCGTCTATTTTCGTGTTTTTTTTCTGTTTGAAATATTATTTTTCATTTTCCTGTGTCTTCTCCACTTGTGTATGTGGAGTCTGTGTATATCTATACATACAAATTTGTATTTGATTACTGCTGCCTTTGTGCCGCGCCGCACCGTTTCGTACACTAATTCTGTTTTATGTTTTTATAAATATTGCTGCCACCTTCGTGGTCATCATCTTTTGGATGTAAAAACATCTCTTCAACTTCCATATACCAGAGTTGTTAGCTCTTGTCGGCATAAATAAAGCAAAAAAATCGTCTGCAGTCTCCATCCATCGACGGAAGACTATTCTTAATGAACATATTCTGAATTGTTTATATATTCTGCTGGTTGGTGCTGCTCGGTCTTATTTCCTTTTGAAATGCGGTAAATAATTATTTTTCTTGTATTCTCCATTTTATCAATTAAATCCCATGTTCCATTAAGGAACTATTTAATTTATTTCTAGTTAATTTTCAGTAAAGAAAATAAGAAAAACTGTATTTTGTGTTAAGATCTTAAAACTAATTGTGTATAGGTACCTATAATTAAGGAAAATCTTGTATTCTAGAATTGCATCGGACAAATTATATAGATTTTAGCCTTTCCCTATTCCTTTAGTGATAAAGAGGTGACAATTTGAGGCTCCGAATAGCATGTGATCCATTATTATAAATCCGAAATGTGAATTTCATATTCTTGATTTTAATTAAAAAAGAACTCCTAATACTGTCCATAAGTTATATCTGCAGTTAAACCTCTGAACTGTGTACTTTTTCCCTTCTTAATATAGGCCAAATGAATTATCTTGTTTAATTCATTAGTATTTTTTTTCTTTTATTAAAATGTGTTAATTACTGCATTTACTTTACTCTTTTTTGTTTGTGTAATTGCTTTTACAAGTCATGGCGATCGAAAATGTCTTCTGCATAATATGTTCATCAGTTTGTCATTTTTAATAATTCACGTTTATAAACATCATTAATTGTCTTTAAATAGCCAAAAAAAAGAACGGAAAAGAACTCAGCTAAAACGGAACTGTTTCAATAACAAGAAATAATATTTTAACATGTGTTAAAATTTTCCTTAAAAATAGCACTTGTTTCGACTTGTATCGACACAAAAAAAATATATATTTCGTGACTCACACGGTCCATCTTTAAATCCTAATTATTAAGTGTATTACGAACAAGCCTGAATAACTTAAGAAGAACCCTATAAAAGCAAGGCAAGGATATGCAGGACATATAATCCAGAAAATAATGATAAAACCTGCTTGCTTCTCGAAACACATACAATAAACAAACCGAACTCTGTTGGCAGTACATCGAATACTTCTCAATATTATACCCTATAAATTCCTCAAAGCCGAAATTAGTTATAGAAAATACGAGTGCATATGAAATCCTCTTTTAAGATGGAACAAATATAATAAATTTAAAGCAGATAGGCGTATCACGATAAAAAAAAATGCTGGCCTTTTTAAATTCAATATAACTATTGAACCCAATGTGAGTATCAAGAATAATTCCAAGACACTTCTACTCGTGCCTTACATTTTACCCTACAATCAAATATCAAGATCTAAAAACTTATGTAATAAATTCCAAATAGCTAAGTTTACCATACAATTGTTCACTTTTAATCCAAGCCTATACACAAAGAAATATCAACAAAAGCTTGAGAGAACTAAAATCTAAATAAATATCAGAAAAAATCCAGTATTAATAACGCCAGTAAAGTAATTCACACTCTTGAGGAGTATTATCTAGTCCGAAATTGACGATCCCAGAGAAAATACCTTGTATAACAGGGGGATTAATAAATCTCAGAAGATTGGGAGGCTTTTCAATAGAGCTCAGCGGAAGAAGCTCTCAGAATACAGGGATAAATATAACACAAAACTCAGAGCATACAACAAAGCAATACCGTAAGATTTTCTAGCATGTTTATAGCGTAAACAACGTTTCGAAAATTAAGAATACCTCATCAAAAAACCACACCCAACCAGAAACTCTCATAGATTCGAATGGCAAAATGTCGGAAACCATGAGATGTTAGGAATATTAATGAAGACACATTTTCAAACGGAAAAAAGAGGGGACACGGAAGAAAGGAATACCTCAAAAAATATAATTATAACCACTCTGGCTACCGAAAGGAATGGTAAACGAAGCGGTTACTAGTTCACATAAGATTCTACCAAAATGTTTTTAGTTCTAATGCAAAATGATTTTTTAATATTGTTGCGAATCCATACCTACTTTCTACTATTCAGATTTGGCCCAATGTAAAGATTTATCAGAAAATAACTTATTTTTGATGAGATTGACAGCCTAGTTAATCCATCTCTAAACCTGCATGAAACAAAAAATACATTATTTGTTCATGAGTTTTAACGTTTTTTTAGTTTTGTTAGTCAAAAATCAAATTTGTATGTTTACAAACCATCAACTCGTTTTCAATATATGTATATCACATTTTTAAATAAATTATTTTAAAATAATTTATGACCCGATAGAACAATTTCTCGCATTTAGTTTTTAAAGATAATTTCATTCATATGTATGTTGGCCACTACTACGCGGTAGGTAGGTGCAATTTTCGAGAGTTTTAACCGAAGCCGAATCCGCGGTTTTTCAAGGCCTAAAACCGAAACCAAAAATTATTCTTCGGTTTTGCAATAACTCTTTCATCTAACTTTTACTTTTTTAGGTTCGGGAACCAGTAAGATTAAATGTTGTGTTTGAATTGTTATTTATTAAGCAGGAGTATATCTTTGTAATATAAGTTTATTGGCCTCAAGAGGCCAGGTCAGGATCATGTGTGTTTAATTTCCTGTTTATAGGTTCATTATTATAGAAATTTCAATAATAGTTTCTGTTAACTCAATATCAATATGCCCTGTATCCTTGATTCTTTCTTTACTCAGAAGCTATATAATTTAATATAATAAAAAGTACCATTAGAAGAAAAAGTTAAAATTTTCCACACTTAAACCACTGTCAAGTTTGAAATTTCAAAGTAATTTCCTAATTAAAAAAAAACTATTTGAAGAACGAAAATATACTCCTTAGTTTATTTTAGTTCTCCATTTTGGGTATCATAATACAATTGAGCACCCTATTCTTAATTATTTCTTTACTGAGAAGCATATTAGCCAATTTGAGTGTATATAAGCTAACTATTTAATGTATTAAAACGGTACCAATAAAAGAAAAAGTACCAATTTTCCTTTATCCTCTTGAACACTCGTCAAGTTTGAACTTTAAATTTGTATAGCATTTCCTATATGTATTATCAAATTATTTAATAGTTAATAAATTATCACAAAACCGAACCGAAACCGATCGATTTTCAATTTTTTAAAACCGAAACCGGGGTTTTGAAATTCTTCAGTTTTTTGGAAACTCTAACTCTTTCCCACATTGTTTCCGGTATTTCGCGAAACCAGAGATCTGGTAGGCTGCTCTCGAAAATGATTTCTCAATAAAGCTATTGTTGCGAATTGCCAAACAATTCTGAATAATAATAAGATTGATCTGGAAACAAAAACATATATAAAATCATCTGAATGAATCACACCCCTATATTCAAGTATGCGATGAAAATCAATCGTATTCAAAAGGATCGATTTAAAAAGGTGTAATGAATTTTGACCATTCAGTAAAAACATCACATCCTTTTTCGTTTACGAAATCGATTTACCTTATTAATACGTAATAGTTAATTTGATTATTTGTTCATTTAAAAATAGACAACATATTTGTTATTCGTGAATGAACGACAACAATGAATTCATTTGAATTGAACTCGCAAGAACAAACTTTCTAAACTCATACCATTTTCTACAAAAATATATTTTTAATTGTCAACAATATTAAAAAAAACCTATTGTATGAAGAAGATACCTTATTATAATAGTTAACATGGATTTTAGGTAAAATGTATTTTATAAATTAACTAAAGAAAATTACCAATGCAAGCTTAGTTAATCACCCTTATCGCGGTTGGCGTATGTGTTTAACGCCTACGACATTTTCGTACTAGATTAAAGAAACAGGTTATATTTTATCTTTAATCTAGTACGAAACTATTGTAGGCGTAAAACTCATACGCCAACCACGATAAGGGTGATGATTCTCGACTATTTTTGTGTGTATACGATCGAAATTACTTATTAAGATACTTATAATTTACTTTCTCATTTATAATTTTCTAAATACATATTTAAACTTTCAACGAAATTCACTTATGTTTTTTTTTAACTTTTGTTTATTTTAGCTACTTTGAGAAGCATCAATCTCATTCGTATCAGGTGAGTTGTATTTGAAATTAAAAAAAAAACATTTTTGGTTTCTAGTATGTGTTTGAATGAAAAGCATTTCTGTTTTAATTTTATTACAAAATCATCATTTCCTTAGAGCAATTAAAATCATTACAGTTACTAAATTAAGCCTAGAAGTTAAAGTATTTTTAATAAGAAAACACAAAGGCAGGCCAGCAAAAAGATATGGCCCACAAATTACATACATGCATATATTTCTTATTAAAAATACTTCAACATAATATTTTACTAATTAAATTTTTTTTTTTTTAATTTAAATTTTTAATTTAATTTAAATTCATTTTCTATTTGTGTTTTTAAAATTTTTTTTGTATAACTGTGCAAATAATTATTACTTATGTTGAATGTATAGTTTCATTTCTATATGCAATTATAAGATGAGAAAAAACTGGTTAAAAATTTAAAATCTTAAATCCAATCAAAAGACAAACAGGCTGAATTAGGATAAAACCAAAAGCATACTGCAACTGCTCCTACTCCTAGCTCCTAATAGCTATCACTTCATTTGTTGTTGTTTGTTTGTAGTCATCAAAACTTTTGTTGTTTATTGTATTGTTGTAAAAAGTCATCATTTCATCAAAGCTATAACAAATAAACACTACTCGAACTAACCAAATTAACCAAAGATAACAAATACGAAGCGCCCCATCAACTGAATAGCTAACAAACAAACAAACAATTAAAAACAGAAAGAACGCAAGAAAAAAAGACACAAATTCATAAACGAGAGGGTGCCTCCAAAACCCACTCCCATACAGTTTATGTCTGCCACAAATAGTATTGCACTTGATATCACAACAACACTGGCAGCTGAGTGTAATAAAAATGCTGCTGCTGTCGGACTGTGTCGCATCGTAGATGTAAGTAGTGGTCATTAGAGGATCAAATAAGATAAAAACCAAAAAAAAAAAATAAAAAAAAAATTAAAAAAATAATTTAAAAAAATAAAACGATACCTTTTACACTGCTTACAAAATTAATTTTTATTATTAATGTTCTGTTGTTTTGTTTTATGTTTGCCTCCAAACTCAAATTGAAATAAAAATTGCGATAATGTTTATATTTTCTTTTAATTTTTTTTTCCAAATTCTTCAGGTCGCAAACATGTTGTTTGTTGTTAAATTTATAAAAAAAAAAAAATCGGAAAAAATATTAAAATATTTGCATCTCTTTGGCACTATCATAATTTCATATGTTTGTCTCCCGTTTCTTAACCGAACAAAAAAAAAATTGATTTATTTAGTTTTTAATCACTAGACCTTATTGGTTAAAATTCATTTAATTAACATAAACACATTGGCTCTAAATCAAAAATAATGCTTCTTTTCTATAATACATGATTAACAATGATTGCTTTGATTAAGATACAAAAAATGAACGGCAAGCACTTTTAATCGTGTATTTTTCTGTTTTTTATTTCATGTAATCTTTTACAATTTCTTTTTTGCAAGAGTTGTTTTTATATATAGACATTTTGTTATCTTTTTTGTTTCAATTTTAGAGTTCCAAGTACAGTTCAAAACGAGATTATGAACGTGATCGCTCATCGAATTATCGCGAACGCGACCTTTCACCGGCTGGCGGTGGTGGACCATTAAATAATGGTAATAGTTCATCGTATCGTTCACAGTCACCTGAAATAGACTCACCATCATCCAGAGGTCACGGTGGTTCACACGATATTAGAGATCGTGGTGATCATCGAGGTGGTGGCGATCGTTTCAGTTACATACAAAAAATGAGGGATCGAGAACGCGATATTTATAAAAAGGATAAATATTCAGGTGAGTTGTTACCGAGTTGTTAAATGATTTGGGGGTAATATTATAATGGTTTCAATATATTACTAACAGATAAACGCGATCGTCGTGGCGGTGATCGTGATTCTGAATCCCATCGCACCAATCATGACAGGATTGATAGACGTGGCGGCGCCGGTGGTGGCAGCGGTAGCGGAGCCAAGCTCTGTTCTTCCGGCAGTAGTGGCGATAAGCGTTCTGGCTCTGATGATCGCGACCGTGAACGGGAACGTGATCGCGACAGAGATCGCGATTTAAGAGACAGCAAACGTGAAAGGGATTCTATAAGAGAGCGTGATCGTGAACGCGATCGCGACAGGGATCGTGATAGAGATCGCAGCAATCGTGGTGGGGACGATCGTGAAAGAGATCGTGGTGGTGGCGGAGGAGGAGGAGGTGGAGGCAGTGGCGAACGTAATGATCGTGGTGAACGTATTGCCAGATGTGGGGATTGGAGTGAACATGTTAGTTCATCGGGTATGTTTAAATTCTGTTTATTTACTTTACAGCAACCAGTAACAATAAATTGTGTGTTAATTGTTTTAGGAAAAATGTATTATTATAATTGTAAAACAGAAGTCTCACAATGGGAGAAACCAAAGGAATGGGTTGAACGTGAGCGGTAAGTTAATGACATCTTTTTTAAATATGTTAGAGACAAAAAGGAAGACAAATTGCATAAAGTTGTAGTTTTCTCCTACTAGTACTACAGTTTCGAATAAACTAGAAGCAATTGTAGTAATTGTCTTACTTTTATAGGAAGATTTTAATATGTCGGTCAATCAAGTTTTCGAAATTATTATATAATATGCGGACTATTTGTTTGCATTGAAAATCGGCAATAATCGGTTCAAGAACAAATGAAGTATGACCTAAAAATTATGATTTCCGCATTATTGCTAACCAATATATCTTCACAAGCAGACATATTATAAACCTCTAGATATGTGATACAGATATGACAAATATACTTAAATAATCACTAAAAAAATCCGCTACATCTGTTCAGTAGTTCTAAAGGGCACTTAGCACACTTCCTTCCACGCGTGTCTATTGTGAATCCCTTCAACGATAAAAAAATCGAAAGAACTACCTACCAAAAGTTACATATTAAGCCACTTTATTACCTACCGAAGCAGATGATATCTTTGGACCTACAACTATCAATATCTTCTAGTCATCGTTCCCACGACAATTGCATCTTCTCTTCGGAACGACCCGAGTCATATTTGGCAGAAGATTGTTCACTCAGCGACAGCTGTATCAACCGAAAGTGTTTTCCTCAGGAAAGAACTCTTGAAAGCAGTGGAACTGTTGCAATAACAACAGGCAATCGTGGAATTGTCTACCCAACCATTTAGATCTAGTAACACATATATTTTTTCACTATTAATATTCAATTATTTCCGTAGAAGTAGATAGTTTTCCTAACCTTGCACTATTCTTTAACAGCCTCTTTTATATACAAAATAATTTAAAATTTATTATTTTATTTTCTAGTAATCTGGCACGTGATCAACACCGTGAAAAGGATTATCGTGACAAAGAACGCGATAGAGATCGCGAAGAACGCTTTTCCAGATCAAGTAAGGGTTTCTACAGAACACTTTTGCCATAAAATGACTAAAAAAAATATTTGCATTTCTTTACGCTTCAAGCATATAAACATTCCAGTTCTCGTGGCAATTCTCGACTGAGGTGGAACTATGATAATGATAGCGGACCACCAAATCATAGAAGGCGTATAGATGGTAAGTAACGCAAAACTATTTCCTGCGCAGAAATTTTTTTATTAAAAATTACTTTCTTTGTAACAATTTCAGCTCGCTTAGCTGATAATGCCGACATGGACATTAGTCCAGGCGATTCAACGCCCACATCTGAGGCCAGTTATTCACTGACTGGCACACCGACAACCCACGGCGGTGGCAATCAACACAACGACCAAGCATTGCCGTCAACAACAGTGGGTTTGCCTAATGCGTTGCCTCGGTTAGCTTCACATCCCAATGCCTCTAGTAATATGACCTCTTCCTCTGTCAATGCCACAACACCAAGTGTAGCGTCATCATCTATGCACTATGCCGTGACGTGTGCTAATCCCGCCGTTAGTGCCGTAGGTGGTTCAGGAGTTGTTGCCGGAGGCGCAACAATGTTGCCCACAACTGGTCTTGCTTCGTCGAATATGCCAGCGGTATCATCACAGGGTGTATTGCCCAACAGTGGCAGCAGTAATCATAGAAAATTGGATGCGGTAACGTCGTTACATCATCAATCACATATGATAGGATCACCCAATGTAAGTTTCCAGCACTTATTGCTAATAATTATGTTTTGGCATCACTTGTTTTGCTACAAAATATAATGTTTGCTTTCTTTTTTTTCTAGTCCACTATAGCATCGTCATCGAATCAAGTGGATCATCATCTCAATTCAAATGCACCTGGTCCGCCGAAAATGGGTTCCAAAGATCCCACACATTTAATGCGCCAACAACAGCTCCATCATCATTTAAACACACAAGATGGTCATCTCATTTCCTCGTCTGCAGGAGATAATCATACTGCCTCCGGACAGGTTATGAATTTAAGGTAAGATTTCAATTTCTCCATGATCATGTGTCCGAAAATTTTAAATATTTGTCTTGTAAACAGGGAAAACGCCTTAAATTCACCTTTATACAATTTAACGCATTCTCACGGCATGTCTCCCATGGGTTATAGTAAAAGTCCCATAACATCTGTCGCCTCTGGCAGTGGTGGCCATTCATCGGCCGGCGTGGCTGTTTCTATGACTATGACACATGCTAATAATGTAGGCGGTGGTGGTGTCAATATATCCACCTCATATTCCTGCTCTAATCCCTATGGACTTAAGACTGTCGATGGTGGCGTCAATAGCAATGTTGGCATGAATTCTCTCAATGCTGCTGGGGGAGTTGTTAGTGTTGGTGGCAACAATGCTTTATGTTCCTCATCGAGTTTATCTGTTACTCCCAATGTTAATATAAGCGGTGCAATTGGTAGTGGTAGTAGCGGTGGTGTTGGTGTCGGCTGCGGCAACAGCATGGGAGTAATACCCGGTGAGGGTCCACCGACTCCTACACAGGAATTAGATTTAAGTGGTAATTCATCAATAGAACAACAACAACAAAGAAAATGTAAGTACATTTTAATTAAATATTTAAGAACTTTATGTTATTTGTTATTTATTTCTTCGTTTTCTCT
Source organism: Calliphora vomitoria (assembly GCA_942486065.2). NCBI lineage: Eukaryota > Metazoa > Arthropoda > Insecta > Diptera > Calliphoridae > Calliphora > Calliphora vomitoria. The sequence continues at coordinate 6,424,020 of OW818032.2, forward strand.
AGTGGATGGTACATCATCAGCTTCGTTAAGTACGTTACAGAGTTGTGTTTCCAATTCAATACAAGCTGGTCGCTCGCAAGGCCCCGAAATCTCTACAAAACTTAGCAAGTATTTTAGAGCCGATTTAATAACACATGTTACCAATTGGGCAGCAGATCAATTAGAAAAACAGGTGAGTTTAATGGTATTTTGTCGTGTGAAATATAAGACAGTGAAATGTCTAGATTGTTAGTTAAAACAACAAACTTATACGAAATCAGGTTTGCTGGGCAGTTACTGCGTAACTCAATCCGAAAACGAAAATGTGAGCAAAATGCATTGTAATTCGAAAAGATTTCCTTTCGAATCAAAAAATGTAGTCAATCGTCCATATTCATAAATAATTTTTAAATTTATTAAATGTTTATAAAACAAATATTGTATGAATATTTTGTTTTATAAACCTTTGATAAATTTAAAAAATGTAGTATTGTTAGGAATATGAAATCACAGCAGAATCACGCCACTATTTTAAGAACGCCTAATGTCCCCCAAAATATGAAACGGTTTGAAATCTTTATACAAGAATATTTCCTCTCTTATTCATAATATGACTAACTACATGTCATCCAAGCAAAGCACTGTACCAAATGTTTCAAACTAAGCAATTAGTTTTTAAATATACGTTTCTGGAATGCGAACAGTTTAAACATGCACAAAACGGAATATGGTAAATAAAATATGGTAAATAAAAGCACATCTTACCAATAAATATAACTTTTATAAATCAGGCTATTCATCAGTATTGGTATCATAATTAGAAACCGATTGAGACACTACGGCCTAGATGCTTTTTCTAAGGATTATATTTTTAAATTCTCTTTTGAAACTGCATTCGTGTCCACACAGTGAAGTTTTTGCTTTTCAGTTTTTGACATTTCTATACAGAACGAATATGAACGAATAAATGTGGATGACATACTCAACAAAAACTTCATGTACATGAAACAGAGTACCCTTTTCCATTCCTCTTTCCCCTTTCATCAACAAACTCAAATGTTTCACAGTATGGATGGGGACTATGCAAGCAACATCTAATAATTAACTCAGCTCTTTTTATTGTCCACCATGGTTTTTGATAGGGTATTCAAATTATTCGATTTTTCTCTTGTTCGCATAGAATGTAAAGAATGTAGTTTTGATGTAGGTTTTTAATAATTTATTGTTAAATTTTCATCAGAAATATTCTGATCAGATTCCCTCTAGAACAATCTACAAAACAATTGACTAACAAACTCTTAAATTTCCGTTTTGGAGGTATGCATTAAAAAATTTGAGCTAGTTGGACATGATCCTGAATCCAAGTACAATATAAACGTATTAAGAACTTTTGTACGTCGTTCATTAATTCGAGTTTTAAAATGAGTAAATGAATTATTCACTTTTTCTAAATTATTTATAACAAATTGTATTGCAAGCTCAATCAATATTGCCGAATCTTTGCTTAGTCAAGTGGTCTAAGGGAATTAAACAATTCTGTAAAAAGTTTGATATAAACATGGGTAATTTAAAGTCAGACAGTGCATCATTGACACATTTATAAATACGTAAAAAATTTATTACCATGTTAGACAAAGATGTCCAACGATGTTTAACAAAACGTAGGTTTGCAATGTTTTGTGTTTATCATTAGATTTATTAAATATTTTGCAACACTTATGTACGCGGTTATAACATCACTTATATATATTTTCGTATATTTCAACGTAATAATTATACGTGTCATCCTCAATATCACTTTCTAAGACCGTTTCAAAATTACATTCGCCATCACCTTTTGTTTTCATTGGTTCTAAATTAAACATTTTAAAAGACTTGTTTTTAGAATTGTAACATCTTGCAAAATTGTAACTATAGAAGGAGCTATCTGAACTCTCATATACGGTGATCGAATGACTCCCTTTTATCTTTAGTTATTTGTCGAATTTCAGAAAAAAAATACAATTTTTGATGATCAAGGAAAAATTTGAAGAATTTTTTTTTTTGGCTTGTGGCCAAACATTCATATCTGGGTTCTCTATTGATGGATCACAGCTGTACGAAGATCTAGTTTATCGGAAAAATTGCTCGAAATTTAGTATCCACAGAAATATCATATGATTTATTTTCTGAAAATTATCCTATAATATTTAATTATTGCTTGATACCTAACATGCCAAGATTTTCTAAGGACACTTTACACTTTAAGACAAAATGGGTAAGTGTCTTCACATCATTGATAATCCCTCCCTCCAAAACCTAATACTCTTATATCAAATTCGGATATTGAAAGATTCTGCTCAATAAGAGAATACTTAGAAGAGAATGGCAACAAAATAGATCACCTGCCGCAAAGCAGAGTTATTCGTATTCGGTACCAGGGTTCCCAGATTGTTTTTGTGTCTTATCCCCAAAAAAATATTTTTTATCCCCAAAAATTGCCAAAACACAGTTTTCTTATCCCCAAAAATTCCAAAAAAAAAATATTAAAAATATGAAATTACACTATAAATATAAATAGAAGAACGTAATGAAATAAATATCTGTTGCAGTAAGCAGGACAAGTTTTTCAAGCATAAAAAATAAGTTTTTGCATATTTTATAAATTTAAGATGTTATTTTTTGCTGATCCTTGCATAAATGTGCATATTACGCTTCGACTACAATTTATTAAAGAAAATATTACTTTTGAGTTGTTTACCAATCGAATATTGGTTTTAGACCTCATTGTTTAGATATAATTTAGGTCATTATAAAACTTAAATACGATGTTGCTACTTCCGTTCGTTTGTCTGCCTGATGAAAGCTAAAATATTTTTTGTCATCAAATTTTATTTATACAATTTTTAAATTTAGTTTACAAAATATTATTGTTTAAATAAGATAATTTTATTGTACTTTGTAATTACAATATAATAAATAGTAAACTTTAATTTTGATTCTATCTATAGTTTTGTCTGCATATTTTCCATTTTTTTTAGCATTATTGCTACTAGCATTTTTATACTTATCTTGATAATGAGACTTCAACCATTTCATAAAATAAAGAAAGTAATTTAACAAATCTAATTACTTGTAGTATAATGAAACATACCTTAAGCAATTTTGGGACTTTGTCTAAATAATACACATTTTTGAGATCAGTGTTTTTTCTTCACATTTTATAATTTAGTAAAAACATTCGCTGCTTTACTTATATAACTAAATTTCATTTCTATATTCTCTATTAATTGCTTTAATTTATAAAATAAAATAACAAATAAACGAACAAATTTCATTTTTGAAATTCTCCTAAAAATCCCCAAAATGTAGTTAACATCCCCATATCCCCAAAGCCAAATTTTCATCTCCAACTTCTAGAAAAATCCCCAATTTGGGGAAAAATCCTCTAAGCTGACAATACTGTTCGGTACAAATATGATCGAAACTTTTATTAAGGATAAAACATAGATTATGGAACTTTAAAGGAGAAATTAGCTATGAATATAAATAGTATAATACAAAAACTTATATTTTATTGTAAAATATCAAACCTTCCTGTAAAAACTGTTCCCTCAAAAAAAATTTTCAGTTCAAGACGAAAAACCATGATTAATATAATCCACAATGTAAAGTAGGTGGTGCAGGGCACCTTAAAATGAGATGAAATTAAAAGTACATTTGAAAAGTTTTGCTTTGTTTCGGATTAGGCCGAATATTGATATTTTGGACGAATATTAAACTTAAGTCATGACTATACAGTCATCCAGTATAAAACTGTTTTAAAACCAATTTGGACGTATGAAATTCAATAATAGAAAATTCTTAGCACCGTGGTGCATAAGAACTGAAAACATCCACAGGGACTTGGAAGTGCCATTGGTAAAGGCAAAGTTCAAGAAAGTCCGTGAAAAATATATAATAAAACTGCAAGACCATCCCAAACCGCTTGTCAGACTACTTGCGGAGAGTCAAACCCCCCGATCAAGGCTTCATTTGTCCATGAAGGCTCTCGTGTTAGAGAGCAAGTAGTTTTAATTTTAGTTATACGATTTTAATACTTACTGAAAACGTCAGATTCAACAAATAAATAGTTAAACAAAACCTGTAATGATCGACTTCATTTAAGAATATACAAATCGGCTGACATCTAAAATGATGTATGAATTTAGCTTTTATTTTTCTTTCTTAACTGTTGATTTATTTTAAATTTATTTATTTTTAAATATATTTCAGGCGCAAAAATGTTCAGAAGAAGCACATTTATACGGAGATTTACAGTGTACAAAAGTATCGGCTGAGCTAAAATGTGCGAGAAGTTTAGTTAGAATTACTGAAATTACAGCCACACTACAAGAACAAAAGTAAGTTTTTCCAACAATCAAACCACACGAAACTAACTTAATTTGTTGTTATCTTTATTTATTTTTTTAGGATCATGTATTTGCGCCAACAAATACGTCGAATAGAAGAATCAAAATCACAAAATTCATTCATGTCCGATGATCTTTAGCCAACTACTTTTAGAGCAATCTAAGGCGTAATAGAGAGATTCTTTTTAAAAAAAATACATAATAATGAAACAAACAAAAAAAGAAATGCTAAATGCAATGTGCCCCACATAATGTTTTGAGGTAATAAAATAAATACAATTCAATACAATACAATAGATAAAAGAAAAAGAAACATTTACATACATTAAAATGCATTCAATTCAGCAACATTTTTTTTTAACAAAAAAAAAAAAAAGGTAATAGAAATGAAAAAACACAAATAAGAGTAACTGCAAAAAAAAAAGAAAAAAAAGGAAAATACGCAAAAAAAAACAAATAAGTAAATAAATACAATTGAATAATAAGATAGTACTATTATAATTCGTAATTATAACAACAAAAAGTAAAATAAAAATTATAATAAAAAAAAACAAAACAAATTATTTAAATAAATACTAAAAGAAAACTAAATTCAACCACGCCATTTCCTTTACACACATGAACGAAATTATTGTCTAGAATCTTCTTTTCCACACGCACTAAAAAATACATTATATGTTGAGCATTTTCTTTAAAATCAAACGAAATAAATGTTTACCTATTTTCTGTTAAATGCCTGGCATTGAAGATGTAAAATATATATGATTTTAATAATTTTTCAACATAACTACTTTTATTTTTATCTCATATCGGGAAAACTAATGTTACATTTACACAACATTTTAGGCAGTTACCTACAACTGTTTTTTTTCTTTCTTTTGTGGATTATTTTCCTTTTTTTCGTTTGCCTTTTAGAGCAGTTTATTTTAATTTTATTTCTTTTACAAAAACAAAAATTTAAAAAAAGATATAAATAATATTTTATTTCTCTATATAGTTAGTTTTTATTTTTATTATTATTATTATTCTTACAAATATATATATATATATAAATATATATTAATATAATATTAGTTTTTTACACCTTGTAGATAAAAAACAGAAAAACAAAAACAACAAAAAAAGTACGCAAAAAGGATAAAAAAAAACATACAACATTAATAAATAAAACAAAACATAATTTAATAGCATTGTAAGTAAGCACATTATTACATTATACTAATTTTATTATTATTATTACCATACAAAAATAATATAAATAATAAGAAGTGAGTGTTATAATTATTATATATTATATTATTCTATATATATACATATATATATATAAAAGAAACTACAAAATCTATCGTAAAAGAAACCAACAAACAAAAAATAATCAAAAAATCCAATTCAATAGAAACCTTTAAATTCAGTTTTTGTTTTTTTCGTTTTCCTTTGTTTCTTTTAACTCTAAAATACAGATTCCTACAGTTTAGTTTTTTTTTATTTAATTCATTATTCGAGAAACATTTTTTTTTTATTTTGCTTTATTACATATACATTTTTAATTATCTTGTTTTATTTTTTCTTGAGAAAATATTAAACAAGTTGCAATTTTTATTATTCTGTTAACAATTCATGTAAAAATCAAAATTCCTACTTTATTTTGATGTGATGTTGTGCATTTAAGTAATAGAAATAAATAGCTTAAAACATTAGTTTTTGTTTTCAATAAATATTAACAATAATTCTAAATATATATGTTTTTTTTTAAATAAATAAATAGGCTTATGTTTAGTTAAAATAATGGGAATTTTGAATTGGATAAATATTCATAGAACGAATAGAGAGATAGCAAATATTGTTTACGGGTGATGTACGTTATCGGAATAGTAACTATGGAATAGAAACCATTCCGAACGAAATGTGTGACAAACGAAAGTTAATAGTTTCGAATTACAATACATTAAACATATTGGGTGTATGACTTAAAAATGCGATATTTTTTTAAATTTTTAGCTTTCATTTTGAAACATTTGTACAATATAAATTTATTCAAAGTATTGGCCATTGTTAACTATGTATGACCTTTTCCCATCTTTCTGGCAACCGATCTGGATTCCGAACCAAAATGGTCTGGTCAGATTTCAGCAGCTCATAATAGATAGGTCGCAATTACCATAGCGCCATGGATATTTGGCTTTGGTGTCGATTCGTCTGGTTGGCCGGGCTTCCCACCCTATCTCTTACGCTACGGGTTATTGTAATGGATCCATTTTTCATCCCAAGTAATGATTCGGTGATTGAGTAGCTGCAAATGATTTTGCAAGCTCTTCTTGAGTTTGACAACAATCTTCATGCCTCCAATTCATGGTTTTCAAGCCTTTTTGGGTGGTTACTGCGTATCCCAATCCGAAAACGAAAATGTTCGAAAATGTGTGCTAAACGCATTGTAATTCGAAAAGATTTCCATTCGAATCGAGTTAGAGAGAGCGATCACTTCTGAACCGCACAAACCATCTCTCGCCCGTTGAACCCGATGGAATACATTCACCATAAGGTTTGGTGAGCAATCGGTGTGCTTCAGCGGTACTTTTTTCAATTATTTTTACTCTCAGCGCCTTTATGGGTCGATTATGGATGACAACCGAACTTCAGTTGCGTTGTCAGTTGCCTAAATGGTATTACAGATGGCAACTGGCAGCTATCATTTCTGTTGAAAAACGGGCAACCAGTTACCCTCTGGCAACGCAACTGAAGTTCGGTTGCAATCCATAATCGACCCATTAGTTCTAACCTATAAAGTGAACGTTACTCGGATTCGGTTTACAGAATATTGGACATAGAGAAATATACATAGAGACGAGACACTTCGTTTTGTCAAACAAAAGTGACACAAATCATATGTCTGATACACCAACAAAATACATTATCTAACAAGTATTTTGTTGTTGCGATTGTTAGGTTTTTGACAACAGACATAGGTTTTTGACCGGAGGTATAATCTCAAATAAAAAAATTTGATACATTTTACTCGATGAGGAAAACAGTAATTCTGTCCGGAATTTGATTCGAAGGTTAAGGCTTCATTTGCAAAACGAAACGAATAATTGCCCATCATTTTTCATACAATTTTATTTGATGAGATGGAAAAGGATTTCGACAACTAAAAAAAATAGTGATGTATTTATTGTTTTCGTTTTGTAACTCTGCTACGAGGCTGAACGCTGCAGGCTAGTGGTCTGGTAAGGACCTAGGATACTCTAAAATATTAGGCTACTATGTAGATATAAATAGCAATGTCGATTACTACATAGCAAAACCATTATTTGACATGCCATAACACACAATGGTATACACAGACGGGGTAATACTTAGGACCGTTGGTGGATTCTTTATCGAGAACTAACGAATAGAGCTCTGCATAATTGGAACACATGCTGGGGGAATGAGTCTACAGTTTAACGATTATTGTAGAAGCTGTCAAAATGAGAGAAGAGAGGAGACTGCGTAGCACTTATTATGTCATTGTCGTGAAACACATCCATTCCTTCATCCAGAGAATCTTTCAGAGGTTCAATATGAAAACAACGAGTGTCGAATAAGAGACTAGGGAGTTTATTTTGTAATTCAAATTTGTATGCTAAAGCATACTGTATTTCGAAAGTGTTTTCCTTTGAATCTAATTACATAATACCCCCTGCTGTTTACTTCTTGGGTATAACAACGTTATTAGCATTTTGAATGGACCCTAACCTAACCTTTACTATTTCAGAAAATAATAATTTGAATCAATAACTGTTCTTGAAATCGATTGGAATTTGTGACACATTTTCAAGACGATTGATTTGCATATATGCCAACAACAGTTTATCTGAAAGTACAAAATATGGATCAGGGGCTCATTTTTGAAAAATTTTTTGAAATTATACTTTTTCATACACTGAGATTTATCGGTCGATAATGGATGGCAACCGATTTTCAGTTGTGTTGTCAGTTGCCTAAATGGTGTGGCAACTGCCACCCATAATTTCTGGTTGCCAACCATAATCGCCCCATTAATCACACCTATTATGAAATAGGTTAGTAATAGGCTAGTAAAAATTGCATATACAACCGGAATTCGGTCGAGCGCAAGAATTTTCCCCTCGATGGTATTTCGAACACCGTCTTCGCTTAGTAAAGACTTTCAGCATTCACTTAGAAAACAAACATTCAGATCTATATACAGCCCAATTATGAAAAAAATTCGCCAGGAGTTTTATTTATCCCTTTTCTTATTTTTAACATTGAATTTGAATAGGAATAATGGGAAAAGGGAAAAAACTACTGGGGAATTTTGTTCATAATAGGGCTGATTATTACACGTATAGGTCATTGTTCCGAATTGTTCGTTTTTTTTTTTAATATCGAGTCAAAAAATATTTTTCTCGAAAATGGGAAATTTAGCGTTTTCAAAACGCTAGTGTATACTGAAACGAATAGCAAAACGCGTGTTTTTTCAGAACATGCTGAAATGTGTTTTGCGTTTTTCAAACCGTAAGCGATTTGCAAACGCTGCGTTTTGCAGAACATGGGCGATTGTCAACTTGGAGCTCTAACTACTCGAAAATAGGCGTGATAGACGAACAATTTTTATTTCGTTTGAAATTGATAACTCTGCTAATGGCAATCGTTATCTAATGTGATTTGAAAAGTGTCATTAAAACCGATTTAAGCCTGATTTCATCCCAACCATGTTTAAAATTATTTTAAGTAGCACATCTAAGTTCTGTCATTACGTTTTGAAATTGGTTACCTGATTGCTGATTTTAATTATTTTTTTCTCTACTCGCAACTATTCACCCTTATTCTATTTGGCGTCGTCGTCAATATTGAGTCAAAAAATGGTATATGTTTCGTCGATATGGATAACAAATGGCTACAATTGACAGAATTTTATACTTTTATAAGTCGGGTTAAAGTACAAAACGCTGTCAAAAGTTACCAATTGTTATCGATATAGGCGAAACATTAAACATTTTTTGACTCGACGACGCCAAATAGAATAAGGGTGATTGTAATTTTAATTTATAGGAATGATCTGAATTACTAAAATTGATGTAGGATTAACAAAGAAATGTATATGAAATAATTATTTAATTCTGGACTTTGTAGTATTCTTAAAAACTAATCGAAACTAAATAGTAATAGTGGACAAGATATTTTACGCTGTTTTGTAAATCGAGTGTTTCCTAAAGCGAGCGATTTTCAAAAACAAATATTTGTAAAATTGGTGTACTGCAAATCGCACGATTTTGTGGATTAAAACCGAATTACCGCATTAGTTATCGAATGGGCTATCGTATTCAAAATATAATAAAATGTACTACTTCATTTCTCGCTTTATATTATTCAAAAAATACGATAAATTTTACTCGATATTGAATGCGGTGATTCGGCCCAGGTTTGATTGTTTGAACGTTTTAAAACGAAAACGTTACTCGGATTCGGTTTATAGAACAAGGAACTTTATATTTTCCGCCACTTAAAATTGGATTATCCAATATATTAAAAATAAATAAAAAATAGTTGTAATTCTCTGTTTTGTAAACAGAATCCGAGTAACGTTTTCGTTTTTAATTGCATTCACATATTTTGGTGTTTTGAAAATCGAATCCACATGATTAAGGGGGCATTTACATTATGACTTTAAGTCATGACTTTAAATCAAGGGTTTTTTTGTAAATTGTGACGTCTAAACACGTCTGTTTTTCATGACTTTTTTTGATATTCTGCTTTGAGCTCTTTTCTGATTGGTTGTTGATACGATTATATGCATCGTATTATAGGCATCGTATAAATGCATGTTTGCCTTTTTTCGGCATATAATCGTTTCAACAACCAATCAGAAATGAGCTCAAAGCAGAATATCAAAAAAAGACGTGAAAAAACAGAAAACATGCCTTTTGTTTAGACGTCACAATTTGCTAGTACAAAAAAACCCATGACTTAAAGTCATAATGTAAATGCCCCCTTACTCGTTTTACTTTCGAGTAAACAAAGCTTTTTCAATGTACAACATCAACCGATTTTCATAACTTCAATTTGTCAATTGTTTGTTTTTGAAAATCCATCGTTTTTGAAATCACTCGATTTACTGAACAGCAGCGATTATATTATGGAACTAAATACATTCCGTTTCTAAACCAAAGTAAAATATTCAGTCTGTTCGTTTAGGTTTTTACTATTATTACAACTACTGGAAATTTTGTAATAAAATAAATATAGGAAAAACTTTAAGAAATAGTACAATAATGTCCAATGTCTGGTATAAATAGTAAAAAATGACCACCTAAACAAGCAGACTGATAATGTCGGTTCGTAATGATATTTGCGAAAAATCCATTTACCGCTGGAAAACTTTCATATATAATCCAACATTCCGGTTATTATTTGAAATGAATCCTTAGCCGTCGATTCGATTGAAGCACTAGGCAGCAAATAACCATGAACCCCATTATCTGCCAACTGTAGAGTGTAACTGAACGGTATGCCCACTTCGTAGGCGGCAAAAGCATCGGAACAACCTTAATTTTAGAATTTAAATAAAATTAAGAAAATGTTTTTATGTTGTATTCGATTTTGAAAACTTACCAGATCTATTCTCTATCAAATCATTAGAAGAATCAATTTTATATCTCGATTTGCTGCCCTTTTTACGCAAACCATCTGTGCCCACCATAGCTACATCCAACAGGTCATCTAAACGCTCGGTGTCATAGGTGGTATTGGCTTTGTAGGGATAACTAATAATTTGTCCATAGGCCTGCATGGATACGAAAAGCTAGGAGATAAGGAAAGTATTGCACAATTTTTTTAGATTTAACAAAATTTGGGAAATACATGAGGATGTACAAGGTGGCGCAAAAGTAAACTTCCGATGTTTTTTGGCTGTAATTAAAAAAAAATGAAAAACTTTGATTCTTCTTGTGGATTATTTTTATTTGGTCTTTTAATTTCTTTTTAATTAAGTCGAGAATATGATGTCATGTAAATGGCCGCAGCTACAGTTGATTGTCATTTGAGCCCTTTTTATGGCAAATTCCATCACTTTGGCCAAAACTTCCGGCGATAGGTCCTCGCATTCTTGACGGATATTGTCTTTAAGAACTGCAAGAGTCTGAGGCTTGTTGACATAAACCCGCGACTTCAAAAAGCCCCACAAAAAGAAGTCTGGAGCGGTCAAATCAGGCGATCTTGCTGGCCAGTGCAAATCTCCAAAATGGGAGATTAGGCGCCCGGGAAATGCATCCTTCAGCATATCGGTTGTGGCACGTGCAGTGTGTGCCGTTGCACCGTCCTGTTGGAACCACATGTTTTCCAATCCCAATTCATCAAGTTGCGGCATAAAGAACTCGTTAATCATTGCTCTGTAGCGCTCACCATTCACAGTAACCGTTTGGCCCGCGACGTCTTCGAAGAAAAAAGGTCCGATGACTCCTCCAGCGAAAACAGCGCACCATACAGTGATTTTGAGCGGGTGTAATGGCTCTTCGTGGGTTACACGCGGATTTTCAGTGCCCCAGAAGCGTAAATTTTGCTTATTTACGTACCCGCTAAGATGGAAATGGGCCTCATCACTCATGATTATTTTTGATGAAAAATCATCTTCCTCTTGGTGGTGATTAAGGATGGCTTGAGCGTATGTTAGACGCGATTGGCGGTCAGCAGCTAACAGCTGATGTACCGTCTGGACTTTGTACGGAAATATCTTCAAATCTTGTACCATCTCGCTGTAAAGACCGTCGACTGATACCCATTTGCGTGGCACGTCGTCTGGTCGATGTCGACGGCGCTTCCATGACATCCTCGACTACAGCAGCAATATTCTCTGCAGAACGTCTACTCCGGGGTCTGCCACGCCTGGCAGCATCTCGTGTTGTGCCAGTCTCTTCGAGGCGAGCGGCTAAACGTCGCAGTGTTTCACCAGTAGGCGTTGGACGGCCAATAAATCTGCGACGAAATTCACGTCACCGACCGATTATTGGTCAAATAAATAGTCAGCAATATTCCGCGTTCTGGAGCAGTGTAGCGTAATATTGTTTATTAACGTGTATTTCGCATGTGTTTACTATACAAACGTCAAAACAGAACTGACATTAGGGGCCAATCCCAAAATTTATACCATTTTCTGATAGGAGGATTAGTTTTGCGCCACCTTGTATATAGGTTTAAATCTCGCAACTAACAATTTGTTTCCATGATGAGAAAATTATGCCAAACTATGGAGGAATCGTTTGACATTATTATCTCATATTGGTCAACCTAATGTTTGTTGTACAAGATTTATGGATATCATAGAAATTTAAAAAGAATTTAAAGACAAACTTTCAATTTATATTTTTAGTATTTATTTATCGTTAAATTAAGTCTCTCATTTTTTTTAAAGTGTTACAACTAGGGTAATCAATTAATCGGGTTTCTGGATTAATCGGTTAATCGAGCAAATAATTAATCGGGGTTTAGATTTAATCGGTTAATAATCGGTTAATTTTAAATAATTCGATTAACCGAATAATTTCTTTTTTAATTTTAAATTGAAAATGGAACCACAAATTTTGTATACTTATTTAAGCATTTTATTAATAAAAATAACAAAATCATAAAAAACTAAGAAATCATATCAATTGTTAAAAAGTAATAGCAATATGGTATCTGAGATCCTTTTTTATACACATGTGAGTTTCTTTAGGATTTTTGTGAAATCTTCTGAAATAAGCTCTTAAAAAAGAATATAATTGAAATGTTTCCTTTTAAACGATTTTTTCATTAGATTTAATAAAACTTGAGAAATCAAAAGTAAAGAATATCCAATTTCTCATATAAAATTCTCAATTATACCACTGCACAGTGGAAAATTTTGGTAATTTTCAGATCAAAAATTTGTAACTTTTGTATGTATGAGGATTTTTGAAAGATTTTTTGTTGGGACTTAAAGCTTTAATTTGCTTTTTTTAATCATAAAAATCGAATCATGATAAAAAAGTAATGAACGGTTAAAAATACATTTTTGATTTTTTTTAGTTTTTGTATAAAAATGATATGTTAAGACAAGTAAAAGAGGTGTTTTTATATACTGTTTCATTAGTTTTAATAGTATTAACAACTGACTTAGTTTAGTTTTTTTTTTTGGAAAAATACAACCTTTTAAGCCCCAATATTTACAAGGCCCAAAGGTTGCATTTTTTGAAAAAAAAAAAAAAAATGTTCAGCTACAGTAGAGTTAAACGTATGATACTTGAAAAAAATGCTTTCAAAAATTTTGAGTATTTTTGAAAAAAAAATTTTAGGGTAGGCCGTAGTACTTTATTACCTCTAATTCACACATTTTTAGACCGATTTAAAAATTTTAAACAAATATGGAGAGGCAACGAATTAATCTTTCATAAAATTTATATTTCAAGAATTATTTAAGTTTTTATAAAAAGTTTAGCATTTTCTTTATTTTTTTTTGTAATTTTTCAAATTCAACAATAGTTATTTTAATTGTTTCTATGAAAACATACTTTTTGTGCACATTGTTTTAAAGACAAGTTTATAGTGAAAAAAAACGAGACATTACGTGTTAAAATCGGTTTATATTTGCAAAAGTTATTAAACTTTTTCGAAAAAAGTTCGAATTAATTAAAAACAGTAAAATTTTTTTTTTTTTTTATGGGGTAGAAAATACTATAAAAGGTGTTAATGAATAACTATTACAATTTTCATCCGATTAGTAAAATTAAAACATTGTTTTGTGAAGAACAAAATTTTCTTTATATATTATTATACACTTTTAAGCATTCAAATCAAAATAAGCAATGAAAAGCTACTAAAATAAAAAAAGTTGATAATTTTTTTTTTTTAAATTTCTGAGTTGCTCAACATTTTTGCATGTCATTTGTTTATATGCACGAAAAGGCTAGTTTTGATATATCTTTTAGATAATAAATTAAACTTTAATCCTATGTTAAAACTATATCGGCGGCAAACGGCGCCAACAGTTAAAATCCTAGTCAACATTGCGTAGGTAAGGCAAAAAACATTATATATTTTAATAGAATAAATTTCAAATCTTCTAAAAATATATACAAAACTCATAACGAAGATAAAATCTGGACAAGACACCCTTTCCAACAAGGTAAAACAATCCTAAAACTAATAATTATAAATATTAAAACTACGCCCTTGAGTATGGTATAATTTTAACTCCCCAAATCTTTAAAGTAGAAAGTAGTGTGTTCTGTTGACATAATAACTATAATTCCTGCAAATAATTATTGCTTTACGATAGAATTTGTTTTATGGTTAATTTTAAACATTTGTCAAGATCAATTATGAGATGCAAAAACCTTATATTATCCACTGTGGATTTGAGTCCTTTTTGGAGTTTTTAGATTGGGAATACTTTTAATAGTTTCTGATAAAAGACTCGTTTCAGTTATGTCTTTAGTTTCATCTATTATCATGTCGTCCTCCGAGTCATTAGGACTTAGTTAATTATAGTACATTCTAGAAAAAGGTTCATTTACAAATTCCTTACTTTAAATTTTATACTTCTAGAAAACCACAAATTACACAGATATGAATCAGCCTATTGAAAATTGTATTTTTTCTTTCACTCTGAAAACCACTTTTCAAAGGTTCTATATTACTTTTTTGAGAACTGTCATTTGTTTCATATATGTAATAATCTGTGTGGAAAACTATTGCTAGAAGTTAATGTTCATGAGTTAAGAAATAAAATGTGTGTGCTTAAAATAATATATTTCTATATAAAGTGCAAGAAAAAATTAATTTCGGTTAATCGGTTAATCGACACAAATTAATCGGTTTATTTGTTATTTGAAAATCGGCAATTTTAAATTATTCGAACAGTTAACCGACCAAAATTAATCGGTTAACCGATTAACGGTTAATCGATTGAATACCCTAGTTACAACGTTTTTAAAACTCACCTTAATTTGTGTTCGATAATCCATTAAAAATTCCGAAACAGCTTTTGTTTCCGGTTCTGAAAATGGCGTCGGTCCAGCATAGAATTCATTACAAGGCGTCCTAGAGCTGCCACGTCTACCCCACTGATAATGCCAATTGCGATCCAAATCAACGCCAAAACAAACCTTCTCCTTGGCCCGTTTCTTTTGCAACCAAGTCATGGCTGAATTCAAAATACCCGAAGGACGAGAGATATGACGAGATCTAGATTTCTTCCAAAACCGATCAAATTCATGACTATAAACGTAACCGTCCGGATTCAGCACTGGCAGAATATACCAAGTGGTGTTGCGTATGAAACTCTGGTCGTCGGTAACGTTTTCTGAGAATTGAAATTTAAAATTTAAAAAGAAAAAAAGTCATTAATTAAATATTACAAAATTTTAGTATATATTTCTTTCTAATATGCAAAATCCTTGTGCTTTCCCAGCCACGCGCAAATGTGTAGTATGTGAGTTTCCACCTTGTAATTGCCAAAAATGCTTAAAGCTTAGATCTGAAGGAAAACCTGATCAACATGAAATTAGGAGATGTTTTAGAAGTTCTAACGATACAGTTCTTAAAGAAACTGATGAAAACCCCAACGAAACTGCAAATGGCTCAACAAAACTAGCTAAAACTAAACTTTTAGGAATTCAAAATCTTCATTTGCCGTCAATTAATTTTACACCCTCTAATCTGCAATCTGTGCTATTTGATATTGTGGGAATTATTTCGTAAGTTTTGGTACAATTAATTAATGGTTTTTTGTTTTTTTAATTTTCTTTTTATTTCCAAAATATTACAGTTTTTTCATTATGGCCACAATCATATTTTGGGTTTCAATTAGCCAATATTTGTGGCAATTTGTGCAAATGATCTTTCAGTGGGGAAGGTAAGTTAATTATACCCCCTGTTCTGTAAACTAAATCCGAGCTATTTTTTAGTTTTTAAAACGTATTCACATATTTTTCTGTTTTGTAAATCGAATCCACATGATTTTCTCTTTTACTATCGAGTAAAACCGAGGGTTTTTTTATTTTTGGGATTCTCTTATTCGATATCGAATAAAATTTAATTATTTCGATTACGAATGCCCCCTGTTTTAATGTACATAATCATGCGATTTGCAGAACATCAAGCAAGGCGAATTTATATACAAGGTGGTGTCGATGGCGAATTCAGGCAAATACGAGCGAATTCATTAATTTTTTATATATGGAGTTTGACATTCGAAACAATGAGAGAGTTGTTTAGAATGTCAAACTCCATATATAAAAAATTAATGAATTCGCTCGTATTTGCCTGAATTCGCCACCGACACCACCTTGTATATAAATTCGCCTTGAACATCAAGTAAAGAAAGTAATCAAGGCGAATTTATATAGAAGGTGGTGTCGGTGGCGAATTCAGGAAAATACGAGCGAATTCATAAATTTTTTATATATGGGGTTTGACATTCGAAACAATGAGAGAGAAAAAATTAATAAATTCGCTCGTATTTTCCTGAATTCGCCACCGACACCACCTTGTATATAAATTCGCCTTGAAAGTAATTGTTTTTGAAATGACTGGATTTACAGAAAAGGGTGATCAATTTTTTTTATTAAAAGACAGCTACAAATAAACTTTTATTTTTTTCTCTAGGAGAGCTCAATTAACCACTTTGGTTTTTTTGCTCTTACTTTGTATGAGCATAACTTTTCATGCCATTAAGGGTGCACATCGCCATCAACACAAAAGTCCGCCCCTAGTAAAACCCTCCAACCCAGCTTTAACTCATAACAGCACTAGCGATAGCCAATGTCCAAAATGTTCTCATTACAAATCCTGCCAACGTAAAAGATGTTCCCATTTGAATTTACAAAATTCTAGTAAAAATTCCAGAAATCGTGGGCTGGGATCTAGTGAAAATCTTTTAACTCCAAATAATGGCAATAAATTCAATAATAATATAAAAACTAATAACAAACAATATGATAAATGTAGTGGAAATAAGTTAGAATGCTCATCCTCATCTAACTCGAACTTAGCTAAGAATCAAAATCCTTCCTTATGTGATTTATGCGCACAACATATGAGCAATGAAATCCAGCCTATATTGAGTGATGATGAAGCCCGTGAGATGTATAAAAGATTCAAATTATATGCCATTCCAACTGAAATGAAAACGCCACCATCTATAAGTATTCTGCTTGAATTCTTATCAGGACTATACAATGCAATGTCAGGTTCTATGGCTAATACACCTCCTTAGGTAAAATCAAAAATTTAAGTATGAATATACACAAAAAGTAATACATAAGCAATACCAAAATTAAATAAAAATGTATGGTCATTCTTTGAAAGCAACTTGAAGGAAAGTCTTTGGAATATCATAAAAACATCCATATAAATCATTTGAAAATTGAAAAGAATAAAATGTGTAACATAGAATAAACGCATAGAACGGAAGGAGAGAGAAATATCAATGCAAAAATTACTCTCTTTTCACACATACGGGTGATACAATAACAAAATACAAGCAATACATTCTCATGAATTAGGTTTTTGACAAAAGACTTATGTTTTTGGCTCTCAGTCATAGAGAATATACATAGAGCGGAAACTCTCCTGTCAAAGACCTAACTCAGTTGTCAGAAACCTAAGTGGTGAGAATGTATTAGTAAAAAAAATTATGTGAAAACAAAAACAACACTCGTATGTGTGATTATTTTGAGTAATTTTTTTGTTTGAGTTTTTTTCTAGTTTCCGCTCTATGTTTCTCTATGCTCTCAGTTACCCATCTAATTGTCATCTATGATGTGTAATATAATATTCTAATATTGGGTGTATGACTTATAGATGTGGGATTTTTTTCAAAGATTTGTACAATTTAAATTTATTCAAATTTATTAGCTAAAACCTTTTTCCATATTTCTGGCAACATATGAATTCCGCGCCAAAAGAACTGCTCATCTTTTGAGGCAAAGAACGATTCAAGCCAATTTCGGAAACTATGTTCTGAAGTGAAGCGTATCCCAAATCGGGTAAGGCAAAACTTCCCAACCACTTCTTTATAAATAGTTTTTAACAGAAATTACTACATGTAGCCTAGCGTTGTCATGATGGTATTGTTACGTTTTTAACTGTTAAAAACGGGGTTTATTTCCTTTAAATAAACCGGATGCTTTTGATTGCAAATGAAAGCAGTTTTAGTAGCTTACAATTGTAACAACTCTTTATTTATTTTAAATGTACAACAACAACTGTCTAAATAGTCACTCAGTGTATATTTACACGCTTAACAATTCGCAGAAATGCACACACACTTTATAATGTACAAACTCAAATATACACGACAGTTGATGTTAACTCTAACATCTTCTACAATGATCTTAACGGACAACTAGAACATTCGAATTCTAGAGCTTTCGATGTTAATGTTAGCAGCTTAAACATTTAGTTTTGCCACACTTATAAACAATGCTAGTAACCGCATGATATCAACATTGTTCTACTAATGGACGTGCTCATAAACATGATGAATGTTGCAGGCAGTCGTTACAGACCGTTAAACTCAAATCGCTATTGCACATTCGTAATACTGTCCCCCACTTAAGCCTGTTCGTCCCGAATTGGCACAGATTCGCCTTTCCAGTGGTCAGCTAGTTGTTTCCGTATTCTATAGACCATGTCATCCAACCTCTTAACCTCACGGGCCCATACCAAATACTCTCCCTCAGTGCTAGCACTTTTTAAAGGTGGTTCTTGTAATGCTTGTTGATTCTCTTCCATTTTTTCCATCATAGCCGCAAACATTGTGCTTAAATCCATGCTGCTTGTTGTTGCACGGTTAGAAACTTCCATTTCTTCTTTATACTCGAATTCGTAAGTTCCGATGTCAATATCACGCCGCTTGAATTCATCTATCAGCCTCTTTTGTAGTTCCTCTTTATTACCTGTTGTAACTCAAATCGTTATTGCACATTCGTAACATTATATTACGGTTTTATGTCTGGCCGCATATTCTGGAAGTTTTTTGGACAATGCTCGCTTCAAACTAATCTGTTGCGTTCGATACAGGTACCCAGTGTGACTTTGGCCATATTTCACCCTTTTGCTCCTACCAAATACATAACATTACCTTAGCGCTATAGATATTTGGCTTTGGTGCCATTCGGCTGGTTTGCCGGGCTTCTCTTACGCTGCGGGTTATTGTAATGGAACCATTTTTCATAGCAAGTAATGCTTCGGTGAAAAAATTATTTTCTTTTATAGCGATCAAGCAGCACTTCAGACATACAAAACCGTCTTTCAAGGTCTCTCAGCTTCAATTCGTATGGTATCAAATTTCCATACTTTCGCATAAACACACCAATATAAAACACCCCAGCAGTTAATCAAGTAGTCTATGTATCCCTTATAGACAGTAATCGTCACAAATGTCTTATCACTTAACTGACTCCAATTTATATATTTTAGTCATTTGCTCTTTGTAGTGCAGAGAGAAGACATTTGGTTACTTTATACATCCCAGGTAATCTAGCGTGAAGACAATTGTCACTTAAGTGTCTCTAAGGAGTGTAGTCACTTCTAACGTTTTGTGAGTAATTTGTTCAAACTGGTTTTATACAAATTCTTGATATGATTCTCATACAGTTAATTTTTATTTTTTTTTCTTCTTGGACCAGCACTCAGGGGTTGACCCCTATTCTTGCAAAGCATTGTGTTGGAACTAGGAAAATAGGTTATGGGAGGGAGGAAAGAGGGAGTAGTGTTTGTGGACATTCGATTTGAACTACCCCACATTGGAAATGGCAGGAACACTTCGGCGGGAAGTTTGTTCCACATACGTACAGTACGGCTAAAGAACGAATTTTCCCTGTAATGTGTTGTGCGGTCCACTGGCCAATCGACCACAAAGGGATGTGTGCTTGACGAAGAACGTGTATTACGTAAAAATCTGAGGGTATCAGGAACAAGTTCCCTAATTTCATCAGAACACATTCCATTGTAGTGCCGATAGAACAGTGAAACGCAGCCCACATTGCGACGGTGCTCCAACGAATCAATAGAGTTGGATACTCTACTGTCACCAATAATCACCTTTGCCCTCTCTTGTACGCGGTCGAGCTGCTCCAAAATAGACTTTGAAGCACCGGCCCATACATGGGAGTTGTATTCCATTTTCGGTCGGATATATGTAGTGTAAATAGTGAGAAGATCAGATGGAGTGAAGTAATTCCTACACCGTTTCAAAAAACCGAGACACTTGAAAAATGTGTTTAGACCAGTGGACATCACATTGTATTTTCATGCCCAGAACATCAAGAGCGTCTGATTCCACAATATTTACACCATCCACAAATACAGATGAAGCAACATTGTTTGTCGTTCGTTTTTGTGTCAACATGCAACACTGAGTCTTGCGGGCGTTGAAAGTGACTCTATACGCACAACCCCATTCAAAGATTGTCACAAGGTCCCGATTAAGAGAATCATTCATGTTTTGCCTCATTGCCCCAATCTCCGACAGGCTTGGTCTATAACTGAATGAATATGAATGGCAAATGTTGCTTTCATCTGCAAAATAATAGATAGGGTTGGAAGTTGGAATAAGGTCATTTAGAAAAATAAGGAATAGAGTAGGAGAAAGAACGGAGCCCTGAATTCATCTTGAACTCGATTTCTGAGAAAGCTCGATATAAATCGAGAGAAGTTATTACCGACACCAACGTGTTAAAATAACTAGTCACGTAGCTATTGTAGTAACTAGTTTCCACCCTAAATGATGGGTAAAATCACTAGTTCGGGACTGTCTCCTAGAACTGCTGGGACACGATCTCTAATGTAAAAATCATGTTCATGTTTCACCTAAATCGAACCAATTTGTTATCACTTGAACTCCTGCCTAAACTACTGCTTTGTCATGTAATTTGTTTCTGGATTATTTTATGTGTTTGAAAGTCTGGCTGCTTACTCACTTATCAATGTACGAGTCATTACATCGGAAGTTAACAATAGTTTTAACATAAACATATAAATTAATATGATATGAACAAAAAATTTAACAACTAACATCTCGTTTTTCAGTCACACACCCCAGAAACCTGTGCTAAATGCAAAAGTTCATTACCAACATGTATAAAAATAAGTACCTACTCTAATTAATAAAATAATGAGCTGGATAACGATCACTCATTTTAAAATACTTTAACATTTTTTGCTGCATCTTTGCATTGTAAGAATCTATAAAATATTAGGATGATCGTCTCCTATCCATAGTCTCTGAAGCTTAGAGATGCTTTACAAAGTGTTATAGCGACTTGAATACACAAAACTTTTTTACGTTTGAATTTTAAATAACTTATTTTTAAAGCAGTGGTCGGTAATCATAGTCACCAGGGGGACGAATATAATTGGTTATTTAGCAGTTAACAAAACGAATGTCAACAAAGTTCTTAAAAATTACAATTACGATCTAAGAAGAAAGTGCATAATATGTTATTATAATCCTTAATCTAAGTTCTCTCTATAACGATCGTTAAAATATATCCAAACCTTCTACTTTTTCACCAAATGTATTTTTGCAATAAAAAAGAATAACTTTTCAATGTTGCCCTCTTTGGAAAATACACCGCAAAAGCAAAATCTACTTACTCTTCATAATTCTCAGCAACTCATTTATAATCCATGTAGCCGTTGCCGGACCAATCCATTCCATGCCATGTGTACCGGCCTCAATGAAAACAGCATTTGCCAAACCTATTCGCTTTTTATGGCGCAATTTATTCCGCTCATGAGCTGGATAATGGGCCAAATTCACCGCAGCCGCTTCTTTGCTTTCAATTTTCATTATAATCAAGGGTCGGCCCTCATAGGAACGACCAATATGTATCAACTCCACCAAATGGGGAAAACGCATGCGCATTGTTTCCAAAAACTTAATAATGTCATCGTATTCGTAATATTTGCGCCAGGTCATGCCCGTTGCAATTGGTGTAGGACTTTTGTTGTGATGTTTCTTAGGCTTTTGAGTGGTTGTAAAGAAATAATCTTCTTTGGTCTTTTCATAGGCTATAGCTTTGCCCACATCAAATATCAAAACCTCATGATCAACGAGTTCAAAAGTTAAAGAGGCTTGGAAATCCACCAACATTTTTGGTGGCACCAAGACATCAGTTAAACCTCTAAAAATAAAGTGTTTTTGTGAATAAAATCTAAAAGCTAAATCAAAACTCTTACCTTAAACTGGGCCCCTTTAACCACTGCAGCTTAATGCCATCCTCACTTTTCTTATATTCCTCCAAAGCCTTAACCTGGCTGTCATCTTGTGGCTTGAGTCGCCATATCTGATATTTATCATAGGAAATCTTTCTGGGTATTTCAGGATTTTCTGTGGTCGTACTGGTCACTTGATTCCACATATCCTTTAAAGGATTTGCTGTGGAGCTGGAGGTATGATTGATGATATGATGTGCCAATATGCCTATCCAATTTTGTGGATTTTTCATGGGATCCACAATAGTCAGTATGGGCACATGTGGTATTTGTGTGGTCGTCGAAGTTGTTGTGGTAGTTCTCTTTCTGGCCTTTGGTTTCGTGTCACCAAACCAACTGGCAAACCATTCTAAATAGTTCAATAAATTGAAAATCAAATGCAAAATATATAATCTCAGCTTTACAAAGTTATATGTATGAGAGTATATTTAAAATAGACAAGTAAAATACTAAACGATTAGTATAACAAAGAAAGCGTAACCTTTTTCTTAACCTCCATCCACAGAATGTGTAGCACTCATCCGTTATAGGTTTCTGTTTTATTTATTCCGTCAGTCTGTCTGTCTGAATGTATTATTATGTGCAAAAACAAAGTAATGTTCTATGAACTGGTTGGTTTGGTTTATGGTTTAATGTGTCGCAGAAAAACTGACGGACAGACAAAGCAACGCAACGACTCAAGCAAGTATGAAAGTGGTAAATAGTTTAAATTAATTTACTTAAATCTAACGGATTTACACTTTACTTTAAAGCTATTTTATGTAATTTACTTTGGATGACAATTGTTTGTCGTTCATAATTATGAAAAGAACACACTGTGATCACTCAGTGTTCCACCAAAAATTAATTTCTGTATAAACATTTAATAAAAGGTCTAGAGCGAAAATGTGATCAAAATTGATTTTTATGACGAAAATTCCAAAATATCTAAAATTGCTTATAATTCGATAACTATAAATGAAATGCTTAAATATGTAAAATTGCTTATAATTCGTTAAATAAAGGGCCTAGAGTGAAAATAAAGAAAATCTGTTATCCATCAAATTACGAAAATTCCAAAATATCTAAAATTGCTTAAAATTCGTAAAATAAAATGCCTAGAGCGAAAATAAAGAAAATCTGTGATCATATTTTCCACCAAAAATTGATTTTTATAACGAAACTTCCAAAATATCTAAAATTGCTTAAAACTCGTTAAATAAGGGGTTTAGAGCGAAAATAAAGAAAATCTGTGATCACTCATATTTCCCACCAAAAATTGATTTTTATAACGAAAATTCCAAAATCGTTAAATAAAGGGCCTAGAGCGAAAATAAAGAAAATCTGTGATCACTCATATTTCCCACCAAAAATTGATTTTTATAACGAAAATTCCAAAATATCTAAAATTGCTTTTATTTCGTTAAATAAAGGACCTAGAGCGAAAATAAAGAAAATCTGTGATCACTCATATTTCCAACCAAAAATTGATTTTTATAACGAAAAATCTAAAATATCTAAAATTGAGTATAATTCGTTAAATAAAGGCGCTAGAACGAAAATAAAGAAAATCTGTGATCACTCATATTTCCAACCAAAATTGATTTTTATGAATAAAATTCCAAAATATCTAAAATTGCTTATAATTCGTTAAATAAAAGGCCTAGAGTGAAAATAAAGAAAATCTGTGATCACTCATAATTCCAACCAAAAATTGATTTTTATGATGAAAATTCCAAAATATCTAAAATTGCTTTTAATTCGTTAAATAAAGGGCCTAGAGCGAAAATAAAGAAAATCTGTGATCACTCATATTTCCAACCAAAAATTGATTTTTATGATAAAAATTCCAAAATATCTAAAATTGCTTATAATTCGTTAAATAAAGGGCCTAGAGCGAAAATAAAGAAAATCTGTGATCACTCATATTTCCAACCAAAAATTGATTTTTATGATGAAAATATCAAAATATCTAAAATTGCTTATAATTCGTTAAATAAAGGCGCTAGAACGAAAATAAAGAAAATCTGTGATCACTCATATTTCCAACCAAAATTGATTTTTATGAATAAAATTCCAAAATATCTAAAATTGCTTATAATTCGTTAAATAAAAGGCCTAGAGTGAAAATAAAGAAAATCTGTGATCACTCATAATTCCAACCAAAAATTGATTTTTATGATGAAAATTCCAAAATATCTAAAATTGCTTATAATTCGTTAAATAAAGGGCGTAGAGCAAAAATAAAGAAAATCTGTGATCAATCATATTTCCCACCAAAAATTGATTTTTATGATGAAAATTCCAAAATATCTAAAATTGCTTATAATTCAATAACTAAAGGGCGTAGAGCAAAAATAAAGAAAATCTGTGATCACTCATATTTCCAACCAAAAATTGATTTTTATGATGAAAATATCAAAATATCTAAAATTGCTTATAATTCGTTAAATAAAGGCGCTAGAACGAAAATAAAGAAAATCTGTGATCACTCATATTTCCAACCAAAATTGATTTTTATGAATAAAATTCCAAAATATCTAAAATTGCTTATAATTCGTTAAATAAAAGGCCTAGAGTGAAAATAAAGAAAATCTGTGATCACTCATAATTCCAACCAAAAATTGATTTTTATGATGAAAATTCCAAAATATCTAAAATTGCTTTTAATTCGTTAAATAAAGGGCCTAGAGCGAAAATAAAGAAAATCTGTGATCACTCATATTTCCAACCAAAAATTGATTTTTATGATAAAAATTCCAAAATATCTAAAATTGCTTATAATTCGTTAAATAAAGGGCCTAGAGCGAAAATAAAGAAAATCTGTGATCACTCATATTTCCCACCAAAGATTGATTTTTATGAATAAAATTCCAAAAATTCCAAAATATCTAAAATTGCTTATAATTCGTTAAATAAAGGGCCTAGACTGAAAATAAAGAAAATCTGTGATCACTCATATTTCCAACCAAAAATTGATTTTTATGAATAAAATTCCAAAATATCTAAAATTGCTTATAATTCGTTAAATAAAGGGCCTAGAGCAAAAATAAAGAAAATCTGTGATCACTCATATTTCCAACCAAAAATTGATTTTTATGAATAAAATTCCAAAAATTCCAAAATATCTAAAATTGCTTATAATTCAATAACTAAAGGGCGTAGAGCGAAAATAAAGAAAATCTGTGATCACTCATATTTCCAACCAAAAATTGATTTTTATGAATAAAATTCCAAAAATTACAAAATATCTAAAATTGCTTATAATTCGTTAAATAAACGGCCTAGAGCGAAAATAAAGAAAATCTGTGATCACTCATATTTTCAATTAAAAATTGATTTTTATATCGAAAACTCCAAAATATCTAAAATTGCTTATAATTCAATAACTAAAGGGCCTAGAGCGAAAATAAAGAAAATCTGTGATCACTCATATTTCCTAACAAAAATTGATTTTTTTAACGAAAATTCCAAAATCGTTAAATAAAGGGCCTAGAGCGAAAATAAAGAAAATCTGTGATCACTCATATTTCCAACCAAAAATTGATTTTTATAACGAAAACTCCAAAATATGTAAAATTGCTTATAATTCGTTAAATAAAGGGCCTAGAGCGAAAATAAAGAAAATCTGTGATCACTCATATTTCTAACCAAAAATTGATTTTTATATCGAAAATTCCAAAATATCTAAAATTGTTTTTATTTCGTTAAATAAAGGGCCTAGAGCGAAAATAAAGAAAATCTGTGATCACTCATATATCCAACCAAAAATTGATTTTTGTGATGAAAATATCAAAATATCCAAAATTACTTATAATTCGTTAAATAAAGGGCCTAGAGCGAAAATAAAGAAAATCTGTGGTCACTCATATTTCCCACCAAAAATTGATTTTTATAACGAAAATTCCAAAATACAGTGCACTCGCAGTAACGTGAACACCGTCTAACGTGAACACCGCCTAACGTGAACAAGCTTTTGCTTACATTGACTACTCTGTAACGTGAACAAACTCAGAAAGCTCTATAACGTGAACAATTTTTTTTCACTGCATTTGTTTTCTAATTATGTAGACAATACATACATTAAATTCAATTTTTAAAGTTTTGAGAATCACCTTGTTAAAAAAATGTGTTTTATCCTCTAAATTAATTTTTTTTAGTGGCAACGAATGAGTAATTTTATTTGCTATGTAATTTTGTTTCAATTTATAGTTTCTCGTGATCTCGTTTTGTTTTGTAATCCATTTTAATCAATAATTTTGTTTTATTTCACGTTCAAGCGTGTAAAACACAGGTTTATATTATAAAATTTTATTTTTTTCCATGAAATTCGACAATCGCTAACGTGAACAATTTCACTAACATGAACTTCCTTGGTTTTAATTAGTTCACGTTACCGCGAGTGCACTGTATGTAAAATTGCTTATAATTTGTTAAATAAAGGGCCTAGAGCGAAAATAAAGAAAATCTGTGATCACTCATATTTTCAACCAAAAATTGATTTTTAAAACGAAAATTCCAAAATATGTAAAATTGCTTATAATTCGTTAAATAAAGGGCCTAGAGCGAAAATAAAGAAAATCTGTGATCACTCATATTTTCAACCAAAAATTGATTTTTATAACGAAAATTCCAAAATATGTAAAATTGCTTATAATTCGTTAAATAAAGGGCGTAGAGCGAAAATAAAGAAAATCTGTGATCACTCATATTTTCAACCAAAAATTGATTTTTATAACGAAAATTCCAAAATATGTAAAATTGCTTATAATTCGTTAAATAAAGGGCCTAGAGCGAAAATAAAGAAAATCTGTGATCTGTGATATTTCCAACCAAAAATTGATTTTTATGATTAAAATTCCAAAATATCTTAAAATGCTTTTATTTTGTTAACTAAAGGGACTAGAGCGAAAATAAAGAAAATCTGTGATCACCCATATATCCAACCAAAAATTGATTTTTATGATGAAAATTCCAAAATATCTAATATTGCTTATAATTCGTTAAATAAAAGGCCTAGAGCGAAAATAAAGAAAATCTGTGATCACTCATATTTCCAACCAAAAATTGATTTTTATGATGAAAATTCCAAAATATCTAAAATTGATTTTATTTCGTTAAATAAAGGGCGTAGAGCAAAAATAAAGAAAATCTGTGATCACTCATATTTCCAACCAAAAATTGATTTTTATAATCAATTTTAATTTATAATTCGTTAAATAAAGGGCCTAGAGCGAAAATAAAGAAAATCTGTGGTCACTCATATTTCCAACCAAAAATTGATTTTTATGAATAAAATTCCAACATATCTAAAATTGCTTTTATTTCGTTAAATAAAGGGCCTAGAGTGAAAATAAAGAAAATCTGTGATCACTCATATTTCCAACCAAAAATTGATTTTTATGATGAAAATTCCAAAATATCTAAAATTGCTTATAATTCAATAACTAAAGGGCGTAGAGCGAAAATAAAGAAAATCTGTGATCACTCATATTTCCCACCAAAAATTGATTTTTATGAATAAAATTCCAAAATATCTAAAATTGCTTTTATTTCGTTAAATAAAGGTCCTACAGCAAAAATAAAGAAAATCTGTGATCACTCATATTTCCAACCAAAAATTGATTTTTATATATGAAAATTCCAAAATATCTAAAATTGCTTATAATTCGTTAAATAAAGGGCGTAGAGCAAAAATAAAGAAAATCTGTGATCAATCATATTTTCTACTAAAAATTGATTTTTATGAATAAAATTCCAAAATATCTAAAATTGCTTTTATTTCGATAAATAAAGGGCCTAGAGCGAAAATAAAGAAAATCTGTGATCACTCATATTTCCCACCAAAAATTGATTTTTATGAATAAAATTCCAAAATATCTAAAATTGCTTTTTATTCAAAAACTAAAGGGCCTAGAGCGAAAATAAAGAAAATCTGTGATCACTCATATTTCCAACCAAAAATTGATTTTTATAACGAAAATTCCAAAATATTTAAAATTGCTTATAATTCGTTAAATAAAGGGCCTAGAGGGAAAATAAAGAAAATCTGTGATCACTCATATTTCCAACCAAAAACTGATTTTTATAACGAAAACTCCAAAATATCTAAAATTGCTTATAATTCGTTAAATAAAGGGCCTAGAGCGAAAATAAAGAAAATCTGTGATCACTCATATTTCCCACCAAAAATTGATTTTTATAACGAAAACTTCAAAATATCTAAAATTGCTTATAATTCGTTAAATAAAGGGCCTAGAACGAAAATAAAGAAAATCTGTGATCACTCATATTTCCCACCAAAAATTTATTTTTATGATGAAAATTCCAAAATATCTAAAATTGCTTATAATTCAATAAATAAATAAAGGGCCTAGAGCGAAAATAAAGAAAATCTGTGATCACTCATATTTCCCACCAAAAATTGATTTTTATAAAGGAAATTCCAAAATATCTAAAATTCCTTATAATTCGTTAAATAAAGGGCCTAGAGCGAAAATAAAGAAAATCAGTGATCACTCATATTTCCCACCAAAGATTGATTTTTATGAATAAAATTCCAAAATATCTAAAATTGCTTATAATTCGTTCAATAAAGGCCCTAGAGCGAAAATAAAGAAAATCTGTGATCACTCATATTTCCAACCAAAAATTGATTTTTATAACGAAAACTCCAAAATATCTAAAATTGCTTATAATTCGTTAAATAAAGGGCCTAGAGCGAAAATAAAGAAAATCTGAGATCACTCATATTTTCAATTAAAAATTTATTTTTATGATAAAATTCCAAAATATCTAAAATTGCTTATAATTCGTTAAATAAAGGGCCTAGAGCGAAAATAAAGAAAATCTGTGATCACTCATATTTCCCACCAAAAATTGATTTTTATGATGAAAATATCAAAATATCTAAAATTGCTTATAATTCGTTAAATAAAGGGCCTAGACCGAAAATAAAGAAAATCTGTGATCACTCATATTTCCCAACAAAAATTGATTTTTATGATGAAAATATCAAAATATCTAAAATTGCTTATAATTCGATAAATAAAGGGCCTAGACCGAAAATAAAGAAAATCTGTGATCATTCATATTTCCCACCAAAAATTGATTGTTATGAATAAAATTCCAAAATATCTAAAATTGCTTATAATTCGTAAACTAAAGGGCCTAGAGCAAAGATAAAGAAAATCTGTGATCACTCATATTTCCAACCAAAAATTGATTTTTAGGAAAAAAATTCCAAAATATCTAAAATTGCTTTTATTTCGTTAAATAAAGGTCCTACAGCAAAAATAAAGAAAATCTGTGATCAATCATATTTCCAACTAAAAATTGATTTTTATGATGAAAATTCCAAAATATTTAAAATTGCTTATAATTCGTTAAATAAAGGGCCTAGAGGGAAAATAAAGAAAATCTGTGATCACTCATATTTCCAACCAAAAATTGATTTTTATGATGAAAATTCCAAAATATCTAAAATTGCTTTTATTTCGTTAAATAAAGGTCCTAGAGCGAAAATAAAGAAAATCTGTGATCACTCATATTTCCCAACAAAAATTGATTTTTATAACGAAAATTCCAAAATATTTAAAATTGCTTATAATTCGTTAAATAAAGGGCCTAGAGCGAAAATAAAGAAAATCTGTGATCACTCATATTTCCCAACAAAAATAGCTTTTTATGAAGAAAATTCCAAAATATCTAAAATTGCTTATAATTCAATAACTAAAGGGCCTAGAGCGAAAATAAAGAAAATCTGTGATCACTCATATTTCCTAACAAAAATTGATTTTTTTAAAGAAAACTCCAAAATATCTTAAATTGCTTATAATTCGTTAAATAAAGGGCCTAGAGCGAAAATAAAGAAAATCTGTAATCACTCATATTTCCAACCAAAAATTGATTTTTATGAAAAAAATTCCAAAATATCTAAAATTGCTTATAATTCGTTAAATAAAGGGCCTAGAGCGAAAATAAAGAAAATCTGTGATCACTCATATTTCAAACTAAAAATTGATTTTTATGAATAAAATTCCAAAATATTTTAAATTGCTTATAATTCGTTAAATAAAGGGCCTAGAGCGAAAATAAAGAAAATCTGTGATCACTCATATTTCCAACCAAAAATTGATTTTTATAACGAAAACTCCAAAATATCTAAAATTGCTTATAATTCGTTAAATAAAGGGCCTAGAGCGAAAATAAAGAAAATCTGTGATCATTCATATTTCCCACCAAAAATTGATTTTTATGATGAAAATTCCAAAATATCTAAAATTGCTTATAATTCGTTAAATAAAGGGCCTAGAGCAAAAATAAAGAAAATCTGTGATCACTCATATTTCCAACCAAAAATTGATTTTTATGAAAAAAATTCCAAAATATCTAAAATTGCTTTTATTTCGTTAAATAAAGGTCCTACAGCAAAAATAAAGAAAATCTGTGATCAATCATATTTCCCAACAAAAATTGATTTTAATAACGAAAATTCCAAAATATTTAAAATTGCTTATAATTCGTTAAATAAAGGGCCTAGAGCGAAAATAAAGAAAATCTGTGATCTGTATTTCAAACTAAAAATTGATTTTTATGAATAAAATTCCAAAATATCTAAAATTGCTTATAATTCGTTAAATAAAGGTCCTACAGCAAAAATAAAGAAAATCTGTGATCACTCATATTTCCCACCAAAAATTGATTTTTGTTAATAAAATTCCAAAATATCTAAAATTGCTTATAATTCGTTAAATAAAGGGCCTAGAGCGAAAATAAAGAAAATCTGTGATCATTCATATTTACCACCAAAAATTGATTTTTATGATGAAAATTCCAAAATATCTTAAATTGCTTAAAATTCTTTAAATAAAGGGCCTGGAGCAAAAATAATAAAAATCTGTGATCACTCATATTTCCAACCAAAAATTGATTTTTATAATGAAAATTTCAAAATATCTAAAATTGCTTATAATTGGTTAAATAAAGGCGTTAGAACGAAAATAAAGAAAATCTGTGATCACTCATATTTCCCACCAAAAATTGATTTTTATGATGAAAATTCCAAAATATCTAAAATTACTTATAATTCGTTAAATAAAGGACCTAGAGCGAAATTAAAGAAAATCTGTGATCACTCATATTTCCAACCAAAAATTTAAAATTCCAAAATATCTTAAATTGCTTTTATTTCGTTAAATAAAGGGCCTAGAGCAAAAATAAAGAAAATCTGTGATCACTCATATTTCCAACCAAAAATTGATTTTTATCCAGAAAATTCCAAAATATCTAAAATTGCTTATAATTCGTTAAATAAAGGGCCTAGAGCGAAAATAAAGAAAATCTGTGATCACTCATATTTCCCACCAAAAATCGAATATTAATCGAAAATTTAAATTATAGCAATCTCATTTTCATTATAATTCTTGCACGTTTTTTTTTCTTTTTTAAATTGCATGTATCTAAATATATGAAAGAGTTGTTATGTTTTGGTATTCAATTAATACCAGATATTGACGTAAAATAAAAGCCAAAGTAGCAACAACATAAAACGTGACCCATTTCATCAAATCTTGTCAATAAGACTAGATGATTTAAGTCATGATGACAAGAGTATAAGCAAATCACGACCTAATTCAATGACATGATTGTGATATTCACTGAAGTGTATGCTAATTCTAACTTATTATTAGAATCATATTGAAAGTACAAGTATTTATTTCTTATTGTGATTCTTTAGTTTTGCTTGAAATAGTTAGATTTTTGGGTTTATCTTTTAGCATAGCAAATAATATGATATGAAGGACACATCTTTTAAATTACTTATTATAAAGAGATTGATGAACTCTCTCAGAATTTAACAGGAAATATTAAAACGTTTATTGTAAACGTTTCTCTCTCCATAACATTTCTGTCAACCAGCAAATAATATGATTGGAAGGAAGCTTCATTTAAATTAATAATTATAAAGACTTTGATGAACTCTTATTTGATGAAATATTAAAACGTTTATTGTAAAGTGTAACTTCTTATTCGTTGGTACTCTCTCTCTCTCTTTCTAAAACTCTTCTGTCAACCAGTTTCTTAACATAACAATTAAATACACAATTATTTCAATAATGTCTGTGTTGTTAAAGATTACTAACGATTTCATTTAAATTTAATTATATGAACTTCCTTTCATTTGATCTATTTATAAACATAAATACATATATCTAGGCAACATAAGAAAATTGAAAAACAAACTTACTATCATATTCATTATAATCTTCGGCAGAAGCTGTTTCCGTGGAAATTCTATCGTTTGCACCAAAACCCAACCATGATGGCAACCAACTTGCAGATGACTTGCTGGGCTTCACTTGCACGGGTGCGACTGTGGTACTGCCAATTTTCTTATTGCGACGATTTAAACCAAACCATGAACTCAACCAGCTAGTAATGGAAGAACCACTAGATTCATTGGAATCATAGTCTTCATCATATTCACCGCTAGTATGTTGTTTCAGGGTATTGTGGTAGGAAGTGTATTGTGTATAAGGATTAAAGGCGGGATCATCTTCTTCGTCGTCAGCTTCTTTGCCGCCAATCGTGTCCATGACACTATTCATTACCACTTGTATGGGATAGAATATCATACGAAAAAATCCTCCCAGATTAGAACTCATACCGCTGTCCTCCTCTTCTTCCTCATAGTCGTCATCGATTTTTAGTTGTGGCGGTCGACGGCGTATGCGTTTCTTGATGTACGAGGATTTGGTTTTTAAACCAATATTGCCAACATTATCATAATCTAGTATGGGAGTTTTAAAATCAACACGCTCTATTTCTAAGGCACCTATATCGGCATCTTCTTCGGGTGAGCTGCTGGTTTCCTGTGTGGGTTTTTCACTCAAATCCTCCAAGGATAGACTAGTCTCACTTGTGTGAGTTTGGGGAACATCATCATCATCATAGGCTAGTATTTCATCATGTTCATTGTCGTCTTCTTCATCATCCTCTTCCTCCTCTTCATCATCATCATCCTCATATTCCTCCCCCTCATCTTCATCCTCATCGTCCTCTTCCTCATCATAGTTTTCCGCCATGCCAAAAAAATAATATTCTGTATCCTGTTGTCTTTCAGATTTTTTCTCAATTTTTTTGTTTTTATTTTTGTTGGCCAGTTTTTTGCTTCCCTGCTTTACTGTTCTTGGTGTTGTGGTCAAATTGGGCTTGGTATTTGTTTTGTTAAATGTTGAGGTTGGTTTTGACTGTAAATTTTGGTTTATTTTCATTTTTGATAATCTTTGTTTACTCTTTTTTAAATGGTTTCTACGTTTTAAAGATCTTTTTCCATTTGGATTTCTTGTGGCTAAAAGACGTTGAGTTTTATTTGTTTGTGTGGTATTTTTCGAATAACTTGTATTTGATTTCAAACTTCTTTGTTGTTCTGTATTTGAATTATTAGTTTCCAATGCATTTTTAATGGTATTGTTTTGTGACCTTTCTTTTATGCCGGTATTCAGAGTCATATTAGATTTTTTAATAAACTTTGGAGAAGTGTAATTATTTGTTGTTAAATCGGGAGTAGATCTTTTATTTAAATGATGTTCGATATTCAAAGATAAGTTTTTTATATTTTCTCTAGTTAAATTTTTTAAAAGATTTGTTGTTCTTAAATCACTTGCAGTTTTAGACTGAGTTGTGTTTGAAAAAGCTTGAAAATCACTTGTTATATTTTCCGAAATTTGATTGGATTTCAATTCCGACATTTTTGAATTTTGAGATATAATTTGTTTTGTTTTAGGAGAGTTACTTTTAGTTCTTAAGAGATTTCCAGGA
Source organism: Calliphora vomitoria (assembly GCA_942486065.2). NCBI lineage: Eukaryota > Metazoa > Arthropoda > Insecta > Diptera > Calliphoridae > Calliphora > Calliphora vomitoria. The sequence continues at coordinate 6,458,432 of OW818032.2, forward strand.
GTGTAGTTATTTCTTAAATTATGTGTATTGGAAATACTAAAATTATTTCCATTAAAGTTTTTAAATTTAATATTATTTACTGGATGATTAGTCCCACTTTCTAGTTTATTAGACTTTTTAAAATCTCTTTTATTTTTGGTTAAAGTTTCGTTTAATTTCTGTAAAATGTTTTCAGTTTTATTATTTAAAGACTTTTGCACAGTTCCTCTCAATTTAGAAAAATTATCTCTCTCAGGTTGAAATGAGTCTATTTTAGTTAACATTTCATTGACCAAGAGATCATCTGTGGAGGTTTTCAATAAATAGTTGGTAGATGTTGTTGGTCTTAATTGTGTGGCCTGAGTAAATGTAGCATCTGTATTCGTAGCCGATATATCAAATATTGTATTAAAATCATTTTTCAAAATATTTTCAGTATTCGCACTAACACTAACACTTTTCAATGCCTTCTCCAGCGAACGCTTATTAATCCTATGATTATTGAGAAATAGATTTGGATTCAGGCTACCTGTCTGAGGACTCGTTATTTGTGGCTGCATTGCACTGGAAAATATATTATCAAAATTTGGTTTTTCCAGTTGAGTGGATAGTTTTTCATTGTTTGTTAAAGGTTTTCGGGTAGTTGTCCTAGAACCTATTATAATGGCTGGACCTTGTGGCTGATTGGCCAAAACTGGTCTTATTGTGGTGGCCAAAGGTTTACGTCCGCCGGCAGGATTTGGTTTCTTGATTTTACGCTTAAGTTTTGTCTTCTTTTTCTTTTTCCTTAAAGGTCTTACCGTTGAAGACTTCTTGTCCTTAACGGTTAACTCTGTTTTAACCACCACCGGAGAGGGCTTTTTAAGGGGCGTAGGTGTAGCATTAGGAGGAGCAAATTTTGATGATGTTATTGATAGCGCCGGAGAGGGTGGTTTTTGTAATCTTATGATTTGAGGTCTTGATGTGGTGGTAGTCGAGCGAAAGTTTTGACACTTTTGTTCATATTCATGTTTCAGCTGGAAAATATCTCGTTCGTATTGTTCCTTGGTAATGAAAATGGGTATGCTGCCATTGGTTTTGGTGATATTTTCTGTGGATTTGCCCATCTCTGTTATGGCATAGACTATGCCAGTGGCTGGATTAGTAAAATATATGGGAAAATGTCCTTGACTATTATTCCTATAGAGATTATTTAAAGAATATTTGTTGGAATTCAAAAAATCCGGTTTGGCTATAGGTTTCAAATTGATTTCTGGCAATGGCGGGGTAAACGGTTTAGTAGTCGTTGTAGCCGCCTCTGTGGGTTGTCTTACAAGTGTTTGTTGTATATGCTGGGGTTTTGGCAATTCATCACTAAAATAGTTAAAATCCAGAGATGAACCAATATTCTGTAAAGGCACGGGATGTTTTTGTGATGAGGCCAGCTGTAAATCATAATGATGTTTGTTGGTCAAAGGACTTTGTGTTAATTGTTGAAATTTTTTTGGTTCATTATCATATTGAAATTTCGGCACAAAATATCTATCTTCAGTTTTAGCACGATTTTCTACATTATCATAACGGCGCTGGGCTGTACTCTTTAAAAGACGATCTCTGTCGGCTTTAAGAAATGAGTGAGTCCAGGTACGACGCGTTTCGCGTAATATATTATCAAACTCCTCGGCACTGGGATGATAACCGTAATCGTAACGTGAAGCCGTGGTAAGACCCGTTAAACCGGCTAGTAATATTTTTAACATTAACAATTTTATAACAATAAAAAACCAACACATTTTCACACATTCACACTGCAATTTTAATTTATTTTTAATTTTTTCTGTTTTTCTGTTTTCTTGTTTTATTATTATTACTTTCCCATTTAATCCTTGTTTTATTTGTTAAATTTCTCTAAATAGAATTTAAGCTATTTCTTGCTACACACAACCGTTTAGTTCAACTAGTTCTCGTCAAGTGATTTTAAAAAATTCAAGTGAAACTTAACTTTAGTTTGTAGTTGATAGGTTTTTCCGTTAAATGTAAAATACCGCCTTAATTCTTTAGGTCACAAAGTAAAAAAATTAAAAAAAATTTAATGGTTCAGTGACAAAATGTCACAAATGTATGATTTAAACACATACCACACTCAGGTGTACGTAATGTACTGTATTTGTGATTGTTATGTCTCGAATATACCACAAAATTTCGATATTTATCGAAGCATTACAAATTGTTAATAATCTAATCATATATCTTGAAAATAAAACAAACATACATTGGTACTTCTTTTCTTTATTTTATTATTATTTTTTTTAAATTTCAAAACTTTTACTTTTCTTCTCATCCCATTTTTTTTTATTATTAATTTTTCAGTATTTAAATTTTTCCACTGAAATTTCTTTTATTTTATATTATTTTTTTTCATATTTAAAATAGTTTTTATTAAAACACACAAAATCGTTTAATCTCCTTGTATTGTTTTATATATTTTTTTGGTTTTTCTTTTTTTTTAAAGCGTTTTGAATTTAATTGTTAAGTTTGTTTATTTTTCATGTGTTGTTCACTTTAATACATCTAATGTTGGACTGACTGACTTTGCAGCCATTAGCCAAAGACTTGATTTTATGTTGGTTTTCATAGTCTTTACAGCTTCCTTTCCACAACATATTACTCGTTTTTATTGTGGCATACTTGCACACTGCTGGTAATTTAATTAAGAGTACCATTTATAAGATGCTACTACAAATCTTAATTTATATTTCTAAAACATTTACTGTCTCTCTATATGATTCCGTGTAAAGAGTTCTAGTTCCTACCTGTCACATTCAAGTACCCGATGTCTTAGTTAGATCATTTAGTATATTTGTGTACAGAAATCTGTGTCTTAATAAATTAAGCCGGCCATACGCAGAGGAGGTGAAAGTCCGCCTTCTTCTTTCCTCGGTCCATGCAACAGCGACAGTAACCGAGGAAAGGTAGTACTATTCTCGTCTGGAAGGAGTAATTACTTTGAACATTCTATCAAAGTCCCTAAGAGGGAAGCAATACGTTCTGGACTGCAGTCGGAAATAGCCATTAGGTAGAGATTTATTAGAGTTAGATACAGAATAGTGTTCAGAGCCACTTAGGAACTAGTGCCTAGTGCATTAGATCTCTAAATTTTGTGTAGTAGGTAGACTACGTTCATAAACAAATCTTTAGTTTACCAAATTATATTGTAAATATTAATTGGCATATGCCAATTATAATTGTATAGGTGTAATCTGAAATCTCAGTAAAATTCTAAATTAAATTTTAACGGGGGTATACTTATAATCAATTTAAAAACGAGAAAGTGTAATTGTATCTGTATTACATTTTTCAGAAAGAATCCATTTTCAGATATTTAAATAAAACCAAATTAACCAGAATATTAGGAAACTAAAACTTAAATCATCGGAAAAATAACTAAGAAATTGAAAATATTTTGAGCCAAATATGTGGAAACAATAACAAAATCTTTTTTACTAATAAATTAAGCCAAAAACCGGTCAAATTTTTCAAATAATTGTTCAAAATTCAATAATGTTGTATATAAGTAGTATATTGTTACGAATGTGCAATGACGATTTGAGTTTAACGGTCTGTAACGACTGCCTGCAGCATTCATCATATTTGAGGGCACGTCCATCGGTTGTTGGCATTGTTTGTAAGTATGGCAACATTAAATGTTTGGGCTGCTGGCAATGACATCAAAGGCTCTGGAATTCGAATGTACTAGTATGTCCGTTAAGAGCATTGTAGAATATTCCCGATAGATGGCTCGTATATATATAGTGGCAGAGGTGGCAATCGTGAGTTGAGTTGATCATTGTCGCTGTTAGAGTTAACATCAATTGTCGTGTACATGTGTGTTTATACATTATAAAGTTTGTGTGGGTTTCTGCGAATTGATAAACGTGTATAAAGATACTGAGTGAATATTTGAACTGTTGTTGTTGTACATTCTAAATAAATAAAGAGTTGTTACAAATTTTAAACTACTAAAACTGCTTTTTATTTGCAATCAAAAGTATCCGGTTTATTTAAAGGAAATAAACACCGTTTTTAAAAGGTAAAAACGTAACAATATTTATTAAAAGATTTAAGAAGTCCAATTAAGTTAAGTGTGGAAAACTGAGTAATTCGTTTGGAAAAAGAATTTTTTCAAATCGGGAAGTTTATAAACAAATTTAGACCAATATGATTGTCATTATTATACCCTTCACCTTCGTGAGATTCATTCGTGTCATTCCGTTTGTAATTTCCACAATATAATTTTCCGACCCTATAAAGTATATATATTCTGGATCCTTATAGATAGCGGAGTCAATTACGACATGTCCGTCTGTCTGTCTGTTGAAATCAATTTTCTGATATCTTCGGGATCCAAATCTTCAATAACTCTGTCAGACATGCGTTTGAGAAGTTTCCTTTTTAAAATCAGCAAAATCCGTCCATAAATAACGGAGATATGAGCAAAAATCCGAGACAACCTCTAAAAATTTCATAAAAAAAGACAATTTATTACATGCTTTGACATGTTTGGATGTGTGTTGGTTTCATTGCTTTGCGTATTTAGTTTTTTTTTTTGTGTTTCGTTTGGCGTTATTGTGTTTATACCCTTCACCTTCGTGAGAAGGGTATATATAAGATTGTCATTTCGTTTGTAACTTCTACAATATAATCTGTTCGTCAGTAATTAAATGTAAAATTTTTAAAAGTTTTCTTGATATATTTAGGATGCTATACGCTGAAAGTGGACAATTAATGCATCCACAACAAAGGTGAAAGGTATATAAGATTCGTCATAGCCGAATATAGCACTCTTACTTGTTTTCCTTATAAGTTCCTTTAAGAAATTAAGATTTCAATTTCAATTAAGTTGACCTACTAGAAATGTTAATTTCCTATTTTAAATCAAATTTTGTATGTTTTCTGGCACACAGAGAAAAGTTTTGGTCATAGAGAATTATAAAGGGGGTCTCAGTCAGAGTTCATTTTTTAAATTTAGGGTCATTTTCGTTTTGTGCAAGTGTAATTCCGATTATTAAAAAGGAGCAAAGTGAAGTCAGTGCCAATTTTTCGAAACAAAGTCGTCTTCTCCGATGATGCGCATTTCTATCTGACTGGCTTCGTGAATACACAAAATTGTCGTATTTGAGGCTCAGAAAATCCAATCCATGAGAAAGAAATGCACCCACAACGAGCAACTGTCTGGTGCAGATATTGGTCCGGCGGCGTAATTGAATCTTACTTTTTTGAAGATGAGGCCGAAATTGCAGTGACTGATAACGGCATTCGTAACATAATAACGGAGATCTTTTGGCCTCAACTGGACGGCATAGATCTGGTTTCAGCAAGACGCCGCCACCTGCCACACCGCGCATGTAACAATAGATTTATTGCAGCAACAATTTCCAGAACAAATTATCTCATGAAGTTCTGATGTCAACTGGCCACCAAGATCATGCGATTTAACGCCGTGCAATTTTTGTAAAATCTCGGGTTTATGCGAATAAACAAGAAACAATTCCTGAGCTTTAATCCGAGATCCAATGCGTTATCGGTGAGATACAGTCACAAGTCTGTGAAAAAGTCATGGAAAATTTCATGAAAAGAGTAATGGCCTGTCATCAGACATCGGAACAATCCAATAAAAAAATCACAACTATCTCAAAAAATAGTACGTGTTTTTATTTTAAAATTAAAAATAAATAGAGAATTCATAGAAAATCCTGGTTATTTCTCTAAGTTATCTCTTATACTTTAAAAGATATTTAAGTTTAAATTTTGAAATTTTCGTTTTTTACCTTAACTGTTTTTCTAAAAATATCATCTTACTTATTTATAATAAACTCCAAACTAAAGCTATGTATAGACGGTTGTCAGATCTTACAATGTTGTTAGTTTTGGCAATGTGCTGGTAATGTACCGAGAATGAAAAATGGTCAGTTCAGACGATTGTAAGAAAACCTTACAATTTCATTGCCAGACAATTGTCAGACAATATATGTATCTGCCAACAAGAATTATCAGTTCACACCGTTGTCAGTTTGTTGTACGGCAAAAGTTACCAGATCCGTTGTTAGACATTGTTTATAAATACATATGTACAGTGTTGGCAATAGAAATAACCCAGCAGTTCTAGGAGACAGTTCCGAACTAGTGATTTTACCCATCATTTAGGGTGACAACTAGTTACATAACTAGGCATAGAGAATTTTACATAGAGTGGAGACACTCTGATTTGTCAAACAAAAATACAACAAATCATATGTCTGATACAACAACAAAATATATTGACTAGCATTTATTTTGTTGTTACAAGAGTTAGGTTTTTGACAACGGACTTAGGTTTTTTACAATGACGTTTGGTCTCTATGTTACCCTATGTAACTAGGTACGGATATGCAGGAGTTATTTTAACACGTGCCTATCCTAAACAGGGTGTCTATTAACCCTTTTTGATTACAATGAAACTGTCTGATAGCTGGTCCAAAGTAGTCAACGCATTGGATGCACATACTGGTTGCATAGCGTCAGTTACCTTACTAGCTACCTAACTGGTTACTAGATCAGCTAAACAACTAGTTATTTTAACATGTAAGGGTGCTAATGGACCTCAAATAGTCTGCTAAAAAGTCATATCACAGACAGTCATATAAACTATTGCTTGTAAACCAACCATTCTCTGACAAATCTCCAATAGATTGTTGGTGCAAAATAAACGTTTAAAGTGACTTCACTTTTGGTTACTAAGATCTAAGGTGACTATTTACTTAAGCAAAAATAAACTGTATGAGAATTATATCAACACAATTTGTATAAAATCAGTTTGTACGAATTACTCACAAAATGTTTAAAGTGACTACACTCTAGATTACTTAGGTACACATAAGTGACAATTGTCTTCACGCTAGATTACCTGGGATGTATAAAGTATCCATTTGTCTTCTCTTTGCACTACAAAGAGTCAGCCAAGTGATAGGACATTAGTGACAATTACTGTCTATAAGGGATACACTGACTACTTGCTTAACTGCTGGGAATTTATGTGACAATGGTGCCATTGGGCGAAAATTCTTACAGGTACGTATTTATATCTCAATCTAGTTGTGAAAAGTAATCAAAGTCAAAATTTTTAATTGAGTATAAAAAATGTCAATAATTGTTTACAATTTTTGTTCAATAAAATTTCACATCGTTTTTTTCAAATTTCTTTACAAATTATAATAAACATATTTATTGGTATTAATCTGGCATTTAATTGTTACCTGCTCGTTGAAAAACGTGGACAGGGTACCAGATTTTGTAAAAATACAATAGTACATTTTTCAATCGCTTAAAAATTATATCAAAATTTATATTTTCAAAATTATTTTTTGTATTTATTTTTAATTATTATTTCGATAATATTTTTTTATGAACTTTAAAATCTAACATAAAATATGCAAAAAAAATCGACCTTAGTTTTTTTAAAAGCCAATTCACAAACATTCTATGTGTTCAAAGCTTTCCACAGTTAACATATTCCAAGTTTGTTCTAAATAAATGTCAATGGGTGACAGCTCATTTCTAGATATTTCATTATTTGACAGCCAATTTACTACCTAACATATAATTTGCGTCATTTTGACAGTAGTTCTATTCCTATCATGATACAGCAAAATATACAAGATAGATTTTATTCGGTGTTAAAATACCTCAGTATTAGATGCCTTTAAACAATTCTCCCCTAGTATTTAGTTTATATTATTAACTTGAGTTTTTATAAAAAAAAAAGTCTCTTTACTTGTTTAAACTGTGAAGAGGCCAATGGTCATACATACAAAGTAACTAGTAAGTTAGAAAAATTCTAAATTGTTTTCAGCCAATATGAGGGTCGTGAAATATTAAAAATAAACTTTGTATTTTAGAACACTTTCGACGGATCATTGTGTCACTTGATATATTTTTTGCCAATTCGTATATGTATTTCTAGCATGTGTACATTTCAGGTAAAAGTTAAAATTTTGAAAAATTCTCAACTATAAATTTCCTGAAATATTTGTATTACAAAATATTAATTTTAAGTAAATTGGTTAATTTATTTGGCATCCCTCGTATTTACAACGTTTAGGATCATAACGCAAAGAGAAATTAATATGATTTAAACAATATACAACAAGCGTGTTCAATAAAATTTAAATACATATACACAAACCTACATATTCTTGAAAGTTTTATTAAATTAGTTTGTATTTTTAGGTCAAATTGTGAATTTAAATTAATCCTTTTGGGTTAAATTTATATGCAAAGTTTTTAAATAGTATAAACATATTAGTCGATATTTATTTCAATATTTTGAAGTTACATTTTCGAATATATGTACATACTAGGATATCCAAATTTTAGGATTTTTCTATTGTTCGAATAAAACGAATAATTCGATTAAGAGATTTTAACTTGTTTAAACTTACGAAAATTTAATATCTGTCTGCATTTGTACATGTTAAGAGCTCTACAAAGCTTAGAAAACTAAAGATGGTCGTCTACTTTGACATCCTGTATCTCACCTTGTATTCTTATGTCCTCTTGTACGATTTGTTTGTAGATCATTTTGCAATCGGACTAGTAGTTTAGAATATACAGATTTAGTCTTAAGTTTATAGAAGAGAAAGGAAAATCTTTCCAATCTCCTTTCCTCTTCATCTTCTACAAACTCGAGACTTGCTCAAGTAAACTTGACGTGTGTGAACCTACTGAGATCTTTAATTAAATAATGAAAATTTTAAAGTCGTTGTGTTAGTGCGCACACTTAATTCGAGAAATATCTAAACATAACTTTTAAGTGTGCCTTTTTCAGAAAATTTGTTTATTTTAAACACAAATTCCTAGAATTTTTACTTGACCCATATACGACTTTTTTATTTGTTTGTTGCTTTCAATGACATTGTCTGCATTTAAAAGATTGTTTTTCACCACAGCCACAATCATGTCTTAATTCTCTTTTAAATCTTTTTGGCCTTCTCAAATACAAATGGTCATAATAACTAAATAGTACTCGTTTGTGGCCGGCCATTCATCCTCCTTGTTGCGCTTTAAGTTGCATGAAAACAAGCTTGTTTGCTGAATGAAGATGAAGATGTGCTCGTAGAAGTGGAATCAATGAAAATAAAAGTGGCTGGAGCTGACTGAAACTTGTTTCTTCTTCTGCTTCTGCTTTTGCTTTGGTTTTTCTTTTTCTAGAAATCTACATCATCGTTTTAACGGTTTGTTGATGTATATAATTGTTTTAAGCCATAATTTCATGTACACATTTTGTTGTTTTACTTTTCTGGCAAGAAAAGATCATTAAACTTTTTGTTTAATACATAATGTTACCATCTGATAATGATCTATTTAATACTTTCTTTATGCAAATATTCAGATATATAACATACATACTTAATTTAGTTATTATTTAGTTGCCATTACAAAATTTTATATAAATAATAAGTATTACATGATATGAGTTAAGTTTTATATAAATTCAATACCTTGAAATTGAGAAAGTCATAATTGTTGTCGTCTTAATGCTAAATAAAGATCTCAGTAATTAAAGTGTTGCACCTTGATGCTTGTAGCTAATATTAATTGTTTTTTAAAGAAATTTTATAATTCGCAGAAACGCACACACACTTTATAATGTACAAACTTAAATGTGCACGACAGATGATGTTATCTCAACTCATGACTGCCACCTCTGCCACTATTTATACACACGCCATCTATCGTGAATCTTCTACTATGATCTCAACGGACAAACTAGTACATTCGAATTCTAGAGCATTCGATGTTAATGTTACCAGCTTAAACATATAGTGTTACCATACTTACAAACAATGCTAATAACCGCATGCTATACTGATGGACGTGTTTATAAACATGATGAATGTTGCAGGCAGCCATTACAGACCGTTAAATTCAAATCGCTATTGGACATTCGTAACAATACATAAAGTTGCGAGCAAAAAAAAATGCAAAGCTGAGTCCTATGATCTTCAACAATTATATTTCAGTCACTACTTCCAAAATAGCCACTCAATTTTTTATTTAATTTATGAAAAAAGTTTTATTCTATACGAAAAATGAAACTCCTAATTGAATATATTTATTAAAATTAAAATAGTATTTATTATTAAAAAAAAACTAAAGCCATTATTTGCTGTTGCCGCATTTAAACTTGAAGGCATAGAATCATTCAATTAGAGACATAATAATGTCGAGAGATATTTTTTTAATTTATAATTTTAATATTGTTTCTAAATCTTTTAAATTTGTGGGGTTTTCCTTCTTTACTTCCCGATCTACAAGCTCCCATAGATTTTCTATGGAGTTGTGATCGGGGGATTGTGGAGGCCACTCAAAAACTTACACATCATTGTTGCTTATAAAGTTCCTTTCTAAGCAACTTGTGTGCTTAAAATATGTGTCGTGTTGAAATATACTACCAGGTATAATTTTTTCGCTAAAATTGTGTGAAAATGTATTGTTCCAGTATCTCACAGTACCCATCAGTTAAGCAAGTAGTCAATGTATCCCTTAAAGACAGTTAAATGTCTTATCACTTGGCTGACTTCAATTTATATATTTTGGTCATTTGACACGTATGTGCTCTTTGTAGTGCAGAGAGAAGACATTTGGTTACTTTATACATCCCAGGTAATCTAGCGTGAAGACAATTGTCACTTAAGTGTCTCTAATGACTTCATAATTTAGTTACTTAAATTACAACCAATTTTATTAAAATCGGTAAACAAATAAATCAGGAATTAACCTTAAATGTACAAGTATCGTTTCCATATCAGTATGTATGTTTTCCATATCATATAACACATTAAATTTATTGATTTACAATGTGTGAATTCAAGATCTTTATAACATAACTACTATTATAGTAGTTTTACTTAGGAACTAAAATCATCTAATAACATCTGTATTGTACATAGGAAATATTGTTGGCAAAAATATAGTATTATGGTAGGTATGTACGTTTTTACTAAAATACAATCTTAATAAAAAGCTTTTTTGTGAAATGACTCTACCATTTTAATAATAAATTAAGATTTTAAAAGTTAAAAACAAAAAACAAATCTTTAATTTATTATTTATAAGTTTAATGTATACATATATATAAGAATATAAATAAAATTATTTTGTTCCTTATTACTCAACTGATAAAATAATTCATTTTAAATTATGATTTATTTTTTATTATTTTCAATTATTATTTATTAACGAAGATAATTTCTTAATTTTTAATTTTTTTTGGTTTTATAGGTAGGTATGTATATTTATTAAATTAACAAGTAAGAGAGATATATTCGGCTGGGCCGAATCTTATATACCCTTCACCAAACTATACTTCAAAATAACAATTTTAAATATATTTATGTAAACAAAACTTATTTTATTTTCCAGTTGTCTTTTTCATTTTTTGGAAAAAATTTTTTTCGAATTTTTTTTTTTAAATTTTTTATTTAAAATTTTTTTTATTTTTTAAAATTTAAAAAAATATTTTTTTAGATTTAAATTTTTTTAATTTTTTTAATATTTAGCGAAAAAAAACTTTGGTTAAAAAAAAAATCTGGTTAAAATTTGTTTCCCGGTTTTGACCCATTGTAGGTCCAACTTACTATGGTCTTATATACGTCGTTACAAAGGTCTTTGAAATATCTATCATTAGATATCCATATTGTCTATATTTATGACTTAGTACTCGAGATATAGATCAAAAATAGGCCAAAAATAGAAGTTGTCTCGGATTTTTGCTAATATCTCCGTTATTTATGGACAGATTTTGCTGATTTTAAATAGAAAACTTTTCGAAAGCAAACTTTTTGAAGATTTGGATCCCAAAGATATCTGGGGTCTTCAGAAAATTGATTTCAACAGACAAACGGACATGGCTAAATCGACTCCGCTATCTATAAGGATCCAGAATATATATACTTTATAGGGTCGAAAAATTATATTGTGGAAATTACAAACGGAATGACAAACTTATATATACCCTTCTCACGAAGGTGAAGGGTATAAAAAGTACGACATACAACGATACATCGCTACGACACCGATTGTGAATTGGGCAAGTGTATATTTTTTATATTTTTACGTCATATTTTGAGTTTTTTTGAAGCATATTTTAGGCACATATTTTCCAATAATAAATTTTTGGAGATTGGATATTAAATTAAGTTTAATCTACGGATGTTGTTTTTGGGTTGTCGTTTATTTTTTTTATTCTTTTTCTTATTCATATTTTACTCACTGTTTTGACAATAAAATGTGACATTTTCTGAATGTGGATTAACGTTAGATTATTTTTGGTTAACTAATCTGATTAATACTTCACTCAAATCTTCTTAAAATCAATTAGGAAATAACATAAAACTTTAAGATAAAATATGAATTCAAAACATTTAGTGGTTTTTATTGAAAATTCAACATGTCTAACTAAATCTGATACATTTTAGATTTTTAACCAATTATTACCCAATAATCGAACTTAAGTGTGTTTAATTTAATGGCTCAATTTGATAATCAATCATTTTAGTACTTATCTACTACAATTCGATTTTAAAATTGTAGGGTGAATGCACCAGTAGTCGGCATTATGAGTGCGAACATGGTATTGGGATGTTAATGGGTTATTGTTGTTTAGTATTTTGTATAGTTTTAGACTCAATTAACACTTTTCAAGCAGTTTTTATTAAATTTGAGCAATTTACGTCTTCTTGAAAAAACACGATTTGTGCCCGAAGTCGGCACCCTTAATCCTAATGTCGGCAATTTGTGTCCCAGTTGTCGGCATTGCATTTTTTATTAATAAAATAATAAAATCTTAAAAGAATTCAAGCGGTCGTATATATGGAAATACAACCATTGGTATTACGGTCTTAACAATTGCTGAAAAGACCAATAGCACTGTAATTGCTTCTTTTTCATTCCCCTTTTGTATGAAATATACATTCCGATATCCTTTTGGAGCCAAAACTTTGCCAGTTTTAGGGCACATACTAAAACTTGTTTCATCACCATTAAATATTCGGGATGGATGAGCTAAAATATCCAAAGCGCTCTGATCATTGAGACATTTCTTTAATCCATCAAACCATTTTCTTATGGCTTCATCTGTTACTACCGCTCGACCCTAACTAATTCCTTCTGCTTCTGTAATTGATAGACACGGTGTGGTGGTTCGCTGTTCTTCCTTCACGATTGTTTGAACCGTGTTTAGCAAATCCTCACTTTTTAATGGAAATCCACATTTTGCTAGATCTTGGCACCATTTTACTAAACGCCATTTTACTAAACGGTTTTAGGCCCCATTTTCCTAGCACCTTCAGAAAGACGTCCGTATAATCTGTCCATATTTTTTACTGGCACCTAATACCGAAATCTTCCTTTCTCTTATTTCACAAAGAGCATTTTTTAAGGCTTCTTCAGGATATTGGTGCATGGGTCTTTTTCATGGTGTGTCCATATTTGTAATTCTAAAATGTTAGGAAAATAATCCCTTCTAAATCTCAAAATATTACTCGGTTTTGCGATCTCCAGACAAATAAAAGCTGCTGCCGACTTCAGGATTCTTTAAAAATACCCATTTGCCTGAAGTCGGCATCACTATGCCGACTATTGAAAATCATTGAAATTTTTGTTCCTAATGTCGGCATTGATTAAAATAACCAAACAAATTATTTTTTGTAAAATCTTTTACATTGGAGGTAATATTTAAACAAACTTTTATCTGTTAAAACCGCTTTGATAACAAAATCACTTAAATTAATATGGTTCCTTACTTGTTTTAGTTGGCCCTGAAACTAAAAAATTTCTTAAAAAACAGGCACTACCGCACCTGTTGCAAGATGGTCACTGAATAAGGTCAAAAATATATCAAAATACTCATATCACCCAAATTTAAACATTACATAAAGAGAAATGAGTGTATGTTAAATTAAAATTAAATATTACTTTTGTATAAAATTATCGTTATTCCTATTTATTAAGCTTTTAACTCAAAAATGCCGACTACTGGGTCATGCCGACTATAGGAGCACTTACCCTATTTGTACCTATTGGAAACAGTGCCGATCAATTGTATTTAAGAAAGCTTCGTTATTATTTAAATATTGCTTAACAAAGAAAACTTGATAATTTTTAATATCCATTTCCGAAATGAATGCTCAAAACTATTTTTATTTTGATATACATATTTTGAAAAATATAAAAAGTGCCAACAAAGTATCTACTCAAAACGTAATAGAGCCAAAAATGACACAATTGTGTTACAAATCCCATTACTGGTAAGTAGCACTGTATTTCCTACCGACCATTCAACCACCGGCATTTATGCAAAATCTCAAACATTATTTTACTCTTAAATACCATAAATTGTATGCAATTGCAAATTTGCTCTTACTTTGTGGTTTTTTTTTAAACAACTCTCTCTTTCACAAACTACTCTTCGCGTAAAATAAACAAACCAGTTGGAATTTTTTACATTTAATTCTGACACATGGTTTTAATTACAATAAACAAACGTGAATGAAAGCAATAATAAAATTTAACGCTGTCAATTAAACAAACAAATGTATAATAATAAAAATAATAAATGAAACAGAATCATATACACCAATACACTTAAAAATTCGCTAGCTTTTACAGAAACTTGAGGTGAAAACAAGAGATAAAAAAAATAATTAACAAAAAAATGTCTGTTTAAAAAAAAAAAAAAAAACAATTGTAGAAAAAAGTGGCAAAAAAAAAATAAAGCAATACTTTTTTTATATACTTTATATAAAAAAAGCAACAATAATAAAAATAAATAAAATAAAATAATTGTGTGGCAATAGAACTAAAATTGTATGACACTGGTTTGGCGCGGCGTCTACATACGACAACAATACAATAAACAGCAACAGTGTGCACACTCTACATATGTATGGCAAAATTCTGGCTGACTGGCTGTTTAGTTGTCTGTTTGGATGGTTGGTTGGTTGGTTGGTTCGTTCGTTAGCTGCTGGCTCGCTGGCTGGTGGTTTATGGTTGACGCTGGTTGTATGGCTGGCTGGTGGGGCAGCTAGCCAGAAATACATTCATACTGTATATTTATTTACTTACTTTAGCGTCTACTTTTCATGAGACAATCAGTCTTAAAGATTTCGTTAAACGATTAACACAACATTGACAGCAAAAATTGCAAAATAAAAAACTTATAATACCTACATCAAGATAAAAAATAAAATATCTAAAAAATAAAAACTAAAATAGAAAGTGTTTATTTTAAATAATAAAAAAAAAAGAATTCAAAATAAAAGAACAATATTACGCCAATCTACATACATATACCCATACAAACGCATAGGAGTATATGTACCAATTATATTATAATAAAATACATATATTTTTTGGAAGAATTTTAATTAAAAAAATATTATATAAATTTTGAAATTGTTGCAAAAAGGCAGAAAGAAAAAAAAGCTGAATTAAAATGGCTCAAATTGCAGAGGTGTGTTTTTTTTTTTTTTTTTTTTCTTCTTCTGAATTAATAATATAAATAATGAATACTTGTTTTATTTTTTGTTTGTTTAACGTGTTTTATAAACATTTAATTAATACTGTATTAATCATTAACGGGTTTCTTGTGTTTTAAGTGTTCATTGACCTACTAATTTTGAGTATTAATAATATTTATAAACATTTTATTTTGTTAAATTTGGTTTTGCACATATTTTGCTACATTATCTTTTTGTTGTTTTTGAAAACCAAACATTTTGAATTGTGTGCTACCAAATTGTTTGAAATTTTACAATATCGAGTGGAAAATTCCCACATCTATAAATACTGGCTGCCTACAAATGCATGCATACGCATAAAATACAACAACACCAACCAAACAAACAAACTACACACAACAACAACAGCAACAAAAACAAACAACACTTGTTGAGTGCATACAAGAGAATCAGCAACAACAACAAAAAAAAAACACTAACAACAGCAACAAATCGCTAACTCTACTCACAGTGGGGTGTCCATAAGAAATTTATTAGATCGTGGTACCTTTGCTGGTGTGCGAATGACTGACTGTGTGTGTGTGTGTGCAAGTGTGTCCCAGTTGGCCAAGTCTTCAAGACATACATCCTCAGTGGAGGGACGAGATATATGGGACAGCCAGTACAAATTGTCAACGACTTTTCCTAACAAATATAACGAAAATCGTAGACAACTAAAATATTGATAATGTCGCTCCGACATTCTCGTCTACGACGATTTGGTCAACTGGGTTGTTGAGATAAAACCACATGTGTATGCAACAGCGATAAAATAGTTGGTACCAAACTAAATAGTATTTTGTTGGTACTATTTTGATTAGGTCCGATCAATTTGTTTTTGGCGCAATTCAAAAATGTGTTACAATAAATTTGCGGCTATCACAGTTCTAGTTCACCAGATAATAACTATTTACTTTGTATGGGAAGTGCCACGCCCTCCTGAAATTTCAAAATATAAGAAAAATGAGAAGTGAAAAGGAGGCTATATATTAAAAACTTAAAATTTCAGAGTTTTCACAGGAATTTTTGAATTTTTTTTTGTTTTACAAAACATCCTCGAATCCAGTTAAAAACAAATCAGCCAAATCGCTCCAGCCGTTCTCACATGATGCCATTACATACATGGACCATTTAATTTACTTTTATATAGAAAATAAACTTAAAATGAAATCAAACTATTTATTACTTTATACAATTTAGCTTTTTGAATATTTCGAATTTATATTCGAATATTCAAACACATTTTGTGCAAAATGTAAGAAATAGGCCTCAAATAAAACTAAAATAATTTTTTTAAGAATCCTCATTATTTAGAGATAATTTTAACAGCTTAAAACAATTTTCGAACATACAGTGCACTCGCGGTAACGTGAACACCGTCCAACGTGAACACCGCCTAACGTGAACAAGTTTTTGTTTACAAACTCAGAAAGCTCTATAACGTGAACAATTTTTGTCACTGCATTTGTTTTCTAAGCATGTAGACAACACTGAAATACATACATTAAATTCGATTTTTAAAGTTTAAGGAATCCCCTTGTATTAAAAATGTGTTTGTATCCTCTAAATTAATATTATTTGTATGGCAACGAATGAGTAATTTTATTTGCTATGTAATTTTATTTCAATGTATTTTTTCTCGTGATCTCGTTTTGTTTTGTAATGCATTTTAATCAATAATTTTTGTTTTATATTTTAATAATAAAAAAATTTCACGTTTAAGCGTGTAAAACACAGGTTTATATTATAAAATTTTATATTTTTTCCATGAAATTCGCCAAACGCTAACGTGAACAAATTCACTAACATGAACTCCCTTGGTTTTAATTAGTTCACGTTACCGCGAGTGCACTGTATTTCGAATTTTCGAACTTTATGTCGTAGTTTTGAATAAAATATTAAATTGTTATCATGCTTATGCATTATTTAGATATTTTTTTAAAAGCTTTATTAGTTCTTCAAACATAACTTCGAATTTGATTTCGAATTTCCAAACATAATTTTGCATTGTCATAGGGTGTATGCATAAATGCCAAATTTCAGCCTATCTGGGCCAAATTCAAGCTTCTTTTGAAAAGCTTTTAATAGAAATAGGTCTAAACTAAAAAAAATGGTAGTAACAACAATACAAACTTAGGTTTCATACAAACATTATCTGGCCAGTTTAGGGACTCAATATATTGTATATTGTTGGATATACCTAGTTTTTATTACTGCTGCACAGCGACGATTGAATCAATTAAAGATTCAATAGTCTTTTTTGTCAGTTCACACGGTTGTCAGATTGTTGTATTACAACCTGGAGGCATCTGCGACCTCTTGCCATAAAAAACTTTGAGAAGTTTATACTCAGCATCGTCTATAGCTTTACTAAATTTGAATTAATCTTAGAAATATACATTCATATTTGGTTAAACATCATGTTTTTGAAAACTGAAACCATAGAATAAATATACATAGAGTGGAAACTAGAAAAAAACTCAAACAAAAAATTACTCAAAAATTTTGTTATCACATAGTTTTTTTTTTACTAATACGTTCTCACCACTTAGGTTTTTGACAACTGAGTTAGGTCTTTGACAGGAGAGTTTCCGATCTATGTGTATTTATCTATGACTGAAACTACGTAATATTGTTTTCAAAAAAGATTCCATAATCATTCGAAAATCGAATAATGTTGATGCTCTTGGGAATAACTGAATCAAATATTTTTACTGAGTATGAATTTCTTATATTTGCTTGATATTATTAACTTGTACCGTTAAAATTTAAGTGCATATTTCGTTTGGAAATTTAGATCTACACAAAAATTCATATATCCTCGTAACCAAGTTTTGTTATATTTTTTACATTTTAAATATATTGGGTGTATGAAAAAAAATAGAGGATTTACAATAGATGGCATATCTTTTGAATGCGGTTTTTGTTTTTAATAACTTATACATATGTCAAACGTTCTTAACCCTTTCACGACCATAATACTAATTTTTGAACAATTCTTGAACACAGTACCAATAAAACTGTCAATTTTCAAAAACAAGTAAGAGAGTTATATTCGGCTGTGCCGAATCTTATATACCCTTCACCAAATTATACTTTAAAATAAAATTAAAAAAATTTTTTTTTTTAATATTGAAAAAAAATTTTTTTTTTTCAAAATAGTTTTTTAAAAATTTTTTCCAATTTTTAAAATTTTTTTTTTTTTTAATTTATTAGTGAAAAAATTGTATGACAAAAAAATGTTTTTTGTGAAAAAAAAATTCGGGTTAAAAAATATTTTTCCCGATTTTGACCCATTGTAGGTCCAACTTACTATAGCCTTATATATATCGTTGTAATGGACTTTGAAATATCTATCATTAGATATCCATATTGTCTATATTTATGACTTAGTAATCGAGATATAGATCAAAAATAGGCCAAAAATAGAGGTTGTATCGGATTTTTGCTCATATCTCCGTTATTTATGACGGATTTTGCTAATTTTAAATAGGAAACTACTCGAAAGCATGTCTGACAGAATTATTGAAGATTTGGATCCCGAAGAAAATTCAGAAAATTGATTGTAACAGACAGACATAGCTATTTTTTTCATTATTTAGTTATTCAATGTTTTTGTGTTGGGACACCGGTGTCCCCGTGCTCGTTAAAGGGTTAATGTATGTATGTACTAATGTTGGTACAATCTAGACCGCACAAGTACAATTTTGCAATTGTGTTTGAACAGTTTGCAATTTTATTTTCACATCCCTGGTATGCAAGTACTTAGTACTGATCCATCCATATGTACATATGTATGTAAGAATTTGTTTGTTCTTATTTTTTTACTCACAACCACAAGTGCTGATGAGGTTCTATAAAAGTTTTATCATTCCTAAAAGCCATTTAGCAAAGTCTGTTTAACTGATTAGCATTGTTTTTCATACGAGTACATCCATATAACAGTTATAAAATTTCAGGTGTTTTTTTTTTAATTTTTGAATCATTTTAAGTCTTTTGTTTTTGCCAGCCAGCCAGCCAGCCCCTTTCTTAACAAACCCCTTAACCTTCAAAGTTTCATTAATACATACGCAATGATGGAAAAAACCTAAACTAACCATAATGAAAGTATTAGTACAAGTTTGAGGCTTTAATTATACCTACTTATTATTGCTGGAGCAGTCGTAATCTGTGATCGTTTCCTGTTTAGTTAGAAGGTTTTTTTTTACAATTCTAATTTATGGTGAATTTATATTTGCATCACTTTATTAAAGTTAATTAAGTTAATCTTCTCTTAAAAAAGTTATAAGCAATTTTTGCCGCTTTATTTAAGTAGTTATTTAAGTTAATCTTCTCTTAAAAAATTATTAGCCATGTATTTTTGCATTTATTACTGTTGTTTCATATAATCTTCTCTTAAAAAATTATTACCAATTTTATGGTGGTACTTTATAGTATTTGTTCAGAAAATGACACGATTTTAGCACTTGCTAAAACAAATGTTCGTTATCTATCTACGATGTATATGTATGTACGTAGATTTATTTATTTTTTTAAATTTTTATTGCAGGTATTACTGGTTTGTTGAAATATTCAAAAGACAAAACATGAACCCTTTGTAGTCGTATATAAATTTAATATGTGAGCTGATGCTAAGATCTACAGTATGTTGTAATTTAGATCTTTTGAATTATCAATTAAAAGGGCACTTTTTCCAGTATAATTTTCCGACCATATAAAGTATATACAGTTACGGACAAATAAATAGGGTCACTCAAAATTATTCAAAATAAAGCGGAAAAAAACAAAAAAATACAATGTAATTGTGTATTTATTTATTTCATATTATTGCTATGTTTATATATCTTTACTATTTATACTAAAAACTCAAAATAATTCACTTATGAAAATAAAAATGTAAAAATTTTAAAAATTTCATTGATTTTTAATGGACAAAAATATAGGGTCGTTAACAAAAACGATTAAGAAAACTTAAATTTGATTTCTAAGTACAGCTTTGCACCTTCTTGGCATTGATTCCACCAAATCTTGACAAGTCTTATTTGGAATAGAATACCACACGTCTTTAATTTTCTCCCACAACTCCTCCTTATTTTTTGATTTTAGGGGTCCAATTTTTTCTTTTACGATTTTCCATAAATTTTCTATTGGATTTAAGTCCGGGGATTGTGCAGGCCATTGCATTACGTTCACATCGTTATCCAGAAACCACTTTTTGACAAGACCCGAAGTGTGTTTCGGATCATTGTCCTGCTGGAATATCCATTTGACTGGCATTTCCCATTCGGCATATGGTAGCATCACTTCGTTTAATATGTGACAGTATAACTTTTTGTCCATGTTTTCTTTAATCCAATACAGTGGCCCCACGCCATGCCAGGAGAAACATCCCCAAACCATGATATTACCTCCTCCATGCTTAAAAGTTTTTGTTGTGTAACGGGAACATAATTCTTTATTTTTGGGACGTCTAACCCACCTTTTTCCATCACTACCAATTGAATTAATTTTACTTTCGTCCGACCATAACACGTTTCGCAATTTTTTACGAGTATGGAATCCTCACAATTCAAATGTGTTTTTGCAAATAATATGCGATTTTGCCGATGCCGTTTTGTTAACATAGGGACTTTTCTAGAAGATCTCCCGAATATATCTTTTTCTAATAACCTCCGTCTCACAGTCCTAGTGGAAACTTCAACTCCTATCTCAGATTTGATGGCTGCAGCAGATTTAAAAGGGTCCCGAGTTGACAAAAACTTGATATAGTTATCTTCTTTTGCGGAAGTCTTCCGTGGTCTGCCTCTAATTGAATGATTTTCTTTACCTTTTAAAGCATTAAACACAAAGTTCTGTGATCTTCCGATAGTTTTGGCAATTTGTCGTTGACTTAGTCCTTTATTTTTTAAATTTTTAATGATGGAACGCTCAGCGTTTGTACAATGCTTTGCACGACCCATATTTTTACTATAACGGAATTTTTCAGAGGTTTATTTTTTTTTTTTATTCTATTTTTAATTCTGAAATTACTACTTACAAAGCACTATTAGACACAAACACGTTTTATTATTAAAAGTTTTAAGCTCTTATAACTGTAGTTTACAGCTGACCCTATTTTTTTGTCCGTACTAACGAACAGTATTTGTAATGTAAAACGATGCACCATATCGCTTTCATTTGCAAACCATTGCCAGATGCTAATTTAGTACCTCATCATCATTGTTAATAAAACATATTCTTAATAAAATCATGATTTTGCTTTAAATTTCGAAAATTTTATGTTTAATATACTGACCCTATTTTTTTGTCCGTAACTGTATATTCTGGATTCTTATAGATAGCGGAGTCGATTTAGCCATGTCCGTCTGTCTGTCTGTTGAAATCAATTTTCTGAAGACCCCAGATATCTTCGGGATCCAAATCTTCAATAATTCTGTCAGACATGCTTTCGAGAAGTTTCCTATTTAAAATCAGCAAAATCCATCCATAAATAACGGAGATATGAGCAAAAATCCGAGACAACCTCTATTTTTGGCTATTTTTGATCTATATCTAGATTACTAAGTCATAAATATAGACAATATGGATATCGAATGATAGATATTTAAAAGCCCATTGCAACGATGTATACAAGGCTATAGTAAGTTGGACCTACAATGGATCAAAATCGGGAAAAATATTTTTTATTACGAATTTTTTCACAAAAAACATTTTTTTGTCATACATTTTTTTCAGTAATAAATTTAAAAAAAAAAAAATTTAAATTAAAAAAATTTTTTTTAAAAAATTGGAAGAAGGAAAAAATTTTTTAAAAATTAAAAAAAATTAAAGATTCGGCACAGCCGAATATAGCTCTATTACTTGTTTTAATTCAATTCAGCATTCAAATCGTTTATAATTTTCGCAAATCTTGACTCTAGCCATTTTTACTAGCTATTTCAAAAGGTTATTGTGCGAAAAATATTACAAAAATAAATATTGAAATAACGGTAAAATATTATCATATTCTTACATATTATTTTTATTTTATTTTTCTTTCATGTAGAAGTTTAAAAGTTTCCATTGTTTTGCCAATGCTAAGAAGTGTAGTTTTATTTCATAAATGCATTTATGTTAAAGTTTAATTATTAAAAACTATGACATTTACTAATGATTTAAATGCTGTAACTAAATGAAAAATAATGATAATTATGGTACTTTAAAAACTGCAGGCTTCATATAAATAAACTCAAAATAAAGTAAATTTGTTTTGAAAATAATACCTACTTTCAGTTTGAAACAATTATATTGTATTGTGTATATTGTAAATTGTATAAATTGAAATCTATTTAATAGATAGATCTCTCCATACAAAATTAAACAACCCGTTAACCTTGTAAAATATCAACTCTATACTACAATTTTTAAACAACACTGCACTTTACGGTAAAAATATTCAAACAGTTCTCGTATGAGTGTGTATATGAGTATGTGTTGTTTGTTTACGAATGAAACTTAAAATGAAAATACCAAAATAGAATGGAAACAAATTTGTTGTTTTTTTTTGCAATAATTTTGTAGATATTAAAAGAAGAAACAAAAAAAAAATGTAGTTATGCTTATGTTTTTGCAAATTTATTATTATTATTATTATTTCTTTTATATCAACCAGCTGCTCAATGGCTGTCAAACAAACTGTCACAAAGATAAAAATGAATGGTATAGATTTTCAAATAGAGATTATGTATGTACATACATACGTACCTATACAATTATCAATTCTTGTTTACGTTCGTGCTGGAATGTTTCAACAGTTCTAATCAAAACTCTTTCTTGTCTCTTACAATTATGTATGTTAAACACAAGTGCCGAAATAATCTTTACTTAAAAAATCACTTAATCTTAAGTAATGTAAATAAAACAAATTCTTATAATTGTTAATCACTGTTACCGCTTAATACAGTTTTGTTTTATCGTATTTTATGCATGATTTTTATATATCTTATAGCAGCAAAGCTTAATCTGCTTAGTCATTGATTTTATATCTAAAATAATTTTTCAAGTTCATTTTTATTATTATGTATGTATTATTATTATTATTATTGTTATATTTCTTTTGAATAAACTTGCTTTTGTATACATAGTTTGCCTTAAATCAGTCTATTGTTATTCCATTCTTATTTTATTACTTTTTAGATATGTACATAAATTGTAAACAAAAAATTTAATCTTTATTTATCAAACAAACTCGCAAGTTGGAATTTCTTTTTAAATTAATAATCTAATTAATTTTAACTGGTAATTAAAATTGTTAAAGATAAAGATCGATTAAAAAAAAAAACTGTAAAAGTATGAGTAAATCAAACGGTATTAGAACGATATCGAAACGATATCCACAATTATCATAAATGATATAAACTATCATATATGATAACGTTCTGGTATATACATACATACCAAGGCGAATTCATACAAGGTGGTGGCAGTTCTACAAAAACAACAATTGGTCTTAACAAATGTCAAAAAACAAAAATTAAAAATTAAACAAATATGTATTAAAACTAAATATAGTGTAGATAATTGAATAGTTAGGGCTTTTCTTATTTATGTAAAAAATAAATATTTTGTTAATAAGCTTAGAATATGTAGATATTTAAATATAAACAAAAGCTTTGACAACTGTTAGAACCAAAAAGCGAAAAAAAAAGTTATCAGCTGATTGACTGACTCCACCTTGTATAAATTCGCCTTGATACATACTAAAGTGTACCTTTTCTTATAATATTATTTATTACCCTTCACCTTCGTAGGAAGGGTATATATAAGTTTGTCATTCCGTTTGTAATTTCCACAATATAATTTTTCGACCCTATAAAGTATATACATTCTGGATCCTTATAGATAGAGGAGTCGATTTAGCCATGTCCGTCTGTATGTTGAAATCAATTTTCTGAAGACCCCAGATATCTTCGGGATCCAAATCTTCAATAATTCTGTCAGGCATGCTTTCGAGAAGTTTCCTATTTAAAATCAGCATAATCCGTCCATAAATAACGGAGATATGAGCAAAAATCTGAGACAACCTCTATTTTTGGCCTATATTTGATTTATATCTCGATTACTAAGTCATAAATATAGACAATATTGATATCTAATGATAGATATTTCAAAGTACATTGCAACGATGTATATAAGGCTATAGTAAGTTGGACCTACAAAAGGTCATAATCGGGAAAAATATTTGTTAACCCTTTCACAAAAAACATTTTTTTGTCATCAATTTTTTTCACTAATAAATCAAAAAAAAAATAAATTGTTAAATTAAAAAAATTGGAAAAAACTTTTTAAAAACAATTTAAAAAAATTTTTTTTTTTAAAATTGTTTAAAAAAATTAATTTTTTTTTTTTTAAATTTTATTTCAAAGTATAATTTGGTGAAGGGTATATATTCGGCACAGCCTCGCTTACCCAGAATAACGGTGAAGTATCTCATATTCTCATTGTGGTGTTTATTAATGTTGTAATGATAAAAAATACTGTTTCGTAAAATACCGTGGAATAGACTTGAAATAGAAAATGTTATAAAAGTTACAAAACTAACCAATATATCAATAAAATTTAAGCAAAAGTCTATGAGTTTTTCTATCTTTTGGCTGATACTGAAGCAACGGTACTTAAAAGTATCAGGTCCCTTTCGATTCCTTGCAAGTCCCCACAAAGTTAAAATTTTGTAAAAAATAAAACTTTTTCAACGATTTAAAGCCTTGGTCCACAAGGGGTTAATCGTATCTGATAAAGCTTCCTTTATGGTATAATTTTGAGTCCTTATTTTGCGATCTCAAATTTCCCATAGGTTTAGGGATTGACATCTGACGATTGGTCAGGGCATTTCAAAACACGTACCTCATTGTATTCTAACAACTCGAGATGTGTTTGGGTTCATTATCGTGCTGGAATCTCCAAACTTTGCCCTGAAAAACAGCTTCACGCCATATAATATTGCCACCGCTAAACTTGACTGTCTTATTTGTGTACTTTGGGTGCAGTCTCTTTTCCTTCGGCCGACTTACAAATATTCTCTAATCACTGCCTCTTAAATTGTATTTGGATTCATCCGAAAAGAGAACAGAATTCCATTTCTGTCATGTTTAAATGTACTTTGAAAAATTAAGTACGTCTTTTTTAAAAAATAAGAAATATTTCGCGGGCGAAAGCACTGCATATCGTACGCAATACACCCACCAGTTAAGCAAGTAACTTGTAGACAGCAATTGCTACAAATGTCTGATCAATTGGCTGAGTCAAATTCATATATTTTGGGTCATTTAACATGTATATGCTATTTGTAGTGCAGAAATAATTCAGTATGTGAATCCAATGCGTTGACTTCTTTGTACCAGATATTAGATAGTCCATTGTATTAGTGTCTCTAAGTACCTTACTTAAACTTTTATTTTGTACTGCACTTTAGAAAGTAGTTATTCCAACCATCACAATTAATCGATTAGGGAGTTGTCGGAGGAAGGTTTGTTTACAAGCAATCAGTTATTGGACTGTCTATAAGATGTATTTTTAACAGACTATTTGAGGTCTTTTAGCACCCGTACTTATTAAAATAACTAGTTATGTAGCAGATCAAGTAACCAGTTAGGTAGCTAGTAAGGCAACTGACTCTATGTAACCGATATCTAATTTCAATGCGTTGAATACTTTCGACCAGCTACCAGACTGTCTCAAAAAGGGTAAAGTTAATTTAAGAATCCTTGAAAATGTATTCAATAAAGCTAAAATACTCATGTATAGATATTTTTAATAAGACATGGATTACATTTTTTTCCGTTAGCCTAAGAGCCATTTCGAAATCTCTATTTTCCATGCCTGATCTATGATAGTAGTTGCTTTTCTAACCAACACACCAAATGAATCTTCGATGAGCAATTTAAAGCAGTTTGGAAAAAAACGCTTATTAATGGAGGACGTGATAAATTTAAATTAACAAAATTGGCAAAAAATTAAATAAAAAAAAGTTCCATATAATTTATTGTTTTTCAACAAGCTAAGAAGTGTATTTTGTTGTTGGACTTTATCCCATTAAAATCATAATATTTTCTCAGAAAATTTTCCATTCCTGTTGGCGTCAGTGGTCATGTTGGCGAAAATGTTTTTTTTTTTTTTTGGCAGCTAAGTATATTAAGTTGTCAAAGGGTATAAAAAATTCGTCTCAACCGATTATGTATAACAGATAAGTATTATAATTGTTATACTACAATACATGCCAACATATTATATTTGTATTTAAACAACACTACAAATGAATTTATTTACTTTTATTTTGATTTGAGTTGATTGTTGATGTCTTTTATTCTTTTACTAAATTAAAGGTAATTGACCTTTGATTTGTTTAAGCCAAAACATTTCAATTCTAAATAAAAATAAAAACATTTAGAAATCGTTAAAGCCTGAATGATTTTGAAAATTTTAATTTATTAACACTTTTTTGTTCTATTTGAAACAATTTTAAAATTAGCTATATAAATTTAATTGAAATTGTTTTATTTTAATAATATTAGTATGACCTAGTTGATTGTCATTTGTTTCTAGGTTTTTATTTTTAGTTTTTTTTTTTTTTTTATATAAATGTTTATAATTATGTATAATTTCAATTTGGTTTTAGATTTTTCTCTTTATTTCTCTGTGTTTCAGTTTGTGGGTGAATATTTTTATTTATTTATTTTATATTTGTTTTTATTTTCATTGTCAATGCTAAATATTTGGTTTGGTTCTTTACGTAGTTGTTTTTTTTATTTGTTGTTGGCTTTAGGAATTTCATTCAAAAGTTTTTCAAATATAAATGATCTTGATTTATTTCAAAAATAATACAAAAGTTTCCTATTGTTTGTGCTAAATATCGTGCCTTCTTCAATAACAATTAAATTTTCTACAGTTTTAAAAGTCTTTAAATATTTTATCTCAAAAAAAAAAAAAAAAATACAATATATAATTTAAATGAATAAATAATTGTTTACTACAATTAAGCTTTTTTAATACAATACAAGTAGTCATTTAAATACATTACAATTAAATTCTCAAAAGCGGGCAATTCAATTAAAGCCAATTAAGATTTGTCATGATTTACATGTCTGTTGTATAAACAGATATTTTTGATTTTTTGCTAATTGGAAATGCTATGAGAATAAATTAAAAGATTTAATTGTGATTTTACTGTAGAATTTTGTTAACTTCCAATGAGGAATTTCCGGTGTTAGCCAGTACAGGTAGAAGGTTCCAGAATTATTGAGTTTATTTGTAAGTGTTTCATCTAGATCAACGAGTTTAGAGTTAATAGTGTTTGTAACATCCCAACAGTTCTAGGAGACTGTCCCGAACTAGTGACTTTACCTATCATTTAAGGCTGGGTTAGCCGACCGTTGATGTAATGTAACCGTAATGTTGACTTAACGTAACACTTAAGTGCGATTATAGAACATTAAAAACGTGTCATATGTTTTTGACATAAACAAACAAAACAAAATATAGCCGGAACTATATTTGTTGTATAAACTTTCATTGGCCTGTACCAATAAAATCAATTTGTTTAATTTTAAGTTTTTCTTTAATATTTCGCGCTTGTCGCTGATTGAAATTGTAAACAGCTGTTTAAAAGTGTTATCAACACAATTGTTTTAAATACTGTTCAAGCGATTTCATAATTTTTTCTGCGATTTAAAAAAAAATTATTAAACTTTGTTTGGTAATAGTACTTACATATAAACCGTATTTATTTACACATAATGTATTCATCATCATTGTCCATTAGGAGACAATTATAAATATTATTTATTACCTTGTCATACAGACTTTATTTATTAAAGGTCCGATAACTTAAAAATTAATTAATATTGTATTGTACTTTATACTAAGGGCCATTATTATAACTTGCCTTTATGTTCGTAATAGTTGACTTTAAGGTTACCTTTTTATATTGCTTAAAGTTAACTTTTACTATTTCGAACAAAAAGGCAAGTTGTAATAATAGTATAGTTAATTTGTGTATACAAAATATTAATTTAATATTTTGAAACTTAAATACTTTCGCCGATTATTATTATACATTTTATAAATGCTTGTATGAATTAATTTGTATAGTAAGTAAATATTACCATAACATTAAAAGGTTTTGTTTTTTATTTATGTATTTAGAACACTGCAAGTATTTTTAAGCGTTCTGAGCAAAATAAGTATTTTTTATACAAGACTTAAAATCAACAAGTTGACAACACCGTTAGTAAATGTCACGTAGAAACGTAAAGAAATTCTGTTTTTAACAGGTTCAGACGTTACAGTTACGTTACATTTTGTCACTATAACTGCTTTAACTACTTTACACACAATAGAAACGATCAGCTGTTCCGTTCCGTTAAGGTTACATTACATTACGGTCGGCTAATCCACCCTTTAGGCTGATAACTAGTTATTTTAACACGTGCCTGTCCTAAGCAGGGGCTCAATTGACCCTTATCGATTACAATGAGACTGTCCGATAGCTAATCCAATGTAGTCAACGTATTACATTCACATGTCGATTACATAGAGTCAGTTAAGAAACTGGTTACTTGATCAGATATATAACTAGTTATTTTGACATATAAGTTCAATATCCGATGGCTTGTAATCAAACCTTCTTCCGACAATTCTTCAATTCTTCTGATGG
Organism: Calliphora vomitoria; assembly: GCA_942486065.2. Classification (NCBI taxonomy): domain Eukaryota; kingdom Metazoa; phylum Arthropoda; class Insecta; order Diptera; family Calliphoridae; genus Calliphora; species Calliphora vomitoria. Next base: position 6,487,676 of record OW818032.2, read on the forward strand.
GTAAACTAACTACTTTCTAAAGTACATTACAAAATAAACATTTAAAGTAATTACACTATAGGTTACTTAGAAGACACTAAAGTGACAATTGACTTCACTCTAGGTTACATGGAATTTCAGTTTACTACTTAAGCAAAAACAAAATAAGCTGTATGGGAATTATATCAACACAATTTGTATGAATTACTCACGAATAAGTGCACTACTAAAGTGGCTACACTCTACATTACTTGGAGACACTTAAGTGACAAGTGTCTTCATGCTAGATTACCAGGGATGTATAAGGAAACCAATTGACCAATTCTCACTGCACTGCAAAGAGCACATACGTGTCAAATGACCCGAAATATATAAACTGGAATCAGCCAAGTGATCAGACATTGACTACTTGGCTTATTTTCAATTCGCAATATTTCTAACCAACAACGAATAATTATCATTTCCATAAATCCTTTTACAAATTGGAAAAAATGTTCACAACTTTGCCCCTCTTTATCTCAATCTGTGCTTAAAACTCATACCTCCAAAGACAACATTCTGAGAGATTAGCGATATCTTGATATTCAAGGAAATCTGGCCAGTACTTTAGAAGTTCAGTCCCACTGTACCCTGAGGATTTTTAACGCGGCACGTTTTTATGTCAAATCAAAACTGTCACTGCAACTGATATGTTAGTTCTATGGTGGTGATAATAAATATAAGTATTTAATCATTTGTATTATCAAGTATTCTAAGAATCTTGTTTTGCTAGTTAAGGACTAACTATTTATCAAATATGGGGCATCTAACTAGTAAAATTATCTACTTTATGGAAAATACACCAGTAAAAATATAAAATATTCCATATTAATTGAACACTGCCGTCACAGGTCTCATAATAATTATGTATTTACATGGGAACTGATAAAAAACCAGTTTAACTATTGATATTTCTGGTTTATTCAAGATTTGTTGATAATCTGGAGAGAGTACTTAAGGCAATATTTTTGATATGCGAGAACATTTTAACATTAATATTTTATGTTGAAATAAATATTAAGCATAGATTAATATACAGTTATGAAGCAGTTAATTTTAAACTAGAGTTTCGAATTAATTAATTTAATAATTCATAAAATCTAAATTCGAAATTCAAAATTTCTTAAATTTAGTCCCTATAAAGTTTAATAAAATGATTAAGGGATTCAATTTCAAGACTTTATTTTAAAACAATAATAATATTTGCCTGTTCCTCGATCTCGAAATAAAAGCAAAGCGAACGAAAGTTAAGGTACGTTCACATTGATAAAATATAAAATGGAAAAATTCCAACAAATTAGAAACCCCACGAATGAGATCATCTTTCGTTCTGTATCAAGAAACTGGCTGTAAATAATGAAATGCTTTGGATATCTCACACATTTTGGCATATCAACTGACTTAACTTATTCAAGTCAGTTCCATGATATATTTTAGCATAGTTTTTATTTACTTAACACTCACAGAAGACATTTATTTGAAAACTATTGAGGGTATAACTTAAATACAAAGATCGCCCAAGCCAGTCAAAAAAGTTTGAAGACCATTAAGATTGTTGTAAAACTCAACAAGAGGTTGCAAAATCATCAAGCAGCAGGATTCATCCAAAAACATGGATATTCCGTCAAGACAACACTTGGCCACATGTTGCAATACCTGTTAACCTAGCGTTTACACATGCAAGTAACAGTTCCCAGCAGTTCTAGGAGACAGTCCCGAACTAGTGATTTTACCCAACATTTAGGGTGGGAACTAGTTATTTCAATAGCTACGTGACTAGTTATTTTGACGTGACTAGTTATATTGACCCTTTTTTACCACAATGAGACTGTCTTATAGCTGGATCAAAATAGTCAACGCATTGGATTCACATACTGGTTAAATAACGTCAGTTACCTTACTAGCTACCTAACTGATAACATGATCAGCTACATAACTAGTTATTTTGTTATGTACGGGTGATAATTGACCTCAAATTGTCAGCTTAAAAGACATATCATAGACAGTACAATAAACGATAGCTTGTAAACAAAGCTTTCTTCGAATTACTCACAAAACGTTTAAAGATTCTGCACTCCAGATTACTTAGAGACACTTAAGTGACAATTGTCTTCACGCTAGATTACCTGGGATGTATAAAGTAACCAATTGTCTTCTATTTGCACTAAAAAGAGCACATACGGTTAAAATTACCAAAATATGTAAATTTGAGTCAGCCAAGTGATAAGAAATTTGTGACGATTACTGTCTATAAGGGATACATTGACTACTTGCTTAACTGCTGGGTTCGAAAAACTCAATACATTCACACTTTTGCACTAACACAATCACACATGCAACCACCTGTAGCTCAATGTCTAGTGAATTTAGGTGTACAGTGATTTCTTGACACTTTCTGCAATGAAGTGTCAAAAAACAAACAGAGTTGCCCAATAACAATTTTAACAAATTTAATGGATTGTGGTAAAATAATTACTATATTTATATCCTTCACCTTCGTGAGATAATGAAGTTTGTCATTCTGTTTGTAATTTCCGCAATATAATTTTCCGACCCTATGAAGTATATATATTCTGGATCCTTATAGATAGCGGAGTCGACTTTGCCGTGTCCGTCTGTCTGTCTGTTGAAATCAATTTTCTGAAGACCCCAGATATCTCGGAGATCGAGATCTTCAATAATTCTGTCAGACATGCTTTCGTGAAGTTTCCTATTTTAATGGAGATGTGAGCAAAAATCCGAGACAACCTCTATTTTTTATCTATATCTCGATTACTAAGTCATAAATATAGACAATATGGATATCTGATGATAGATATTTCAAAGTCCATTGCAACGATGTACTATATAAGGCTTTTGTAAGTTGGACTTACAATGGGTCAAAATCGGGAAAAATATTTTTTAACCCGAATTTTTTTTCACAAAAAACATTTTTTGGTCTTACAAATTTTATTTATTTAAAAATTGGAAAACAATTTCGAAAAAAAATTTTTTTTTTTAAATTTTATTTTAAAGTATAATTTGGTAAAGGGTATATAAGATTCGGCCAGCCGAATATAGCTCTCTGACTTGTTAAAACTAATTTCAAATTTGGACTTATGGAGTTAACATTTTCAAATTCAGAGCAAAAATGTAGCAATTTTTTGCTTGATAATATGGAAGGAGTTCAACATTCTTCTATAAATTTGGAAAGCTTCTTTTTGGAAGATAGTTTTATATTCTAAGAGTATAGAATTTTGTAGTTATATTTCGCAGTATTTTTCACATTCTCGAATGAAAATGCCGATTAGCCGATGTTTTTCAAACATTTTAACTATTTTAAATCCAAATTACCTGACAGACCTGCTCACACGCGTTCTTTTAAAAAAAATACTGTTATTCTCTCTCCCTCTGCAAATCACAACCCTGGTAAACTGTTTGTCAAACGTCAAAATAACCATACTTTTTCTGACAACTGACATTAGCAGTAAATCTTTGCTAATCTGTGGCATTAAGTACGAATAAGTTTCTTTCGATTTTATAGACAACATTGAATAAAATATGCACCGGAAATAAAGTGTAAGACCTCCCACTTTGACATTGCATTAGTTATGTATGTATATCTTATAACAAAATAAATATACCCTCCCTCTTTCAGTAGAGGTCAGGCATTTTGGCGTCATGGGGAAAGATGCGTATTTTAGTTTGACATCGAGAATACATTTTAAAAGTATCTTACTTTTATATAGTACATATGTATTTACGTATGCAGAGACATATAAATATTTGTATAATTGTACACACCTATAGATTTTTATATTTCTTTAACCTTGGTTAAATTGCCAGAATTTTTTTTAAAATATAAAACATGTTTCGATTTTTGAAAGTATTTATTTATGGTTTATTTTTTGGGTTAAAATATACATACATATTATTTATTAAGGATTGATTTGTTTTTTTTAAAAAAGTTTTTTTTTTATCTAAAAGAGTTTTTTATATTCCTACGTACATATTTCTTTTGAAATAAAATGATAAATAAATCACAGCTGTTAAATCGTCATTTAGTATAAAATGTATTTATAAATAAAAATATATATACAATGTGGGAACTGCCCCCTCCAACGGCGCTCGTCAATGTTTAATAGGATTAATGACAAATTCCATAGAAGAGACAAGAATTTATAACAATTTAAAATAGCAATATTTTTTATGAGTAATATACGACGGTTTTTTGTTTTACTTAACATGGTAATTTGAATTGAAAAAAGTATCGTGCCTATAAAATGCACATCAATAAGTCTTTATCATGTTTGTGTTACATTCTGAAGTTGTTATATGTCTTTAATACCCAATGTAGAGTATTTAAAAGATAATAAAAACAATTCCAAATTAATCTCATAACATCTGCACGAATTTATGCAAATAATAAAAATAGCTACATATAAAAAATTGGTTTTAAAAAAAAACCCAAAATAATAACCTAATTATCTAACACATCCATACACGAGTACAAGATTTTGAATTAAAATTTCAAATTCTTAGAATTTTTATTTGTCAAAACAAAAAATAAAGAAATAAACTTCGTTTCAGCAATAATGTAAAGATGTGATTTTAAAAAAATTCATTTCATTTGTATAAAATTAATTTCTTGTTTTTTGTTGATTTCCTTAAAAAAATTAACTGCGCAGTTTTGAATGATTATAAAAACCCAAAGGTTTTTCCGCTGTTTTTTTTTTTTTTTTTTTTTGCAAAAATGTAATTAACTTAACATTTTATAATATAGAAATTTAGTACAATTTTATAAAATTCATTTAAATATCACGATTTCATATTAATTTAACAGTTATTTTAATAATTTGTTTATACTTTTGATATTCAAGTTATTAAACAAGTTGTTTTTTTTGTATTATGTACTTCAAATATGTGCTGTCTCAATTACGTTGTAATAAAAAAAACTATTCATAGAAATACTTACATATTTACATACAAAAATACAAATATACAGTGAGTAGCATTGCAAAGGAACATTTTTAAAATACTGTGAAATGGTAAAAGCAGCTACCAAAACAATACCGAATACTCATCTACTACCGAATAAATCAGCTAAAGAAAAATATTACTTAACACGAACATTACCTCATCTAAAATCCGAACACAATCAGCCGACTTAAGAATACGGCAGGTACAATAACTGAGATCATGGTATTAAATACTTTTTCTTAATGTAAACCTTAATTAAATACTGTATAAAATAGACTTTGTTAATTCGTAAAACATCAAAGGCCTAACAATAATACGGCAACGCTTTGAAATTATGTGTGAGTAAAACGATGGCAACTATGTGCATACAAACAAAAAAGCCGAACTTTTGTTTACAACACGAACATCTTACACAAATATACATTAACAACAACAACAAACAATATACATTTTTGGCTGAAGATTTTTATTTTTGCTACCTCATCTGCTACTTAACTGCTACAACAACTACTACTTAACTGCTTCTCCTTCTAGGCGAATTTATACAAGGTGGAGTCAGTCAATCAGCTGAAAACTTTTTTTTTCGCTTTTTGGTTCTAACAATTGTCAAACCTTTTGTTTATATTTAAATATCTACATGTTGATGATCCGAATGAAAGAGGTTTTTGGGTTGAACAAACGGTATTAAATTGTTTATTCACTAAAATAGCGAGATATTAATAATTATGGTACATAACGTAAATATAGAAAGAAAAAACTTACATTTGTTGAGAGACTTCTTTCTAATTCAACATTATACAAATATAAAGTAAAATTTTTAAAAACTCAAAAAACATAAAAATTATAGGCTATTTGATTTGATATAAAAATATTTAAACAAGTAAAAAATCCACACTACATATTCTAAGCTTATTAACAAAATATTTATTTTTTACATAAATAAGTAAAGCCCTCACTATTCAATTATTTACACTATATTAAGTTTTAATACATATTTGCTTAATTTTTAATTTTTGTTTTTTGACGTTTGTTAAGACCAATTGTTGTTTTTGTAGAACTGCCACCACCTTGTATAAATTCGCCTTGGTCAACTGCTACTTATTTTACTACTAAATTTTAAAAGCAGCAGAAGTAACAGAAAACAAATGACTCTGCTACTTTACAACTTTTTCTTTTTTAAGGTAGCAATACAAAAACAATCACTCTGCAACCTTTAAATCTGTCATTTATTGCTACTTCTACAACTACTGCTACTAAAATGTAAAGGTAGCAGTAGTAGTAGAAATTGATTGACTACGAGTTTTTATTAATTTTTTATGTGTTTTTTTGTTGCTACTGCTACTTGCAGTCTAGTTTTTTAAACACTGTTTCTCAATACGAATTGCCACAGAGTATATACAGAGGTGTCACGAGACAGAAAATAATCTCGTTTTCTATTTGACTCTTTCTTTATGAACTGCCCTTTTCATTGTTTTGTTTATTTTGTTTACATTACTTTGTCTACCATATTCGCGTTGTATATAGATAGCGTTTTGCTTTAACACATCACTGATATTGTAGTACAAAATATTTGCTATACCTTTTTAAGAATTTTTGAAACGTCTAATTTGACACATCTGTTATACTCTGTGGAATTGCAATACTAGATCTTAAGTTCATATAAGTATATAATGGCCATCTCAAAGTATATATTTATACCCTTCACCATGAGTGGCAAGGGTATATATAAGTTTGTCATTCCGTCGATATAGCCATGTCCGTCTGTATGTTGAAATCAACTTTCCGTAGCCCCGAAATAACTTACAAACTTAATTGATACATCAATATATTGGGAATTCTATTTAGAATCAGCCACAAATGGCTGAGATATAAGGAAAAAACTAGGACTACCTCGATTTTTGGCCTATATAGACAATATGGATATTTAGTGATAGACATTTCAATGTCCATTGCAACGATTTATATAAGGATAAGAAAAATTATTTTTTAACCCGAATATATTTTTTTTACCACAAACATTTTTTTTTATAATTTTTTTTTTCACTAATAAATTTAAAAACAATTTAAAAAAAAAAAATTTTAAATTTTGAAAAACTATTTTGAAAAAAAATGTAATTTTATTGCCTAAAAATATTTAAAATTATTATTTTAAAGTATAATTTGGTGATGGGTATATAAGATTCGGCACAGCCGAATATAGCTCTCTTTCTTGTTTTTTTTTTTAATTTACTTATGCATTTGACAGGCTTTTTGTTAATTTTTGACAGTTGCTTAAGCTAGCCTTATGAACCGACCTTTTCTTTTACGAATTGAATAAACTGTATTATTTTAAGTTTTCCCATTGTTTTTTGTGTTCCGAAAGACAGTTACCCAACCAACATTATTGCGTTTGTTGTCGACGCGGCACAGTGGGGGATCTGAAAAAAAAGTGGAAATAAATCTGTAACTTCTAAAGGAATAGCTCGATTTTAATAAAATTTAATCGGATCGCAAACAAAAATTTGGCATCATTTTTAATTTTTGATATACCCGAGGTGTCCCACTTTGGGGCATTGTGGCTCGGCCCACCCTTGGTTGTTTAAGCCCAAATTCAAAACTTAAACTTACCAACACCTCCTCTATAGCCATGGGAAATTTTATTAAAATCGAGCTATTCGTTTTGAAGTTACAGATTTATTTCCACTTTTTTTCTCAGATCACCCACTGTGCGCGGCAGCCTTTCTGCATGTTCTTTTTTTGCGCTAAAGCTTTCTCATACCAAAGTTATCATTCAAAATTGAAACCAATGAGATGTGAGATACCTATGACTTCCACATTCGCTCGCATTTTCAATCTCTGATCGGCCAACACCATGTTTCGGGTGTGCAGACCCCAACTGGGCGTCCAGAACGTTCGGCATCTTCTGTGCTTGTACGGCCGCAACGAAAACCATTTTTTTTACCATTAAACGCTTATTCTTGGTTTTGGTGATGGTTTTTTTTGCTTAATGAGCAGTCGAAATTCACTTTTTCCATATTCTCCTCAAGACAATTGATTTAAAAAAAAAGCTAAATGACGCAATTTCTTCAAATTTTGACAGGAGTCAGCTGTCAGTTAAGAGACACGGACTTATTTAATGGCAGAAAAGTGGTTTATTGAATTTCGTTAAGGAAGATGCTAAACGTGCTGGATGCCCAGTTGAGGTCTCTACACCCGAAATAATTGAAAATAATTTCGATATGGTGTCGGCCGATCGGTTATTGAAAGTGTGAGAGATTATGAAAGCCAAAGACATTTCACATGGCTCAGTGGTTTCAAATTTGAATGATCACTTTGGTATGAGAAAACTTATTATGTTAACGAAAACAGTTCTACAAATATTACAAATGAGTTTAACTAACCATTGGTTTTTGAGGAGTTTAACTCACAATTTAAACGTTTAAAATTCACAAAAACAAGATCAAATACAAAATGACTCTCGGTCAAGGACTAAGGATGACATATCGTTTAAAAAGTAGAATTGTAACGAATGTTCGTAGCACAGAGTACACAGAGGTGCCAATTTTGACGTTTCAAAAAAGCCAACATCAGTAGTTCTCATGGAATGAGAAAGATATAAAAATTATTGGTACCTAATTTAGTGTGTGTTAAAGTTAACCGCTATATGTTACATGAAGCAAAATATAAACAAAATGGAGTTCTGAGTCTCGTTACACCTCTGTATACTTTGTGGTACGCAGTAACATGGCTATCCATTCTTAGTCGCGATCGTTTTCTTTTTGCTTGCCACTGTTTAGACTTTATATATAAATACAGACGTATGTATGTAACATTTATAAGAATATGATTCTAAAAGTATTGTACATTAACAGCAACAGGTTTTTTTTTTGTCGCTTTGTCGAGTGTAGAAAGAAATCACTGTCATTGTCTGTTGGTCGTGTAACACTTAGTTATGACGATATGATGGTAGTTAATACAACTTACACTTTACCCCCCCCCCCCCCCCCCCCCACAGTAACTGCACAAATGGACTAAGGGCCGTTTTCTCATTAGGTGATTATCTTTTTTCCCAACGAAAAACTGCAGATTAAAGAAATTTGGTTTTTTCAATGTTTTATTTGCTTCTATTCTATCGCAAAGCTAAACCGACCTCATCTGCCAATTATTTATTTATCGCTCAGATAAATAAATAACAGCTGACTGCTGTTCATAGTTTTTATGTGTTTGTGTTTTTGTAAACGAAATTAAATAGATTTTATAAAAAACGTTTAATAACATTAATTTAATGGAGGATGAACTCAAAGAACATGAGTTCGAAGTGAATGCTGAAAGAGTTTATCATGCCAGGCCTAACTACCTGGCAGACATGGAGGATCAAGGCGAATTTATACAAGGTGGTGGCAGTTCTACAAAAACAAGAATTGGTCTTAACAAATGTCAAAAAACAAAAATGAAAAATTAAACAAATATGTATTAAAACTTAATATAGTGTTGATAATTGAATAGTGAGGGCTTTACTTATTTATGTAAAAAATAAATATTTTGTTAATAAGCTTAGAATATGTAGTGTGGATTTTTTACTTGTTTAAATATTTTTATATCAAATCAAATAGCCTATAATTTTTATGTTTTTTGAGTTTTTAAAAATTTTACTTTATATTTGTATAATGTTGAATTAGAAAGAAGTCTCTCAACAAATGTAAGTTTTTTCTTTCTATATTTACGTTATGTACCATAATTATTAATATCTCGCTATTTTAGTGAATAAACAATTTAATACCGTTTGTTCAACCCAAAAACCTCTTTCATTCGGATCATCAACATGTAGATATTTAAATATAAACACAAGCTTTGACAACTGTTAGAACCAAAAAGCGAAAAAAAAGTTATCAGCTGATTGACTGACTCCACCTTGTATAAATTCGCCTTGTGGAGGATAATGCATTTTTCAAAAGATTCCGGCTGTCGATGGCCACATTTAACAGCTGATTTATGCAAACATGTTGTCACTTGAAGGCAGGGTTCCCACCAAGGCGAATTTATACAAGGTGAAGTCAGTCAATCAGCTGATAACTTTTTTTTTCGCTTTTTGGTTCTAACAGTTGTCAAAGCTTTTATTTATATTTAAATATCTATATATTCTAAGGTTATTAACAAAATATTTATTTTTTACATAAATAAGTAAAACCCTCACTATTCAATTATCTACACTATATTAAGTTTTAATACATATTTGTTTAATTTTTAATTTTTGTTTTTTGACATTTGTTAAGACCAATTGTTGTTTTTGTAGAACTGCCACCACCTTGTATGAATTCGCCTTGGTTCCCACCTTTCACATCTATTTTGAGAGGTATTGCCAACAGAAAATAATGTTTTTTATCGGTACATTGAGAAAACCAAAATTGTTAACGGACAGTTTATCGACCTAACAAATTTATGTCGACATTTAGTAACAGACAGTTTGTCGATACATTGAGAAAACGGGCCTAAGTCTGTCATATGTATACAAAAAATTAAAAATAAAAAAAAATATATTTATTTCTCGTGCTAAATTAATTTTCTTTGTAAAGGAATTTCTTATTTGCATGTTCTTTTTTTTAATGGACTTGATTTATTGTTATCTGATAATGCTTTCTATATTTGCAGGATTTGTACCCTCGTTTACGTATTTTTGGCATTTAATTCATAAAGTGTGTAGGCGTGTGAAAAAATTTATGAATACATTTTTTATTAACAAAAATTACAATTGAAGATCATTGACATTTCACAAAGAGTGACAGAATATTTGAAAAATTGCTTAAACATTGTTTTTTTTTATGATAAAACTTTGTCTAGTTACATTTTTACTTAAATGAAATTGAACATTTTTTATGATTTTAATTCATTAATAAAGAAAACGTGATAAGATAACACACTAATAGCAATTTATTCGACATTTATTATTTTATATAAAGATCTATTAATATTCATTAAATTGTTTAAATACATTTATGTGTTTTTATTTCATTTGTTGTTGTCCCAAAATATTTCCTTTTTTTTATTATTTATTTAAACATATTTTCAAAACGCGTGACTACATTTTACTACGGTTTAACGTGTCATTTGCCCAGTCCAATTACATTTCAGACAATGTTTTTTTCTTTTTTTCTCTCTCTCTTATAATTTTCCATTTGTCAAGTGTTTAATTTGTTTGTACATTCTATTTAAATAGCAAATGTAAAATATTCTTTTGTAAAAAATTTTATTTTTCGTGCTTAAATAAATTTTGATTTATTATATGTGATCGTGTTGTAAAAAATATAAATATTTTATTTACTGTGGTCCATTTAAATTGCAAAGTGTTGGGAAGTTTTTTTATTTTTTTAATAATTGTAGCAATTTTTTTTTAAACTACAAAGTCCATTATTGTGATGTGCACGTCAATGAATCAATGTTATTAAAAAGAGTTTATGTTATTGTAAGCGGCGCTACATCCATTCCATGATTTCAATACGAATATTATTTAAAATATTAAAATTTCTTGATATTTCGATTTAATGTAAAATTCGATATAGATCGTTAGGTCTTTTCATCAATTTGATCATAATTCTTGCCATTGTCATTCTTTAAATACCGAAATTCCTAAAACGCGGCAAATATGTTCCAAATATGTAGTTTTCTCATATAAGAGGGCGCTTTGCTGTTATTTGCCTTGTGATATCTTATTAACTATTGGTGTTTTTATATTACATATAGGGTCATCCAAAAATTATATTTTATTTATAATCGGGACTTTGGTTTTTAGAATTTTTTAAATAAATCTTACACTTTTCTTCTATATAGGGCTGAGGGATACTTTGTTCCCTTGAATTAGCGAATTTTGACCATTGTTAGCTATGCCCTTTTCCCACCTTTTTGGCATCAAATGGATTCCGAGCAAATAGAACTGTCTATATTTTGAGGCCATGAACGAATCAAGCCAATATCGGATACTCGGTTCCAAAGGGAAGCGTATCCCAAAGAGAGCGTTCTGCTTCGATAACAACAAATAGTAGTTGGACGGGACAAGGTCTGGACTATAAAGTGGGTGAGGCAAAACTTCCCAACCACTTCATTCTAAATAGTTTTTAACAGGTATTGCAACGACGATTTTGCATGTCCGAAATTATGCTTGAACGCTATAAAAGAAAGTGAGTTTTGGACCGAATCTTTACTTGCAATGAAGAGAGATCGTACGTGAAGCCCGTCCAATCAACCGAATCGCTATGATTCGTTTGAAGCAACCATTGGACAAACAACGCTCAGAATATGCGGCCAGACATGAAACTGTAATATGGCCGAGTGTAGTCATGATGTAATATTACAGTTTCATGTCTGGCCGCATATTCTGGGCGTTGTTTGTCCAATGCTTGCTTCAAACGAATCAGTTGTGTTCGGTACAGGTTCCCTTTGATAGCCTGGCCAGGAGCTTATAATAGATAGGACCCGTTTGAGCCATGGATATTTGAAGCCCGGTCAGCTATCGATTCGTCTGGTTGGACGGGCTTCACGTACGATCTCTTACGCTTCGGGTTATCGTAATGTCGTAATAAAAGGTCTCTCGGCTTCAATTCATTGCAAGTAAAGATTCGGTCCAAAAATGTTTTTCTTCAAGCATCATTTCGGACATGCAAAATCGTCTTTCAAGTTCTCTCGGCTTCAATTCGTGTAATACCCAATTTCCCTGCTTCTGGATGAACCCTAAGTCCTGATTGCTGCTTTCAACAATCTTCATGGAGTAATATCTCCTATTCTTGGTCTTAAAACTGTTTTGGATAGCCTGGGCGATCATTGTCTTCCGTGTCCAAATCAGCACTTCTGAACCGAAGAAACCATCTCTCGAACGTTGAAACCAATGGAATACATTTACCATAAGCTTCGGTTAGCAATCGGTATGCTTCAGCGTCACTTTTTTGGTTCAAATTAAAGAAGTAAAGCAGAACTTCCCGCAGATGACGCTTTGTTGACAAAAAATTCTAGAGCTTTCCATGTCAATGTTAGCAGCTTAAACATTTAGTGTTGCCATACTTATAAACAATGCTAATAACCGCATGCTATCAACATTGTTGATAAGTAGAGCTTCTACTGATGGACGTGTTTATAAACATGATGAATGTTGCAGACAGTCGTTACGACCGTTAATTTTCGAAGCAAACAACTTTATTGTTTACACCATGATTCAAATATACAAGGTTGCTCCACTTCTCTCTCACAAAAATATTTTTGAAGTTTATTGGAATTATTTGAAATTAGTTTTTTGTAAACAATAAAAAAGTCTTTGCCACATACGAAAAAAGGGAAATTAAGTTTAAGAAATATTTAATTTTAATGTGTAATTTATATTTAAAATTTCTTTCGGCTTCTTGCTTTTTGTGTTTTTTCTTTCTTGGAGTCTGTATAAGGGATAGTTTATAATTATTTCAAAAAGGAATTTCTTTAGTTAACATTTTTTTATTGAATTTTTTTATGTTTGCTGTTTTATTTTTTTTTTACTTTTAGTAAACAAAAAATGGGATTTTAAGAATGAATATGGTAGCACGATTTTTCATAATTCCAATAAACGTCAGAACGTTAATATGGCGACAAAAAGAGAAAGTGAGACTACCTTCTATTTTTGTATCATGGTTTACACTATAATATTCAATAACTAAGGGAGAATAAATGTCAGATATGTATGTACCCTTGAAAATAACATACAAAGATGTCCTGTCCAAATTATTTGTGAATTTGTGAAAAGCTGTTTGAAATGTGTCAAATAGTTTTTCGATTGGTTTGCTATCATATTGTAATTTCGTTCATTGCAATGCTCCATGATACACGACGTTTTTTGTTTTGTTTGTCTAGCGCGTAAACAAATAAAGCTGATGGTGTTCCGACACGGGAACAGGCGACATAAAATTAACCATGCGGGAAGCATGAATTTTCAAGGTTAATGCCGCAAACATCCAATGACTTCCCTTGAGAATAGATAATTGTCATTGTCATCGGTCGGAGCCGATGTTCTTCTTTGTAGTTTGCTTTGAGTATTGTTGCTTAGATGACATTATTCATCAAGTTTTTTACCGCAAGTCGGGTGTCATTACAAAGACGTGGTGGGTTTATGCTTCGTAACATTATGATTACCGATCCGACATTCAGTTGGAGATTGTGAGGCGGTAATCCGGGTAATTCCAGTGAGTTTAAAAAATAGGGTGGATAGTTGACGACATAATATCACAAATCCACCGATTTGTACGTCATCAGTTCTACAGCAATTTCACTTTGAATCTTAAAATTCATTTCGTCGACATCAATGTTTTTCGCACTCAATATAGCACGTTAGCTCAACCAATCATGATTTTTGAAATTTTGTGGACAGTTTTAAACACCTTTCGGATGAGTTTGGATTTTGATTCAGTGAACTGGGAGAAAGTGTTTGGAAATTGAATGCAGGAATTTGGCTTAGAAAATACTTCTCCAGATTGATCGTTCTGCAGCTCGACACGCTTGTTCACAGTCAATTTGAGTTTCTTGAAGTGTTTCCACAAAACGGACAACTTCAAGCTTGCATTAAGTTCATCGGCTGGCATTGCCCGTGGAATCACGTAAAAACCTAAGTTTGACTATGACGAATATTAAAAAAAAGATTGTCCGTTCTCAAATGATGCAATTACCAACGAACGATATTTGATTTTTATTCATATAGATAAAAACCGCGTTCAAAAGATACTGTTACGAATGTGCAATAACGATTTGAATTCAACGGTCTGTAACGACTGTCTGCAGCATTCATCATGTTTGAAGGCACGTCCATCATTGACATTGTTTGTAAGTATGGCAACACTAAATGTTTGGGCTGCTGGCAATGACATCGAAAGCTCTAGAAATCGAACATACTAGTTGACCGTTAAGAACAATCTCGACTACTCGGATGAAGATGGCAGTGCGTGTATAAATAGTGGCAGAGGCTGCAGTTGTGAGTGGAGTCGATCGTTGTCGCTGTTAGAGTTAACATCAACTGTCGTGTACATGTGTGTTTGTATATTATAAAGTTTGTGTGCATATATCTATCTATATAAATGTCTTTGTAAGTTTGTTTATTTGTTTGTTTGAGCATCACGCCTAAACGGCTGAACCGATTTTATTGAAATTTGGAACGTAGATAGATCCTTTCTTGAAAACGTCAATAGGCTATAACCTTTTTCAATACTTGGACCAAAAAGGGATAAACAGGGGGAAATCCGAATTTTTTTATAAAATCGTTACATATTTTTTTTTTACTACGACAGGGGTAGCGAAGCGCACCGAGTCAAGCTAGTTCTAAATAAATATGGAGTTGTTACAATTGTAAACTACTAAAACTGCTTTTTATTTGCAATCAAAAGTATCCGGTCTATTTAAAGGAAATAAACCCACGTTTTTAAAAGGTAAAAACGTAACAATACGAAAACTGTTGTGAATCCCGCATTTTTAAGTTATACACCCAATATTAAGCAAATTTGGAAACCACTTAAAAAATAACTTGCACTTTTGTTCTATAACCTAGATACTTATTTCTCAAACCACAATTTCTAATTTCTCTTTTTGAAAAATTCTCTTCATTTCCAGAAAAAGAAAACCCCAGCCAATGATGTCGGTCTTACGGAAACACCCAACATTCATGATCACATCAAAAAGGAAATTCCCACCAGGTAAATATTGGAAATTTTCTATCTACATATAACACTGTGAATATGAATATATAAGTATAAAGCTACATCCAACCACAACATCTACAGTTATTTTCAGTCTATTATACATCTCTTTAAGGGCAACATTGGACCCGGGCTCTTTGCCATGGGTTTCGCCTTCAAACATGGCGGTCTGGTGGTGGCACCCATACTGACGGTCGTCATAGCCTTGATCAGCATACACTGTCAGCACATGCTGATCAATTGTTCGGTTAAAATGAAAAATCTAAAGAATTCGGAAAAATATCCGGATTTTGCCGAAACGGTAGAGCAGTGTTTCGAGACGGGGCCGCAGAGAATACAAGGCTGGGCGAAGGGCATGAAGACATTGGTGAATGTATTTATAGTTGTAACGCAGTTGGGTTTCTGTTGTATATACTTTGTGTTTATAAGTACAAATATTAAGCAGGTGAGTTTTGTTAAAAACTAAATTTGGAAAATTTTATTTAATTTATGGATTATTTTCATATAATTTTTAGCTTTTAATGGCTTATAATATCAACATAGATGTGCATTTGGTAATGCTGATAACACTTATACCCATCTGGCTGAGTTCCATGATCACCAATCTAAAATGGCTGACCCCAGTTTCTTTCATAGCGAATATTTGCATGATTTGTGGTCTGAGTATAACCATGTATTATGGCTTGAAAGATGGTTTGCCTGATGTAGCACAGCGTAATCTTTACACCGATCCCATGCAGTTGGCTTTATACTTTGGTACGGCCATTTTTGCCTTTGAAGGTATCGCTTTGGTGTTGCCTTTGAAAAATGCCATGGAAAATCCCTATCATTTCGATCGTCCTCTGGGTGTGTTGAATGTGGGCATGTTTTTCGTAAGTAGTTTGCAAAATTCCAACATGAATAAAATTAAAAATTAAAATATATTTGAATTGTAGGTGACTTTAATGTTTATGTTGGCTGGTTTTGTGGGCTACATGAAATGGGGCGAAAATGTGGCCGGCAGTTTAACTTTGAATCTGGGTGATACCATGTAAGTTTTAATTTGAGTTTTTAGCAACAAGCAATACAATTTTATTGAAATCTTATTCTGTTTTGACAGTGGTGCACAAATTGTTAAAATTATGGTATCTATGGGTGTGCTGTTCGGTTATCCCTTACAATTCCACATTGCCATACAAATTATGTTGCCCTCGGTGATACAAATATTCAAGTGTTATACTCATCCCTTTACCGGTAACTTAACATTCCGCACCATTTTAGTGGCGGTGACATGTAAGTTTATATTCCATTTTTTTTAACTAGCTATTTGTTATTAAACAATTTGTTTTATTTCTCAACTTTATAGTGGGTATTGCTGAATTGGTGCCCGCCCTTGGCTTATTCATCTCCCTCATCGGTTCATTGTGCTCCACTGCCTTGGCCTTGGTCTTCCCGCCCATTATTGAAATAATCGTTAGACGTGATATTATCAGCAAACCGATGAGATATTTTATATATGCTAAAAATGTCTTGATCTTAATATTAGCTTTAATGGGATTCTCTACCGGCACCTACGAAAGTTTATCCGAAATTGTTAAACATTTTGGGGAGGAGGAGAATGTCATCAACTTAGATTCATAAGAATTAGCTATCATTTAAGTTAAGTAGTTTATTAATAATTAATTATGTATCATTATTATTATTATTAGTGTAAGTTAAACGAAATTTAAATTGTAAATTTAAAATTACCTCAAATATTTAGTAAATAGCTTTAAAACAAAACAAAAAACATCAACATACATTAAACAATTATAATTTTATTTTTTTTTTTATTACTCGGTTCAAAACCGTTTAATTACTTAAATATAATGAAAAGAAAAAGTCAATTAAAATTACTTATCACAATATACATACATACATATTTTCAAGTAGTTTCAATTTATATAGTTTAAAAATAACCAAAAGGCAATACATACATACACACATATTTTCAATATTCAATTTAGTTTGGGCATCACTTTGTTAATTTCAATTAAAATGAATCAATTCTTTTTTACAATTTGCAATGCAATTCGTATGTGTAAGTCTTTATATCCATTGAAAAACGTGTCCATAGTATTTAAGGCATCTATAGATATATTTTTATTGCAATAAATACCAATATGTTTTTAGATATTTGCCTATATTCGAATTAAATGCGATTGTATGGGTATAACGATTTCCATTTAGATGCTAATTCGTATTACTGACCTACGATGACAAACAATTTATGGAGATTTTGTCAAGGCGTTTTGTTTTATTGAACTATAATTAAGTTATGTCGTTTAATAACAATCAAAACTGAGATTTAAATGATTTTTTTTTAGAATTTAAATTGGCAATTTAAAGTCTAAGGGGATTCGAAAGGAATTTATTTGTGCAAGATTTAAATTAGAATGAAATGGACGAGTTTTTTTTTATAAAAGTTTTCCGTTTTATTAAATGTTTAGAAGTAAATGAAAATAATGAAGAAATGCGTTTTTGATTTTGGATTTTGACTCTGTTTCCTTGACTTATGTATTAATGATGAGGCATTATTCAGTATTTGGACCATTCATTCTCAATGTATTCTAAAGTCTGCATGCGTAAAGAGAAAGAGATACAAAGTCCAGGAGAAAACAATAGATTCATGAGCAAATGTAGGCCTATCTAAATAAAAGCGTAAGGCGGAACGTTTTTTTCCGCTTAGCTTTAACGCTGAAATGTCATACCTAAATAAGAGTGACAACGCTACGTCAAACAATAAAATCAAGGTTATCAAAAAAATAAATATAACAACCCAGATTATTTAAACAATAAAGTACATTGCAGGATTTCTGATTTTTGTTTTGTGGTTTGTAAACTAAAATTTTATCAAAAAAACTAAATTTTAAAGTTTAAAAAATTTATTGTGTTTTGGAACTAACTTCACTATTAAACGCGCTATCAAAATCGTATTTTCCAATTGCAAAGCGTTGCCGCCGCCACAGAGTATACAGAGGTGTCACGAGACAGAAAATAATCTCGTTTTCTATTCGTCTCTTTCTTTATAAACTGCCCTTTTCATTGTATTGTTTATTTGTTTGTTGTGATTACATTACTTTATCTTCCATATTCGAGATGTATATAGCGTTTTGCTTTAACACATCACTGATATTGTAGTACAAAATATTTGCTATCCTTTTTTAAGAGAACTGCCCTATCATCTGATTTTGAGTTTTTGAAACGTCAAATTTGACACCTCTGTATACTTTGTGCCGCCGCGTTATTTCGGTATGCTGCATACAAATTGTATGGGCATGAGAATTTTTGACAACTAAAAAACGCCTTCCGCTCCAATTTAGGTATGCGTGTCAGATTATTACAAAAGGAGCTAGCTAGCTAATTTTTTTCACAAATACTCTCTGTTGATAGTAGAGTTTCCAAAAAGTACCGGTTTCGGTACTTTTTCTTTTAATGGTACCTTTTTAATATATTAAATTAGGTTGGCTAATATGCTTCTCAGTAAAGATATAATCAAGAATAGGGTGCTCAATTGTATTATGATACCAAAACCGGAAAACTAAACCAAACTAAGGAGTATATTTTCGTTCTCCAAATACTTAGTACTTTTTGAATTTTCTAATATAATATTGAACCTAGAATAAGGAAATTACTTTGATTTAAAACTTGACGGTGGTTCAAGTTTGGAAAATTGGTACTTTTTCCTCTAATGGTACTTTCTATATATTAAATTATTTTACTGATATGCTTTTGGGTAAAGAAAGAAAGTCATTAAGCCATCTATATGACATTGAGGATACAAAAATTATTAGTATTAAACACATATGATCCTGACCAAGTTAGAATCTAAAAAAGGGACCCACAGGTACTTTTTTCCAACTAATAATACTTTTTGACTATTTTATAATAATAAAACTAAAAATTAAAAATTAGGCACACATTATTCTGAATGAGTTAGAATTCACAAAAGGTGACTTTAGTGGTACCTTTCTTTAGCACTTCCTATAATAATGGACCCAAAATCATGATGTTGAGTGGGAATACAAAATGTGGATCTTGATGGTATTTTTTTTATTATAATTATACGTTTCGAATGAGCTAGAATCCACATTACAATGAATCAATAAACATGAAACTAGAGACATGTTATCCTGAATTAGTATTAATTCACAAAGGGAGACTTAATAGTAATATTTCTTTCATCTAATTGGGGTGACGAAGCGCACCGGTTCAGCTATTATTCCATACTTTAATCGGATATTTGAAAATAACTAAGTCTTTGTTACAAAAATGTTGCATTATTTTTTTTTTTTTTCTTTTTAAATTAAAGAAATAAACTGTCTTTTGAAGATTAATTGTCAAGAAATACTTGTATGATCAATATTTTTAAATGAGTTTGTGTCATTCTTTATTAACAGGTTTCCTTGCCTAGCCTGCTACATCATCTGAAGAAATTATTGTAATACAATTTAAAAAATTTAAAGAAATCTTAAGATATTTTTACCGATCTGTTTTTAGAAATATTGGATGAAAAAGTTTGTTTCTTATTTCTAAATTTTGATTTTTCTACTAAAAGTAGATTAAAAGTAAAAACCGAAGAATAATTGTCGAATTGGAAACTCTAGTTGATAGTATTGAAAATATACAAATGTCCCCCATGAATACTGTTTGAGCAGTCAAAAATATGTCGATTATTCGGCAATCCTGATAAAATTTTGCACAAATTAGTTATAAGTACTCTGACTGTAAAGTATGGCGAAAATCGGGAAACATTTTCCCCTAGTCCCCATACGAGCTTGTAATAAATAATATCGTGATGATATTGAACATAAACAAGTTTTATATGAACCTAAATCGTTCACCAACTTTTTTGTGAATCGTTCCATAATTGACACTACCTCCCATATAACCCCAATATCAGACAAATATTTTATTGTCAATAAATAAAAAAAAACCCACATATTGATTGTGGGTATACAAAATTCGCCACAGGCGAATATAACACTCTTACTTGTTATTACTGTTTCACAGCGATAATGCATTGAATCAATTAATGATTCATTCCTTTGAAATATGTTGTAATTCCCTTATAACCGCATTTAATGAAGTTTCCTTCGAGGTATAATTTAGATTCCTTATTTTGTGATCTACAATTTTATTTGTGTACTTGAGATCCAGTCTTTTTCTCTTCCGCCATCTTACAAAAATGTTCTCCCATCACTGACTCTTTGGATTGTATTTGGATTCATCCATTTTGTATCGACCAGTATAAAAGTTCCTTGGCAAATTTTATACGATCTGGACGAAATTGTATTATCAATTTGAATTTAATGGTCTGTAACGGCTGTTTGCAACATTAATTTGCACATCTACTTATCAACTGTGAAGCAGATTTAAAAGCTCTAGGTGATCATTGTGGAAATAGAACATTCTAGTATTGTAGTGTGTATTAAAAGAGAGTGACTATTTAAATTGTTATGTAAATTTCAATAAGTAAAGAGTTACAATTTTTAAACTACTGATCGGTTTTATTAGCAATTAAAAGAATACGGTTTATTTAAAGGAAATAAACCACAGTTTTTAAAAGCTAAAAACGTAAAAATATTCTTTTTGTTTTACACGCATACCTGAATTAGAGCGGAAGGCGTTTTTTACTTGTCAAAAATTCTCATGCCCATACAATTTGTATGCAGCTTACCGAAATAACGCAGCTTACCGACGGCAACGCTTTGCAATTGAAAAATCCGATTTTGACAGCGCGTTTAATAGTGAAGTTGCAAAACACAATAAATGTAAACACATACATACAAAAGGAGAAACAAATATGCAAGAAACTCATTTTTTAAACTTTAATATTTAGTTTTTTTGATAAAATTTTAGTTTACAAATCAGAAAACAAAAATCAGAAACACCAATACTGCAATGAACTTTATTGTTTATATAATCCGGGTTGTTATATTTATTTTTCTGACGTAGCGTTCCCGCTCTTATTTAGGTATGACATTTCAGCGTTAAAGCTAAGCGGAAAAAGACGTTCCGCCTTACGCTTTTATTTAGGTAGGCCTGTTAGTCTTTCTTGCATAACTTTAAAAGTTTCCATTGTTTAAGAAGTATAATCACATTCTATAAATGTATTTTTGCTAAACTTTAATGCTTAAACACGCTGAAATTAAATATATTTTAATAGAAATCCTTTCGTAAATGGTGATGTTTCTGAACACTGAAATTATGGCATTGTCAATTACTGTATGTTAATTTATTTTAATAACGAAAACATTACTTGGATTCATTAAAAGGTTATTCGGGAATACAAAATTAATATTTGAGTAAGATAGTTTTTCTAATGATAAATTCCCAATTTTATTGATAAATTCATTGAAATTTATTGTTGGGGGATAAGCTAGTTCATATGCACATTTCGCTGGTTGCTTAGGCCAGATCATCAGGAAACATTTTCCCAAAAAGCTTTAGAAAATCTAAACAAGTGGAATTCCAAATATTAGTTAAAATAAATTAGTATGTACATTAATCAAAAACTTTATTTTCTTTTAGGATTTTTATCGTGATCGTCTTAGAATCTTATGAGTTATTCAACTTTGGTGACTTCTAATCCACGCGTTGTGTCTTGTAAATAAAATGGTGTGTTCAATAGTCAAAATGTGACTGCATTTATTATTAATTTTTCTTTCTTACATAAATTCTTAATATATGCGATGCCAGACAATAAAATAAATACAAATATTGTTATTTATAAATTTCCAATAGGGTTTTCAGCATGATATGTTAGCAGGATGCTAATTTATATACTGGTGTGGGTATGTGACAAATATTTTGATGTGTTACAAACGGAATGACAAAATCAATATACCCCCTATTTTTTTTTTGATGGTATACCCACCAAAATCAAGGGATATCCAATAAAGAAAGGACCAACAATTTTTTGTTAAAATGAAACCTAAGTTTCCATTGTTTTCTATTATCAGAATTTCATTAATTATATTCCTTATTTTTATACCCTTCACCTTCGTGAGAAGGCTATATATAAGTTTGTCATTCCGTTTGTAATTTCCACAATATAATTTTCCGACTCTATAAAGTATATATATTCTGGATCCTTATAGATAGCGAAGTCGATTAAGCCATGTCCGTCAGTCTGTTGAAATCAATATTCTGAAGACCCCAGATATCTTCGGGATCCAAATCTGCAATAATTCTGTTAGACATGCTTTCGAGCAGTTTCCTATTTAAAAATCCGAGACAACCTCTATTTTTGGCCTATTTTTGATCTATATCTCAATTACTAAGTCATAAATATAGACAATATGGATATCTAATGATAGATATTTCAAAGATATTTCCATTGCAACGATGTATATAAGGCTATAGTAAGTTGGACCTACAATGGGTCGAAATCGGGAAAAATATTTTTTAACCCGAATTTTTTTTCACAAAAAACATTTTTTTGTCATAAATTTTTTTCACTAATAAATTAAAAAAAAATAAATTTTAAATTAAAAAAAAAATTAAAAAAAAAAAATTGGAAAAAACTTTTTAAAAACAATTTCAAAAAAAAAAAAAATTAAAAAACTATTTTTTTTTTTTAAATTTTATTTTAAATTATAATTTGGTGAAGGCTTTATAAGATTCGGCAGAGCCGAATATAGCTTTCTTACTTCTTTACTTGTATTATTGAACCTTTTTTATATTGAGTAATTTTTAGACTATTTAGAAAAGTTTTAATTGTATTGTCAACCACTGTATTTTGGTGTTCTGTAAATCGAATCCAACGGATTTCTTCGTTTTACTTTTGACCTTATAAAGTTTGTAATACAAAACTGTTTTAATATACATCCTGCGATTTGTAAAACATTATATTGTAAATTATCCGTTTTTTAAATCACAGGATTATACAGAATAGGTCGAATATTTCGATTTTTTGTTTCGAAATTCTTTCTAGTTTGTATTTTAATAATAAAATTCATTCAACCTTTGAATGGTTAAATTTGTGTTAATTCAAATCTAATCCAAATTTAAAAAAAAATATTTCTTATTCATTCAATTTGTTTTCTGTCTGTTTTGAATCATTTACAAAATGAATTGAAAACATTTTCAAAATCAATTTGAAGTGAGGAAAAATTTTGTGATTCAATAAATTTTTTTTTGAAGCTATTTTGTAATGATTTTGAAAGAAAATTTTAATGATTCAAAAAGGAATGAATTCTCAAAGCAATGAATGAAATTCACAAAATTAATTCAATACGTTAAAAGTAATAAAGAATTAAGCCTTTGCATTAATTCCAAATGAATTATTTAATGGAATGGTTAAGAGATAAAATTACTTTGATCAATCTTTTCTTTTTAGTTTCTTTTTAAAATTTAAAAAAATAAACTTGATTTTTTCTGGTCTATTAAGAGCTAGTTTCTTACTTGTCAGTTAAACGTAGCTTAACACGCTGTTATATTAAACCTGAAACATATTTAGCCGGGGTATAACCAATGATTGTGTTTCTCACTAATGGATTAATTTTGTTAGCATTGCCATACTTTTCAGTCAAATCACATGTGCAATCCTTAAAATTGTTCATATAAATATGGCAATACATAACAATACATAACCGCGTACATAACATTTTTTGTAAATTTTAACTTTTTAAAAAAAAAAACTGACATTAAAGGATACAAAATGTATATTAAAAATTGTATTGATGTTAATAAAAAAATCAAAACAAAGAGCTGCTGTGCTGAAGTGTTTATTTTATTTTTCAGTTGTTTGTGCTTTGGCATTTTATACTTAGGCTTAACTCGCCAATGATACTCAGTTAAACCTAGATTATATACTAAATAAAAGATAAGTGAGAAACACAATTTTTAGTTTAATCTAGGTTTAAACGAAGAATTTAGATTATCTTTATCCCAGAAACTAGCTCTAAGTATATTAAGTATTATGTTTATTGATGCAATACGATTTCATTCATAAGGCTGCTTCTGCTGGCTTCGCAGTAGCTTACCTTGTCAGTCCAATTTTTCAAGACTTTGTGACGGTTGCTTGTTCTATCTTACGGGTGGCTAGGACGATATTAACCTTAAATGTGTGGATCGTTTCTTGATTATTCGAATTGCATTGGCGGTCAAGACGAAATTTCCCACAGGTGCTCTATTGGGTTAAGGTCTGGAGACTGCGGAGGAGACCGAAATATTAGAAAACGAAGCATTTCATCTAAGGACGAACATCGAACCCACTTTAAAGGAAGAGTGGGAGGGAAATCAGTAAAGATTTAACTGAACATCTTGTAAACTCCATGAAAATGTGACTAGAGGCCGTAATTGATAATATAAAATAGAGCGCTATCCATCAACTGTATACTATATACTGTATACTTGACTGTTGTTTTTAGGTACTTTTTCCTTTTTTTCATAAATTTTCCACGAAATCAATTGTTTTAAAATAATAAAATATTAAACTATAAACTTAATTTTAAGTTTATTCAAACTTATATATTTCTTTCACTAATTAAAATATTTAGCCTCATAGATGAAAATGCTAAATTTTGACTCTGACTGTAATTTTTTCAAATCATGTATTTAAATGTTATAAAATAAAGTGCTCGTTATTTCTCCAATATCATCTGAAGCTTTTTTTTAAGGTGTATTAAAGTAACATTTAATAATATGGCAACATTAATAATAATATAAAAAAACAACAAACAAATTTAGTGATCGTAATTGTTAGTAAAGCTCAACTAGAGCTTATAAAAGCTTTATTTTCAAAAAAAAAAAAAAAAAAACACTTAATAACGACTAAAAATAAAATAAATACGATGTTTAAATATTAATTATGCATTACAATTAATTTGTAGCGCCTGCGCGAAAGGCAATTGACCCCGAACTTGAAATTGAAATTTGATGTCTGGCTAATCTAACATGTTGCGTTCTAAATACGGACAATGTGCGAGCTTGATTTGTAATAATCAAGTTGAAGGTAGATCAAATAAATAATGTTCGATTAATGTTGTATGTATTTATGTATTTCCGCTTTAGTAACTTATATAAATATATTTTGTGATTTTGTTAAGAACTGTATGTATGGGAAATGGAAAATCTCAATTAAAAAAATGTTGTAAACAAATTTAAATAAAATGCATTTTTTTGTTGACAGTGTTTGGCAACTTTTTCTTATCGAGAGTTTGAATAATTTACAGATTTATTTTTATTGCTTACAGATTTGATTTGATACATACATATGTATGTGCATATGACAGGTAGTTGATCTACATATATGATAAGTATAAATATATAGCTTATTTTGTTTTTATACCCTACACTACTATAGTGAGGAGGGTATAATGCGTTTGTGATCATATTTGTAACGGCTAAAAATATTAGTCTAACACCCACCTTGAAGTTTACCGATCGAGAATCACTTTCTGAATCGATTGAACGTTGTCCGTCCATCCGTCTGTCTGGCTAAACCTTGTGCGCAAAGTATAGGTTGCATTTTTGAAGATATGTATTTCGGTCACATACATTTATTTCGACCCGTGGGCGAAGCTTATTGAAACTAGCTAATTTTATTTATTATTTCTCATCCATTATTTCACCTAGCCCCTATAAAATATCCTCCCGAAATAGGAAATTATCGGTCATAATTGTTTAATTTATATTGGTATCTATACAAATTTCGCTCCAAATAAGTTTTATGCATACAGAATTCATGTCACCTAATTTTATGATAATCAGTCCATAATTAGTCAAAGTTCTCACATAAGGCCCACTTCCGAAAATAACTTTAACGAGCATAAATCTCTTAAAAATGCAGATGAACACATATAATTCAATAGAAATAAGTTTCATATAGACCTAATTTTATGGCGATGGGTCCATAATTGCTCATAGCTTCCTAAAATCACTTTAACGAGCATCAATTTCTAAAAAATATTAAAATCCAAATATAATTTAATAAAAAAGTTTCATTTATAAATAAATCACACGACCTAATCTCATGACGATCGGTTCGTAATTGGTTATAGCTCCCATATAAGGCCCACTGACGAAAATACTCAGTGTAGGGTATTATATACTTTCTTACTTGTTTTTATTACATATTATATTAATACTTATATGTATAACTAAATATTGCTCATTATTTTAATGTAGTCCGCTGAATTATTGTTTTGTTTGTCGATTTGTTCTTAATGCTTTAAGCCAACTTTTTGAATGGCTGAGTCTATCTTGAGTTCTCGATGTGTTCGGTATGAATAACGGAAAAACAGCACGTTTTAATTAAAACAAACAAACAAACAATAACGATAAAGTGCACAAAGTAATTAAAATTGCAATTAAATTTGAGATAATAACAATAAAGTGCATAAAGTAATTACATTTGAAATAATTTCATAAATATTAAAAAATATTCTAATTAAAATCAATTATTTAAAATTATAAAATAATCGAGATTTGTTTTATTTCCGTTCTTTGTTGATTTTTTGATTTGCTGCGAATTATTTAATAAAATTATAACAATAACAAAATAGAAAAAAAAGAAACAATTGTAAAAAAAGTTTTCACAAACCTCTAAACAAATGCTACGAATTTTTAAATGATTTATGAGTAAATAATGTGATTTTAACAAAATTTTTCAAAAAAGCTGAAACGGGAAATGCTTTGTTTACCACATCAGTGAAAATATTTGTTGAAACAAAACATATTTATTGTATTGTTTTAGAGTTTAATTATACTGTGTAACACCAATTCGATTTTCAAGATTACTTATATTCTTTAATGAAATCGAAAAAATAGAAACATATTTGGTCAATTCACAAGGTCTTTTATCATGTCATATTGTCATAATGTCCTAATATTTCACAAGCAAAAAATGTCCTAAAATAATACTACTTTCTATGCTATGTTTATTGTGCTATCATAACGAACCAGCAGAGTCCAACGCCGAATGCCTAAGAGTCGGTTAAGCCGATATATATTAGAACATTATGGCAATATGACTGATAAGAGGCCTTGTGAATTGACCTATTATTAATGAGCTTTATATCTTTTCGTTTGTACACCTTCGAAATTTATTAAGGATTTCTAAATCCATATCGACATTTTACTTTCCTTTAAACTTTTCTATACCCACCACTATTCTGTTAGTAATACATTGAAATCCTTATAAGACTTTTATTAGGATTCTGAATCCTTAGAAAAGTCTTTCTATTGAAGACACGATAGTAATAGTAATAGAAAATATAAAATTAATTAATCGATTGAACTATATAATATTTGTATACAAAATGCACTTAAATTGGTGGGTATATACCATTAGGTGCAGCTCCTTATAACACTCTTACTTGTTACTCCTAAATAGTAAGTAAGTAAGTTTTGTAAGTTTTAAAAAACATTTAATGAAAATAGTGGCTCCATTTAACTCTTTGCGGTTGGGTGGTTACTTTACTAACCACCATTTCTATAGTCTTTAAAACATAGTTTATTGGCATCTATTGCCATTTTGCTAAACAATTATATTTTTTGAAGTCATCGTATATGATTTTTTGCTAAACTTTGCCGTTAGGGTGCTCTGGTTAGATAAATATATTAATTTGAAAATATTGTAAAAATTTGTTCTTTAAGTTTCAATAAAAACAAGTAAGAGAGCTACCGAATCATATATACCCTTCACCAAATTATACTTTACAATAAAATTTGAAAAAAAAATTTTTTAAATTTTTTAAATTTTTTTTTTCGATATTGTTTTTACAAAGTTTTTTCCAATTTTTTTAAAAATTTTATTTTTATTTATTAGTGAACAAAATTTATGACAAAAACATATATTTTTTTTTAATTTTTAAAAATTTTTTTTTTTCGAAATTGTTTTTAAAAAGTTTTTAAAATTTTTTTTAATTTATTAGTGAACAAAATTTATGACAAAAACATTTTTTTGTGAAAAAAAATTCGGGTTAAAATATAGTTTTCCCGATTTTGACCCATTGTCCAACTTACTATAGCCTTACTATATATAGCCTTATATACATCATTGCAATGGACTTTGAAATATCTATCATTAGATATCCATATTGTGTATATTTATGACTTAGTAATCGAGATATAGATAAAAAATAGGCCAAAAATAGATTTTGTCTCGGATTTTTGCTCATATCTCCGTTATTTATGGACGGATTTTGCTGATTTTAAATAGGAAACTTCTCGAAAGCATGTCTGACAGAATTGTTGAAGATTTGGATCCCGAAGATATCTGGGGTCTTCAGTAAGTTGATTTCAACAGACAGACGGACAGACAGACATGGCTTAGTCGACTCCGCTATCTATAAGGATCCAGAATATATATACTTTATAGGGTCGGAAAATTATATTGTGGAAATTAAAAACGGAATGACAAACTTATATATATCCTTCTCACAAAGGTGAAGGGTATTAAAAAAGCACATAGTGTTTATTGTTCATCGAATTCAGTATTACTTTGATATTTCGGTTGTATGGTCAGAAAATTTAGTCAAAAATATTCGATTTAAAAAAAAATTGTGTATGAAACAAACATTTTAATCATAGTTATTTTTAATGCCAACCGACACGGTGGCTAGTAAACTAACCACTTCACTTCACTCCACAAACATGTTTTTTTTCATGTTTTAATTTATTTTTTCTTACTTTTTATAATAAACTAACCTTGATTAATGTAAAAATGCAATTGTTTTGTTTTAAACTTATACACAAAAAAAATTTTGATAAAGACATAAGTAAGAACTAGAATTGCTCCTTACCACAGAGGAACTAATTAAGGTAACAGTTCTGTGTTTCCTATAGGGATATTATAATGTTAAAATTAGGCTTAAGCCTAATGTTTTCATTTCCAACAATTGACTTCGTGGTCCCGAGTTAGTTGCTAAATTTTTCTTTCATTGGATCAAAAACAATATAGCTTTTTATTTCCACCATAAAAAAATATGGGGGAATATTGATTTTGTCATTCTGTATGTATCGAAATATTGCTAGAACCAAAAAGTATATATATCCTGGGTCCTCATAAGATTCTAAGGCGATTTTGCTATGTCCGCCCGTTTGTCTTTTGAACACACGATAGGGCCTAAACTTAAGAAGCTAGCTGGCTGATAATGTTTCACAAATACTCTGATGTCACCTCGTAATACTATTTGAGCAGTCATAAATATGTTGATCATCCGGCAATCCTGATAAAATTTTGTACAAATTAGTTATAAGTACTTTGAAATTATACTATAAAGTATGGCGAAACAAGGCCACCCTCAGAAATGTTGTAATAAAATTGGACACAAGTTTTATATGAACCTAAATATTTCTACCAACTTTTGTGAGAATCGTTCTATAATTGACCCTACACCTCCTTATAAATCCTATATCAGGAAAATATTTAATTGTGACATATTGATATATATAATTCGGAACAGCCGAATATAACACACTTGTTAAATTTGATTTAAATTCCCCTTAGTCTTACAATTTTCTTATACAAATCTACCCAGCAGAAATCCTTTTTCAAAGAAACCCAAACACAATTTTGGAGTTGAAAATTGTCTCAATGAACTAATTATTTAGCATAATTCAAAGGCTTAAAAGCCTGAATTAAAATAGAGTAGAAATCATTATTTACTGAATTACTTAATAATGAAATTAGATTCAAACTTTGAATGAATCATTTATTGAATTTATTGAAATTGAAATTACCCTACAATTATCCCTCAATTAAGAGCCATAATGGATAAATAGGATGCATATTAGCAAGGTGGTAGATCAGCAAGCGGGTTCGGTTGGTGTTGCAATTTCGAATACTATGTCTAAACTCGTCGTTTCTCAAGATATTCTTATTTCTTATATAGCATGCTGCTCCCATCTTGGTCCTTAGAATTTTGAACTGGGTCTTCTGTATAAGATCAATACTATTATTACTTGCTGTTCCCTATAATTGGTTTCCGTATGTCCAAGTTGGTTTTAAAACAGTCTTATATAGGATGACTTCGCAGTCTAGGTTTAATTTCTATTGGTCTATGATTAGCCAGAGCATATTATAACCTTTAGTCTCATATTTAGCTCTTATAAGTGAAACATGTTTACTTTCGATTTAATTTACTCGTATTCTCCAGTTTTTAAACCACATCTCCAATTGTTTAGTTCTTTAGATGCTATGATTGAGTTCTCGTAGGAATTAAGAATGGCGGTGTCATCTACAAATGTAGAAATGGTTAAACTATCGCTCAATGGCAAAGCTAAAGTGTATATCAAATAAAGTGTTGGTCCGAAAATTCTTTTCTATGAAGAGTTTATTGTCACATAATCACTGTACTTTGCGTTAAACCCTAGTAATCTATGAGTGCTAGGAGCCAGCAAGCATTTAATCTTATGTATTAGACCTTTTTACCAATCTATATCAAAGGCCTAAGCGACATCTAAAAACATAGATGAACGATATTTTTTAAAATCAAACGTTTTTCTAAATTCACACGGCCAAACTAAATTGGTGAACTGGGATAAGGTTCTGATCAATCAAAATTGTTATAATTTTCGTATGAAATAGTTTGCAGCCAGTTAATTGATCAACTCTTTTATAATTCATGCATGTGTAAATTTACACACGCATGTGCGATTGTGTTAGTGCAAAAGTATGAATGTGTTCAGTTTTTCGAACTGTTACTTGCATGTGTAAAGGCTAGGTTAGTTCTCATGGTTGTGTTAACCATTTTCTGAGCATGTTCCTGACAATCTGACAACCGTGTATACGTAGCTTTAGTTTGGTTTACTTAAGCTACGTACACACGATTGTCATATTCTTACAATGTTGTCAGAAAATATTCAATAAATGGTTAACAACCATATGTTTCAACATAAGTTCTCATGGTTGTGTTAACCAATTTCTGAGCATGTTTCTAACAATCTTGCAACGAGTGTGTACGTAGCTTTAGTTCTCCATTTTTGGTATCATAATACAATTGAGCACCCTATTCTTGATTATTTCTTTACTGAGAGGCATATTAGCTAACTTCAATGTATATAAGCTAACTAATTTAATATATTAAAAAAGTACCATTAAAAGAAAAAGTACCAATTTTCCTTTATCCTCTTCAACATTTGTCAAGTTTGAACTTGATTTTTTGTTAATAAATTTTCACAAAATCGAAACGAAACCGATCGGTTTTCAATTTTTTAAAACCGTAACCGCGTTTTTTAAATTCTTCGCTTTTTTTGGAAACTCTAATTATGTTATTTCCGAACATCTTCTGGACTTACTTCCAAAGTAAGAAGTTGTATTTATTTGTTCTTTTAATGTAATTGTTAATATTTATTAACAATTTAATATTTGTGAATATTTTGTTCATTTAATGCGTTAATACACCCAAATACCTAAAATTCAGGTTTAATATTTTTCAAACAAAAAACATGTGGATTAAATTTATGTTTCCTCATTACTGGAGAATGCTAATGTTATAAACTTTATATTATAAAGTCTAATACAACTATAATTCAATTGCTTGACACTGGACTCAAGGCTAGAATTACACTTGTTTTCAACATGCATTCCAGCAAAAATGCTTATAGGGGCATATTTTGTATATGGATGTTGCTTTTTATTTCTTACCAAATTAATAAGGAAATATTTTTCTAATATATTTCAATTAAAGAACAATTAAATGATTTAATTTGTTTTATTAAGATTTAATTAAATGAATTTATAACAAAGTATAGTCGGTCAAGCTCGACCATATAATACACCCTACACCGAGTATATGAGCTAATTATGGACCCACCTCAAATGCATGATTTCTGGGCATATAATTAGTAATTCTTGAAATACTAATAAATTATGCCAATGAATTAATTCGTAATGAATGATTTAAAGCAATGATTTTCTAATCTTACGTTTATAAAAGTGGATTACACAGTTGACACATAGAATTAATTCTTGAAGTACTAATTAATTTATCAAATCCTTAATAATGAAGGATTTAAAGCAATGATTGATTTCCTAATCTTACGACTTTGAAAAGTGAGTTAAACAGTTGATACTTTCGCACCTTTACTGTGATTTTATACCCTTTACCTTCGTGAGAAGGGTATATATAAGTTTATCATTCCGTTTGTAATTTCCACAATATAATTTTTCGACCCTATAAAGTATATATATTCTGGATCCTTATAGATAGCGGAGTCGATTTAGACATGTCCGTTTGGCCGTCGTATGTCTGTTTAAATCAATTTTCTGAATATCTTCGGGATCCAAATCTTCAATAATTCTGTCAGACATGCTTTCGAGATGTTTCCTATTTAATATCAGCAAAATCCGTCCATAAATAACGGAGATATGAGCAAAAATCCGAGACAACCTCTATTTTTGGCCTATTTTTGATCCATTACTAAATCATAAAAATACACAATATGGATATTTAATTATAGATATTTCAAAGTCCATTGCAATGATGTATATAAGGCTATAGTAATATGGACCTACAATGAGTCAAAATCGGGAAAAATATTTTTTAACCCGAATTTTTTTCACAAAAAAAAAAAAAAACATTTTTTTGTCATATATTTTTTTACTAATAAATTAA
This sequence comes from Calliphora vomitoria, assembly GCA_942486065.2. NCBI lineage: Eukaryota > Metazoa > Arthropoda > Insecta > Diptera > Calliphoridae > Calliphora > Calliphora vomitoria. The sequence goes on from OW818032.2 coordinate 6,520,914, forward strand.
AAAAAATTGGAAAAAAGTTTTTAAAAACAATTTCAAAAAAAAAATGTTAAAAAATTAAATTTTTTTTTTTTTAATTTAATTTTAAAGTATAATTTGGTGAAGGATATACAAGATTCGGCATAGCCGAATATAGCTCTCTTACTTGGTTCAATTAAAACTTTGCAGAAATGCAGCAATAATTTGTTCCTCATTGTTTGTTATCTTCATTTAGTCTTGAAGTACCAATGAATTAATTCGTAATGAATGAAGAATTTTAAACAAAAATTGGTCTCTCAATTAAGTATAATCTATGAATGTTGTTTCTGGGACGTCTATTATTTTGTTTTATTTGCTTTAAATTTAAGAAACTTAAAAATAAATTTGGCCAATTCACAAGGTCTCTTATCATGTCATATTGTCATAATTTCCTAATATTTCACAATGGTTTTTATTGCTTTTCAAGCAAAAAATATCCTAAAATAATACTACTTTCTATGCTATGCTTATTGTGTTATCGTAACCAACCAGTAGAGACCAATGCAGAATACCTAAGAGTCGGTTAAGCCTAGTCGCCGAGTCGTGATATATTAGGACATTACGACAATATGACTGATAAGAGACCTTGTGAATTGACCAATTATTTTAATAGATATTTTGTAATAATTTGATTTTTCCAATTTATTTTCTCAACACACACAGCCAGTTACAAATTTCGTCTTCTTATTCAGAAATTACTCACTGTTTTGATAACAAAATTAAACTTTTTCTGCAGTTATTTAATATTAAGAAGTTTAAACTAGAACCTAAAAACACCCAAGTGGATTAACGTAACATTTGATTTATTTTTAGATTAACGAATTTGATTATTAATTGGCATTTGATCTGCAAGTAAAAAACCCTACCTTAATCATTCGGTTTTGAAAAGAGAATTAAACACAAGATGCATTTAATAAGGTGCCGTCGGGAGCACAGCTGATTACAGACCTAGCACGCGATAATGTCAAACTACATGTATAAAAAATATTCGCCGGAACGCCACTATGTCAAACTCCATATATAAAAAATAAGTGAATTCGCTTGTATTTATTTCAATTCGCCACTGCTGTCACCTTATTAAATACGCCTTGATTAAACAGTTGACACTTTCTTACCAAGGCGAATTTATATACAAGGTGGTGTCGATGGTGGTTTCAGGCAAATACGAGCGAATTCATTAATTTTTTATATATGGAGTTTGACATTCGAAACAACTCTCTCATTGTTTCGAATGTCTAACTCCATATATAAAAAATTAATGAATTCGCTCGTATTTGCCTGAAACCACCATCGACACCACCTTGTATATAAATTCGCCTTGCTTTCTTACTTTGAAGAAGTGCAAGAGCAGCTATAATTTGTTGTTCATTATTCGTTATCTTCAATTAGTCAGTCACACGAGTGAATGTTTAACGTTTATTGACGTACTTATGGATATGTCACTTTTTTATATGACATTTGCTATTTGACGCATTAATCTATAATCCTAACTTTCACTGATTTAAAAAGTGATAGGAAAAATTATTATTATTATCAAACACATTAAATATTATTTTATTAATGTTCAATTTATATTTAATTTATAAAAATATTAAACCAAAATACGAAATAACAATCAGTCAAGAAAGTAGAACGAAATCTAAACTTTGCAATGTTTAGCCAATAATATGAAGGAATTTGTAGATAATTATTATTATCATTAGACAAATGTATGCAATTAACAAGTGTATTTTAGCTTAATAGGGTTTTTACACTTACGTACATTTTGGGGAAACGTATGGAAGATGTTGAAAACATGAAACATTTGATCACACTTGTAAATAGCCAAATTTTTAAAAATCACTTTGTTTTCAATAATACACGGTGAATTTAAACTGGTTTTATTTACTACTATAAAATTAAAACTATTTAATAAACATAGATTTGTATTTCAAACAAATAAAATGTCGCCCTCATTTTCATTAAAATGTTTGTTTACATTTTTTTTTTTTTAATTTCATTGACATTTTATTAGTGGTGACACTAAAATTATAGAGATGACATTAAAATAATCGAAAGATGTTAGGTGGAACAACATGAGATAGAAACATTCTGTAAAGATGTTGAGCTCTGTGTAATTCTTATGGGAAGATGTTGACATCTTTGCAAATTGATGGTAGATGTATTCTGGTGTAATAGGGTTGGAAGATGTTGAAAACATGAAACATTTGTTCACACTTCATCTAAATTAATAGGGTTGGAAGATGTTGAAAACATGAAACATTTGTTCACACTTCATCTAAATTGCCAAAATATTAAAAATCATATTGTTTTCAATAATACACGGTAGATTTAAACTGATTTTATTTATTAATATAAAATTAAAACTATTTAATAAACATACATTTGTATTTCAAACAAATAAAATATTTGTTTACGTTTTTTTTAATTTCATTGACATTTTATTAGTGGTGACACTAAAATTATAGAGATGACATTAAAATAATCGAAAGATGTTAGGTGGAACAACATGAGATAGGAACATCCTGTAAAGATGTTGAGCACTCAGCCCTGTGTAATTCTTATGGGAAGATGTTAACATCTTTGCAAATTGATGGTAGATGTTAGATGTGCTCTAGTGTAAAAAGGCTATAAATGTAATCTTGTTACTTCATATAGATTTTTTACAATTAATTAAGCGACAATATTTCAGATAATCAATATTATCAATTAAAGTGTAAGTACCTAGTAATAAGCTTTTACATTTTTTTGATTCTCACCTGGTTACTAAACTCAAAACTCAAACTACTATAAAATTATTATCGCTATGTCGTCTCACAGTTAGTGGAGAGTCCCCAGCCAAATAATAAATAACATTACGACTTGTTTTGACTGACTAAATAACCAAGATTATTTTCTCTTATTTTGTTATTATTTACCTTAATCTCAATGTTTTTGTAAGAACTTTAGTAAATAATTATGCTGTTGCCAAAACAAAATATAAACAAATTATTTAACCAAAAACAAAATGCAAAGTATTTTTTATCAGCAGCAATTAACTGGATGGATGATATTAATCATACAATTAAAACAAGTATGCACATTTTCAAAAATTTGATTTTATTTTAAAATAAACGTTACGTTCGTAAACCTTTAACGAATCATCAATTGTATACAGTGTTTAGGGGGAAAGTGCACACACAATACAGGTTTTATTTATATGGCTAATGAACTGAAATTATTATTAAAACGTATTTTGTTCTGTATTCATCCTAATTGTATTACCTACATGTTTTTTTTACATTTTGAAATAAATACTTTTTTCGGTTTTATAAATTTCATCAACAAAACAAAAACCAAACAATAGACCTTAACGATTTCGAAGGCACGTTAAAGTTTTATTTTAAACAAATGTCGTGTTAAACAAATGTTTTTGTATTACAATAAGTAATTTTAACGAACATGTGACAGATTTTTACACAGAATACAATTTGCATATTTTACAAAACTTTTTAATACATATCTATATTTATTAATATTATATTCTTAATATTCCATATATTATTTTAGGAATATTATATTTGGGCCGTTGCATTAAACTTGCATTTTACCAGGTTTTCATTATCTTATCGGTTTAAAGATCTAAATCATATCTCATTTTAATTGAAGTACTCTTTGACGCATTTATATTTGGAAGGACAACTTTTTTAAAGTGAAATGAAAACTAGTCGTTGTTCTTAATGTCTAGAGAACAAACTAAATATAAATTATATTATAAACTTTATAATTTTGCAAACTGATAAAGAAATTATAAGAGTATAATTTAAAATCCTTAAATTTCATTTGACTATATGAATTAGAATTGTATTCCATTAATGATTGTTGTTGTTGTAACATCTAAAACTCTATAATTTTTAAATCTGGGAGTTCTGCATCGAGGTACAGGCCAAGAAATTGTGCTACTTCTCTTACTAAATCCATTGGACGAAGTGAATTAGGATTGGCTGGGCATGAATATGTGGGCGTATCATGGGGACCCTGACCACACGCTGGGCATACATTTAGGAGGGCACGGTCTATGCGGGACCAGTAGGCATTAAGTCCGACTCATCGTCCCGAACTCAGTTGTTTCAGATATACACTTGTTTTCCTCGTCAGGTTTTTTACCGTGTCTGCTATGGGCGTTGGCCGACCACCAAGTACGACATTCACACGATATCCCGAAATCGCGGTGTTGATGGCGTATCTATGCATGTTGTTCAAAACTTCCGTATACCAAGTCCGATGTTTTCCTCGTGTACTTGAAGGTCCTTCTTGACATGCCTTGGGGGAGCTGTGTGATGTCTTCATAACTTAGTGTTCCATTACTGGGAGTACCTTGCAACCTGTTGCAATCCATAAGGCAGCATTGAACATTTCTCCACTAAGTATCACACAACGAAGGTGACCACACTACAAGGTTTCTTTAAACTTGCCCTAAGTGCTGCCGGCTAGCGCTTTGAGACACGACAGCCGGTTATACACATCGGAATGACCCGAAATACTCGACCAAGGGCTGCCACAATATAGGTAGTGTTCAACAAACAACATCTCAAGAAACCCAAGCACGTACGTAATTGTTTCTTTCGCAACATTCTCGTGTCTAGAGAAAAAATATAGTTGTGCATGTTTATATAAACCATTTCAACATTTTTAAACGTTTTTTAACAATATTATAGTCACAGTAACTATTTACATAATTGTGGTAACCATAATATGGTTAACTTACGATTAACATGATTGTATCAATCATATATATGGTTACAGTAAACAAGTATATGTTTGTGACAACAGAATAATTTTAAATTATGAAAATAAAAGGTTTATGATTTAAGAAATAGTTGGTCAATTCACAAGGTCTCTTATCAGTCATATTGTCATAATGTCCTAATATATCACGACTCGGCGGCTCGGCTTAACCGACTCTTAGGCATTCGGCGTTGGTCTCTGCTGGTTGGTTACGATAACACAATAAACATAGCATAGAAAGTAGTATTATTTTAGGACATTTTTTGCTTGAAAAGAAATAAAAACCATTGTGAAATATTACGACATTATGACAATATGACATGATAATTGAATTGACCAAGTGTTTTATGGAAACCTCAGCATTTCAAATGTCTGTCCATTTTTACGAGTTGTAAATTTTATTATAAATGTAAGTCAGAACGAAATAACCGTTATCATTAAAATACCGTGAGAAAATAAAGCTGTTACTGCTAGCGAAATAATCCGTTACCATTGTTTTATAACCGTTTCGAAATTCACCCATCATATATCAACCCACTTTTGGTCAATTGGGGTTCAAATTCCTTTTTGCAAAACATTGGTAATTCGTGACCTCTGACATGTATTGGAAGTCTTATATTTTCCTTCCAGTTGTCGTATATACTTATAAGTTTATGGCGTTCTTATTGATTCATAACACGTTTTCACAGTAAACTAAAGATATACATATGTAAGTCCCCATATTATCGGGAGATTTCTAGATCTTTTGATCGCAATACATAAATGACTAAATTGCTTATCACAATTTAAAGATTTTTCTACCAGTCACGTAATAAAAACATCAATTAAAACTTAACGTCTTTTAAGTTTCTAATTGATACACGCTATAAACATATTAAACTTCTAAATAAGTAGTTGATATTTATTTAAACTTTATTACTTTATCTTCCGTAAATTATATGTAGTTTTTTCCCCCAAACTATAAAATTTATTTTTATGATTTGTTTTCATTTCTAATCAAATGTTTTTGGGTCTGCGTTTAAAGTTAAAGTACTACGTCACATCAATGTTTACGTTAGCTCTAATCGTTTATTGATGGATGCGTCGTTGACAAATCTTATCAGATCTGTGTGCGCCTAATCGAATCAGTTCAATAATGCTATTAAGGGTTAACAAGAAAATTACAATTCAATTTTCTTATTAATCAAAGAAGAAAAAAAATTTCGGAAAAAAAAACACTCATATGTATGTAGTTTGGACTTAATCTTATCTGTGGTTGAAGTGACTAAATAATGTTGATGACAAAAATGTTAGTTAGGTTTTTTTCCACATATGTAATTGACAGGTGGAGGGTGGACTGATGGTGCTCTACAATAGGTATGTTTATGTATAGAGTTTAATGTAACTTTTATATTATCGCAATTGAAATTTAGGATGTTTATTTCAAGATTTCCTATCCAAAAATCTTTAATAACATAGCTTCTCTATGGAATGTTATTCCATATTATTGAATCTTCCTAAAATTATTGGCCTGAGTTTTAAATGGTACTCCACCAGTATCGAAGAGTTTTAATGGTCTCCACCAGGGTTAGTTCAAATTAAAAGACACGCGGTTGATGTAAACGACGTAGAACATGAACCGTTATACGAAGCCTTACATCACACACGTGCCAGAGTGAGACGGAAAATTGTCGAAGGCAAAAAAACGAAAACGGGCCTGACTGCACTTAAGAAATAATTGCAATGACGCGCGGGTTGTTAAGGGTGGATTAGCCGACCATAATGTAACCTTAACGGAACGGAACAGCTGATCGTTTCTATTGTGTGTAAAGTAGTTAAAGCAGTTATAGTGACAAAATGTAACGTAACTGTAACGTCTGAACCTGTTAAAAACAGAATTTCTTTACGTTTCTACGTGACATTTAATAACGGTGTTGTCAACTTGTTGATTTTAAAAGTCTAGTATAAATAATACTTCTTTTGCACAGAACGCTTAAAAATATTTTCAATGTTTTAAATATTTCAATAATATAAATACATAAATAAAAAACAAAACTTTTCAATGTTATGGTAATATTTACTTATTATACAAATTAATTCATGCAAGCATTTATAAAATGTATACTAATAATCGTCGAAAGTATTTAAGTTTCGAAATATTAAATTAAGAATTTGTATACACAAATTAATTATACTTAGGGCTATTATTACAACAATATAAAAGGGTACCACCCCTAAAGTTAACTTTTACTATTATGAACAAAAAGGGAAGTTATAATAATGGCCCTTAGTATAAAGTACAATACAATATTAATTAATTTTTAAGTTATCGGACCTTTAATAAATAAAGTCTGTATGACAAGGTAATAAATAATATTTATAATTGTCTCCTAATGGACAATGATGATGAATACATTATGTGTAAATAAATATGGTTTATATGTAAGTACTATTACCAAAAAAAGTTTAATAATCTTTTTTAAAATCGCAGAAAAAAATTATAAAATCGCTTGAATAGTATTTAAAACAATTGTGTTGATAACACCTTCAAACAGCTGTTTAAAATTTGACAATTTCAATCAGCGACAAGCGCGAAATATTAAAGAAAAACTTAAAATTAAACAAAACGTATTAAATTTGTCTTTATTAAAATGAACGACGAACAATTGATTTTATTGGTACAGGCCAATGAAAGTTTAATTAGAAGTGAAAAGGAGGCAATATATTGAAAAACTAAATTTCCGAATTTTTAAATCTTTTTTTCTTTACATAAAAAAATCAGCCAAATCGCTCCAGCTGTTCTCACGTGATGCCATTAGATACATGGACCATTTCATTTTTATATATATATTTATAAAAGATTGTATGAAAACATTTTCCCAGTTAAAGTCGGTTCAATTTAAAACATACTGTTACGTTTTTACCTTTAAAAAATGGGTTTTATTTCCTATACTTTTGATTGCAAATAAAACTAGTTTTAGTAGTTTAAAATTTGAAACAACTCTTTATTTATTTAAATGTACACCAACAACAGTTCAAATATTCACTCAGTGTCTTTATACAGGTTTATAAATTCGCAGAAATGCACGCACACACTTTGCAACGTACAAGCTCAAATGTACACGACAGTTGACGTTAACTCTAACAGCGCCAATTATGAACTCACTACTGCTACATCTACCACTATTTATACACGCGCCATCTATCGTGAATCTTCTACAATGATCTTAACGGATAACTATGTAGACCATTCGAATTCTAGAGCTCTCGATGTCAATGTCAGCAGCTCAAACATTCAGCGTTGCCATACTTAAAAAGAATGCTAATCGACCGCATGCTATCAACATTGTAGATAAGTAGAAGCTTCTACTAATGGACGTGACCATAAACACGATGAATGTTGCAGGCAGTCGTTACGGACCGTTAAATTCAAATCGCTGTTGCACATTCGTAACAATACTTTAATATTGACTATACATAGTTGAAAAATAATAAAAAGCTGGTTTTTATTTTAAAGTTGTTTTATTGTTTGACTATGATTATGATTGTTCCTAAATTTTTTTAAAAAAATTGATAATATTTAAGAATTAAAGTGGGATATTAAAGTAGAATAATTCTCAATAATCGTTCAAGTTGAAATTTTAATTGAAATTTTCCATTTAATTAAGTATCTGAACTCCACTATGTATTTCAAATGGATACTTTATAAATCTCCTTCCACAAGTTACCAATCCAGCCAACCACTACCATGCTGTACTGTAGGGTGCATAAATTACCATAATCTTAGATTGAATTGAATATTTTAAGGCACTTGAAGTAAAGTGACCTAATAACAGTGCGGAGTAGATAAAAGTGCAATAACAAAAAAACAATTTAACACTAAATATTAATTTGTAGTGATTTTACCAAATTCCAAAAGTTAATTGTGAAAATTAGTGTTAAATGAAACATTGTCGTGTATACAACGTATAACTCAAGTGATGCAATTAAAATTCTAGAAGGATCGTTACATTTAAAATCCTTTGCAATTTAGTTAAACTAATTAAATTGTTTAATTTACATATTTATGGTAAATTTTTATAACTTTTAGTTTATTAAATAAAAAAAAAACAATATCGGCAAAACAAACAGTAATTGGAAACATGTTTAAAGTGAAAACTATTTATTAATGGTTATTATTGTAATTAATTATATCTACTATGAGTGTTTATAAATTCAGAAAAAAGTCACGTTTTTAAAAATGAATTTAAATAAACAATTTATTTGTTGTTTTAATCGAATGGTTGATTCAGTGTTGTGTTTAAAAACTTATAATTAAACTTTGTTTTAGTTAAACTTAGCTTAAACCTGAAATGGTTTTATTACTAAAAAACATAAACAAGAAACGTCTTAAATCATTAATATCTCCCAAAATAATAATTTGATTGCAAAGCTATTTATGTCGTTACTTATTTACTTGAATAGAATAAATTGAACGAATTAATAATGTACATTCCAGTTATAATAAAACTGCCTTCATTCATAAGAAAGTCTTTCAGCTGTGAAATTTTTATCAATGTTTTCTCTCAGAATCAAACGGTTCAATTACAAATTATGTCAGTGCCAACAGGGGCAAAGATGATCGGTTTTTTATCTGTAAACCAACTAGAGTTGGGTTGTTCATGAACGAACAAGTTCAATTCAGCCAAATAAACAGTGTAAAGTTGTTCAGTCTTCTTGTTCTTGTTATATACATTATTCCGTTTGTTCGTTTGACATTTCTGTAAATGTTTGAAACTTACCTTTTAAATGGTATTTATTTGTTTGAAATTTATTATACCCTTCACCATGAGTGGCAAGGGTATATATAAGTTTGTAATTCCGTTTGCAATTTCTACATTTTTCATTTGCGACCCCACAAAGTATATATATTCTGGATCGTTATAGATAGCGAAGTCGATATAGCCATGTCCGTTTGTCCGTCTGTATGTTGAAATCAACTTTCCGTAGCCCCAAATAACTTACAAACATAATTGATACATCAATATATCAGGAATTCTTCCGACAAATGGCTGAGATATAAGGAAAAAACCGGGACAACCTTGATGTTTGGCCTATTTTTGATCTATATCTGGATTACTAAGTCATTAATATAGACAATATGGATATCTAATGATAGATATTTCAAAGTCCATTGTAACGATTTATACATATAAGGGTATAGTAATTTGGACCGACAATGGGTCGAAATCGGAAAAATTATTTTTTAACCTGAATATTTTTTTTTACCACAAACAAATTTTTTTTATATTTTTTTTCACAAATAAATTTCAAATTTTTTTTTTTTTTAAAAAATTTGAAAAAATAAAAAAAAATATTAAAAAAATTTTGAAAAAAAAAAACACAATTTGAAAAAAAAAATTTTTTAATTTTGAAAAACAATTTTGAAAAAAAAAATTAATTTTGTTTACCTAAAAATATTAAAAATTTTTATTTTAAAGTATAATTTGGTGAAGGGTATATAAGATTCGGCACAGTCGAATATAGCTCTCTTATTTGTTTAATTATCTTTTTGTTTTCATCATTATTAAAAATCGTGCTAATATGTAATAGGCAAAATTAGTTTCCGAAAGCGGTCGTCATTTTGTTCACTGTCTGCAAAAACATTCACAGAAAAATCTTTCAAGCACTTCAAACACCTCAGAATAAAAATGAACAACTGAACAAAAAGAATCAACTTGTTCATTTAATCGTCGTGACACAACTCTAAAACCAATATGACAATACATAGATCATGTTCGATGTTCTCTTTATGCCGGCCACTGATTTACGTTCATAATATTCTTCAAATCTATAACTGGGCTATCTTAGTAATATTTTTTGTAATCGGATTCAGACTATTTGGTCAAGATGAAAATATTCCTCGGCTGTTCATTGAAGTTCCTCCTAAGCCTAGGATTACTTTTTATTAATTATTTATTTTTACATTATTAGTTTGCAATCAAAATCAACTTAAATTTCTCTTTACAAATCACCCATGCTGATCTTTATGTCAAAATTTAATATTGATTCTAAATTCGTAGGCTTAATAATACTTCTCTTAGCAGGCCTTTGTCTGTCCTTTTTAATCAAACCAGTTCAAAACAATTTTTTCATTATTTATTTTAGAATCTAAAATATTAATAATGGCGATAGAATTTAAAAATTTTAATTGTCTAAGATTGGAAATTTGAATCAATTTCTTTATTCTTTTTGAATTTAAGTGTTTACTATAAAATAACTTCATTAATTGCCCGGATTTGTTTATTTATATTTAAAACTTTGTAGATATTTAATTTATTTATTATTAAAGACGTAATTGTCAAATACCTAAAGGGCACCATACACTTTCAAAATACTCATCAAGAACTGTGGTGTTAGTGAAAATGTGTTTGTATATGTGACACCGACAACGCTTGATGGAAAATCAAAAACATTTTGATTTTTAACTCGCTTGATGTCACTTTTTGATAGTGTATGGTGTTTTCTCATCAATCACGAAGGCATTTACAAAAATATTTCAAGGCGTGAGGTTGATAAGTGTGTCGGATGAAGACAATAATTTTTCTTATTACATATTTCTTTTATTATTTTGTATAAACATGTTGCCGTTATTGCAAATAAATTTTCATCCGATATAGACATTTTTAAATACACTTTTAGTGAAAATAAAAATCTATTATAATTCCCGCTATTGGTGTTAACACCACAAAATCAAAAATAAAATGCTGATTGACGAGTCATCAATCAAGTGTACATCAAAGCATCAAATTACACCTACACGAAAGTGACATCAAGCATTTTGATAGTGTATGGTGCCCTTAAGACTGTTGTCAAAAACCTAACTCTTGCAACAACAAAATACGTGCTAGTCAATGTATTTTGTTATTGCAGCTGGCATATGATTTGTTGTATTTTTGTTTGACAAATCGGAGTGTCTCGTCTCTATGTATAATTCTCTATGCCTACAATCATTTGTTCCCAAGGAATTGTGTTTGTTGGTTCTACAAATAAACTGTTTTCCCAAGTGTTTTTTAAAAATTTCAAATATGTTTTTTAAACAGATAAGGGGCTTTGAAGAATTTCAATTTTTATGCTAGGTATACACGTTACGATAAATCGCACAAGTATGAAATTAATAACGTGTATCATAACGTGTTCTCGTACTAACAAAGTATGAAAAATCAAATTTTGTTGATTTTTTGATGGAGGAGCTTAGATAAGTACGATAATTAGTATTGTGTCTCATGTCTTTTTTTCAAATGAAATAGTACGATTTATTGTAACGTCTATCAGAAAACCGTAGTTCAACTCATTCTACGATTAGTACGAAAATTAGTATCGTGTATACTCAGCATTGTAAAGTTTACTTTTTTATACCCTTCACCTTCGTGAGAAGGGTATATATAAATTTGTCATTCCGTTTGTAATTTCCACAATATAATTTTCCGACCCTATAAAGTATATATATTCTGGATCCTTATAGATAGCGGAGTCGATTTAGCCATGTCCGTCTGTCTGTCTGTCTGTCTGTCGGTCTGTCTGTCTGTCTGTTGAAATCAATTTTCTGAAGACCCCAGATATCTTCGGGATCCAAATCTTGAATAATTCTGTCAGACATGCTTTCGAGAAGTTTGTTATTTAAAATCAGCAAAATCGGCCCACAAATGGCTGAGATATAAGGAAAAAACCAGGACAACCTCGATTTTTTTACCTATTTTTGGACCTATATCTGGATTACTAAGTCATTAATATAGACAATATGGATATCTAATGATAGATATTTCAAAGACCTTTGCAACGACGTATATAAGACCATAGTAAGTTGGACCTACAATGGGTCAAAATCGGAAAAAAATTTTTAACCCGAATTTTTTTTTCACCAAAAGTGTTTTTGGCTAAATATTAAAAAAAAAAAATTTTTTAAATTTAAAAAAAAAAGTTTTTTAAATTTAAAAAAAATAAAAAAAATTTAAAAAAAAAAAATTTTTTTCCAAAAAAAAAATTAATTTTGTTTACCTAAAAATATTTAAAATTTTTATTTTGAAGTATAGTTTGGTGAAGGGTATATAAGATTCGGCCCAGCCGAATATATCTCCCTTACTTGTTTTCAATTAATTATTTACCGTGGAGTTTTGCAAAATATATTTTTTTCTTCTTCTTGGACCAGCACTCAGGGGATGACCCCTATTTATGCAAACATTGTGTTGAAACTAAGAAAATAGGTTATGGGAGGGAGGAAAGAGGGAGTAGTGTTTGTGGTTATTCGATTTGAACTTTCCCACATTGGAAATGGCAGGAATCACTTCAGCGGCAAGTTTGTTCCACATACGTACAGTACGGCTAAAGAACGAACTTTCTCTGTAGACCACAAAAAGATGTGTTCTTGATGATAAACGTGTATTACGTAAAAAACAGGAACTAGTTCGCTAATTTCATCAGAACACATTCCACTGTAGTACCGATAGAAACGCAGCCCACATTGCGACGGTGCTCCAGCTAATCAATAGAGTTATACATCCTACTGTCACCATTTGTCACGCTGTCGAGCAGCTCCAAAATAGACTTTGAAGCACCGACCCATACATGGGAGTTATATTGACATTTACGGTCGGATATAGGTGGTGTAAATAGTGAGGAGATCAGATGGAGTGAAGTAATTCCTACAACGTTTCAAAAAACTGAGACACTTGAAAAATGTGTTTAGACCAGCTGACATCACATTTTCTTTTCATCCCCAGAACATCAAGAGCGTCTGATAATGAAATAAATTTTTAAATTAAAAAAAAATTAAAAAATGTTTGTTGTGAAAAAAATTCGGGTTAAAAAATATTTTTCCCGATTTTGACCCATTGTAGGTCCAACTTACTATTGCAATGGACTTTGAAATATCTATACTTAGTAATCGAGATATAGATCAAAAATAGGCCAAAACTAGAGGTTGTCTCGGATTTTTGCTCATATTTCCATTATTTATGGACGGATTTCGCTGATTTTAAATAGGAACTTCTCGAAAGCATGTCTGACAGAATTATTGAGGATTTGGATCCTGAAGATATCTGGGGTCTTCAGAAAATTGATTTCAACAGACAGACAGACGGACATGGCTAAATCGACTCCGCTATCTATAAGGATCCAGAATATATATACTTTATAGGGTCGGAAAATTATATTGTGGAAATTACAAACGGAATGACAAACTTATATATACCCTTCTCACGAAGGTGAAGGGTATAAAAATAAGGAATAGAGTAGGAGATAGAACGGAGCCTTGCGGTACCCCTGTATTTATCTTGAACTTGATTTTAATTTTCCGTAGCCGGAAATTAATTTTCCGTAGCCGCCAAATAACTTACAAACGTTATTAACAACAATATATCGAGAATTCTCCCGGCTCGATTGCTATTTAAAATCGAGAAAATCGGCCAACAAATGGCTGAGGTATAAGGTAAAAACCGGAACAATCTCGATTTTTGGCCTATTTTTGATCTATATCTGGATTACTAAGTAATTAATATAGACAATATGGATATCTAATGATAGATATTTCAAAGTCCATTGCAACGATGTATATTGGACCTACAATTTAAAATTTGTATTTTAAAGTATAATTTCGTGAAGGGTATAAAAGATTCGGCTTAGCCGAATATAGCTCTCTTACTTGTTTATTCATAATTGGGCTGTATTAAAACAAAATTAAACCAATATTATTGCCATTATTTTCTCAAAGAATCTAAAATTTCAATTTGTACTAAGTTGCCCAACTATAAAAGTAAAGTTTTATGTTTTTAAACCTAGGTATATAACCGAATCATTCGATTGGAAACAAATGGGAAACATAACTGGACTTTTACGAAGAAAATAAGGAATTTCTAAAAAAAATATTCCCGTGTATTCCCGATTAGGAACCCTATTGTATACTAAACATAACTAAACTTGTTCATGACCATAATAATCCAATTTGACCCACTGTAACGCCTCCTTCGTTTAATTTAAATACTTGGGAGGCAATATAAATTAGATTATTTTATTATTATAATTAATTATTCAGGCTCAAGTTCATTAAATTGATTTCCTTAGAAATACAATTTTATTTTATGAAATTTTCATAATTTTAAAGAATACTGAAAAAGTTATATTTAGCCACCACCCCCTCATCAGCATTCTTTTGTTTTTATAAAGGATTTATCCAGACAATTCAAAATATGTTTAGGCATAGAGTTATTATTTGTAAGGTTTGAGAAATACTATTTATCTACTTGGCGATTTGTTCAGTCTATAAATTCGTTTAGGTGAAAATTGGGAGGTTCAAGAATAAAGAAAAAAATGTGGTTATTAAAATTGTAATATTTTTATTTACTACAAACATATATACATTTATTATTTATAATTTACATACTACAGAACGAGGGCCTATATTCAAAACACTCTATCTTTGATTTTCACGAAAATGACTTTTCATGTTCAGTAAAACAGCCCTCATCTATGGTGTGAATTTCATATTGTCATAATGTTCTAATATATCACGACTCTGCGGCTCGGCTTAACCGACTCTTAGGCATTCGGCGTTGTTCTCTGCTGGTTCGTTACGATAACACAATAAACATAGCATAGAAATAGTATTATTTTAGAAAATTTTTTGCTTGAAAAGGAATAAAAACCATTGTAAAATATTAGGACATTATGACATGATAAGAGACCTTGTGAATTAACCAATTTTGTTTTGCTGTTTTATTTGCATTTTAGTTATTTCTCTATCTTATACAATTAATTTTTTCTGAATGCAAAACTCTCCATCTTTTCAAATAATTAATTTTCTAATATTTTTTTGGAATAATTTCTTCTTGTATTTCATGTTTTCTTACTAATTTTCGCATGCTGAACATGAATTTTACATTTTTCAATCATTTATCAGTATAGCGAATGCCCATTCTGAATTAAATTACCATGAAAATATTTTAATTTTTTGGTTTTGGATAATATAATGTTTATGGCATAAAAATAAATGGTTAATGTTGGAATTTGCTTAAAAAAAGTGTCAACTATTATTTTTACGATAATTTACACCAAATTTTGTTAATTTTTTTATTTTATATTGTATTATGAGCCATAGAGAAAATATACATAGAGCGGAAACTAGAAAGAAACTCAAAAAAGTTACACATACGAGTGTTGTTTTTGTTTTCACATTGTAATTTTTACTAATACATTCTCACCACTTAGGTTTTTGACAACTGAGTTAGGTCTTTGACAGCAGAGTTTCCGCTTTATGTTATGAGCCGTTAACTTAAATAAATCACGTTAAAAACTGACAGATGGCATAATTGAAATGCAAAATACTCCATCTTATCATTTTCATACATACACATTGAATATTTTTGAGAAGAAAAACGCTCTATCTATCATAAAGTCACCAATAATATAACATTTTTTTGGCTCTCCTGAAAAGTTGTGTTTTTTTTAAGATAGAGGGTTTTGAATATAGGCCCACGATAAGTAGTATCAATCATTAAATGTTCTGTTAATTGTGCACCTAGTAATTTACTTACTTGCTATCTTATCTGTAACAAAAAAAAATCAGTTGTCTGATTTTTGCAACCGATTGCATTGGTTGTCACGATTAAATACCAACCAAATGCTTTTGAAGATTTTGCTGTTGACGTCTTTAATTTGATTTTGACAAATTGATATTACTTATTCAATTGTTTTAATCGTTAGAGGATTATCAATTATTATTTAGCATTTAAGTGAATGGCAGATAAAATATGAAAACAGCTTCAAAAGATTTAGTTCCCAAGTTGGCGATTACAAACACTTAAGATATAATTTCATATAGAAAACAAGTGATCGAGTTCTGAAATGGTTAATGGAGTAAAAAAACATGTTTTCGTATTTATCAGATAGCATTGATTAGATACCTTACATACTCTGCAAATGTTAATTAATCGTTTAAAATTCTTTTAAACATAAGCATAGAATACTTAAAACCATATAAATACCGTTAACGGTTTACTGTTATTAAAGCAGTCGCCAGCGTTTGACTCTTTCTAACTAATTTATTTTTTACTTCTTTCTTTGTATCGTTTTAGTCGACATAAATGTTTAAAGGCTGGTCCTAATTTATAATTTTACTTTAATAAAATAAAAATAAAATACATTTTTTAATTATTAACAAATAAAATATATATAATTAACTGTGATAGCTGTAAAATATACAAACATGGGTCTACCAGAAGATTTACCAAGTTCTAAGACTGAAAGCCCTTTAGAATTACAAACACCAAAAGCCCGAGAGGCTGATAATGAAACCGAAGATGTAGAAGCCACAACAAAGAAAAGCCATAGAACCAGGTAAGTTATTATATTGTAAATAAAACAATTTAATATTTGTATTAAATATTTTTATAGCAATATGGAAACTGCTGTGCACTTATTTAAGGGCAGCGTTGGTGCTGGTCTGTTTGCCATGGGTGATTGTTTTAGAAATGGTGGCTTGGCTGGCGCCGCTATATTTCTACCCATAATAGCTGTGATATGTGTTCACTGTGAACAAATGTTAATTGATGGCTCCGTATTGGCAGTGGAACGTACTAAGGGCGCCACATTTTATGATTATCCCGATACGGTAGAGAAGTGTTTTGAATATGGTCCCAAGCCGTTCAGACGTCTGGGCAAAATTATGCGAGTAATGGTGGAAACGTTTTTGTGTGTGACACAATTTGGTTTCTGTTCAATTTACTTTGTATTTATAACCGAAAATTTGCATCAGGTAGGTGAAAAATTTAAATTTTAGCATAAAACAAATGTAAAACTCTTTTTCCCTTTTAGATTTTAGAATCATATGGCTATAGTATAAGTTTCAATATTACCATGCTTTTATGTCTACTACCCGCTATGCTGCCTTCGCTATTGACCAATCTTAAATATATTTCACCCGTGTCTGCCATAGCCAGTTTTTCACTAATTTTTGGTATGGTAGCCACGCTCAGTATAGCGCTATCCGATGGCCCAATGCCCTCACCAGCCGAGAGACATTTATTTACAAATGGCCCCCAAATGTCTTTGTTCTTTGGCACTGCTCTATTTTCCTTTGAAGGTGTTGCCTTGATTTTACCCTTACGCAATGCCATGAAGCATCCGGAAAAATTCAACAGTCGCTATGGGGTATTGAATGTTACAATGGTGGGCATTACCACGATTTTCATTATAACCGGTTTTATCAGTTATCTTAAATGGGGCGAAGATGTTCAGGGCAGTATTACCTTAAATTTGGATCCAAATAATACGTAAGTATACAAATTATTGTAAGAAATTCAAAAAAAAATCTAGAATATTGAAAGAAATATTTTGAAAGTTTAGAGAGTCGATCGGACAAATAATGAGGATCGATGTATTAAACCTGTTTTATTTTTTTAACTTTTTATTGAATTACAATTTTTATAGAAATGAAAATATAGTTCAATATTAAATTATTAGGTTAGATTCAAAAATTATTTAAATGTCCAATAATGTCAAATAAATTTATTATCGAAAAATATTCCTAAAGCTACGTACACACGGTTGTCAGATTTTACAATGTTGTGAGATCTGGCAATGTGCTCGCAATGTACTGCCAATGAAATATTATTAGCAAAAGGTAAATTGTCAGTTTAGACGATTGTAAGAAAACCATACAATTTCATTGTCAGACAATTGTCAACCAACACGGTTGCTTCACTTTCGCTTATTTTAAATACATTGCACAGTGTTGCCAATAGAAATAATATATCTGACAATGATGCCATTGTCAGATGCTCAAACTTCGCACATATGACAATAACAAGTGTCTGACAATGGCAACGTAAGGTGTTTATACGAATTGCAGATGTCTGACAATAGTATTGTGTTACAATGTACTGACAATACTTTTTCTGACAACGTTGTAAGACAAAAATTGTAAGTTCACACGGTTGTTAGACATTTTCTGAACATTTTTCTGACAATATTGTACAATCTGACAACCGTGTGTACGTAGCTTAAGTAAGATCAGTGAGAATAAGAGTGTAATGTATGGATGAAATACTGTTTCAATTGAAATCTAAAACTATCTGACTCTTAATAGTCTAAGGGCCATTATTACAACTTGCCTTTATGTTCCTAATAGTTAAAGTTAACTTTAAGTAATAGAAGAAGGTTGCTTTAAAGTTAACTTTTACTATTATGAACATAAAGGTGGGTTGTAATAATGGCCCTAAGTCAGAATATATTTCTACAATCAAAGGTTCAAAAATATTAATTCTTAACGAATTAATTCCTAGGCATAATTCCTTAGTACTTCAAATGTAGTGAATTCATTCATTTGAGCATAAATTCTCTATAGAATTAATTCCTTACTGAATCATTAAATCAAAATAGCTTAATAAAGTCAATTGAATGATTCAAATTTTCTTCAATTCAAATCTGTTCCAAAAAGACTTGAGTCTAATTGTTTTAAATTAATTTTGTAAATGATTAAAAGAAATACAATGAATGAAGAAATATTATTTTCATTTAATTTGTAATAGATTTTAATTATCAAAGATTTAATCATTTAAAGGTTAAATAAATTTTATTATGATTTCATTCCATTATAAATTAATTCAAGAGTGAATATTTATTTTCAAATAAAAGCTTTTGTATGAAGCTAAACAAATTTAATGGTTCTATGGAATTTTGAAATTTTTAATTCTGAACTAAGATTTTAGTGAATTAAGCTTAAATTGAATTAATTAGTTCAAAGTTATGAATACAATAAATCGAAACATTAAATTATACTTTGAAATAAAAATTTTAAAATATTTTTTTTTTTAATTTTTTTAAAAACTTTTTTTTTTAAATTTATTAGTAAATAATAAATTTGTCATTCCATTTGTAATTTTCCGACCCTATAAAGTATATATATTCTGAATCCTTATAGATAGCGGAGTCGATTTAGCCATGTCCGTCTGTCTGTCTGTTGAAATCAATTTTCTGAAGACCCCAGATATCTTCAGGATCCAAATCCTCAATAATTCTGTCAGACATGCTTTCGAGAAGTTTCCTATTAAAAATCAGCAAAATCCGTCCATAAATAACGGAGATATGAGCAAAAATCCGAGACAACCTCTATTTTTGGCCTATTTTTTGATCTATATCTCGATTACTAAATCATAAATATAGACAATATGGATATCTAATGATAGTCCATTGCAACGATGTATATAATGCTATACAAAGTTGGACCTACAATGGGTCAAAATCGGGAAAATATTTTTTTTCACAAAAAACATTCTTTTGTCATCAATTTTTTTCACTAATAAATTAAAAAAAAAAAAATTTTAAAAATTGGAAAAAACAAAAAATTTTTTTTTAAAAAATTAAAAAAAAATTTTATTTTAAAGTATAATTTGGTGAAGGGTATATAAGATTCGGCACAGCCGAATATACCTTTTTTACTTGTTTTTAATAAAATTTTACCAAAAAAAATTTTTTATAAAAAAAAAATTTTATTTAAAAAATATTTGTCCCGATTTTATACGTCGTTGCAAAGTTCTTTGATAAATATTTTATTAGATATCCATATTGTCTATAATAATGAAAAAATCGATGTTGTTTTTATATCTCAGCCATTTGTGGGCCGATTTTCTCGATTTTAAATAGCAACCGAACCGGGTTTATAACGGATATATTGATGTTGAATCATGAATGTAAGTTATTTGGAGGCTACATACAGACGGACATGGCTATATCGACTTCGCTATCTATAACGATCCAGAATATCGGCGTTGTCATAGAATTCAATCACTGTCGGTATCGGTTTTGGAAACGAAAGAAAAAGTACATTGGTCTCATGAATCGAATGTTATCGGTTTTATATTCGATCTAGAATTAAATTCATTATCGATTAAACAAAAAAATTTCATTGGATTTCATAAGGCAAATGTACCTTTTTTTTCGTTTTCAAAACCGATTCCGACAATAATTGGATTCTATGATAACCCCGTATATACATACTTTGTGGGGTCGCAAATGAAAAATGTAGAAATTACAAACGGAATAACAAACTTATATATAACCTTGTCACTTATGGTGAAAGGTATAATAGAGAGCTACATAAGAAAAGTAAAGATAGAACCATCATTTTGAGTTTAAGGTCCAAATCAAGGTAAAATAGCTACAGACTCAAACAAACGTTGGCTGAATCTAAGTCAGCGGACGAATTAAATAATGTTAAAATAAGAAAATTACTATACATTTTTCTCAATATCATTTTTGATAGTATATTCCATTAATAACAATGACAAATAATAAAAACTCATTTTAAATTTAATTTTAGATTATCCCAAGTTGTTAAAATCGCCGCCGCTTTGGGTGTATTCTTTGGCTATCCCATTCAATTCTTTATAATGATTAGAATCATCTGGCCACCCATGAAACAAAGTTCAGCCAGTGCACAAAAATACCCCATTACGATTCAAGTCATTTTAAGATTCATCATGGTTTTATTAACCTGTAAGTACTTACTATATACACCTAACTTAAATAATTGATTCAAAACAAACCAAATTAATGTTTTTTTTTTAAATTATTTTCCAACAGTTGGTGTTGCATTATTGGTGCCCAAATTGCATTTATTCATATCGCTAATTGGTGCTTTCTGCTCCACTGCTTTGGCCTTTGTTTTCCCAGTTTTTGTAGATTTTGCCATTAGAGCTCAAAGACCCAAGGGTTTGAATACCTGGGTGTTTGTGAAAAATATGTTAATCTTGGCCCTAGCTGTTTTGGGTACTATCACCGGTACCTATGAAAGTATTAATGAAATCGTAAAGGAATTTATGGAATAAGTTAGCTTTTAAACAAAAAATAAGTATTATTTCTCTCTATTTGTATATAAATTGTTAATAATATTTTACTACTACTACTATTACCATTTTGTTAAAAAAGAAAAAATTTATATTGTATATTAGTTTTTGTTATTTACTTAAGTTTGATTATGTGTAGTGTATTTACTTGTCGTTTTTAAAAAAAATAATAATTTAAACTGGTTTCATAAGTATTATATGTAAAGATAAAAATAAATCTCAATACCTAAGTTTATAATAAATTTAAAAGTTATGAAGACTTTATTGAAACAAATTACAACTAACTGAGTTTTAATTGTTTTTTTCTAGAGGTATTTGCAGTGAATGGCCTTTGTTAAATTCTAAACTGACATTACTATAAGCCATAACATTTAAACAACTGCCATGGTAAAATCTTGTTTTATTGAGCACCAATTCAAGCATTAGTTCAAGTACAACTTGTTCTTGAATTTGTCATCATAGTTAATACTAATACTAATGTATATGTATTGTAAATGTTTTATTGAGCGCAAAAATGTATTGCATATTTGTAATAAATTTAATTATACTTTTCTATGTTTGCATTGATTCACTAATTTAATATTCACATTTCGATTTGTTTTTTATTTCCTTATTTATTTACACTTCTCCCTGTTGTTTCTTTAATTTTTTCTCTTCCATTTTTTGCTTATTCTTTTCTTTTTTCTTAATAAATTCACTTTTATCCAAATTATTTTGGAAGAATGTGGCTTCTTTGCGTGCCTGTGAGACCTCCGTCATCAGACGTTGTTTATGAACGGCCGTCTCGTAGTTCATGCGTTCGGTAAGATGGCACCATTTGAAACGTGGTAAGTACTTCATGCTCCAGAGATAATCGAAGAATTGTGACTTCTTACGTGAGGAAATTTGTTTATTATTTAATAATGGTACAATTTGTTTGGCCACACGTTTTGACTCAAACTCCACCCAACCTTCGGTGAAGTGGCGGGCAAAGGGTTTACGTTTTTTCTTCTTTTTATCGGGACCTAGAAAGATATAAATACATATTTTTAAAATTTTTTGAAATAGCTAAACAATATAAAAAAATAATTAGAAATTATAACCATAAAACGTTATGTATTTAATAGGACCCCTTTCACATTAGGCTATAAGTTGAGCAAGTCCTTTGAGCAATTTTGTGTTTGTTGATGTCAGAGGTAAGGTCGGGTTAAGGAGAAAACTTTTTTTCAAATTTGAGTACAGACTTGCTTGTACACGGCAAGTTTGCTTCATATTTTTGAAAATGAAAACCATACTTGCGAGCAACTAAATTGCCTAGTGTGAAAGGGGTCTTACTCATATTGAACTATAAACAATTAACATGTATTTACATATGAAAACAAATAATTGGCTAAACAATGCCATAGGAAATTTCTTTTGAAAATTTATTTATTTATTTTTTAATCTAGATTTTAAATTTAGCTGTTGATAAACGTATTAAGTTGTGGTTTAAAAACAATTGAAATTGAATTGCAAAGTATGAAATATCTTAGCAGTTTTCTGTGAATCATACAGTCTGTATGTATAGCAAATATTAGGTGCAAAGTATTTTTTTATTCAGTTTTTTTTTAAACATAAAATTTTTAAGACTCCAGATTATTAGGTATCTATATCATCTATATAATTTATATTAATTAGATTTTTGGTGTAAAAAATCAGCAGTTATGCATTAATGACTGATATTTAATCACGAACTCATGACTGCCTCAATTTCTTACCCTCGAAATACTTTTTTTTTTCTATCTCCGATTTCTTTTTAGCTTTTATTTTGAAAAACTTGTCAATATATATTTATTTAAAGTATTTGCCATTGTTAGCTATGACCTTTCCCATCTTTCTGGCAACATATGGATTCCGAGCCAAAAGAACTGTTCATCTTTTGAGGCCAAGAACAAAATAAGCTAATATTGGATACTCTGTTCCGAAGTGAAGCGTATCGTTCTGCATCGATCGAAACAAATAGTAGTCTGACGGGGCACGGTCAGGACTATAAAGCGGATGAGACAAAACTTCCCAACCACTTCACACACATCATGATGGAATATTTTTCGGCCAATGTTCGCTTCATACGAATCACTTGCGTTCTTATGGTCTGATCAGATTTCAGCAGCTCATAATAGATAGGACACTTTTGGTCCCACCAAATACAAAGCACTACCTTAGCGCCATGGTTATTTAACTCTGGTGTCGATTCGGCTGGTTGGCAGGGCATCACATAATATCTCTTATGCTTCGGGTTATTGTAATGGATCCATTTTTCATCGCAAGTAATGATTCCATGCAAAAATTATTACCTTTTATAGCGTTAAGGATAATTTCGGACATGCAAAATCGTCTTTCAAAATCAAAACTTCCTGCATATGACGATTCATTCGTTGGTACAAAATTCGACATTTTCGAAGCAAAATAGCAATAATATTCAACAACTAAGTGGGAATAAAGGACAGATGTACCCTTTAAAATGAGATATAAGTTATTAAAAACAAAATCCGCGTTCAAAAGATACGACATCTTTGTTAAACCCCGCATTTTAAAGCCATTCACTCATATGAAAGGGGATATTGATCAGAAAATATCTTTCCAAAACAAGTAAGTCTTCAAGACTTCGGATGTGCCAACCAAGTCTTCAGCAAAAAATGTTGGTGAAAAAAAATTTTCAAAAACAATGTTTGTGGTGAAACAAACAATTCGAATCCGTTATATATATTAATGAAAACGTAATTGAAATACATATCAGTAGATATTAATATTGCCTTGTTATATTGTTTGTCGATTTCACGATTTCCCGAATTTCAACAGTAACTGAACCGGGACTATGTAGATATATTGATGTATCAATCTTGTACTATTTGCGTGTTTGGAAAGTTAAATTCAACAGACATACGGACAAACATAAATCGACTATATTTTGACCCATGTATACGTCGTTGGAAAGGTCTTTGAATTATCTATCAGTA
Source organism: Calliphora vomitoria (assembly GCA_942486065.2). Classification (NCBI taxonomy): domain Eukaryota; kingdom Metazoa; phylum Arthropoda; class Insecta; order Diptera; family Calliphoridae; genus Calliphora; species Calliphora vomitoria. The sequence continues at coordinate 6,545,527 of OW818032.2, forward strand.
GATTTATATAGCAGCTGAACAGGGACTATACCCGCTATGTTGATGTATCAATGATGTATGTATTTGGGGTTTCTGGAATGTTGATTTAAACTGACAGAAGGACATGTCAATATCGACTTTAAAGGATCGCAAATTCAAAGTGTAGACCTACCACTCATGGTGAAACGTATAAAAATATTGAAAATCGTCTTCTACAAGATGATTTAAGTATAGAAATCCCGATAGTAAATTGCGCTTTTTTTTGTCTTATCTATTAATTAAAATTGCACCGGCAAATATTAAATTTAACTTTGATTAGAAACTAAAGTACAATTTTCAGTTTTATATTTTCTTACCTCCTGGTAATTTTTCCGGTTGCAAATACACACGTCCTATTTTACCGTATTCCCCTAAAAACTCTCTGATACGTGTAACATTCATGTGTTTGGGTATATTGGATACATAAATAATGCCCTTCTTGCGTTTCTTTTTGGTTTTTTCTACGCCGGATTTACGTAAACTACCCAAATCCATATCATCGTCATCCTCCATAGGACTTTCATGAGCCAAGCCAGAGCCATCATCTAGTTCTTCATTTTTTTCAGCAACAATTTCTTCGGCAGCTTCTTCCTCCTTATCACTTAAAGCTGTTTCGTTCAAATTTGTGGTGGTTTCTGCTTTTTTGTGGGATTTATTTATACTATCCTTCATTTTCTTTTGTTTTTTTAATTTGGCAGACATTTTAAATTGTGTTTTCTATAATTATTTTAGGATTTTAAAGCAAATTTTATAAATTTTAAGCAGCTCAAAGAAAACAAAACAAACTAATTTGACATTTCTATTCACGTGTAGTTGTTTAGAGTTGCCTAGGTTTTTTAATTAACAGGGTGTGTTGCTTAGTAATATTTTTGTAAAGAGTAGCCATAGTTTATTTTATGAGAAATACAACACTGTAAGCGACAAAACTACACGAATGAAAAAGTACAGGTAAGCAAAAAAAGAAAAAAACTAACAAAACAAAATCGAAAAAATACGTTACACGACAAACGAGTTGTTGACATGAACGTGTAAAGTCGTTAAAAGAAAGAGCGCGCGCGTTAGTGTTTCATTAAAAATGTAGAAAATATAACAAAAAAAAACAGTAACTAAAACAAACATTAAAATTTAGGAAATTAACGAAATATGTAATTATAAACAAAATTATATTAACAATAATTCAACGATATATATAATAATTATTTTAGAAATAAAACAACAACGAAATCTAAAAAGAATTTACAACAACCAACGACTTAATACCTACAGTGCTAAAACAAAGTGCAAAAACTACAACAACAAAAAATAAGAAAAACAAGTTTAGAGTTTGAGTAATGAAACAAATAAAAAAATCAACATAATTAATGTTGATGAAAAAAAATCATGATAGTTTAATAAAAAAATATTGGAAATAAATTGCGTAAATTTATTAACAATATAGGTAAAAAAAAATGTTATTGAAATCGTTAAAGTGCGTGTTTAAAGTTTTTTTTCTCCGCGAACATTCCTCAAAATAATTCTGTGAACTAAAAGTGAATCATTAGAAACAAAAATACACAAAGCATTAACAACTTCAACAACAACACAAAGCCTCAGTTTAAACAAATTAAATACAATAAATTTATACAACAGCAAACCATAAAAATTTATCTTTATTAGAGGATCACTAAATTTTGGTATTTTGTTAATAAAATTTGTTTTGTATTGTGGTCTCTTTCTAACAAGTGTGCTGTTAATAAATAAAGTGAAAAAAAATTCCCTATTTGAGCAAGTGTCCTTAAATTTACAAAAAAAAACTCTCTTTACGCTCTCTAGTAAATGTTCAGTCATGTACACACACTCAAACAAACATGTACACGCAAACTCCCTTTACTAGTTTATTACTAATTCGTAATAACAACCCTGTGCTGTATTAAACAACAACAAAAACAAACAACTGCAAACAGCAATAAGAACCACTAAAAAAAATTCTTAACAATGCAGCTGCTTTTTTACGTTGATTATTTTTCTAACGATGACAACAACAAAAGCAACTTTATTACTAACCTAGTATACGCCATACGTTTTATGTGAATGCAGTTGCAAAGAAAAATTGATAATAGTTATAAATAAAAAAAGAGATAAAGCAAAAGAATCAAGTGAAAAGAAATAATAATACAAATTAAATAAATAATAATAATAAGATTTTGTTATTTTGCGGGAAAAACAACAACTACAGCCAACAATAAACTCCATCATACATTTAAGTGTGATTTTTCTTTAGTCGCCTTAGTAATTGTATTTGCTTTTAATTTGTGTTGTTGTGTTTGAATTTAATTTTATTATTGTTTTGAAAAAGAAAGTAAGAAAAACGTGAGTTTTGCCAACATGAAAGTCACCGTTTGTTTTGGTGACACACGCATTTTAGTGCCTTGTGGCGATGGAAATCTCTTGGTGAAGGATTTAATTAATGAAGCTACAAGACGTTATAAAAAAGCAGCAGGAAAGGTAAACAAAATTATAAATCTTATCAGTTATTTTACCTCTTTTTTCTCGTATGTACGAGTAGGTATTGTTGTTGTAATTTTAATGAGTATTTAGGTAAGAAAAGATAATAAATAAAAGTAATGACAGTTAGATAAATTGCTTTTCTTTAGATTCATGTGTGATTTCTTAGAAATTTTTTTTTTTTTTGAGAAATTAAAGCAAGTGTTTTAAGATAGGTAATGTCTGCTCCTCGTCGTCAAAAGAAAAGTGAGTGGATAAACAAATTGTGTGAAAATCAGATATTTAAAAAAAAATCCGTCAGACATTGACTGAAATTTTTTTGGTAATAGATTTAATACAATTTCCTAACATTCTGAACAGATTTAGTTTCAATATTCAGATGACTATGATATATGTAGATGATATATGTAGGTATACAGACCTATATTTTTTTATTGATACGAGAGTAAAGACATGAAAATAAGCGAGAAGCTTAAATTTCATTTTGTGTGATTTTTAAGGCGAATTCAATTTTATTCGATTTACAAATATTCGAATAATTTATTGCTAAATTATAGAATATGTGTAGGTATATTTAATGAGTAAGATTTTTATTACAAATTAACTTTTCTAAAAAAAAATAACAAAATAAGTGAAAAATTTTGATCTATTATTTATTCGAATAAAAAATTATTCGGGTAAAACATTATCAAATAATTTTTTTTTTTATAATTTTTTAGTTTTATACACTATAGTCATTAAAAATAAAATGTTTCTTTAAAAGGTTATTCGGGAATACAAAATTAATATTTTAGTAAGATTTAGTTTTCATATGCTAAATTCCCAATTTTATTGATAAATTCACTGAAATTTATTATTGGGGTATAAGCTAGTTCCTATGCTGGTTGCTTAGGCCAGATCATCAGGAAACCTTTTCCCAAAAGGCTTTAGAAAAACTAAAGATACCTACTATACAAATAAAACTATAGATTGAATGAGAATTACTCAAGCTTTATTTATAAAAATATCAAAACTTAAACAAAACACCAACAATTTCTTATGTTTTTTCGGATTTACCTATATATTTCGCAATAAGGTTTTTTATTACAAAAACTAATGTCAAACAATACTACTTTCATTTATTATTTAAACGATTCAAATATTATTTGGAAAAAATATATTCGAGTAAATATTTTTAACTTGGATTTTTTATTATATATTAAATTTTCTAAAAAAAATAATAAAATAAATTAAACATTTTGATCTATTATTTATTCGAATAAAATATTATTCAGATAAAACTTATACGAATAAATATTTTTTTGTATAAAAATAAATTTTTTCTTGAGTGTTTCATATGAAAAACATTCTATTTGATTAAAGTCATTCGAATATAATTACATGATCGTTATTATTTTTATACATAATTAAATTCTTATAAGCAAGGCAAGGATTTTCATGCACTAAAAAATTAAAAATATGCGCTTATAATATGCACTATAAAGAGAGAAAATATGCACTAAAAATGACAAAAATATGCAGTAAAAACAAGTTTTTTATTTGAAATATATTTATTAATAAAAGACAGATATAAATTTCAGGTCACATTTTCAATATATATGTACATATAAAGGAACATAAAAGGTTTTAAACAAAGTATACAAGTAGTCCGACTCTCAATTTTTTAAAATTACTCTCTCACATATACGGGAACCGTGTGAGTTCAGAGAAATGTAAACCAATGAAATGTCTTGAAATTTTAACTTTTAATTTTTGATAAAAATAACGTTTTTTACATAATATTACTTTAACATATATTATTCTTTATTTTTTTAAAACAATTTTTGCACACTTTCATTGTTAAAACGCTTCTATTTTGCACAAATCAAGACAAAATATTTTCGGAATTTCTAACATGTAATTTTTTGTTATTGTAGAATATAAATAATAGGACAGAGTTCTAATTTTTGGTATTGAAAATTCATAGAAATTAAAATTTAAAACATTTTTATAGAACTCTGTTGCCTGGAGAAAATTTTAAAGATACCAACACATGTGTAATTTTGTTACTAACACATGTTTAGAGTTAGGTACTTTTTTACTAACACATGCATAGAGTTAGGTACTGTTGAAGTAAAAATAAGAAAATTCATGTTTGTATGTAAATTATACAATATTTATATTAAAAAAAATCACTCAGTTATTTATTTTCATGTTACAAAATAACTTAATTTAGATTTCTATTTGTATAAACAAATACATTTTTTTTTTAAATTTCCAAAAATAAAACTTTGTCTGTTCGGATGAAACAGCTTTAATACACTGAAAATTTATGCTCAACGTCAACAGAAGTTAAAGGTGCATATTTAAATGAAGCCAGTTCAATTGGAGAATATTCATTTATCTAATTGTCAAACATTTTTTTTATTATATGAAATCCAGTATTTTTCTGTAATATATTCTTTAGTTTTGTTTTAATTTGGTAAGAAATTTCTCCGTTTACATTATTAATTTTATTGGCAGCATCATCAATTAATTTTACTTGTGCATTCAGCGAATTGAATCCCTTTAGTTTAGTAATATTTTCAGAAATAAAGATGTAATTTGAGCACAGAAATGCTAATTGGCTTTAATATTATGTGTCACAAAGAGAACAAAGTCGAAAAGTCGATATAAAATTTTTTTCGAAAAGTCGACAATTTCAAAAAGCTAAAAAATCGATTCATAAATTGAAAAGTTGACTTTTTCTTTCAACAATATAATTTTGGTGTCAATACATTTACTATTTTTACAACACTAAATAGAGTTGCCAAATATATGTATGTACAGTGTACACTGATATAAAAATATGTCCAAAAGAAAATTAAATATGCAATAAAATGGAAAAATATGCTAAATATATGCATTTAAAAGAAAAATATGCAAAATATGCATTTATAACAAAATATGCAAAAATATGCAACAACAAATCGATGCCATTTTGTTGCAAATTCTTCGATTCGGAAAGATAAATTGTCAAAAATGATTTTGAGTTACTGACTACAAACATGCATTTGCATAGAAATCCTTGCCCTGCTTATAAGTGAAACATTTAAATTTCATATGATTTCTGAAGCAAATAAAATTTTATTCGATTTAAAAATATGTATTAGAATTTATGTTATATATTTCTTTAATAATTTTTTATATTATTTTTGCATTTAGAAAAAAAATATATATTTTTATTCGGTTTATTATACGAATAAAACTTGTTTCCTGATGAAGACTTTTTATTACAAAAAAAAAAAAAAATAAAAAAAATATGTTGGAAAATTTAATTTTTACTATAAAATATTTGCTTAAAAGTATTCGAATTAATATTTTAGAATTGAAGTTGTCGTATAATTTTTTAATTGTATTCCCTAAAATAATTAAAAAATAAAATTTTCTTTGGGTTTTAATGCGAATAATGGAATTTTTTTTTATAAAAATAAAATTGTTCTTTAGTTTTTGCTACGAAATAGATTTTTGTCGATTACAGTCATTCGAATACCACTAATACTAAGATAAGTAAAAAACTTAAATTACATCTGTTTTCTAAACGAATAAAATTTTATTCGATTAAAAAATATACGAATTTATTTTACTTATTCTAAAATGTTTTAATATTTTTTTCCTATATAAAGATTTTTCAGATTTCGGAAACAAAATATTTTTTCGAAGTGTGATACGAATAAACTATTCGATTATATTTATATTTTAATATAAATTTTATTTTATTATATTTGGTGTAGTTTTTCTTTAAAGAAAACCATTGAATTGAGTCCTAAATCCAGCGAAATTTTTTTTCATGATATTTATACGAATAAAATATTATTCGCTTCAAAAATATTCGAATAAATATTTTTATTTCTATTTTCTTTTTTATTAATTTTTCAATTTTATGCACTAAGCAATTTAAAAATAAAATGTTTCTTTAGTTTCTGTTACGAAATAGATATTATTCGATTAAAGTCTTTCGAATAGAATCACGTGAGCATGATTATTTTTATAAAAAAATACTTTTATTACCACTAATACTAAGATAAGTGAAAAACTTAAATTACATTTGATTTTTAAAACGAATAAAATTTTATTCGATTAAAAAATATACGAATTTATTTTACTTATTCTAAAATGTTTTTATATTTTTTTCCTATTAAACCAGTTTTGAGATTTTGAGAACAAAATATTTTTTCGGATTGTGATACGAATAACTTTTCGATTAAATTTATATTTTAATATAAATTTTATTTTATTATAATAAAAACATTTTTTTGTGGTTATTTTCGTTTAAAATTGAATTGCTTTACAAAAAATAATAAAATCAGTGAAATTTTAACGATTTTTTATACGAATAAAATATTATTCGGTTCAAAAATATTCGAATACATATTTTTTTTAAGTTTTTCTTTAAAGAAAACCATTGAATTGAGTCCTAAATTCAGCGAATTTTTTTCACGAATATTTATACGAATAGAATATTATTCGGTTCAAAAATATTCGAATAAATATTTTTATTTCTATTTTTTTTTCTTAATTATTCAATTTTATGCACTAAGTAATTCAAAAATAAAATTTTTCTTTAGTTTCTGTTACGAAAGGGATATTATTCGATTAAAGTCATTCGAATAGAATCACGTGAGCATGATTATTTTTATAAAAAAAAAATACTTTTTTACCACTAATACTAAGATAAGTGAAAAACTTAAATTACATCTAATTTCTAAAACGAATAAAATTTTATTCGATTAAAAATTATTCGAATTTATGTTGTTTATTTTAATAATTTTTTCCTATCTAATCATTTTTGAGATTTGGAAAACAAAATATTTTTTCGAAATGTGATACGAATAAACTATTCGATTAAATTTATATTTTAA